>CM030874.1:3073529-3740688 GCA_018132145.1 Boehmeria nivea var. tenacissima | reverse complement strand
ATAGAAAAAACACGAATAGTAATGATAGGCTTTTTTTCTCACCAAAGAAATAATAATTAGGGAAAATAATATACAAATACAACTTTTGATACTTAATTAAATAAATATTTATCCTTTTAAAAATTACTCGAGAAGCTTTCTTCGAAAAGCTTGAAAAGCTTCAACAACTTCAACAATGGAGTCCTTGTAACTCCATCAACGTCCAACCTCTTACCTCTCTTGCCGGAAAACTAGGCAGCACTGGTCGGAAGCTTTTTTCAGGATAATCGATGCCATTTCGAGATCTCTCTCCGTCGATTTGTTCCTCCGCGACGGCACTGGAAAAGCTGAAGTTTTAATAGTTCTTCCCCAATCTCCATCGAAAAAACGTAAGTATTAGCAATGGATTTTATTTGGTTTGGTTGTTTATTTGTCTATTCCACTGTCCAATAAACTTTACATTTTCAAATCTTCAACCCCTGGTTTAATAGTGCTTGGCTGTGACTTGTGTTCATGAGTATGATAGTTTTAGATCTATCATGCTATTATGTTTTGCAACCGAAAATATGTTTTGCAATTTTGAAAAAGTGGTGTTTGTTTGTCTTTCATTTTTCATAATCAGAAGTGATGAGTTCTAATTTGCTTTGGTGGTGCTTGGTCATGAAGAATATGATTGAATGAATATTGTAATGGTTGAAGCATTCAGTGGTATACATTCTTGTAATTTTCAACATACCCATGGTAACTCAGTGGGTCACCAAGTGGTAACCCAGTGGGTTACCGAATCAAAAAGTTGAATTTAGTAAGTTACCATCCTTAAACTCATTTATCTTATCAACTTAGTCACGAAGTCAATTGGTTTAGTGTTGTACTAAATGGTATACCGAACCAAACGTATCAGAAAAGTGAATTACCTAAAAATTAAATGGTAACTCAGTTGGTCACTAAGTGGTAACTCAATGGGTTACCGAATCAGAAAGTTAAATTTAGTAAGTTACCATCCTTAAACTCAATTGTCTTCTAAAATTAGTCACAAAATCAATTGGTTTAGTGTTGTACTAAATGGTATACCGAACCAGAACGTATCTGACAAGTGGATTGCCTAAAAAATTAAATGGCAACTCGGTGGATCACCAAGTCATAACTCAGTGGGTTACCGAATCAGAAAGTTGTATTTAGTAAGTTACCATCCTTAAAGTCAGTTGTCTTCGAACCTTAATCACGAAATCATTTGGTTTAGAACTTTACTCAGTGAGTTACTATAATTAGCGTGTTAAGTTACCATCTAAAAACTCCTATTTTAAACCTTAAATGTATATATTGATATCAAATTCAGTAGGATTTTTTTTAAATTAAAATAGTCATGGTTACTTATCAAGTTAACCCGTTATGTTTGTTTGCAGACATGGATTCAAAGATCAATGTGTTTGTCAAACATAGTGGATGCTGGGACGAGAAGAACTTCTATGTAGGCTTTAAAATGACTGGGGTACTAGTTGACACTCGCTGCACATATAGAGAAATAGTGAAGCTACTAATTAAGAAGATTTTTTTGGAGCCACCAATGCACAACATTGCGGTAGAGTACCAAACTATGATGTCTTGTTTCACTTGGAGTTAAAAAAAAAAAAGACAAGGATTTAACAAGCTTCCCCTTGTGTGTTACTGAAGACAATGAGCTTGAGTTGACGGATACAATATTTCGCATTTCAGATAAAGCAAGCAACAACATGTATACTACCAAAAAAAAAAAAAACTCTAGACCATGAACAACACAGTGAAACTATGGCTTTGGGTCTTGTGATTGGGAACACCGAGGAAAGGGCAATGGAAACTAAACTGCTTGGGTATGAATTAGATGATGAGGAATCTTCAATTCCTTCTGATTGTGGTGACACTATTGGTAGAAGTAATAGACCGCGAAAAAGAATGAAATGGTTGGATGAGATTCTCGATACTAAAGAAGTGCAACTTGTGATTGAGAAAGAAACAACATGTAATACAGTGGAACAAGTATTCAAGAATAAGGATGTGTTGAGCAAATAACTTAGGATGATCGCAATCAACAATAGATTTCAATATAAAACAGAAAGGTCGTGTAAATAGAGATTGGTTCTCACTTGCATTGATCCAAGTTGCGAATGGTACATCAGAGACAGAAAGATAAAAAATAGCAACTTGTTCATTGTTAAAAATTATGTGGACAACCACAACTGTTCTTTGGATGTAGTAGTGGGAGAATATCGGCAAGCAAGTAGCCAAGCGATTAGTGATTATATAAAGTAAAAATATATGAATCCTAGTAACACATGTTGCAGACCAAATGATATATTCAAGATATGAAGGATGACTATGGAATTTCAATCAATTATAACAAGGCTTGGAGAGCTAGAGAACAAGCATTAGAAGCTGTGAGGGGAGCATCAAATGAGTCATACCAAAAGCTACTGTCTTTCCTTTTCCGGTTGAAGATTCAAAATCCAGGTTCTGTAATTGACTTAGAAACATATTGTAAGCACCGTTTTAAGTATTTGTACATGGCATTGGGTTCTTCGATTAGTGGGTGGAAACATTGTAGACCAGTGATTGCTATTGATGATTCATTCCTCAAGACCAAGTGTGTTGGATGCAAATGAGCACCCATTGGCCTGTGTGTTGGGGATTCGGAGAACAATTCTTCATAGGAATGGTTCCTTACAAGGTTTAAACATGCTTATAGAGATAGGGAAGAATTATGCATAATATTGGATAGGCACAAAAGCATTGAAAAAGCTGTTCTCAAGATTTATCCGGGTGCATCATATGGTTTTTGCATGTATCACCTTCATCAAAATCTAAAGAAGAAATTTCCTACTGTGGCTGGTCTTCTACATCATGTTTTTCATGGTGCAGCTAGGTCATATATGACAGAAGATTTTGGGTACTACATGAAATAACTTGACGAACTTCATAGTGGAATACGTCCCTACTTAGAAGAAGTAGGCTATGAAAGGTGGTCGTGTGCGTTT
This sequence comes from Boehmeria nivea var. tenacissima, assembly GCA_018132145.1. Classification (NCBI taxonomy): domain Eukaryota; kingdom Viridiplantae; phylum Streptophyta; class Magnoliopsida; order Rosales; family Urticaceae; genus Boehmeria; species Boehmeria nivea. Next base: position 3,737,701 of record CM030874.1, on the reverse strand, counting down.
TTTGAAAAAAAGAAGATACTCAATCATGACAAGCAATAGTGTTAAGTCTATGAATTTTGTTGATGTAGAAGCCCGAAATTTGCCTATTCAGGCATTGCTTGATTGGTTGAGAGAGTTGTTGCAAAAATGGTTCTAGGAAAGAAGAAGCAAAGCCACAATTACTATGACCAAGCTAGCAAGTGCATAAGAAGAAATATTGTTGAAATATTTTAGAGAATCATCGACAATGAAGGTAATATTTTCCATCACTAAACAATTTCTTTTGGTAACCCAGTTAGTTACTGTTTGGTAACCTAGTGGGTTACCCGTCTTGTTTGACTTTTTATATTTTTATTCTGTTCGGAGATTATTAAGATGAACACCATTTTCATTACTAATAAATTTTTTGTATCTTTTAGGTGAAGGGGAAAAACAACACTATTTTTGAAGCTAATGATGGAACGAGAGAGTTCCTTGTTGACATGGGAAAAAAACATGTGCGTGCAAAAAGTTTCAGACTGATCAAATTCCTTGCTCACATGTATTTGCTATTATCTCAAACAAGTCTGCAGGAGCCTATGAGCATTGCTCAAAGTATTACACTAAGGCTGAGTTGTTCGAAACATACAAGGAGACCATCTTTCCTCTTCTCAACAAATCTACTTGGAATGTTCCTTGTGAGATCAAAAATGTTGTCCTTCCTCCAGTTTCAAAGAAAAAATTTGGGAGACAAAAGAAAAGATTCCGCTTACAAAAAAGTCATTGCTCAAGGTGTGGGCAGTCCGGGCACTATAGAACCACATGTACAAATCCTGCAGCACTACATCCAAAAATAGTCCGGGCACTATTCCGCTCATTGATTGATTTGATTTTAGACAGAACTTCTTTTGATAGATACAAAGAATTGACTTTTGTATATGCTTGAAGAACGAGGAAACAATACAAAGTTACTTTTTTTTTCTAGATTTGATAACTTTTTTCAGTGAACATGGCTATATACATAATGGTTTAATAATTACCAAACAAAAAATGGAGTTATGTATATCCTTAATGAGTGAATCATTATGTCACCTTTTGGTACCTTGGTGGGTTACTTAATGATACGCCGGTGGGTTACTTAATAAGTTCGCATCAAGTTACTTAATTGCTTTTTTAGTATGTTGTATGTAGTGACTCAGTGAGTTACCAACTAGTAACTCGGTAGGTTAATTACTTATTGTTATACCATTGAGTAACTTATTAAAATAACATGTTAGGTCACTATTGTAAGCTAGTGACTTAATGCTTAAATTATTAGGGCATGTTTTGGTACCTCAGTGGGTTCATTAATTGGTAGAATAATGCATTGTAAGTAGCAACTTAGTGAGTTAACAAGTAGCAACTCGGTGGTTACTTATTGTTATACCATTAACCTATTAAACGACATGTTAGGTTACTTAATGTTATCCTAATTTTGTCAAGATTTACCTTTTTGTTGTACATCAATTGGTAGTTTAGTGCGTTGTAAGTAGTAACTCAGTGAGTTACCAAGTAGTAACTCAGCGGGTTACTTAATGTTATACCATTAAGTAACTTATGAAATTAACATGCTGGGTTACTTATGCTTTAGACAAAAGTTAATATAAATGTACTAGATGATCAAATATAAAAATGCATTTCCATCCTAATTTTGTCTAGATTTACTTTTTTGTTATGTACAACTACTATGAACATAGCACAACTAAAATGGTTGCTTTCAGTAATTATAGCCCACTGAATTACGTCTTGGTTTCTTCTTGTAAATGCTTCTTGGTTTGGCTCAGCGTCCATCATTCTTGAATTGGCCTACCAATTCCATCACTCTATAATTGCTTCTTGTAATTGCAGCAACTGAAAAGCACCTGTGATTTATTTAAAATATAAGGCATCAATTTATTAGACGATACCACGAAAAAAAAAATACATATAAGGGTAAGTCACATTCTAAAAATGAGTCTTATAATATGAAAGTGTGTATCATATGAATACCTTTTGCATCAGTAAACTAATACTTACAAAACTTTCGTGAATCGGACAACAAAAGTCTACTTCTTCCGTTTTATGTGTACTATCATGTTATTTGCATCAACCACTTTCTTCTTCCTCCTTGGTGGGACCTCCGGTTCACTTATATAATTTTTTTCTAGCTTTCTAATGGCGTGATTGAATAGATGAATTGTACTTTTTTTCCTATAAAATTTTATTAGCTTTCGGTCGAAAAGTCACACGGAGAATCAAACATCAAAGAATGCGCAAATAAGATGACATACATGCCACAATCTCCGCTATACAATAAGAAAGAAGAAAAAAAATATGTTTAACATTAACAAAATAATTTATATGAAAACATGTCTATTTAAACGAAAACCCACCCATTTTGTTGTTCTCGAATGTCCTTTACTATGCAGATTTCGAACTTCTTGGTCGTACTTTTTCCCCATTAATTGAGATCCAGTCTTCATTTACTGAATTTCTAGGTCTCTAACAAATGAGGCAACAAAATAGCCATGGGAATGACAGTTTCTATGCATTCCTGATCAATTTTCTTGGAACGCAAAGAGTTGAAGATGTTGAGTCTACGTTTTTTCAATCCTAATTCACCCAAGATCCAATGCTTCAATTCTTCCATGTATATGGGATTGTACACAAAATCTACAAGCTATACAAGCCAATGAGTTAATAATCAAGTGGTAGCTCAGTGGGTTACCATTTGGTAAACCAGTGAGTTACCAAACTAGAATCTATGTAGCTTTGGTAATTAAGAGTGCTATAATAAATATATATTGAAGATATAATAATAGAAGTTAATATACTTACTGTAAATGAAAGTGGCTTAGCAAGTTTCACCTAAGTAAAAAACCAATACTTATCCGCACGACATGCAAATTCAAAATCAAAAGGAGGATCTATTAGTTGCTCATCATCTTTGAACTTTTTATATCTACACAATCAAATAAAGGAAGTTGATGAGTTAACAAATTACAATATGAAACGAAAATAAATAAAGCAATCACATATACTAACTTATTTTTTGGAATGTATCCTCTATCAAAAACTAAATGAAGTTCTCTATATCTTCTGTATTGGGATCTTTTAAAAAATCTTGTGGAAAAGCACATGCTTTTTTGACAGTGGGCTTCAAAGTCTTTTGATCTTCAACCTATCTCATTATCTAGGATACCAACTCAGTACAATCAACTTCGATGAGAAATGGTGAACTAATTCTTTGCTGTCACTTCTTTGCTGATTTATATAACTAGGATCAATGTTAACTATTCTTTGCTATCACTTCTTGAGTAGGATCAATGTTATTTTCAACATCGGCATTGTAGTTTTGGGTGCTTTGTCTAATTTAAATTTCATCATCTGTCCCTTCAGAAGATTGATTTATATAACTAGTCAGTTGTCTAAAAATCAAAAGGCAACTCAATATAAATCAAACATTTAGGTTATATTCTTGAAATTAACCAACCTTAGTTTCTTGAAAAACAAGACCGACATCTGCAGTTTCCCCATCAACATTCTTTTGCTCCTGAATTCAAATTATAAAATCTAATTAACCTTATTTACAAAATCTTTGGAAAAATGAGTATCCTATCTTTCTTGTTTCTAAAAACTAATGTGAGCATGCCACAACTTTAACAAAAAATAAAAATTGCTTAGTTAGTCCAATAATTTCATTAGCTTTTGATAATTGCTAACCCACTTGGTTACTCAACTATAATGCACATAGCTAGGCATCAAATGATAACTCAGTGGGTTACCGGATGGTAACTCAGTGGGTTATGAAATGGTAACTCACTAGGTACCTACTGAATTATGCAACCAGAATACAAATAAGTTGTTGAAATTGACCAGCCTGTTTGAATGTGAACAACTGCAAGCATACCACCTTCACCATCAACTTTCTCTTGCCCTGAATTTCAATTTACAAAATCTTATTAATCTTGAATGCCAAGATTGTTTGCAAAAGTAAAACTAAAAGAAGTTAGTGATTATTTACTTTAGGCATGTTGCCGAGACCAAATTGGCACGCTAATTGAACAACGGCATCAAGATCTTCCTCAACAGATTTTTTTGGTTCATTTGGTCCATTATAGAACTTTTTGGAAATTTCTAAAATTATATTGCTAAGAAAAGGGAACTGTGAAGAGAAGACACTTCTCATGGAGGATAATTCTTCAAGTAATTTCTCTTGATTTGCTTTCAAGCAGTCAAGATTATTCTTCATCTCTTGGCAATATTTTGCAAACTCAACAAAAGAAACCTTAAGAAAACAATACCAAAAGAAACAAAACCAGTTCAGAAAAAAAAAAGCTATCTAATTTTAAAAACATCAATTAAATCGTTATCAACTTGAAATGTTCAGATTGCAAACATACACATCCATGACGGTTGGACTGCTTTCATTGATTAGGTGATGGGGGTAGTGGAATTTCAAAATTTTCAGTTGGCAACTTATGTTCATTGTTGCCAACTGAAAATGTTGGATCCGGCACTACTTCTTCATTCTCTTTTTGCTTGTCTTTAAAAGCCAAGCCAATCATAAACTTCCTCTTCAAATCATTAGGGGATGGCTCCAAACATTTGGCTTCCACCTATATATCACATATAGAAGAATATATGAACTTTACAAAACTCAATCTTAGAAAAAACAATCATCATTTGAGAAATAAAAAAAGTTTACCTTATGATTAACAAAGTCGTTTTCCATAAGACTCGTCGAGTGTGGACGACTTTTACACATCCAATTAAGTATTCGAGCTGCCTTTGACTCCGTAGGACGGGTTCAATCTTCACCAACAAGCTTAATGCACTCGTAAGCCCAAACTTGAAAAGCCAAAGGTAACCCAGATAGCCTATAGCTTTTCTTTCCCTCCATTTTATTTTAGCTATCAGAAGAGTTTTGGTTCTTAGATACATATTTCGAGGCCGTTCTCATTGAAACTAAAGTCATCTCGAAGCACACTTTTCCCCAAGGGAACTCATCAAAATTTTTACTATCAACAAGTAATATGTCATAAATATCAACAATCTTTCCAGGAGCTTTTGAAAAACAGTAGTTGGAAATCAAATATAGTAGGTCCAACTTCAATATTTCTTCGTCTTTATCACTTGAGTAATTGTTGAATGCATTTTTTACTACTTTCCGTGAAACTATAGCCTTCCCAACAAAAATTATATCTTAAATTTATCTGAAACTCCCGATTTATATAACCGTTTGCTCACATTTCCAACACATTTCAAACCAGAAATGAGTGCAAACTGATGAACAGAAAACTTTATCTTTGAACTGTTAATATCAAACCACATTTCTTGTTCACTTGGGTGGACAACAGTTCTCATAATCATATGGTGAAGTAGCTGGGATTGTATAATAAACAGTTGAATATACAAAAAATGACCGAAACAAGTATTCCTAGATACTTGTCTATGAGAGTCACTTAACTTCTTGTTTATGTCTTCGATGACTTGAAAATTGCAAAAAACTTGCACCTTAGACTTGAACAAATTGTCGGCATCAACTCGCAAGCTCCAAGTCTGAAAATATAAATGAAAATGTGGGACTATAGTATCTGACAATGGTAACTCATTGGGTTACCAATGGGTAACTCACTGAGTTACGAGAAACATAATTTTAGTACAAACATGGGTAGTTTCCAACTAGTCAACTAACAAACTGCTAACATAAGTTGATAAAAGTAAATGAACTGGTTACTTAAATAACCTAGCGTGCTACCAGTAGGATAAAAATGGTAGCCTAGTGCGTTACCAAAACATATTGTTACTGTCAGCAATTAGTCTATCATCAAATTGGTACTTTTTTTTAAATTATTGTAATCATAGCAGAAAATAGTACCTCAGATGAAGGTTTAAATGCAATTTTTTTCTTCTCGGAGCTTTGATCCTTTACATTAAACTTGAACTTGAGAACTTTTTTCCTTGAAGATAATACTTTACTTAATTTTCTCTTATTGAATGGAGAAGCTAACTTAGTCTCCTTTGTAATTGGGGACTGTGAACGAGTTAGAACCATCTGAAAAGGAATAAAAATGACATTTATGAAAGAAATCAAAATTATAGAGACTATAATTGAGTTAGATTCTAATGCATTGCCAAAATATGTGTTTATATGAGTTACCAAAACAAAATGCTATGAAAATAAATTGGCTCATTTCCCTCTTTCATTAATGTAAATACTTTACATTAGACCATGAATAACAAAATCTGATAACACTAAAGCTATGCTCTGCGAGGCAATGTTGCGAGTCTATTTTTCGTTTAATTTTTTTAATTGCAATCCACATGAACTTATAAACAAATAACACACAAAGAGACCTAAAAGCAATTAAGCTATATTGCTATAGATTATGTTATATTGTCAGATTTGATCCGAATCACAAAATATACAGTTTGGTTTTCAAATTGAAATCACAAATTGAAATTTTCAAGACCATGAAGAGAAAAATTCGCTAATAGAAACAAAAACACTAATCTTCCTCCAAATTTGGTCGGTAAAGAGGAAAATTGAAGATAAATCAGGGAAAAAAAAGGAAGAAAAAAATATGTGAAAACCTTGGTCAGTGTGGTCAACGAGAATAATGAACGATAAGCTCTCGCAAAGAATGGTGAACGGTGAGCTCTCGCAAAGAACGGTGAACGGCGAGCTCTTGTGTACGGTGAGCTCTAACAAAGAACGGATCGGTAGTGAGAAGGGTGGTCAGCAAGTGGACAAGAAAGTGATTGGCGAGGGACAATTAGAGCTTGGTCTGTGAGGTCAGACGGCGAGAAGTGTTTGGAGCTTGGTTTATTAACGAAGAGTGGTATTTTCGATTAAGAGGGAATGGGTCAGGGTAAAGAGAGAGCGAGAATCGAAAATGAGGTAGGGTTTCTACAACCCCTTAAAAGAAGGGGTATTTTCATCATTGTAATTAGAAGAAAAAAAAACTGTGCAGGGCATAAATTATTAAGGACTCTCGAATTTGGCCTTAATTTGCAATTTTCCATTTTAAGAAACAGAGCCTTTAAACGAATTTGAACATATAATATATTACAATAACTCTAAGGGACTCATTTGGAGCTCCAACAAGCCTTAAAAATTCACTTTGCGCTGAATCGAAGTCATTATAACTAGTTTGGCCGCAATCGAGCCATTAAAGGACTTTTTTAGCTCCAAAGTGACTCTAGCAAAGTTGTATTGAATGCAAACGAATATTTAAACATATAATATATTTTAATATGTCTTAGCAATTCATTTTGATCTCCAACAAGCCTTAAAAAGTCACTTCGCGCTCAAACAAAGTCATTATAACTAGTTTTACCGAAATTGAGCATTTAAAGGGCTTTTTTGGTTCTGAAGTGACTCTAGAAAATTTGTTTTGATCCCAAATGAGTATTTGAACATAAAATATATTATTATAAGTCGCAGGTACTAATTTGAAGCTCCAACCAGCGTTAAAAAGTCACTTGTGCCGAAACAAAGTCCTTGTAACTAGTTTTGCCGAAATCAAGCCTTTAAAGTGTTTTTTGGCTCTGAAGTGACTCTAGCAAATTTGTATTGATCTCAAATGAGTATTTGAATATTTAATATATTATAATAACTATTAGAGACTCATGTGGAGCTCCAACATGCCTTAAAAAGTCATTTCGCGCTCAAATAAAGTCATTATAACTAGTTTTGTAGAAATCGAGCCTTAAAAATGCTTTTTTGGCTACAAAGTGACTCTAGCAAATTTTTTTTGATCCCATATGAGTATTTGAATATATAATACATTATAATAACTCGTTAGGGCTCATTTTGTGCTCCAAACGCTTTAAAAAATCACTTTGTGCCGAAAAAAAGTAATTATAACTACTTTTGACGAAATAGAGTATTTAAAGGGCATTTTTTCGCTCTGAATTACTCTAACAAACTTTTTGTGATCCCAAATGATTATTTCAACATAAAATAAATTATAATAACTCTTTTGAAACAAGCTTTAAAAAGTCACTTCGCGCTAAAACGAAGTCATTATAAATTATTTTGCAAAAACCGACTCTTTAAAGGGCTTTTTTGGCTCAAGAGTGACTGTAGCAAAGTTGTTTTGAGCCCAAACGAGTATCTGAACATATAACATATTCAAATAAGTCTTAATGACTCATTTGGAACTCCAACAAGTCCTAAAATGTTAGTTCACGCTGAAACAAAGTCATTATAACTAGTTTTGCCGAAATTGTGCCTTTTAGAGGGCATTTTTGGCTTCGTAGTGACTCTAGAAAGTTTGTTTTGATCCCAAATGAGTATTTGAACATAAAATATTTTATAATCAGTCATAAGCGATAATTTGAATCCACAACCAGCCTTAAAAAAGTCACCTTGCGCCAAAGCAAAGTCCTTATACCTAGTTTTACCGAAATCGAGCCTTTACAGAGCTTTTTTGGCTCCTAAGTGACTCTAGCAAATTTGTATATATCCAAAATTAGTAATTGAATATTTAATATTTTATAATAAATCTTACGGACTAATTTTGGGCTTCAACAAGCCTTAAAAAGTCACTTTGCACTCAAACAAAGTCATTATAACTAATTTGGTAGAAATCGAGCCTTAAAAGGGCTTTGTTGGCTCCAAAGTGACTCTAGCAAATTTGTTTTGATCCCATATGAGGATTTGAATATATAATATATAAAATAAGTCTTAGGGACTCATTTGGAGCTGCAATAAGCCTTAGAAAGTCAATTTGCCGACAAACAAAGTCAGGATAACAAGTTTTGTTGAAATCGTGCCATTAAACGGATTATTTTTGGCTCTGAAGTGACTCTAGCAATTTTTTTTAATCCCAAATGCGTATTTGAACCCATAATATATTATATTATGTCTTAGGGACTCATTTTTACCTCGAACTAGCCTTAGAAGTAACTTCGCGTCGGAACGAAGTCATTATTACGCGTGTTGCCGAAAGCGAGCCTTTAAAGGGATTTTTTGGATCTGAAGTGACTGTAGCACTGTTCTTTTGAGCCCAAATGAATATTTTAAAATATAATATATGATAATAAGACTTAGATACTAATTTAGAGCACCAAAAACCTTTAAAAACTCACTTCGCATTGAAACAAAGTCATTATAACCAGTTTTTCATAAACAGAGCCTTTAAACGACTTTTTGGGCTCCGAAATGACCGTAGCAAAGTTGTCTTAATCCGAAATGAGTATTTGAATATATAATATAGTACAATAACACTTATGGATTCATTTGGAGCTCCAACAAGCTTTAAAAATCCACTTCGTGCCGAACCGAAGTCATTATAACTAGTTTGGCTAAAATCGAGCCACTAAAGGACATTTCTGCCTCCCATGTGACTCTAGAAAAATTTTATTGAACAAAAATGAGTATTTAAACATATAATATATTATAATAAGTCTTAGCAATGCATTTTGATCTCCAACAAGTCTTAAAAAGTCACTTCGCGCTCAAACAAAGTCCTTATAACTAGTTTTGCCGAAATTGAGCATTTAAAGGGCTTTTTTGGTTCTGAAGTGACTCTAGAAAATTTGTTTTGATCCCAAATGAGTATTTGAACTCAAAATATATTATTATAAGTCGCAGGTACTAATTTGAAGCTCCAACCAGCGTTAAAAAGTCACTTATGCCGAAACAAAGTCCTTGTAACTAGTTTTGCCGAAATCAAGCCTTTAAAGAGCTTTTTTTGGCTCCGAAGTGACTCTAGCAAATTTATATTGATCTCAAATTAGTAATTAAACATTTAATATATTATAATAAGTCTTAGGGACTCATTTTGATATTTAACAAGCCTTAAAAAGTCACTTCGCACTCAAACAAAGTCATTACAACTAGTTTTGTCGAAATTGAGCCTTTAAAGGGCTATTTTGGCTCTAAAGTGACTCTGGAAAATTTGTTTTCATCGCAAATGAATATTTGAATGTAAAATATATTATAATAAGTCATAGGTACTGATTTAAAGCTTTAACCAGCCTTAAAAAGTCGCCTGGTGCCAAAACAAAATCCTTATAACTAGTTTTACCAAAATAAGGCCTTTAAAGGGCTTTTTTTTGCTCCGAAGTGACTCTAGCTATGGATCCCAAATGAATATTTGAAGATTTAATATATTATAATAACTCTTAGGGACTCATTTGGAGCACCAACATGCCTTAAAAATTCACTTCAGGCTCAAACAAAGTCATTACAACTAGTTTTGTAGAAATCGAGCCTTAAAACGGCTTTTTTATCTACAAAGTGACTCTAGCAAATTTATTTTCATCCCATGTGAGTGTTTGAATATATAATATACATACGCTAATAACTCGTAGGGACTCATTTGGAGCTCCAATAAGCCTTAAAAATTCAGTTTGCGCCAAAACAAAGTCATTCTAAAAAGCTTTGCCGAAATCGAGCCTTAAAAGGGCATTTTTTTGGCTATGAAGTGACTCTAACAATTTTCTTTTAATCTCAAATGAGTATTTCAACATATAATATACTATAATAAGTCTTTGGAACAAGCTTTAAAAGGTCACTTTGCACTGAAACGAAGTCATTATAATTAATTTTACAAAAATCCAGTTTTTAAAGGGTTTTTTTGGCTCCAAAGAAACTGTAGCAAAGTTTATTTGAGCCACGATTATTTGAACATATAACATATTATAATAAGTCTTAATTTGGACCTCCAACAAGCCTTTAAAAGTTATTTCACGCTGAACCGAAGTCATTATAACTAGTTTGGCTGAAATCGAACCATTAAACGACTTTTCTGGCTCCGAAGTCACTCTAGCAAAATTATTTTGAACGAAAATGAGTATTTAAACATATAATGTAGTATATTAAGTCTTAGGGACTCATTTGGAGCTCCAACAAGCCTTAACAAGGCACTTGGCGCATAAATAAAGTCATTATAACTAGTTTTGCAGAAATTCTGCCTCTGAAGAGCCTTTTTAACTCCGAAGTGACCATAGCTTTTTTTTTATACCAAAGAATTAACTAAACATATAATACATTATAATCAGTCTTAGAGCCTCATTTTACTATCCAACAAGCCTTAAAAAGTCACTTCGCGCTTAAACAAAGTCATTGCAACTAGTTTTGCTGAAATTAAACCTTTAAAGGGTTTTTTTGGCTCTAAAGTGACTCTAGAAAATTTGATTTGATCTTAAATGATTATTTGAACATAAAATATATTGCAATAAGTCGTGGGTACTTTAAAGTCCTTATAACTAGTTTTACCGAAATCAAGCCTTTAAAAGTGATTTTTTGGTTCCGAAGTGACTGTAGCAAATTTGTATTGATCCAAAATGAATATTTGAACATATAATATGTTATAATAGCTCATAGGGACTCATTTGGAGCGCCCACAAGCCTTAAAAAATTGAGCCTTAAAAGGGCATTTTTGGCTCCAAAATGACTCTAACAAATTTGTTTTGATCCCTTATGAGTATTTGAATATATAATATATTCTATTAAGTCTTAGGGACTCATTTAGAGCTCCAATAAGCCTTAGAAAGTCACTTTGCTGCAAAACAAAGTCGTTATAACTAGTTTTGCTGAAATCGAGCCAGTAAAGAGATTTGTTGGCTTCGAAGTAACTCTTGAAAATTTATTTTGATCCCAAATGAGTATTTGTCCCATAATACATTATACTAAATCGTAGGGACTCATTTTTGCATTGAACTAGCCTTGAAAAGTCACTTCTCACCGGAACGAAGTCATTATAACGAGTGTTGCCAAAATCCAGACTTAAAAGGGCTTTTTTGGCTCCGAAGTGACTGTAGTAAAGCAGTTTTGAGCCCAAATGAGTATTTAAGAATTTAATATATTATAATAAGTCTTATGGACTCATTTTGAGAACTGACAAGTTCTAAAAAGTCTGTTCGCAGTGAAACAAAGTAATTATAACTAGTTTTGAAAAAATAGAGCCTTTAAACGACTTTTTTTGGCTCTTAAATGACTGTAGCAAAGTTGTTTTGATCCCAACAGGCCTTAGTTTTGATCCCAACAAGCCTTACATATTCACTTCGTGCTAAACCAAAGTCATTATATATAACTAGTTTGGCAGAAGTCGAGCCATTAAAGGACTTTTCTGGCTTCAATGGGACTCTAGCAAAATTGTTTTTAACGCAAATGAGTATTTAAACAGATAATATTTTATAATATGTCTCAGGGACTCATTTGGAGCTCCAACAAGCCTTAAAAAGGAACTTGGCGCAGTAAGAAAGTCATTATAACTAGTTTTGCGGAACTTGAGCCTCTAAAGAGATTTATTAGCTCCGAAGTAATTCTAGGGATTTGTTTTTATGCCAAAGGAGTGAATAAACATAATATACATTATAATAAGTCTTAGGGACTCATTTTAATCTCCAAAAAGCCTTAAAAATTCATTATAACTCATTTTGCCGAAATCGCGCCTTTAAAGGGCTTTTTTTGGCTCTATTGTGACTGTAGAAAAGTTATTTTAATGCCAAATGAGTATTTAAATATATAATATATTATAAAAAGTCTAGGGACTCGTTTCCGACTAAAATAACCTATAAAAATTTATTTTGCCCTAAAACAAAGTCATGATAACTTCTTTTTTCGAAATCAAGCCTTTAAAGGACTTTTTCCGCTCCGTAGTGACTTTAGCAAATTTGTTTTCATCCTAAATAAGTATTTAAATATATAACATATTATAATCAATCTTAGAAACTCATTTTTAGCTCCAACAACGCAAAGCAAGTCGTTTCGCACTGAAACAAAGTCATTAAAGCTAGTTTTGCCGAAATCGAGCCTTTGAATGACTTTTTTGGGTCCAATGTGACTCTACCAAATTTGTTTTGATCCCAAATATCTATTTGGGCATATAATATATTATAATAACTCATAGGGACTCATTTGCAGCTCAAACAAGGTTTAAAAATTCACATTCCGCCGAAACAAAGTCATTATAACTAGTTTTGCCAAAATCGAGCCTTTAAAAGGCATTTCTTGGCGTTGAAGTGATTCTAACAAAATTTTTTTATCCAAAATGAGTATTTCAACATATAATATATTATAATAAGTCTTTGGAACAAAATTTAATATGTCACTGCGTGCTAAAACGAAGTCATTATAATTAGTTTTACAAAAATCGAGTCTTTAAATGGAATTTTTGGCTCCGAAGTGACTGTAGCAAAGTTGTTTTCAGCCCAAATGAGTATTTGAAAATACAACATATTATAATAAGTTTTAGGGACTCATTAGGAGAACCAACAAGCCTTAAAAAGTCATTTCGCGGTGAAATAAAGTCATTATAACTAGTATGAAAAAATAGAGCCGTTACACGACTTTTGGGGCTCTAAAATTGCCGTAGCAAAGCTGTTTTGATCCCAAATGAGTATTTGAATATATAAAATATTACAATAACTCCTAGAGACTGATTTGGAGCTCCAACAAGCCTTAAAAATTCACTTTGCGTTGAACCGAAGTCATTATAACTGGTTTGCCCGAAATCGAGCCATTAAAGGACTTTTCTAGCTCCAAAGTGGGTCTAGCAAAATTAGTTTGAACGCAAATGAGTATTTAAACATATAATATATTATACTAAGAGTGAGGGACTCATTTGGAGCTCCAACAAACCTTAAAAGGGAATTTAGCGCAATAATAAAGTGATTATAACTAGTTTTGCGGAAATTGAGCCTCTAAAGGGTTTTTTTAGCTTCGAAGTGACTCTAGCAATTTTTTTTTTGATACCAAAGGAGTAACTTATAATGCCCCTCATTTAAAACATTAGATTTAATGTTTAAAACACATGTCATAAATGCATCAAACGGTTTTCCATGGGAACCAACAATTCCAAACACACTAATTTTCTCATTTCCAAACAACCATGCAGTAATATTTTCATAAAATATAATGTCAACTCAAAACAACAACAAATATTTCACAAGTGATACATAAATATAAAGCCAAATAATACATTTTAATTTTTTGTTTTCTTTCCAATTTACAGTTTATTTACAAAACATCTCACGAAAAGCAAGCAATATAATCCCTACCTCTTAGGACCAACCATAATGTTAGCAAAATCTACAGATCGCCGATTCTAGCTGATTTCCTCCCGTTTTCGCATTGGAAAGAAATTTGAGTCGATCGAACATCCTGCTCAAATAAAATTTGGACAAACCGAGTTCACTATTGCGTTTAGGAGATTGAAACAATGTCCGAGAGCTCGCTTACCCGATTTGGCCGGAACGTTGAGCGGTCAGCGCCAGTTAAAGGCAGCCAGCGGCGGTGAATCCGGCAAAGAAAGACTGGGCTATGAAGCTCTCGACTCCTCGAACACCGTGGCGGTGGCCGTTTTCCCAAACTCGTCCCGAGGTGATCGGGATCTAAACTGAAAGTTCAAAAATCTCATTTTTTGACGAAGCTCCGGCGACAGCCTTCTCGATGGAATTTGACCACAATATTTTCCAATCTTGTAGTACACTTCACTAGGAATCCAATGCAATAAGAATCGTGTCAATCGTAGTTCGGTTGGAAAAGTTACGGCTCGTCAAAGTTTCGGCGACCAAAAACTCCGTCGTGGTTTTCTTCGAACTTTACCTTCAATTTTCGGCGAGCCACGGTGTCCCCAAGGTCGGACAGTAGGTCCTCGGTGTTCTTCGCCACTTGAACTTCGATTCTCTGGTGGTGGTTCACGCCAACTCTCGCCGCGGTGCCTGGAAAGTGCGCTCAAAGATGGCTTGGTGATGGATGGTTTGAGGGGAAAAGAAAGCGAGATAGAGTGCACGTGAAAGAGAAGGAATGAGGAGAGAGATAGGTGTTTTAATGGAGTGCACTCCATGGTGTTTCCGCAAAACCTTGACCAATAAAATTTCACATCTGCATAAAGCTTTCACTTAATAAATGCTCCCGAAGGTAAGGGTCCACAGGCACTACAAGTTTCCCATTGTAAAGGAGAAACCCGTCATGTCCTACCTTCCATTTGTCTATCTGCTCTCCGTTCTGAAGCTGATTCCAAATTTTACTGAGTTCTTCATCTTGTCATTAGCCTTGCTTCACGTGCTGCATCAAAGAAGGGATAGCTACTATATTGCAAACATATGCTCTATCGCCATCTTGACAAAATTGCAAATCAAACTCCCCAATCATGACATATATTTTCCAGTTTTCCAAAGCTATACTTGCAACGATCCCTTGATTCTTTTGACGGAGAGCATCTGCGACAACATTTGCCTTACTGGAATGATACTGGAGATCGAACACGTAGTCCTCCATATACTCAACCCACCTTTGTTGTCTTAGTTGAGGTCTCTTTGGGTAAACAAGTACTTGAGACTCTAGAGATCAGTGTACAATTCGAATCTAGCACCATAAAGGTAACACCTCCAAATTTTTAAGGCAAATAAAACCGCAGCTAACTCTAGATCATGAGTAGGATAACATTTCTCATGCGACTTGAGTTGCCTCTATGCGTAACCAATTACCTGCCCATGTTATATTAAGACACAACCTAACCCACTTCTAGAAGCATCAATATAAACTGTGTAAGGTTTATCACTATTGGGCACCACCAAAATATATGTGCTAGTGAGTCGACGCTTTAGTTCCACAAATGTTCCTTCACATTCATCATCCCATATAAACTTGACATTCTTCTTCGTTAGTCTTGTCATTGGGGCGGCTATTCGGGAAAAGTTTTCCACAAATCGCCTATAATATCTCGCCAATCCAAGAAAACTTTGGATCTCTGACACATTCTTTGGATGCTCCAATTTATAATAACCTCAACCTTGGAAGAATCTATTGATATACCTCCTTGCGACACTATGTGTCCTAGAAATTTGACATCGGTCATCTAGAAGTCACATTTCTCTCTTTTGGCATATAGTTGATGTTCTCTCAAGGTTTGCAAAATAATCGCCAAGTGCTCAGCATGTTCGTCCATAGAGTTGTAGTATATCAAGATATCATCGATGAAGACTATCACAAACCGATCCAACTATGGCCAAAAGACTCGATTCATCAGACCTATAAACAGCGCATGAGCATTTGTTAGACCAAAAGACATAACTAGGAACTCGAAATGCCCGTAGCGAGAGCGAAAAGCTGTCTCTAGAACATCTTCTTCCCTTATCCTTAATAGATGATAGCCTAAACACAGAACAATCTTTAAGAAGTATCGAGAACTACCCAACCGATCAAACAATTCGTCAATCCTTGGTAGTGACTCGATGTAGTTGTTGATAATCGACGCACAATCTTAAAGAGCCATCATCCTTCTTGGCAAACAAAGCAGGAGCTCCCCAAGGGGACACACTAAAGCGTATGAACCATTTCTTCAATTACTCGTCTAACTTCTTCCTCAACTCAGTTAACTCGGCAAGAGCCATGCGATACGGAGGGATGGAAACAAAAGAGATACCGGGAATCAAATCAATGAAAAACTCGACCTCTCTATCTGGTGGGAGGCCTGACAATTCGTCTGGAAAAACATCCCAGAAATTTTCCACCACATCAACAAGAGAGGGACTCATAGTACCCAACTCTCCATCGAGTGCAAAGATCATTCCCAAACACTCTAAATTCTTCCTACCCCCCTTACGCATGCCTTGAGTAAAGGATATGGTATTACAATTCCTGACTTTGCTGAGTATTCGATGACTTGTCCATCCTTGGCAATAAGAGTAATTCGCCGCCTAAAACAATCTACCGTTGCTTGCTATTTGGACAACCAATCCATAGCTAAGATGACATCAAACTCACCAATGGGTATCACAAAAATACTTGCAAAAAGCTTATAGTCTCCAATAACTACACAACAAGACTTAGATATCATCGAGACCTCGCCCACTCCGCCTGTAACGATATAAAAAATAATAATAAGAAAATAAAAATAAATAAAAATTGTTTCATACTAATGACCTTAGTAATTAAGTAACTGGCTTAAATTGTAGTAAATAATTTAATTATCAAGCATTGGCTTTACATTATTAGATTCCACATAAGAAGTAGTATTTATATTATTGTAATTTATGAGTAAATATCTTGTTTAATGTTGGTAGAACGACTCGAGAATCGACAACGTGCTTAGTAATTGAATAGTATAAGAAGTATTGTTCAATTATTTGTTTTATTTCTTTATTTTTTTTTATTTTTATATATGTAATTCTTTTTCAGATGAATAAGTTTCACATTTAAGAATATTAATATTGAGAATTATCTATTTTATTTTAATTCTATAATATTAGTACAATTATTAGCCTTAAATATTTTATTGTTTACGTACTAGTAAAATAATATAATAATTATTTAATTAAAATTTTTAAAAAAAGGAAAATAAAATAAAAACAAATAAATAAATAATTAAATTAAGATAACTGAGAAAAAGAACCGATTTTGGTAAGTAGGTAATTACTTTACTTATTTAAACCCAAATCCCTTGTTCTTATCATCTTCTAGCCTTATTTACGAACTTATTCTCTATTACTCATTTTCATCAAGTAACAGTTAAAGAAAGACAAACACTTTACTCAAAATAAGTAAACACTTGTCTTTTGATTTATTGTGCATTATTTTTGTTGATTAGTGTAAAAGTTGAAGTAGATAAAAACTTAATACATATTTATAGTCTTAGATATTATTTTCTATTAAAGTTTATATTAAAGTAGTCATAAGTTGTTTTTCTTATCTTCATGTTAATACTTGGTACGTAATATTTATTAAGTTCGTAATTATGTACAGACAAATCATTATATACATATAGCTATATATGTATATACACATATATCTTAATGACCTGAATAACTACTTGTACGTATAATTTTATAATTATATATATAAGTAATTAAGTTATTAGTTAAATTAAGAAATTAAAACATGTTCTTGTCTTTATATATATATATATATATAGTAAAGTTGAACTATCAATATGTATGTATGTGTATATACCGTATAATGTGTACAAACTCTTAGCTTTACATAAATATGTGTTTGTATTTTTAAATATAGAAACATATCGTATTCTTTAAGTTAGTGTGTATATATAATATATATAGTGTGTATATATAATATATACGTACGCAAAACTCTTATTTCATTAAACGAAATATATATATATATATATATTAGGGAGATGGTTGTTGTTATTTTCTTAAATTAAATGTCATCTTGAGGAAATGTGTCTAAATACTTAAATATTATTTTCTACAATCCTATAATATCTTCGAAGCAATACCTCATTACATATGCCTACGTAAAACTAAGAACTGATAAGACAATTCAATACAAATTGTGGTTTGTTTGAAAATGATGGAATGATATAGGATTAATCATAAATAAGTCTTGTATGATTTTGATCTTTTCAGGCTAAAATTAAAGATTCTGTATGTATATATCATGATGGGAATACGAAGTTGTCAATTAGTAATATTAGTAAGGATTATAGTAAAGTGCTAAATAATAACTTGTTTATGACATGCAATTAATGTAAGTGTACTAAGCACATTGTTGACGTTTCATCAGGTCGGATTCCACTGAGTGCTTGCCACACAAATTAACACTATTTGCATAAGATAAGTAGTATTCTATTACTAATTAACTGCATTACAAGAATTAGACTAGGTGCTTTTGTGCTACGTGTATAAATGTTTATTATGATATTATCTACTATCATGTGCATTCATGAAAATCATATTTTTCTAAGTAAGTTTTGTAATAATAAGCAAAGATTAATAACCCTCTCTTGGTATGGGTGTACTGATGTATTCTTAAATTATGGTGCCCCGCTAGGTGGGTCGCTAAGACACGATCAGACAAGAATCGCCGCACAACCAAGAGCTAAGTTAAGAAGTGGTCACATTAATGAAAAATGCAAAACGATGTTGTAAAAAGTTTTACACATGGCTTGGATGTATGAGTCTACTTACTGAGCTATAAACTCACTAGGGTCTTGTAATGCAAGTAATACAGGTTATGATTGAAAGGTTGATGAGACTAATCAGTAGAAGGCATAACGATCAGTCATGAACAAGCTTTAAGCTGATCTGGCGACTCGCTATATATACCTGTTGACCTGTGTTCATTTTGAAGTCAACTTATATATATATTTAAATACTTTACTAGTATGTTTTGAGAACAAGTCTGCGGCTAGTTTCCATTTTCCTATAAATTTTATTTACAAAACTTAAATGCTTGTCTTAAGTACTATTATTAGTATTTTACGTTCCGCAGCTCTGTTATGTAAGAAACGGGCGTTAACACCCAATACGTAACGAAGGGGGGTGTTGCCCATTGGCGTAGTAAGTAACAATGAGGTGGTAGATAAATTCATTTATAGTTGCAAACTGGTAGCAAATGATATAGATATGAAAGAGTGGGTAACACCAGTATCGAGCAGCACATGAGCCCAAGAATGAGAGATAAGAATTATACCATCCACAACAGCATTCTCAGCACGAGCCTCAGTAATTGCATAAGCTTAGCTTTGGGTCCTCTCATTCCCATTGCATCCTCTACCCCTACCTCTATGTCCACTGCTCGAACTACCACCTCCCATTTGAGGATGACTACCCTGACTTCCAAACACCCTCGATGCAAAAGGTGTGGCTTTGACTTGGTTGGAAACCCGATCTTTGGGGTTGTGGTTAATAGTAGTACTGTGGAAGATGTCCTATTGCGGTGTCATAAAACCAGAATTTGATGGAACCTGTTGTTTGCAACCGGCAGGTCTGGGTTGCCTACTTTCATTTTCCCAAGACACTGAACCAGACTGGCTTTCTTATTACCCTTCTTCAACTAACAAAGTTGTTTGTCGCCTTAGGGGCCACTCCCGTTTACGATGACCCACCTGACCATAAGAGTAACAGGTATAGGGCATGAAACGACCACTTCAAGACCCACTACTGCCACTAGTAGCATTCCCTTGCTATCCTTGTCCTTGCATTGACGTTTCCTTGTCAATCTTTTTTCCAGAGTTCTTGTCCTTCTTCTTTTTTATGTGTTTCGCAAGATATCATTCTCTATGCGTTGTACAGTAGAAAATAACTCATGAAATTCTGTGAAGGAGAATACCGCTAACTAAGATCTAATGTTAGGTCTCAACCCTTCTCTAAACTTGATACATCGTGAAATAGGATTAGTCGTTGCACCAGGGTTATATCGAGACAAGTTGATGAAGCAGGCATGATATTTGGCTACGTCATATCCCCTTGAACTAGCATACTAAACTGAGTAATCATATCATGTTTGTGGGCCTCGAGAATGAAATTTTTCTTTGAATAGTCTTTCGAACTCATCCCAAGTAAGATTGTAAGTGTCATGATATACCTCCTGCAGCTCTCACCATTCTAACACCGAACTCCGCAATAAATAGGTTGCAAATTCAAATTGGAAATTCTCTGGCACCACCTCTAGTCTGAAGATTCGCATAACCTCTTTTAGCCATCTACCAGTCGCTTACGGATCATATTCTCCCTCAAAAGTAGCAGGAGTCACCTTAAGGAATCGTCCAAAGGCATCGTCTTTTTGTCTACAATTTTGCACCTAGGAGCTCGTGGGGCATCACTAAACACATCTTTGACATCTAGACCTCGTCCCGCATTCGCTTGCCCTATTCCTCTACCTCGAATTCTAGGTGGCATTTTACTTTGACTATAGAGAATTTTATCCAAAGATTTTCTTTCCAATGACAAGGTCATGCTTTTAAACTTTGAAAAGCAAATTAAATAAATGAGAAAATTGTGCTACACTCTCAAGGCTTACCGAACCTCGGCTCTGATACCAAAATCTGTAACGTCCCTATATGGGGGTTGGAATTTAAGAGTGAAAATAATCAATTAAAACATTAGATTTAAAGTTTAAAACACATGTAATAAATGCATCAAACGGTTTCCCCCGAGGAATTTTTAAAAAAAATTAAACATGCAAATACTTAAAAGTGAACAACATAAATTCCACGGTTTAGTGTAGCACCAAGTATAATTAAAATAAAAACAACATGACCAGTCATCATTGGATAAGCACCAAGAGTTCAAAATATCTCATACAGTCATCCAAAAGTAGTAAGATTCTTACACCAAAAGAGTTAACACTGTTAGAGATTAGAAATCTAAGCTTAACTTCAATCCAACGCCCCAATCACTCCCCACCAGGGATATCACACTTAACTTTGCCTGAAGGGAAAAATAAAGGTTGAGCTAACGCGCTCAGTAGGGAAACAGTTACTCACTTTTTGATTTTACCAGTTTTACTTAAACTATTTCTATCAACCTGCATGGTTAGAGTTTGCAAAATAATAATATATATAAATAATAAATTCCATTCGCGTGTATTTATGGATGTTTCTCTTTTTTTTTCCAAAACCTTGTCAAAATCATAAAATGATATAAAACATAACAAACATCCAAATCATCAACCCACATGTGGCACGAGGGTCCATTAACATGGACTGGCCAACCTCATACTATGACTCACCCCGTGAAGACTCGATACCTCCCGGACCTAACCTGCGTAATAACTAGCGGCACGTGCAGTGTGCCGATGTGAATCCCATGTGAACCAACAATTCCAAACACACTAATTTTCTCATTTCCAAACAACCAGGCAGTAATATTCTCATAAAATATAATGTCAACTCAAAACAACAACAAATATTTCACAAGTGATACATAAATATAGAGCAAAATAATAGATTTTAATTTTTTGCTTTCTTTCCAATTTACCGTTTATTTGAAAAATATCTCACGAAAAGCAAGCAATAGAATCTCAACCTCTTAGCACCAACCAAAAGGTTAGCAAAATCTACGGATCGCCAATTCCAGCTAATTTCCTCCCGTTTTCGCGTCGTAAAGAAACTTTGAGTCAACTGAACTTCCTGCTCTAATAGAATTTGGTCCAACCGAGTTCACCATTGCGTTTAGGAAATCGAAACGATGTATGAGAGCTCGCTTACCTGATTTGGCCGAAAAGTTGACCGATCAATGCCAGAGTCAACGCCGGTCAACGGTAGCCGGTGGCAGCGAATTCGGCGAAGAAATGCTGTGCTTTGAAGCTCTTGATTCCCCAAACACCGTTGCGGTGGTCGTTTTCACAAACTTGTCTCGAGGTGACTGGGATCTTAGCCGATAGTTCAAAAATCCCGTTTTCCGGCGAAGCTCTGGCGACAGCCATCCAGTCTTGTAGTACTCTTAACGAGGAATCCAATTCAACAAGAATCATGTCAATCGAAGTTCGGACGGAAAAGTTACGGGTCGTCAAATTTTCGGCAACCAAAAACTCCGTCGTGGTTTTCTCCGAACTTTACCTGCGATTTCCGGCGAGCCACGCCGTTCCTCGCCCAAGGTCAGACAGTGGGTTCTCGGTGTTCCTCGCCACTTCAACTTCGATTCTCCAGTGGTGCTTCATGCCAACTCTCGCCGTAGTGGCCGAAAAGTGCGGACGTTTTGAGGGGCTTTTGAGGGGGTGAGAAAGCGAGAGAGAGAGCATGTGAAAGAGAGGGAATGAGGAGAGAGTTAGGGTTTTAATGGACTAATAAATTTCTAAAATTGTGTTTTTAACCCCCAAACTTTGAAAATTTATAAAATCGCCACAAAATAACTCTTCATTGCAATTTAATCAAAAAATGAAATTTTGGGCATTACATAACTAAACATATAATACATCATAATTAGTCTTAGGGACTCATTTTGAT
Source organism: Boehmeria nivea var. tenacissima (assembly GCA_018132145.1). Lineage (NCBI taxonomy): Eukaryota > Viridiplantae > Streptophyta > Magnoliopsida > Rosales > Urticaceae > Boehmeria > Boehmeria nivea. Next base: position 3,715,073 of record CM030874.1, on the reverse strand, counting down.
ATCCAAAAAGCCCTAAAAAGTCACTTCGCACTCAAACAAAGTCATTATAACCAGTTTTACTGAAATTGAGCCTTTAAAGGACTTCTACGGCTCAGAAATGACTCTAGAAAATTTGATTTGACCCCAAATGAGTATTTAAATATAAAATATATTGTAATGAGTTCTAGGAACTAATTTGAAGCTCCAGCTTGCCTTAAAAAGTCACCTTGTGCCGAAACAAAGTCCTTATGACTAGTTTTACCAAAATCAAGCCTTTAAAGGGCTTTTTTGGCTCCGAACAGACTGTAGCAAATTTATATTGATTCCAAATGAGTATTTGAACAATTAATATATTATAATAGCTCTTAGGGACTCATTTGTCGCACCAACAAGCTTTAAAAAGTTACTTCGCGCTCAAACAAAGTCATTATAACTAGTTTTATATGAATCGAGCCTTAAAAGGGCTTTTTTGGCTCCAAAGTGGCTCTAGCAAATTTTTTCCAACCCATATGAGTATTTGAATATATAATATATTCTAATAAGCCTTAGGAACTCATTCGGAGCTGCATTAAGCCTTAGAAAGTAACTTTGCCGCAAAACAAAGTCATTATAATTAGTTTTGCTGAAATTGAGCCATTAAAGAGATTTTTTGACTCTGAAGTGACTCTATAAAATTTATTTTGATCGCAAATGAGTATTAGAAGCCATAATATATTATAGTAAGTCTTAGAGACTCATTTTTACCTTGAAAAGTCACTTCGCGCCGAAACGAAGTCATTGTATCAAGTGTTGCCGAAAACGAATTTGTTTTGATCCCAAATAAGTATTTGAACATAAAATATATTATAATATGTCTTAGGGACTGACTTGTAGCTCCAACAAGCCATAAAAAGTCATTTCGCACCGAAACAAAGTCATTATAACTAGTTTTACCGAAATCGAGCCTTTAAAGGGCTTTTTTTTTTTTTTGCTCTAAAGTTAGTCTAACAAATTTCTTTTTGATCCCAAATGAGTATTTCAATATATAATATATTATAAGAAGTCTTTGGAACAAGCTTTCGAAAGTTACTTTGCGCTGAAACGAACTCACTATAATTAGTTTTGCAAAAATTGAATCTTAAAAAGGCTCTTTTGGCTCCGAAGTGACTGTTGCAAAGTTGTTTTGAGCCTAAACGAGTATTTGAATATATAATATATTCTAATAAGCTTTAAGGACTCATTTGGAACAAGCTTTGAAAAGTCAATTCGCACTCAAAGAAATTCATATAACTAGTTTTGTAGAAATCGAGCCTTAAAAGGGCTTTTTTGGCTCCAAAGTGACTCTAGTAAATTTTTTTTGTTCCCATATGAGTATTTGAATATATAGTATATTATAAAAAGTTTTAGGGACTCATTTGGAGCTCCAATAAGCCTTAGAAATTCACTTGGCCCAAAATAAAGTCATTATAACTAGGTTTGTTCAAATCAAGCCCTTAAAGGGATTTTTTGGCATGGAAGTGACTCTAGGAAATTGGTTTTGGTCCTAAATGAGCATTTGAACCTATAATATGTTATAGTAAGTCATAGGGACTCATTTTTAGCTCGAGGTAGCCTTCAAAAGCCACTTTGCGTCAAAACAAAGTCATTTTAACGAGTGTTGTCGAAATCAAACCCTTAAAGAGCTTTTTTACTCTGACGTGACTCTAACAAATTTGATATTAACCCAAATGAGTATTTAAACATATAATATACTATAATAAGTCTTAGGGACTAGTTTAGAACTCCGAAAGGCTTTAAAAAGTTACTTCGCACTGAAACGAAGTTATTATAACTAGTTTTGCAAAAATCGGGCCTTTAAAAGGCTTTTTTGGCTCCGAAGTGACTGTAGCAAACTCGTTTTAACCCCAAATGAGTATTTGAACAAATAACATATTTTAATAAGTCTTAAGGACTCATTTAGAGCTCCAACAAGCCTGAAAATATCACTTGTGCTGAAACAAAGTCATTATAACTAGTTTTGCTGAAATTGTGCCTTAAAGGGACTTTTTCGGCTCCGAAGTGACTCTAGAAAATTAGTTTTGATCCCAAATGAGTATTTGAACATAAAATATATTATAATAAGTCGTAGGTACTAATTTTAATCTCCAACCAGGCTTACAACGTCACCTTGCGCTGAAACAAAGTCCTTATAACTAGGTTTGCTGAAATGAAGCCTTTAAAGCGCTTTTTTGGCTCTAAAGTGACTCTGGAAAATTTGTATTGATCCCAAATGAGTTTTTGGATATTTAATATATTATAATAACTCTTAGAGACTGATTTGGAGCTCCAACAAATTTTTTTTTATCCCAAATAAGAATTTGAACGTAAAATATATTATAATTGGTCTTAGGGACTCATTTGGAGCTCCAACATGCCTTAAAAATTCATTTCGTGCCGAAAGAAAGTCATTATAACTAGTTTTTCTGAAATCAAACCTGTAAAGAGCGTTTTGTTGGCTTCGAAAATGAGTATTTCAACATATAATATGTCGTTATAACTAGTTTTGCAAAAATCAAGCCTCGAAAAGGCTTTTTTTGGCTCCGAATTAACTGCAACAGAGTTGTTTTGAGCTCAAACGAGTTTTTGAACATATAACTGATAAGTGAGCAATATACTCACTCATATATCACATTTACCATCTTGAATTGTTGTAATTTCTTCAAGTTTTAATGTGTTTTGATAAGTTTTGTGAGTGTATATGTGATTTGAGAACAAACACGGAAATCGAGACGAAGAAACTCGAAAAAACAGACAAATCTTGAAGGAGAAGTAAACAATATCAAGGAGAAAGATCAAGAGCCGGTCATTCGTCTATCATGGGACGAACGACCACCCAAAAAAAGCCAAAAGAAGGATATACCCGAGGCATCATCGGCTGTTTGCCAAAATTTAGCCAAACGACCGCCCGGTTGAAGATTGCGAAAAAAAAAAAATACTCCTTGGGGCGGTCGTGTACCTACTTAGGGCCATCAAACCCCAAGCTGGGCGGTCGTTCTCTTGATCTGGGCAATCGGTCACCAAGCCAATTTTTAGCATCAAATTTTTATGAGCCGGTCGTTCACCAAACTCAGCCGAACGACCGCCAAACTTCGCTGATGCAAAAAAGACAACGATTTAACTTTGTTTCAAGATGGAAAATTAGGTCAAATCACTTGGGCTATAAATATATCATGTTTTAGATGAAAAAATGGAGGTTCGCACACAGAGAAACACCATAAGAAGCTGAAGAACACCAAGAGAATGATTCGCTCTTCAAAGAGGAGATAAAGATGGATTTGCTTGCGAATCTCACTTGGGTTTTCTCTATTATCTTTTTTTTATTCTCTTGTATTTCTTGCAGCCATTATGAACCCTAATTTAGTTTATATATTTATTTTTTTTTTATTTTAAGAGGCTAAATCTCTCTCTAGGAGAGATTAGCCGAACTCAATGTCGAATCTATTATAATTTTCATTAATAAATTGCTGCAATTACTCAATTATCATGTTTGTGTTCTTGTTGGTTTATTTATTTCTATTTGCAATTGAGAGATTAGATAGAAACTCTAGATTCAATTTAATTAAACTTGAGAGAGGCAATTTCATTGAATTGGGATTAACAAGAATCACAGCTTAGATGCCATAAGTACCAAGAGAAGATTGGTAGTCTAGGTAGTCGAATTGTAAATAGTAAGGACCAAGAGGTGACCGATTTACGATTCTAGGAGTCGGGCTTTAATGTATTTAATTCTAGCGAGCAGACGCGTGAGTTACGATCAAACGCATAATTAGGTCAATAAGTGAGGGCTATGACGTAATTCATAATTCATAAACTAGCACAGAATTGAGAATTGTGGTGAGATATTAAGGAGTAATTGAATAAAGGACACACTGAGGGAAGATAATCGATCCTATGTTTCTTTTAAAGTATTTTTGTTTATATTTATTTTGTTTATTTATCCTTCTTCATCTAAGTTGCTAGCCTAGATAAAGTAGATATTTAGTATTCATAGCGTTTAGTTAATTAGGTTAGTTAGTTCTTCGTGGGAACTATATCTGGACTCTTCTGTCCACTTTATTACTTGAGCGATCCGTGCGCTTGCGGTTAAATTCGCTTGTGTTTTGAGCGAACAATAACATATTATAATAAGTCTTAATGACCCATCTGGAGATCCATAAAACCTTAAAATGTCACTTCGCGCTGAAACAAAGTCCATATAAATAGCTTTGCTGAAATCGAGCCATTAAAGGGATTTTTTTGGCTCCAAAGTGACTCTAGCAATTTGGTTTTGATCCCAAATGAGTATTTGAACCCATAATATATTATAGTAAGTCTTAGGGACTCATTTTTAGCTTGAACTAGCCATGAAAAGTCACTTCGCGCCGGAACGAAGTCAATATAATGAGTGTTCCGAAATCAAGCCTTTAAAGGGCTTTTTTGGCTCTGAAGTGATTCTAACAAATTTGTTTTGATACCAAATGATAACTCTAACATATAATGTGTTATAATATGTCTCAGGAACTGATTTGGAACTCCAAAAAGCCTTAAAAGTCACTTCGCGCTGAAACGAAGTCATTATTACTATATTTATAAAAATTGAGCCTTTAAAGGGCTTTTTTCGACCGAAGTGACTGTAGCAAAGTTGTCTTGATCCCAAATGAGTATTTGAAGTTATAATATGTTATTATAAGTCTTAGGGGCTGATTTGGAATGCCATAAAGCATGAAAATGTCACTCGCACTGAAACGAAGTCATTATAACTAGCTTTGCCGAAATCGAGCCTTTAAAGGGCTTTTTTTCGATCCGAAGTGACTCCAGCAAATTTTTTTTTATCCCAAATGAGTAATTTAACGAAGAATATATTATAATAAGTCTTAGGGACTTATTTGGAGCTCCAACAAGCCTAAAAAAGTCATTTTACGCTGAAACAAAGTCATTATAACTAGTGTTGCCGAAATCGAGCCTTTAAACGGCTTTTTTTTCTTTTTTTTGTCTGAAGTGGCTCTAACAAATTTTTTTGATACCAAATGATTATTTCAACATATAATATATTATAATAAGTCTTTGTGTCAAGCTTTGAAAGTCACTTCGCGTTGAAACAAAGTCATTATAATTAGTTTTGCAAAAGTTGAGTCTTTGAAGGGCTTTTTTGGCTCGGAAGTGATAATAGCAAAGTTGTTTTGAGCCCAAACGAGTATTTGAACATGTAACATATTCTAATAGGTTTTAAGGGCTCATTTGGATCTCTAAGAAACCTTAAAAAGTCACTTCGCGATCAAACAAAGTGATTATAACTAGTTTTGTCGAAATTGAGCCTTTGAACGGCTTTTTTGGATTTGAAGTGACTCTAGAAAATTTATTTTGATCCCAAATAAGTATTTGAACGTAAAATATATTATACTAAGTCGTAGGTCATAATTTGAAGCTCCAACCAGCCTCAAAAAGTCACCTTGCGCCGAAACAAAGTGCTTATAAAGCCTTTAAAGCACTTTTTTGGCTCGAAAGTGAATCTAGTGTATTGATCCTAAATAAGAATTTGAACATTTGATATATTATAACAACTCAGCCTTAAAAACTCACTTTGCGCGAAAACAAATTCATTATAGCTAGTTTTGTAGAAATCGTGCCTTAAAAGGGCTTTTTTGGCTCTAAAGTGACTCTACTAAATTTGTTTTGATCGCATATGAGTATTTGAATATATAATATATTGTCTTAGGGACTAATTTGGAGTTCCAGTAAGCCTTTAAAACTCGCTTTGTCCCGAAACAAAGTAATTATAACTAGTTTTATAGAAATCGAGACACTAAAACGATTTTTTGGTTTTGAGACTCTAGAAAATTGGTTTCTATCCCAAATGAGTGTTTGAACCAATAATATGTTATAGTAAGTCTTAGGGACTCATTTTTAGCTCGAACTATCCATGAAAAGTCACTTCGCGCCAAAATGAAGTCATTATAACGAGTCGTGCCTAAATTGAGCCTTTAAAGCGCTTTTTTGGCTGTGAAGTGACTCTATGATTTTTTTTATCCCAAATGTGTATTTGCTGAGTCACAAATTGTACAAATATTTGGCATGAGATTAAGTTGTTTTGGGTGCCAAAAACATGTTAAATGATAAAAATGGATAATTATTGGCTTATTTGTATTATTAGGTTGTATTGGAGCCATTAGACAAAGCAAAGTAGCAAAGAAAAGCTAAAACAGAGCACCGCCGCAGCACCCAAAAGACCCCGCCGAAGTGCCATCACGAGCAAGGAATATGCGTCCACTGATCGCTGCAACACAAGGCAAATTGGCGCTGCAGCGCCATTCGAAAATCAACCGGTGCCGCAGCACCCACTACAAGGCGCCGCAGTGCCCGTCGAGCAAGAAGATTTGGGCATTTGGACGGCGCTGCAGCGTAAATTACACGCTGCTGCAGTGCCGAATGCACAAGTGGTTGGGGCCGAGCCCTCGTTTGAATCCCAAATCATGCGAAAAAGAGGAAAATGAGCTATTGTGACTCATGGATATAAAAAGAAATAAGAAAAGCAATTGTTTGACACGAAGAAATTGAGAGAACCCGAAGACATAAGATTGAGAGCATTCGTAAGCACGAAGGAGACGGTGGAGGAGCGAGATCCGGAGATGGAACCGTTCAACGCCATCAAATTTGTTTCCTCTTTACTCTCTTGCTAATTTCTATTATGCTTAGAATCCCCATGAAAATTTCTTTAATTTAATTATGTTCTAAGTAATTTATTCCTAAGGTGACGATGTAGTCCTATTTTGATTGTTTGTTATTTAATTATCAATTCAATTTAGTTCTTCATTCATGATTGGTTGATTTAATGTGAATGTAATGTGTGTATGAATTTGATCACCTCATGCGTGAATTTTAGGATTCAATTAGAAATTCGAGAGAGGATAGTTGAATTGAGCATTCATTAATTCAACATATGATAATTTGTGGCTATAGATAACATGAATATTTTATGTGGCTTTTTGGAATTCTGCACTTAAGGCAATTATTTTTAAATTCCAACATTTGAGAGAGGAGGCATTTAATTAGTAATTAAAATCGCATTTGTTCGAGAGAAGCTTGTGGTTTACTTTTGTAAATTCGCCACCAATTATAATTTAGGAGCTGTTGAATTGAATTGGTAACGAGCATGATAAATAGGATGAAATCGGAACCTTAGGAGCTTTTTATTCATTGATTATTCCATATTTGACTTCATTGTCGTTTAATAAACGTTTGGTTATTTCAAAGAGTGATAAGAATTCATTAGTTTGGTAATTAATTCCCAAGTCTCTAAAGGAACAATATCTTACTTAACACTCTATTACTTGTTGCGACAATATGCCCTTGCGTTTGACACCATCAAGGTTTTGGCGCCGTTGCTAGGGACTTGGCGTAATTGATATCGAATGAACCTTTCGAGTCAGTAATTTCAATTTTTCTGTTTTTAATTGTTTTTGTTTTATTTGTGATTTCAGGTGAATGCGTAAGTGGAGAGCGGCTGATATATTCCCATTCGATAGTGAGATAGAAAAGACCGCAACGCGACTTCGCAAAGAAGGTCGTGAGGCATCCGCAAGTCCTCCCGAGCCGGCACTTGAACATCACTGTCACACCTCCGCCTTCACAACTTACAACAATCCCATGGCGGAGGAGGCAAACGCGGCTAGGGCCGTTCAAGAAGAAGGCAGAGTCATCATGGACTACATGGAACCCATAGTTGGAGGCATTCAATCGGCTATCCGTAAGCCGACTATAGCCGCCAATAATTTCGAAATCAAGCCTGGGACGCCATAAATGGTGAAGTCGTCTCAATTTGGGGGTATGCCTTTGGAGGACCCAAAGGAGCACATCGCTAATTTTGTGGAATTATGCGATACCTTTAAGTTTAATGGTGTTACTGATGACGCCATCCGCCTCCGTTTATTCCTGTTCTTCTTGCGGGATGGTGCAAAGAGTTGGCTTAATTTGCTGCCAGCCAATCCCATTATGACATGGGAGAAGTTGCGCAAGAAGTTCCTCTCGAAGTTCTTCCCGTTGGAGAAGCAGGCAAAGATGCGCAACGAGATCATCACATTTGCGCAACACAAAGGAGAAATTCTTTATTAGTCTTGGGGGCGTTTGAAGGACCTATTGAGAAGGTGTCCCCAACACGATCTACCTAGTTCGATGCAAGTCCACACCTTCTATCTAGGACTCAATCCAGCCACAAAGAACCTTGTGAACGCAACAGCTGGAGGATCATTGATGAACAAAACTGAAGACGCTACGTTTGACCTTCTGGAACATATAGCTATTAACAATGAAGGTAGAGGTTCTGAAAGAACCATCTTGAGAAGACAAGCACCGAATCATGATAGCGAGGCCATCAGGGCCTTAACGGAGCAGGTAGCTATGCTTACCAGACAACTTCAAGGAGCACCACTTGGAGTTAATTCGATTGCAACTTGTCAATGGTGTCAGGGACATCATCCAAGTGAATCATGTCAGGTTGGTAATCCTATGATGAGGGAGACATCCGAACATGCCAACTTTGTGGGGAATGCACAGCATGGCAACATATATAACCCTAACTGGCGCAATCATCCAAATTTCTCCTAGAAGAACCATGCTACTGCAGTCCCAATGCCATAAGCTCAACCAAAGGAGTCAAGACCTGATTTGGAAGACTTAATGGCGAAGATGGCCAATAACACCACATAATTCATGGTGAAGACCCGCTCCGTCCTTTAATAACAGAGTGTTCAAATTCGAAATTTGGAGATGCAAATCAGCCAACTTGCATTGGTTCAAAACTCAAGGCCACAAGGAACAGTGCCGAGCAAGACCGAGTTAAATCCTAAGGAGCAGTGTAATGCCATTATCTTGAGGGGGGGGGGGCAAGTTAGAAGATACACAATTATCGGAGCCTGCAGTGCCGCAAAAGAAAGAAGAACTCGCGGTGCAATAGAATAGACTAGAAGAAGAAGCAAAGAAGCCATTAACTGTACAATCTGTCCATCTAAGTATACCGTATCCACAACGGTTGAAACAATGCAAACTTGACAAACAGTTTGCGAAGTTTTTGGATTTTTTCAAAAAGCTTCACATTAACATCCCCTTCGCCGAACCACTAGAGAATATGCCGAGTTATGAAAAGTCTTTAAAGGAAATCTTGGTGAAGAAAAGAAAGATAGAAGACTTTGAAACGGTGGCGCTCACGGAGGAATGCAGTGCCATAATTCAGAGGAAGCTTCCACCAAAGCTCCAGGATCCGTGGTCCTTTACCGTACCTTGCACGTTTGGTGACACTATTTCTGAGAGGGCATTGGACGACCTAGGAGTAAGTATTAACCTTATGCCTCTCTACATCTACAGACGGCTTAGGTTGGGAGAAGTAAAGGCAATCAATATCACACTTTAGATGACGGATGGATCTTTAAAGCACCCGAGAGAAGTTGTTGAGGACGTGCTGATAAAGGTGGGAAAGTTTCTATTCCCTATCGATTTCGTAGTCCTTGACATGGAAGAAGACTACAACGTCCCTATCATCTTGGGACGTCGTTTCTTGGCTAGTAGACGGGCTTTCATAGACATTCAGAAGGCAGTGTTGAAGCTGCGTGTGCAAGGAGAAGAGGAGACGTTAAAGTTCTTCAAAGCCACCAAACACCTCGACAACGATGAGGTATTTTACATTGCAGCAGCCATTCCTACACCGACTCTCGTTCCTCCGACACAAGAGACGTCGGTGACGGCGAAGAAGATACGACGTAGGCATGAGATGTTCAAGAGCATAAAAAACGTGCTCAAAGAGAAGGTCACGAAGGTGACTAAGCAAATGAACATAACGAGGTATGAAAACATTAGTACGTCGGGTTAAGTCTCAATGCTTTGTAAATTAATTAGGGTAGGTAGCATCATGTTTTCATTTATTTCATTTTAGTCTGTACTTACTTTATGTTTAGTTTTCGTTTTTATGTTTTTCTTAGTTAGTGTTTTTATTTATTTATTTGTAATTTTTCAAATTCGGTACTTTTGTTATTTCTAGTTTTAAGGTTTCCCTTTTCAATAGTTTACTTCGAGTTTAGGCTTGTAAAAGAAAAAACCGAAAAAAAAAAGAGCCGCAGCGCCATTTTGTCTCCGTCGCAGCGCTCGAGCGCCCAAGAAGCCATCGCCGCAGCACCTACTTGCCTCCGCTACAGTACTCTTAAGCCTAGTTCATAGCACCGTGGTGCCTCTATTTTAGCGCCGCAGCGCCATTACGCAGAGGAAATTTGGAGCTTTTTAGCAAGCCCCAACCACGCCGCCCTTTCCCACCTTATACACCTCCAGCACCCTACCCACAGCCATCTTCGCCATAAACACCGGCCACCACCAAAAACACCCACTATTCTCCACCAAATCTAACCCCGCCGGCGTTTTTTGCTATACACACACACTGTCGAAACATCTAAACTTCTCTCTGCCTACCTCTTTTCGCCCAAACTAGCCCCGTCGCCCCTTGCTCCGTCAACACCGTCGCCCTACCATTGTCGGCGCTACCACATCACTCACAGCTACCGCAGCTCGAGGCACCTTTCACCCCACCTCTGCTCATTCAAGAGGTTGAGGTATGACTTCTTTTGGACTTTGGCTTGAATAATCACGAGTTGGTACAACATTGTTCATATTCGTCACCATATTCTAGAACTTTTGGGGTGGAATTGGTTGTTAGTTCCTCACAAATTGCAAGAGGGAAGAAGTTTGGTTCATTTGATTTTTCACAGGCTACTTTAAGCAAGCTTGTGAGTGCTGCCCGCCAGGCGTTCGTCAAAAGGCCGCAGTGTGGGTGACTTGAATTTGTGTCACTAGTGTTACTCTTATAGTGTTGTGAAGGGAACTAGTGTCCACCACCATCAATATTTGGCAGCTCCCGAGCTAGCACTCGACATATTGGGTGTGGGTCCATCGCCTCTTGAATCATCATGTCGACCAAGCGACAGAAAACAACGCAAGGAGGCACAGCGAAGGAAGCCTCAACAAGCGACACTCAAACACGAACTGGTAGGGGCAGAGGCAGGCAAGCTGGCCGAAGCACAACGCGCAACGAACCGATGGAGGAAGACCCGTTTAGCCACTAATTATTTACCAGTGAAGGGGCTGTTTGCAAGAGCGAGGTATAGATGTTTGATTCTTCGATTACAATGAATTTTGCGTCAATATTCAACAGCAGAATCGGAGCCCATGTTGTCATGGCTTCCATAAGAGCGGATTCCCGAGTCTAGTAAGGGAATTCTTTGCCAATGTGCCTAACCAACGTGATGGCCACGTCTAGGTTCATGGGATCTGGGTGCCATTTTCAGCCGAGCTCATCAATGAAGTAATGGAGGTGCCGAATGTCGCCACGGGCGAAGATCAGTATGAGCAGTTTTTACTGGCTGACAAGGATTACGACACAATCCTAAACCACATCTGTATGCTGGGTGCACAGTGGGTCCGCCCTCGCAATGGAGATCATGAGATTTTGAAGATGACGACCAACATTATACCACGAGCATGGTACTTCTTCTTGGCGTCTCGCCTCCTACCCACCAAGCATCACACAACGCTCACCCAAGATTGGGTTTACCTACTTTATGCGATACTTGAGGGCATGCCCATGGACGTGGGATGCATCATCCGAGACAACATCATCTACGTCGCCAACGGGCATACCACTAGATACCCGGCCTATCCTCAGGTTATCACGATGTTGTACCAACGTGCGGGGGTGCTACCGGATCCCACTGAGAGTCCAATCAGAGCGAAAGCCACCATTAATGTGGCGCTCATTGGCACCTATGAAGAGCCTTACCTTCCACCTGATCCTTTTAATGAACAAGAAGCAACCCCACTACCACTACCTCCACCCGTCATAGTTCCACCACCACTGCCGCCAACCGACTGGATTCACTACATTGCCGCCCAGAACACTAACTTGATGGACTACCATGATCGACACGCGACGTTTGAAGTCGAGCAGCACAATGCGTAGATGACCATGTTCGGCCAATTGAACATCAATGCCGACTTTTCTATGCACCGCCATTCTACCCCTTTCTCTCTCCAACCACCTGAAGGGCTCGGTGAGGACGACGAGGCGACCGCAAACAACTAGATGGGCGGTACCCATCTAGGGAGTATTTTCTTCCCTTTCATTTTTCTATGACATTGAGGACAATGTAGATTCTAAGTGTGGGGGTGTTTTCCAGGTTGTTCCTTGGATGGTTAAATTTAGAATTCATGTATATATGCATATATTCATGGCCCAATCATTTTAGCTTCACCATTTACTGCACTAGCATTACCATTATCATCTTAGAATTGCATTAATAACGTAATTTTATTATGTCATGCATACATGTAGTTAGATAGCACATTCACATTTACATCATAATATGGAAAATATGCATTGTCATAATTAGGAAAGCCTTTGTTTCGACAAAGGGTGCAAGGATGCCGATGAAAAAAAAAAGCCTACTTTCTCACTCATTATCATGTTGATTCGAAGTATTGGAAAATGTTGCATGGATTATTATGAATGGTGACAATTGTGTTTGTCTTGAATCCTGATTCCCTCACCCACTTGATTACTTGACCACACACACTCGATCTATGCTCCTAGAGAAAATTTAAGTGATCCACATTGCACTAGAACTCACTCGAAGTCTCTCTCAAGGCGAAATCCTAGGAGAAGCACAATCGAGGGGAAGATGTAGGCCTTTTTTTGAACCATTTGCGCCTTTCAAGCCTACCTGAATTATTATCCCTTGTAACCCGCTTAAGCCTTAGCATTATCAATCTCTGTTCTTTGTCGACCCGAGCCTAACCCAAAAGAAAGACCATGTCATTGTCCTTTAAGCTTAAGCACATTAACTTGATCATCTAAAATTAAGGGAAGATAAAGAAAATGTAGTCCCAAATCACTACAAGTTAGCATATTTGGCCCAAAAAAAAAGTAAAAAAGAAAAAGAAGTAATTAAATAAAGGGTCAAACTTTGCTTAGATTATATCATGCTGATTCTAGAGATGAAAAAAAGAAAAAAAAAAGAAATGAAAACATGGCTGTTGTAAGACAATGAACGACGGAAGCGGCGACTTAGAGTGATAATTAATGTGCTTAGGTGTCAAACCACACGTGTCTAAATGTCGACACCTTAGCCAAGGCTTTTCATTACATGCCTAATAAAGTCCTACCGACCCTTGTGAGTGCGAGGAACCTACATTAGTGGAGATAGAGATCACAGTGAGAAAATGAGGCAATGTGAGCCTATTTCATCATACATATTTATTCAAAGGCTCCGGTGTTGTATAATCCATCGAGGATATCAAAGGAAGAGAAACGAAGATGCATACACACACGAGGGAACGAAGGAGTGAGAGATAACATGAGAATTATCGAGAATTATAATCCGTTGTGAACATAAGAAAATGCGGAGAATTGACATGTTTCTTATTTCCCTTTATATTTATATTTATATATATATATGCTATGAATACAATTTGAGGCAACATCTCTTGCACCCCGCTTTGGTCATTCACAAGAAGGCTTAGGTTGCATTTTAAGATTTAGTTTAGTTAGTTTCATTAATTGCATGTCAAGTTTTGCTCGGGACTAGCAAAAGATAAGTATGGGGGTATTTGATGAGCCATAAATTGTACAAATATTTGGCATGAGATTAAGTTGTTTTGGGTGCCACAAACATGTTAAAGTGATAAAAATGGATAATTATTGGCTGATTTGTGTTATTAGGTTGTATTGGAGCCATTATACAATGCAAAGTAACAAAGAAAAGCTGAAACAGAGCAGCGCCGTAGCATCTGAAAGACCCTGCCGCAGTGCCATCGTGAGCAAGGAATATGCGTCCACTGATCGCTACGGCACAAGCCAAATTAGCGCTGCAGCGCCATCTGCAAATCAAGAGGCACCGCAGCGCCCGTCGAGCAAGAAGATTTGGGCATTTATGCGGCGCTGCAGCGTAAATTACACACCGCTGCAGCGCTCGATGCCCAAGTGGTTGGGCCCGAGCCCTCATTTGAAGCCCCAAACGTGCGAAAAAAGAGGAAAATGACCTATTGTGACTCATGGATATAAAAAGAAACGAGAAAAGCAATTGTTTGACAAGAAGAAATTGAGAGTACCATGAGACACAAGATTGAGAGCATTTGGAAGCACGAAGGAGACGGTGGAGGAGTGAGATCCGGAGATGGAACCGTTCAACGCCATCAAATTTGTTTCCTTTTTACTCTCTTGCTAATTTCAATTATGCTTAGAATCCCTATGAACAATTTCTTTAATTTAATTATGTTCTAAGAAATTTATTCCTAAGGTGACAATGTAGTCCTATTTTGATTGTCCGTTATTTAATTATCAATTCAATTTAGTTTCTTCATTCATGATTGGTTGAGTTAATGTGAGTGTAATGCGTGTATGAATTTGATCACCTCATGATGATTTTTAGGACTCAATTAGAAATTCGATAGAGGATAATTGAATTGAGCATTCATTAATTCAACATATGATAATTTGTGGCTAGAGATAGCATGAATATTGTATGCGGCTTTTTGGAATTCTACACTTAAGGCAATTACTTTTAAATTCCAACATTCGAGATACGACGCATTTAATTAGTAATTAAAATCGCATTTATTCGAGAGAAACTTGTGGTTTACTTTTGTAAATTCACCATCAATCATAATTTAGGAGCCGTTGAATTGAATTGGTAACGAGCGTGATAAATAGGATGAAATCAGAACTGTATGAGCTTTTTGTTCATTGATTATTCCATATTTCACTTCATTGCAATTTAAGTTATTTAATTCAATCATTTATTAAACATTTGGTTATTTCAAACAATGATAAAAATTCATTAGTTTGGTAATTAATTCTCAAGTCTCCGAGGAAACGATATCTTACTAAACACTCTATTACTTGTGGCGATAGCGTGCCCTTGCGTTTGCAACCATCAGTATTTGAACTTATAATATTGTATAATGAGTATGAGGGACTCATTTGACACTCCAAAAAGCTTTAAAAGGTTACTTCGCGCTGAAACGATGTCATTATAACTATCTTCGCCGAAATCGAGCCTTTAAAGGTTTTTTTTTCTCGGAAGTAACTTTAGCAAATTTGTTTTGATCCCAAATGAGTATTTGAACATAAAATATATTCTAATAGGTCTTAGGGACTCACTTGGAGCTCCAACAAACTATAAAAAGTCATTTCGCACCGAAACAAAAGTCATTATAACTAGTTTTGCCGAAATCGAGCCTTTAAAAGACTTCTTTTTTTTTTTGCTCTGAAGTTAGTCTAACAAATATTTTTTGATCCCAAATGAGTATTTCAACATATAATATAATACAATAAGTATTTGGAACAAGCTTTAAAAAGTCACTTCGCGTTGAAATGAAGTCATTATAATTAGTTTTTCAAAAATCAAATCTTAAATTGGCTCTTTTGGCTCCAAAGTTACTGTAGCAAAGTTGTTTTGAGCTCTATCAAGTATTTGAACACATAACATATTCTAATAAGTCTTAAGGACTCATTAGGAGCTCCAATAAGCATTAAAATGTCACTTCGCGCTAAAACAAAGTCATTATAGCTAGTCTTGGTTAAACTGTGCCTCAAAAGGGCCTTTTTGGCTCCGAAGTGACTCTAGAAAATTAGTTTTGATCCCAAATGAGTATTTGAAAATAAAATATATTATAATAAGTTATAGGTACAAATTATAATCTCGAACCGACCTTAAAAAGTCATCTTGCGCCGAAACAAAGTCCTTATAACTAGGTTTGCCGAAAGCTAGCCTTTAAAGGGCTTTTTTTGCTCCGTAGTGACTCTGGCAAATTTGTATTGATCCCAAATGCGTTTTTTAATATTTAATATATTATAATAACTCTTAGGGAATCATTTGGAGCTCCAACAAGCCTTAAAAAGTCACTTCATGCCTAAATGAAGTCATTATAACTAGCTTTACCGAAATTGAGCCTTTAAACGGCTTTGTTGGGTCCAACGTGACTCTAGCAAATTTTGTTTTGATCCCAAATAAGTATTTGAACATTTAATATATTATAATATCTCTAAGGGACTCATTTTGAGCTACAACATGCCTTAAAAAAGTCATTTCGCGCCGAAACAAAGTCATTATAACTAGTTTGGCCGAGATCGAGCCTTTAAAGGGCTTTTTTGGCTCTGAAGTAAATCTGACAAATTTGTATCGATCCCAAATAAGAATCTGATCATTTAATATATTATAATATCTCTAAGGGACTCATTTTGAGCTACAATACGGCTTAAAACTTCACTTCGCGCTCAAACAAAGTTATTCTAACTAGATTTGTAGAAATCGAGCCTTAAAAAGGGCTTTTTTTGGCTCCAATGTGACTTTAGCAAATTATTTGATCCCATATGAGCGTTTGAATATATATGTTTTAATAAGTCTTAGGGACTCATTTGGAGCTCCAATAAGCCTTAAAAGTTCACTTTGACCCAAAACAAAGTCTTTATAACTAGTTTTGTTGAAATTGGGCCATCAAAGGGATTTTTTTGGCTCCGAAGTGACTCTAGCAAATTGGTTTTGATCGCAAAGGAGTATTCGAACCCATAATATATTATAACAAGTCTTAGGGAATCTTTTTTAGCTTGAACTAGTCTTGAAACATCACTTCGCGCCGAAACGAAGTCATTATAACGCGCGTTGCCGAAATCGAGCCTTCAAAGGGCTTTTTTGCTCTGAAGCGACTCTAGCAATGTTTTTTTTTAATCCCAAATGAGTATTTAAAGATATAAAATGTTATAATATGTCTTAGGTACTCAATTGGAGCTCTAATAAACCATAAAAATCTCACTTTGTGCCAAAACAAGGTTATTATAACTAGTTCTGCTGAAATCGACCCATTAAAGGGATTTTTCAGCGCCGAAGTGACTCTAACAAATTGGTTTTGATCCCAAATTAATATATTATAGTAAGTCTTAAGGACTCATTTTTAGCTCGAACTAGCCTCGAAAAGTCACTTCGCAGCGAAACGAAGTTATTATAACGAGCGTTGCCAAAATCGAGCCTTTAATGGGCTTTTTTCGCTCTGAAGTGACACTAACAATTTTTTTTTATCCCAAATGATTATTTCAACATATAATATGTTATAATAATTCTTAGAAACTCATTCGGAACTCTAAAAAACCTTAAAAATTCACTTCGTGCTGAATTGAAGTCATTGTAACTAGTTTTGCAAAAATCGAGCCTTTAACCGGCTTTTTTGGTCCGAAGTGACTGTAGCAAAGTTGTTTTGATCTCAAATGAGTATTTGAAGTTATAATATGTTATAATAAATCTTAGGGACTCATTTAAAACCCCCAAAATCTTCAAAAATTCACTTCGCACTGAAACGAAGTCATTAACACTAGCTTTCCGAAATCAAACCTTTGAAAGGCTTTTTTAGCTCCGACGTGACTCTAGCAAATATATTTTGATCCCAAATGAGTAATTTAACATAGAGTATATTATAATAAGTCTTAGAGACGAGCTCCAACAAGCCTCAAAAAGTCATTTCACGCCACAACAAAGTCATTATAACTAGTTTTGCCGAAATCGAGCCTTTAAAGGGCTTTTTTTTTTTTGCTCTGAAGTGACTCTAACAAATTTTTTGATCCCAAATGAGTATTTCAACATATAATATATTGTAACAAGTCTATGGAATAAGCTTTAAAAAGTCACTTCACGCGGAAACTAAGTCATTAAAATTAGTTTTGCAAAAATTGAGTCTTTAAAGTGCTTTTTTGGTTCCGAAGTGACTGTAGCAAAGTTGTTTTGAGCCCAAACGAGTATTTGAACATCTAACATATTCTAGTAAGTCTCAAGGACTCATTTAGAGCTCCAACAAGCCTTAAAAAGTCACATCGCGTGTAAACAAAGTCATTATAACTAGTTTTGTCGAAATTGAGCCCTTAAAGGACTTTTTGGCTCCGAAGTGGAGTATTTGAACATATAACGTATTCTAATAAGTCTTAGGAAGCCTTAAAATGTCATTTCACGCCTGTTGTAAGTGATTTTTCATCAGCAAATGTAGCCTCGGGGACGGAGTCTTAGGGGAACATTAGATGCGAGCACAAACCCCTAATCCCCATAGGAAAGGGATTCCACGTCCTCACAGGAGCTTTCCCCAGATATAGATGAGATAAGGATTGTCGGAGATGATCCTCGATTGTACACCCACGATGATAAGTAGAAAAAAAAACCACCAAAGGTAATATCGACTTTATGATAAGACCTTCAGAGAGGGATTGATCGACAAAAAGGTCGCGAATCATCGAAGGTGACCCTCCCCACCCCGCGAAGGTAGCCTCAAAGACGAAGCGATAACTTAACTCAAGACGGAGGGCTCGACCCGCGAAACTAGTAACCCCTGATCGAAGATGAAGTCTGCATGTGGTAGTTTAGGTCTCTCTTTCGATTCCGCTTTTCCAGCTCGATCGTGGGATGTTTTAGAGCTAAGCCCGTAAGACTCGGGATTGATATAACCGTTCAATTCTCGCGTCATTAGGGAGAGATAACCGCTTATTTC
The DNA here is from genome assembly GCA_018132145.1 of Boehmeria nivea var. tenacissima. Lineage (NCBI taxonomy): Eukaryota > Viridiplantae > Streptophyta > Magnoliopsida > Rosales > Urticaceae > Boehmeria > Boehmeria nivea. The sequence continues at coordinate 3,696,542 of CM030874.1, read as the reverse complement.
ATAACCGCACATTTAATTAAGTACTGACTCCGGATTTGTAAGAGATTGTGTATTATGTTTTCCCTCTCCGGATTTTGATTCCCCGACTATAAGAGGACAAAAGGGAAAACGGAGAAGGGGTTGGTTAAAATTTCTTGTAATCGTACATTCATAATAGAGCCAATAGTGGACGTAGGTTATTACTTCGTAGAAAGGCCGAACCACTTAAAAATTTTGTCCCTTTGATTATTTTTCCGACCAAACTTATTTTTCATTGTCGTATCATACCCTAGTGGTGCGGATCACGTCATTGGTTCAAATTCGCACCAATAGATTGGCGCCAGAAGGAGGGCCCCACTGCCTTTCTTTCCAGTTTTCTTTACAGTTTGTCTAGAGTTTCCATCATCCCGTGTGATTGGAGATTAACGGCACCGATGACCAAACGTAACAAAAAGAGCCTAATAACCTCCGAGCAAAGGCTAAAAAGCAAGGAGGAATTCATGATGCAGATGAGCGGCATGATGGAGACTTTGGTGCAAAACCAAAGTCAGCCGCTGTTCCTTACTGACGCGGAGTAGGTACATGTGCTCCGAGCGCGGCTGGAGATGGAGCGAGAAAAGACTGCGGCCAAGGTGGTTGCAGGATGCACCACTGCAGCCGAAGGACTACGACGGCGAACGAGCCCATACTAGAGATGCACAGCCGCCGATGGTCCGAGCCAGAGGTTGGAGACCTGCCGCTGTAGCAACTAAAGATTTGGCCCAGTCCGGGTCTGCCTTTGATAGATTGGGCCTACTGCTACGAGAGCTAGCAAGGCGTGCTCCCACACAGCACGAGGTCCGCATCAAAGGTGCACGACCCTCAGTGGTAGATCGACTCCGCGAAGGCCTAAGAACCCAGGATTTCTTGCCGGCAGAGATCGAACGTCTCCGGAGGCTCCTTGACGGGACTGCCCGCAAAGCATTTTGTACAGGTATTTCACTCCCCTAACCGAAGACATCATTAACGCCCCCATCTCCGATCGACTCAGGCTGCCAAAGGTAAGTCTGTTCGATGGGACCGGGGATCCTTCTGACCACCTGGGGATTTACTCCTCGTGGGCCCACGCTTATGGCTTTTTTGATTCCATCAAGTGCCGACTGTTCGATACCATCCTCGTGGGCAAAGCACGCAGGTGGTGGTAGCGGCTACCAGCCAATTCAATCGCGAGTTGGCAAGATCTGAGGGCGAAGTTTTCTAAGCAATTCTTTGATCGGAGGCACCTCAAGAATCCAACTTCCTTGCACGCGTCAAGCAGAAGGACGACGAGACCCTCTAAGCATTGCTAAAAGGATTCACCAAGGCCACGATGGACGTTGGCCATCTGTCTGACGATGCCCTGCTTCTGGCCGCAAACTCCGTAGTTCGCGAAGATACTACCGCAGACGTATTCAAATTTTCTGGATCGGGCTAGGAACTACATCAACGCCGAGGCCTTGACTTCAAAGAAGTCCAGGGCCGTGAAGAATTCCCGAGGAAACCCCGAAGGGGACCAACGAAATGAGAAGAAGAGACATACGAAGACCCCCGCAGGAGGAAGCCAGTAGCCTCACGATGATATAAGGCACCGCGTCTCACGTCCAGGGAACGAGGTGTCTCGAGCTCGTAATCAACAGTACGGTACATACCACGAGCTAACCGCCTCAATCGAGGATATCTGCGTCAACTCATGCAGCGTAGTTCACTTCCGACCCCTGTTGCCAATGAAGGGGAATATCCCAGAGAAGCATAAGGACAAGTTCTGCTTGTTCCACAACGCTCAAGGTCACACGAACACGACATGCTTTGATCTGAAGGATGAGATAGACTTTCTCATCCGCCGAGGAAAGCTCACGGGTTACCGCAAGGATGTAGACCGCAGAGCAAGAAACCCGTCCAACAGAGAGATTGAGGGCGAGATCCATATAATCGCGGGAAGCTCATATCCTAGGAGGCTTTCTTGTTTTATTTAATTTGGAATTCAACAAATATCAATAAAAAATCAGTTCTTAATTATTCAATATTCTCTTTAAAAAGTCTGCGGAGTAGACTATAAACTTAAAAAGTCTGCGAAGTAGACTATAAGCTCGGTGTATAAAGGAATGAACCGCGGAGCGGATGATTCGATAAAGACTACCCTCGATTGTTTTCTTGCCCGCTGAGCGGCGCCTAAGAAGACAGGGGGCACCCAGGGTGCCATAAATTAATAGCTGCGCTCTATAGGTACTTCGAAGATGTGCGAGGCTAGGGCGTGTGAGTCCGAAGGGCTTACGGAGGCTTTAATCATCGAAGATTCCTACCACACAAAGGTTTTCCTTCTTAGGACTTAACCTGTTCAGGGATTAACTTGGGAACATTTGGCTGATTTTATCCTAGAACCATTCCATACTTCGAGTAATATAGAAGACCTAGGTATGCTTAAAGGGGGAACTCCGAGGTTTGAAAGACAGAGAAAAATTTTGAAAAAATTTGACTGAGTCTGATTACTGAAGCATAAAAGTAAAGAGGCCACGCCTATTCAGAAGTATCGGGAACCGATGCGAGTAATAGGGTGCTTACAAATTTTGTCGATTATTAGATTTGATCGAGATCTTCCTTTGGAGAAAGAGGCTTGGTTCGAGATAATCCTTTAGAGAAAGAAGAACCCAAAGTGACTTAGAACATCTTTCGAAGAAAAGTATGTTCGAGTTCCGGTCTAATTAACTGCTTAATTTGCTTTAATTATGGCCGTTAGGGAGGGCATGATTTAGATGAGTTGTGATCCTCGAAGAGGACTCGACTTACGCATACATGGTTGTAAACCCCATCCCGGGGGTTATCCTACTCACTCAAAGCCGAGGTGTAAATATTATGAAGGATTATAATATAGCCTTTTGTTTTAACATTTTCAATCTTATCTCAAATCATAAATAAAGAATGAAAATCTGATTTCTTGTTCGTTGCATACATTAGAAAAATATACCTTGCAAAATAGTAGGTTTAAAAAATAAGGTTCGGCTTAGTTTTGGACTTAACTGCACAAAAGCCCTGAACATTCAAAAAATTATATTTTTGCCCCAAATTATGTAAAAATGACAATGTATGGATGAATTCACTTTCTAAGGCTAGGAAATGACTCAAAGTCACATAATTAGCCTTCATTTGAAGTTTGAAGTCATTTTGAGCTAAAACGAATCCGAAACGAGAAGATTTCGGTAAAGTCGTGAAATTACCGTAAACAACGGGAAATTCACAGAGAGCGAGCTGAAACGACCACTAGAATTTTGAAATAAGAATTAAATTCCTATGAAGGGAATACATTCAAGTCAATCATAGCCTCGTTAAAGTCTCAGCAACATAGAAGTGCCTAAATGTAGAAAGTTGAGAAACACAGAAAAATAAAAAGAGGACGGTATAGACACCGTCGCGTCTAAAGCAACTCTCGGAATTTTTCTGAGGGTAGCACAACCTTAGATCAATAAATATATGTTATTAGATTAATTAGACAGTGACGGAGATATAATCTGTCAATTTTTTTAGACTGGAACCGTCCCACACAGTATTGGAAAATACTGAAAATACGACGGTTCGTATTTTGGTGATTAGCAGTGTCGGAACAATATTATTAGTGGAAAAATTCGACCATGGTGCAGCAATATTAGCTAAATAAGCTGAATTAAAGTGGACCAATCAGGTGAGAGATTAGTGCCAAGAGTGAGACAAAAGAATAAGACAAAAATGTGGAGTGAAGAGGCATAGTGTAATGATAATGCTCTTCCTTACTTTGAGCCATCGGATGAGCTAATTTTTGAACTAATGACCAAGATTTGTGCAGCCAATTAATTAAACAAATTAATAAATAAAAAATCTGAATGAAAATTGAGAAGGAGAAAGAGAGAGGGTCGGATTTTAGAGAGAGAGAGAGAGAGAGAGAGAGAGAAAGTGTAGATTAAGAGCTTGTTAACCAAGCTTCTCATTTGCCTATAAATAGAACCCATACACTTCTTGTTCTCATTTTACACTCTCATTTCTGAAAAATAGAGAGAGAGGCCGAGCAAGAGAGAGAGTGAGGAGAGAAAGAAAAGAGTTTCGGAGTTGGAGAGAGAGAGGTGGTCGTTTTTTTTTGCAAGAAGGAGAAGAAGAGTAAAAGCTTTCAAGCTTCATAGTCACACTAAGGTAAAGCACTAGTTTGCATGTACTCTAAATTCGATTTTTCTTTCTTGAATACTCTCCTAAAACAAGCTTTTCTCCTCTGTCCTAGACCACCCAAAGGTCCCTAAGGTTTGATCTTGGAAGATCAAACCTTAGAGAAGCTCGGCCATAGTAGAAAAAAAAAAGAGAAAGTTGAAGATTTGTGCTTGAGAACTTAGGTAAGCTTTTCAAGAATGACATGCATGGTAGTTTTGATTAATTTCTCTTATCTCTAACCCTCATCCTCATTGTCTCTCGTCTGCCCTAGACCATCATAGCATCAAGCTTTGATCTTGAGGTGGAGAAAGTAGGAGCAAGCCGAGCACAACACATAGAACACCACCAATATCTCAACCGAGAAAAGTTAGGTCTAAGAATCTCTAAACCTAATGATCTCAGTTAGTTTGAGCTTAGTTTTCATTTATGTTAAGCCTCTATATGTATTTGGTGAGAAATATTGTAATAACTTAGTTGCATGTTAGCATACTTGATGGTAGGTCCGAGCTAAGCTAGAATCCCTAGCTTTCGAAGCTCGTGTGTGTATGTGCATGGTGTTGTGTGGTGTTGTGTATGTCTCGGCCATGCATGTTTGCTTTGGGCCATTTTTATCTTTTACATGCTTTAATATCTTCCCTTGCATGCTTTGATAAAGGGATGAAAGTATTTTTTTTAAAAGGATTTAAGGTACGACGATTTCCAATGGATCATCGTACCGAAACCGCGAGAACCGTGGAAAACATGAACAAGGATTTTAAATGATCCCGAACCTAAGTTCTTTGAGAAATTTAAAATGGACTATGAACCTCATCTTCATATTCTTATTCTCTGCTCTTAATGTATTTAAGAGTTAGAAAATTAGATTTTTCAAAATAAAGACGCTACATGATCAGTTTGGTGAAACCGTGAGTAGTTCGGGAAAATGCGCCGTTTTAAGAGATAGTATAGTGATGAATATTGTAACGCTTCGATGACGGTGAATATAAGGATGATAAATACCCTTAAATACCTAGAAGCTACTGTCCATTTAATGTAATTAGCATGGGTAAAAAGAACGCCAAAGGTCTTGGCCTAAAATGGCGAGTTCTAAACCCTAACGCTAGTGTAGTAAGAAAACGACCTTAATATATCTAACTCTATCAGCATGGAGTTTTGACGCTTCGATGACGGTGAATATAAGGATGATAAATACCCTTGAATACCTAGAAGCTACTACCATATTAAAGAAAGATTTCAAAGCCTAAAACGCTGCGTTCTAGTGAAACCAAATATCGAGTTAAACGAATGCTTTGAAATCTTAAGAATTAGAGTAAAACTCCTTTATCCAAAGAATAGAGAATTGATTTGTTAATCCTTATGCTATGAATTAATGATTTTAAAGGGATAATGAAGGAGAAAATTTTGGTCAAGTAGACCAAGGCTCGGTCCGGACTCGTAGTCCGTGAAAGTTCTATCCTGAGCCTAAGTCAACCGCATAATTTGATTAGGAAACTCTCGAGTAGAGTTACTAAGACTATATATAAGAGTCCCGAGCATTACTGTGTCTAAGTTAGAAAATTAGTTTCGCTCTCAGTCAATGAAATAAGCGAACTAACGAGAGTACTTCCTTTTTATTGAAAGCACTAAAGAAGAACAAGTGGTCGGAGTTCGAAGTGACACTCGAAGAAATTCGAGAGATTCAACGCTTACACAAGGTAAGTGGCAATGCACCTACAGCACCAAGTTGTGTGTTAATGTGCTTGTATGTTAGGCTATTACTTACATATCTCGAAACGCTTAACTATATGCATGCTTTGTTTAAAAGAAGTAAAGAAGCCGAAGTAAAACCCTAGAATGAGAAACAAAAAGTGAAAGAGAAAATACGAACATAAAAGAATGTACAATGTACTGTCATGTCTTGTTATGTGATAATACTAGAATAAGACAAGAATAATATGTTAATACTGCCGGACTTTGAACCGTACGTGTAATGATGCCGGGTTCTAACCCGAGTAAGATTAGGGCTAAAACACAACCGAGCCTTGTTGTTGTTAATTCTAGAAATTCTGAAATAGTACGTGCGGGTCATAGTACCCCGAGACAAGAGCCCAAAACTCCGAGGACTCTTAAGCAGTCCAAATGTTGTGTTATATGTTATTGTTAGAAAACTCCAACGCCTCTTATCTAGTTCCTGATCCTCCAAGAGAGAGAGATCATGATGAAACGTAAAAGAATAGAAAATGAAATTAACGTCGATAGTACTGCCAGGCTCCTAGTGAGAGCCGTCCCTCGGGACAATGTCATTGTTGAATATATGGGAGACTTGGCTCTCTCCCCATGGTGCGTACACTTAGAAAGAAGCAGTTACCATCATTAGATCCCAGACATCAATCACGTAAGCGTAACATCTACTGCAACTGCAGTAAAAGTAGAATACTAGAAAGAAAGAAAGAAATAAGAGTAGCCTCCAGAAGTAGCAACTCACAGAAAGAATGGTAACAGTAGAGTTTGATCGTCCCGAGACGATCAGACTCTTTTCATTATTGCATTTTTGGTTTGAATAGATTGTACCATTGTTGCATTGCATTGCATATTTAAGATAGTATAGTTTTCCCTTACTGAGTTTATCAACTCATTAGTTTCCTTAGTGTTGTAGGTAAGGGAAAAGCTAAAGCTGAACAGTGACAGGACTACGAGCTGGTGGCGGGCGGTGTGTGTGGTATTTTAGAAGAAGAAATGAATCCCCGCGGCATATTATATGTTTTTTAATTCTACATTATATTTTGAGAACATTGTTGTAATATTGAGACCGGGACTGAATCCCGAGGCCCCGAACTTGAGAGAAAACGGTGGCTCCTTTTTCCTGAACTCAAGAGAAGTCAGGTAGATGTGCTTTGACTAAGAAAATAGATTTAAACTTCCACATTACAAAAAAAAAAAATATGAGCTCGTTATGTTATAAGGTAATTTATGTTTTACGTATTTAAGTAAGATTATAGTAGATAATAGAAAGAAAACCCCTCTGTTGCGGCCTACGGCCTAGCGCTGGGTCGTGACAATGGTTGATCCCGAAGGAACTCGATCGTGTTAGCCAAGGAAAATAAGCGGGAGATAAAGTCAAAAATTAGAGTTGCGAAGAAATAACACTTAGACAATTTTGTGAAAACAAAAACTAAGTTTTATTAAAATTATCGGGGAATTACAAAAGATGGGCGTCCAAGAGACCCCGAGGCAAAAAAGTAAAAATACAAAAGAGGCCAGGGGAGAAAGCTAGTTCTTGTGGCGCTTGACTACGTCGTAGACGTTCCATTCCGGGTAGAGAGCATCGAGCTTCTCTAACACCGTTTTTGCGTCCTCGAACGTAGCTTGCTAAATTTCAACTTCGTAGTTGGGGCTTTCCTGGATGTCCGAGAGCCACCTCAGCCTTTTCGATTTTATATAATTCTCGAAGGCAGTGCTTTTTTTGTAATCCGCTCCGGCAGTACGAATTTTAGCCCTAGCCTCGTTGAGAGTGGCATCACTCTTTTTTAGCTCAGTGTTTGCCTCTTGGAGCTCACCCTCGAGCGCTTGAATCTTAATCTCATTCGCCTCTCTTAATCCCCTCTCTTCCTCGATCGCCAGCTTGAGAGCAACCTTCTCGGATTAAAGGTTCTCTTTGTGAATTCAGAGCTCTTCCTCGAGGGCCTTCCATGCCTCATCGCGAAAGGTGCTCTTTATTAGCAACTCCTCCCGGAATTTGGCCACCTCTTCATCGCGGGTCTTCTTATAACCCTCCACCTTATTCATGCTATCAGTAGCTAAGGTCACGAATTCGGTTGCCTTGCCTAAGTGACATTAGCCTCCACGAGCAGCGCGACCAGCCTCTTATTTTCATCGGGAAGGTAGATAAGGGCTTCTTGACCTTTGGCAAATGTGGCCTCCATCCTACAGAAGTAAGTTAAGTTCACGACCAATGCCTGCATCGTTTGAAGAGGTTACGATCAAAAGTCTAAGACAAACTTTCAGAGAAAATATAAACAGTCTAACCCTCAAGAGTAGCCGACTTCCTTCTTGATTGCCGGCCTAGAGTGGCTCCTTGGTCAACTGCCAGAAGCTTTCTCAGACCAGATCTCCTCCAGCATGGTACTAAGATCGACGATCCAGGGGAACGACCCCAGAGAGTTAAAAGACGCCTCACCATAAGAAGTCCCGGCTGGAGGAACCACGAAGTCCTTTAGTAGATCTTCGGGGCCTTCAATGGGAGCCCGCTTCGTGGATTCTGCAACCGACGAAGTAGTCTCCAAGGTCGATGGAACCAGCTCCTCACTGGACTTGGCGTCCAGAACACCCCCGCCTGAGGCCGTGCTTACGCCTAGCATGGCTTTTCATCTTTGTCAGGGGCGGAGTTCCCAAAGGAAGATCACCTTCCATTAACCGCTTTCCCTTGGCCCTATCCCTGATGGAAGGTTTGGGGATAGGAAAGATTTTTGTAGCGGGCCTCGAAGGCCTCGAATGCCCAAGACAGCTGAAGAAATCATCTGCAAAGGCAACAAAGCAAAACAGATTAGTGTGTGAAATTTTTTCTAAGTATAAAATGCATCGTGTGTCTGTTTCGCAGGTAGCAACTACTTACCCTCATCGAGGATGATCGGTCTCAAACGGTCTGAACCAGGCGTAGTTTGGGTCGGTACCAGAGCTGGTAAAGTCAGCTTCGGTAGAGCATCTCATTCCGGAGGAGTCAGATCTCCCTCCTTCTCTACAATGAAATCCTCCACGCTTAGAGTAGGATCTTTGGTCGAGGCCATAGGGGGATTCGGCGTAGCCGAGGAACCACCCTCGCGGAATATTTCCTCCGCAGCCCTCAAAACCTTCTCAGCTACGTCATCAAAAGAGCCTTTCTCAGGAATTGTCATCGAGGAGGCCTCCAGGGGCGCCAGAGATTTTTCAGACTCGGGGGCGACCTGAGTCTGGGAAGTCAGAACATCCTCATTCACGGAGGGAGGAGGATTCGACGGAGCAATCTTCGAAGGAGCTGACTCTAACTTCTTTGTCTTCGTCTTCTTTGTTTTCCTCTTCAGAGGTTCCGGAGAAGACTTGACCTCGACCTCCTCTGTCGGAGACGGAGTAGGTGCAGCCGCAGGCTAGGATGGAACTGCCCTCTTCGAAGAAGAGGTAGCCTTCTTCCTTTTGGGAGCATCAAAGGACGTGGACTTCTTCGGAGAATGAGCTTTTTTCTCTTTGGCCGCAGCTGAAGATGCCTCGACCTTGGACTTGGGCTTCTTCGAGGCCGGTACATAAGACAGAGTTGGTCAGGGTCCAACTCCATACGGGCGGAGATCTACCCGTAGGTAATTAAGTTGCCCTCGTTTACGAGGACCCGGACATCTCTGTCTTCTTCCGGGATGGCGAGGGCCTCCAAAATACTTCGTCTTTGATCACCATAAATCCCAGGCCGAATGAACGACTCTGCATCCAACCACGAAGAGGTTAGTCGAAAAGAAACAATGAATAAGACAGAAAAATGAGAAATAAAAGTTTAAGAATGGAACTCACTAGGGATGTGGTAGTTCCTTAGGATATTCTGGGCTCCTGTGATGAAACTAAAAGAGTCGAAGTTATCACCGACCCAGAAGTTTTGGTCCTTTCATTCTTCACAGGAGGAGGACACGTTGGTCATCATTATTTTCTTCTTCTCCCAGGGAGCCAAGAAGAAATATTCAATCTCGGACTTCTTCGAGGAAGGAATGTTGATGTAACAAACCTCTTCCGCAGTGAGCTTGACTCCGAACATCCTCCTTCACAGGATGTGTATCCCCGCCATAATTTTGTAGGCGTTTGGATTCAGTTGGGTCGGGAAAAGTGCATAATGTGTAAGAACTCCCCTAAATGAGGGATGCAGCAGCAGCCCCATCCTTCATGATGGCCTTGTTAAAGGCTACCAAAAGATACGGAAGACGGTTCGAGCGATTGTCGAAAAATCTGGCGAAGGCTGCGGAGCAGCCGTCGCCTAGGGTGGCTACACGGGTCCAGCTTCGACAACCTGTAGAGTGGGAGCCGAGGAGTCAAGCCTCAAAACTACAGCGTTGGAGACCCGCGAAGCTGGGCTATCCACAGGAGTCCTTTTTTATTTATTCTTCTTTTGCTCCACTGTCGAAGATGGTGGAGAGGCCGAAGGACTTCGGCAGCAGAAAAGCCACTGGCGAAGCTGGTGGCGAAGGCTACGTACGCTCGGATGAGGGTTCCGACCAAAACCGAGTCTCGGAGGAAGACGATGCAGATTTGGCAACATTTTTCTGAAAATATCAAGTGACAAAATCAGTGTTTAGAACCCAAAAAATCTACCTAAGACCCTAAACCATTCGGAGAATGCGGGTTGAAAAGTAGTCCGGAGGACTTATCAGAAAATAAAAAAGGTAGAACTAAAACGAAGATTCTGGAGGACTTAATATAGGATAATAAATCTTTTCAACAAGCTTTAAAAAGTCATTTCGCGCTAAAACGAAGATATTATGATTAGTTTTGCAAAAATTGAGTCTTCAAGATGCTTTTCTGGCTCCGAATTGACTGTAAGAAAGTTCTTTTAAGACCAAACGAGTATTTGAAGATATAGCATATTGTAATAAGTTTTAAAGACTCATTTGGAGAACCAACATGCCTTAAAAAAGTCACTTCGCGCAGAAACAAAGTCTTTATTACTAGTTTTGCCAAAATTGAGCCTTTACACAGCTTTTTTTGCCTCAGAAGTGACTCTTTAAATTTTTTTCGATCCCAAATGAGTTTTTGAACATAAAATATATTATAATAAGTCGTAGGTACTAATTTGAAGCTTTAAGCAGCCTTAAAAAGTCACCTTGTGCCGAAACTAAGTCCATTTGATTAGTTTTGCTAAAATCAAGCATTTAAAGGTGCTTTTTTTGCTTAGAAGTGACTCTAGAAAATTTGCATTGATCCCAAATGAGTATTTGAAAATTTAATATATTATTATAACTCTACGGGACTCAGTTAGAGCTCTAACAAGCCTTAAAAACTCACTTCGTGCTCAAACAAAGTCATTATAACTAGTTTTGTAGAACTTGAGCCGTAAAAGTGCTTTTTTGGCTCCAAAGTGTCTCTAGTAAATTTTTTTTCCATCCCATGTGAGTGTTTGAATATATAATATAATATAGTAAGTCTTAGGGATTTATTTGGAGTTGTAATTAGCCTTAAAAAGTCACTTTTCCCAAAAACAAAGTCATTATAACTAGTTTTGAAGAACTTGAGCCGTAAAACTGCTTTTTTGGCTCCAAAGTGTCTCTAGCAAATTTTTTTTTTTCATCCCATGTGAGTGTTTGAATATATAATATATTATAGTAAGTCTTAGGGATTTATTTAGAGTTGCAATTAGCCTTAAAAAGTCACTTTGCCCAAAAATAAAGTCATTATAACTAGTTTTGCTGAAATCGAGCCGTCAAAGGATTTTTTGGCTCCGAAGTATCTCTAGCAAATTGGTTGTGATCACAAATGAGTATATGAACCCATAATATATTATAGTAAGTCGTAGGGACTCATTTTAAGCTCTTACTAGTCTTGAATAATCACTCCACGCCGAAACGAAGTCAATATAACGTGTGTTACCGAAAATTGAGCCTTTAAAAGGCTATTTTTTCTCTGAAGTGACTCTAACGAATTTTTTTGATCCCAAATGAGTATTTGAACACATACTATGTTATAATAAGTCTTAGGGCTCATTTTGAGCTCCAGAAAGCTTTAAAACTTCACTTGCGCCAAAACGTAGTCATTATAACTAGTTTTGCAAAAAACAAGCCTTTAATGGGCTTTTTTGGTTCGAAGTGACTGTAGCAAAGTTGTTTCGATCCCAAGTGAGTATTTGAAATTATAATATGTTATATTAAGTCTTAGGGACTCATTTGGAACTCCAAAAAGTTTTAAAAAGGCAGTTCGCGCAGAAACGAAGTCATTATAACTAGCTTTGCCGAAATCAAGCCTTTAAACGAATTTTTTCGCTCCGAAGTGACTCTAGCAAATTTAATTCGATCGCAAATGAATATTTGAACTTAAAATACATTATAATAGGGCTGAGGGACTCATTTGGAGCTCCAACAAGCCTTAAAAAGTCATTTCGCGCCGAAACAAAGTCATTATAAATAGTTTTGGCGGAATCGAGCCTTTATAGGGTTTTTTTTTTGTCTCTGAAGTGACACTAACAATTTTTTTTTATCCCAAATGAGTATTTCAGCATATAATATATTATAATAAGTCTTTTCAACAAGCTTTAAAAAGTCACTTCGCGCCGAAACGAAGACATTATAATTAGTTTTGCAAAAATTGAGTCTTTAAGGGGCTTTTCTGGCTCCGAACAGACTGTAAGAAAGTTCTTTTAAGACCAAATGACTATTTTAACATACAGCATATTCAAATAAATCTTAAGGACTCATTTGGAGCTCCAACAAGCCTTAAAAAGTCACTTCGCGCTGAAACAAAATCATTATTACTAGTTTTGCCAAAATTGAGCCTTTATAGGGGTCCTTTCGGCTCCGAAGTACTCTAGAAATTTTATTTTAATCCTAAATGAGTATTTGAGCATAAAATATATTATAATAAGTCGTAGGTACTAATTTGAAACTCTAACCAGCCTTAAAAATTCACCTTGCGCAGAAACAAAGTCCTTTTAATTAGTTTTTCTAAAATCAAGCATTTAAAGGTGCTTTTTTTGCTCAGAAGTGACTCTAGAAAATTTGTATTGATCCAAAATGAGTATTTGAATATTTAATATATTATAATAACTCTAAGGGACTCATTTGGAGCTCTAACAAGCCTTAAAAACTCACTTCGCGCTCTAACAAAGTCATTATAACTAGTTTTGTAGAAATTGGCTCTAAAGTGTCTCTAGCAAATTTTTTTTCATCCCAGATGAGTTTTTGAATCTTTAATACCTTATAATAAGTCTTAGGGACTCATTTGGAGCTACAATAAGCCTTAAAAAGTCACTTTTCCCCAAAACAAAGTCATTACAACTAGTTTTGCTGAAATCGAGCAGTTAACGGGATTTTTTTGCTTCGAAGTCTCTCTATCAAATTGGTTTTGATCCCAAATGAGTATTTGAACCCATAATATAATAAAGTAAGTCTTAGGGACTCTTTTTTAGCTCGTACTAGCCTTGAAAAGTCACCGCATGCCGAAACGAAGTCATTATAACGAGTGTTGCCAAAACGAGCCTTTAAAGGGCTGTTTTTGCTCTGAAGTGACTCTGCCAAATTTTTTGGACCCAAAATGAGTATTGGAAAATAAAATATGTTATAATAAGTCTTAGGCACTCTTTTGGAGCTCCAAACAGATATAAAAAGTCAGTTCGCGCTGAAACGAAGTCATTATAACTAGCTTTACCGATATCTAGCCTTTAAACAGCCTTTTTGTCACCTACGTGCCTCTAGCAAATTTTTTTCGATCCCAAAAGAGTATTTTAATATAAAATATATTATAATAGGGCTTAGGGACTCATTTGGAGCTCCAACAAACCTTAAAAAGTAATTTTGCGCCGAAACAAAGTCATTATAACCAGTTTTTTCAAAATCGAGCCTTTAAGGGGCTTTTTTTGGGCTCTAAAGTGACACTAACAATTTTTTTTTCCCAAATGAGTGTTTGAACATATAATATATTATAGTATGTCTTAGGGACTCATTTGGAGCTGAAATAAGCCTTAAAAAGTAACTTTCCCCAAAACAAAGTCATTGTAACTAGTTTTGTTGAAATCGAGCCGTTAAAGGGATTTTTTGGCTCTAAAGTGTCTCTATCAAATTGGTTTTGATTCCAAATGAGTATTTGAACCCATAATATATTAAATTAAGTCTTAGGGACTCGGTTTTAGCTCGCACTAGCCTTGAGAAGTCACTTCGTGCCGAAACTAAGTCATTATAACGAGTGTTACCAAATCGAGCCTTTAAAGGGCTATTTTTACTCTGAAATTACTCTAACAAATTTTTTTTGACCCAAAATGAGTATTGGAAAATATAATATATTATAATAAGTCTTAGGTACTCTTTTCGAATGCCAAACAAATTTAAAAAGTCAGTTCGCGCTGAAACAAAGTCATTATAAGTAGCTTTACCGATATCGAGCCTTTAAACAACTTTTTTGGCTCCTAAGTGCCTCTAGCAAAGTTTTTTCGATCCCAAAAGAGTATTTGAACATAAAATATATTATAATAGGGCTTAGGGACTCATTTGGAACTCCAACAAGCCTTAAAAAGTAATTTCGCGCAGAAACAAAGTCATTATAACTAGTTTTTGTGAAATCGAGCCTTTAAGGGGCTATTTTTGGCTCTGAAGTGACTTTGACAAATTTTTTTTTTGTCCCAAATGAGTATTTCAACATATAATATATTATAATCAGTCTTTGCAATAAGCTTTAAAAAGTCACTTCGCGCTGAAACGAAGTCATTATAATTAGTTTTGCAAAAATTGAGTCTTTAATGGGATTTTTTGGATCTTAAGTGAGTGTAGCAAAGTTGTTTTGAGCCCAAACGAGTATTTAAACATATAACATATTCTAGTAAGTCTTAAGGACTTATTTGGAGCACCAAAAAGCCTTAAAAAGTCATTCCGCGCTGAAAAAAAATCATTATAACTAGTTTTGTAAAAATTAAGCCTTTAAACGGCTTTTTTGGCACCGAAGTGACACTTGCAAATTTATATTATTCCCAAATGATTATTTTAACATTTAATATATTTTAATAACTCTAAGGGACTGATTTGGAGATCCAATAAACCTTAAAAAGTCACTTCGCGCTCAAACAAAATCATTATAACTAGTTCTGTAGAAATCGAGTCTTAAAAGGGCTTTGTTTGGCTCTAAAGTGACTCTAGCAAATTCATTTTGATCCCTTATGAGTATTGGAATATATAATATATTATAATAAGTCGTAGGGACTCGTTTGAAGCTCTAATAAGCATTAAAAAGTCACTTTTCCCCAAAACAAAGTCAGTATACCTACTTTTTTCTGAAATCGAGCCGTTAAACGGATTTTTTTTGCTCCAAAGTGACTCTAGCAAATTTGTTTTGAACCCAAATGATTATTTGAAACCATAATATATTATAGTAAGTCTTAGGGACTCATTTTAATCTCGAACTAGCCTTGAAAAGTCACTTCGTGCCGAAACGAAGTCATTATAACGGGTGTTGCCGAAATCGAGCCTTTGAAGGGCTTTTTTTGCTCTAAAGTGACTCAAAAAATATTTATCCCAAATGAGTATTTGAACATATAATATGTTATAATAAGTCTTAGGGACTCATTTGAAACTCCAAAAACCTTTAAAAAGTCACTTCGTGCTGAAACGAAGTTATTATAACTAGTTTTGCAAAAATCGAGCTGTTAAATGTTTTTTTTTTTTGATCGGATTGACGATAGCAAAGTTGTTTTGATCGCAAATGCGTATTTAGACTTATAATATCTTATAATAAGTCTTAGGGACTCATTTGAAAGTCCAAAAAGCTTTAAAAAGTCACTTCCCGCACAAACGAAGTCATTATACCTAGAATTCCTAAATCGAGCCTTTAAACGGCTTTTTTTTTTGCTCCGAAGTGAGTCTAGCAAGTTTGATTGATCCCAAATGAGTATTTGAAAATGAAATATTTTATAATAGGTCTTAGAGACTCATTTAGAGATCCAACAAGCCTTAAAAAGGCATTTCGCGCCAAAACAAAGCCACTATAACAAGTATTGCCGAAATCGAGCCTTTAAAGGGCTTTTGTCTTGCTCTGAAGTAATTCTAACACTTTTTTTTACCCAAATAAGTATTTCAGCGTATAATATATTATAATTAGTATTTGCAACAATCTTTAAAAAGTCACTTTGCGCTTAAACGAAGTCATTATAATTAGGTTTGCAAAAATTAAGTCTTTAGTGGGCTTTTTTGGCTCTTAAGTGACTGTAGCAAAGTTGTTTTGAGCCCAAACGAGTATTTGAACATATAACATATTTTAATAAGTCTTAAGGACTCATTTGGATCTCCAACAAGCTTTAAAAAGTCACTTACTAATTTTGCCAAAATTGAGCCTTTAAAGGGCTTTTTTGGCTCCGAAGTGACTCTAGAAAATTTTTTTTTATCCCAAATGAGTATTTGAACATTAGATATATTATAATAAGTTGTAGGTACTAATTTCAATCTCCAACCAGCCTTAAAAAGTCACCTTGTGCCGAAACAAAGTCCTTTTAACAAGTTTTGCCAAAATCAAGCATTTAAAGGTGCAATTTTTTTTTTTCAGAAGTGACTCTAGAAAATTTGTACTCATTTCAAAAGACTATTTGAATATTTAATATATTATAATAACTCTAACGGACACAGTTTGAGCTCTAACAAGCCTTAGAAACTCACATCGCGCTCAAACAAAGTCACTATAACTAGTTTTGTAGAAATTGAACCAAAAAAGGGCTTTTTTGGCTCCAACGTGTCTCTAGCAAATTTTTTTTCATCCCATATAAGTGTTTGAATATACAATATATTATAGTAAATCTTACCGACTCATTTGGATCTCCAATAAGCCTTAAAAAGTCACTTTGCCCCAAAACAAAGTCATTATAACTAGTTTTGCCGAAATCGAGCCGTTAAAGGGATTTTTTGGCTCTGAAGTGTCTCTAGCAAATTGGTTTTGATCCCAAATTAGTATTTGAACCCATAATACATTATAGTGAGTCTTAGGGACTCGTTTTTAGCTTGTACTAGCCTTGAAAGGTCACTTCGCGCCGAAACGAAGTCATTATAACAAGTGTTGCCAAATCAAGCATTTAAAGGGCTATTTTTGCTCTAAAGTGACTCTAACAAATTTTTTTTTGATCCAAAATGAGTATTGTAAAATATAATATATTATAATAAGTCTTAGGTACTCTTTTAGAACTCCAAATAGATTTAAAAATTCAGTTCGCGCTGAAACGAAGTCATTATAACTAGCTTTACCGATATCGAGCCTTTAAATGGCCTTTTTAGTTCCTAAGTGCCTCTAGCAAAGTTTTTTTGATCACAAAAGAGTATTTAAATATAAAATATATTATAATCGGGCTTAGAGACTCATTTAGAGCTCCAACAAGCCTTAAAAAGTAATTTCGCGCAGAAACAAAGTCATTATAACTAGTTTTTTTGAAATCGAGCCTTTAAGGGTCTTTTTTTGGCTCTGAAGTGATTTTAACAATTTTTTTTCATCCCAAATGAGTATTCAACATATAATATATTATAATCAGTCTTTGCAATAAGCTTTAAAAAGTCAATTCGCGCTGAAACGAAGTCATTATAATTAATTTTGCAAAAATTATGTCTTTAATGGGCTTTTTTGGATATTAAGTGACTGTAGCAAAGTTTTTTTGAGCCCAAACGAGTATTTGAACATATAACATATTCTAATAAGTCTTAAGAACTTATTTAGAGCACCAAAAAGCCTTAAAAAGTCACTTCGCGCTGAAACAAAATCATTATAACTAGTTTTGCCGAAATTAAGCCTTTAAACGGCTTTTTTGGCTCCGAAGTGACACTTACAAATTTATATTGTTCCAAAATGAGGATTTGAACATTTAATATATTTTAATAACTCTAAGGGACTTATTTGGTGCTCCAATAAACCTTAAAAAGTCACTTCGCGCTCAAACGAAGTCAATATATCTAGTTTTGTAATCGAGCCTTAATAGGGCTTTTTTTTCCTCTAAAGTGACTCTAAGAAATTCATTTTGGTCCCATATGAGTATTGGAATATATAATATATTATAATAAGTCTTAGGGACTCGTTTGGAGCTCAAATAAGCATTAAAAAGTCACTTTTCCCCAAAACAAAGTCATTATACCTACTTTTGCGGAAATCGAGCCGTTAAAGGGATTTTTTGGCTCCGATGTGGCTCTAGCAAATTTTTTTTGAACCCAAATGAGTATTTGAACCCATATATATTATAGTAAGTCTTAAGGACTCATTTTAATCTCGAACTGGCCTTGAAAAGTCACTTCGTGCTGAAACGAAGTCATTATAACGAGTGTTGCCGAAATCGAGGCTTTAAAGGGCTGTTTTTGCTCTGAAGTAACTCAAAAAGTTTGTTTTTGTTGATCCCAAATGAGTATTTGAGCATGTAATATGTTATAATAAGTCGTAGGGACTCATTTGAAGCTCCAAAAACCTTTAAAAAGTCACTTCGTGCTGAAATGAAGTTATTATAACTAGTTTTGCAAAAATCGAGCCTTTAAAGGTTGTTTTTGGTTTGTACTGACTGTAGCAAAGTTGTTTTGATCACAAATGCGTATTTGAACTTATAATATGTTATAATAAGTCTTAGGGACTCATTTGGACGTCCAATAAGCTTTAAAAAGTCACTTCCTGCTGAAACAAAGTCATTATAACTAGAACTCCCAAATCGAGCCTTTAAACGGATTTTTTAGGCTCTAAAGGGACTCTAGCAAATTTGTTTTGATCCCAAATGAGTATTGAACATGAAATATATTATAATAGGTCTTAGAGACTCATTTGAAGATCCAACAAGCCTTAAAAAGCCATTTCACCTCGGAACAAAGTCACTATAACTTGTTTTTTCGAAATCGAGCCTTTAAAAGGCTTTTGTCTGGCTCTGAAGTGATTCTAACAAATTTTTTTTGATCGTAATTAAGTGTTTCAGCATATAATAAATTATAATAATTATTTGCAACAAGCTTTAAAAAGTCACTTTGCGCTTAACCGAAGTCAGTATAATTAGTTTTGCAAAAATTAAGTCTTTGATTGGCTTTTTTGGCTCTTAAGTGACTGTAGCAAAGTTGTTTTGAGCCCAAACGAGTACTTGAACATATGACATATTCTAATAAGTCTTAAGGACTCGTTTAAATTTTCAACATGCCTTAAAAAGTCACTTCGCGCTGAAGCAAAGTCATTATTACTAGTTTTGCCAAAATTGAACCTCTAAAGGGCTTTTTTTTGGCTCCTAAGTGACTCTAGAAAATTTGTTTTGATCCCAAATGAGTATTTGGACATAAAATATATTGTAATAAGTCATTGGTACTAATTTGAAGCTCCAACCAGCCTTAAAAAGTCACCTTGTGCCGAAACAAAGTCCTTTTAACTAGTTTTGCCAAAATCAAGCATTTAAAGGTGCTTTTTTTTTTCTCAGAAGTGACTCTAGAAAATTTGTATTCATTTCAAATGAGTATGTGAAAATTTAATATATTATAATTACTCTAACGGACTCATTTGGAGATCTAAGAAGCCTTAAAAACTCATTTCGCGCTCAAACAAAGTCATTATAACTAGTTTTGTAGAATTGAACCATAAAAGGGCTTTTTTAGCTCCAAAGTGTCTCTAGCAAATTTTTTTCATCCCATATGAGTGTTTGAATATATAATATGTTATAGTAAGTCTTAGGGACTCATTTGGATCTCCAATAAGCCTTAAAAAGTCACTTTGTCCCAAAACAAAGTCATTATAATTAGTTTTACCGAAATCGAGCCGTTGAAGGGATTTTTTGGCTCCGAAGTATCTCTAGCAAATTAGTTTTGATCCAAAATGAGTATTTGAATCCATAATATATTATAGTAAGTCATAGGAACTCGTTTTTAGCTCGTACTAGCCTTGAAAAGTCACTATAACGAGTATTGCTAAATCAAGCCTTTAAATGGCTATTTTTTCTCTGAAATGACTCTAACAAAAATTTTTTTTTCCCAAAATGAGTATTGGAACATATAATATGTTACAATAAGTCTTAAGAACTCATTTAGAACTCCAAAAAGCTTTAAAAATTCAGTTCGCGCTGAAACGAAATCATTATAACTAGCTTTGCCGAAATCGAGCCTTTAAACGGCTTTTGTGGCTCCTATGTGACTCTAGCAAATTTTTTTCGATCCCACATGAGTATTTGAACATAAAATATAATATAATAGGGCTTAGGGACTGATCATGTCCAAATTGTGCAATGCTAAAGCGGTCGTTAGTAGCACAATAAAAGCGGAGTCATCTCCACGAGGAAGTGAAAATTAACAACCAAAAACTCAAACAAAATTGAAGAGGTAAAAACAAAAATATTAAAAAGAAATAAGAATTTGGATCAAAGAAGACGAATAAAATTAAATAGACAATCAATGAGAAAATATAACAAGGCTTCGGAAGTCACTCAATTATTTGATTAACTGACACCAATTATAGAAAGAGGTGATAGTCCCTCTTTCTACCCATTCTAGTGTTACGGCGGTGAGCCCATCCAAGAAGTTCATAAGTTGACCCTCTCAGTTGAAGCCGTGTTAAGGAAAGTCCCGAAGGATGTCCTTGTATCTCTCCCACACATGATAGTAAGGCTCGTGATTCCTTTGCACAAACTGTAATATCTCATGTAGATCCCACATTTTTAACCTCCTGCAAAACAAAGACAGGATAGAATAAAAGAAAAGAAAAAAAAATTAAACTGAATAATAATTTCCTAGATTAAAGTTTCTATCTTTCATCACAGTGTTAATCAAATTGGGACGTTTTTTTTCCCTGGCAATGGCGCCAAAAACTTGTTCGCTTCAGATTGCTCGGTTTTGTGTTCTTTTTCATCTCGATTTTCGTACATGTGCTTAAATCACCTGTACACTCACAAAACTTATCAAATCACATAAACTTGAGGATCACGTAAACTTGAGGAATTTAACAGCAATTCAAGATGGAAAATGTGATATATGAGTGAGTATATTGCTCACTCATCAGCGACCATACCAACAGTATATACATCTCAAATTTCCTGAAAAATAAATCTCCAAAAAGACAAAATATAAACTAAAAACAAAACAAAAGTAACTAAAGTAATAAATAACTCAAATTTAAAGGATACGAGGGTAGGTGAAAGCTTGAATGAGTTTGGCTTATCTCTCTCGGGTGGAGGCTTTTTGAAGCGCGGTTGCCAAAACTCGAGCTTCTTATCTTGTGAGCCTTCATATGCTAGAGATTTGATGTTTGTCTCACAAGAATCAGAATAGTTGAGGAAGCTTTCAATATGATTGCGTAATTTTGGCTTATCTTCCCTATCAACAAGTGTGTCTATTACAGTGGTTATAGCATTGACCTCTTTGATGATTTGAGCGGAGGACTTTGAGGTTTGTGCCACTTGATCATGTCCCTTAGGGTTTGACAGAGCTTGAGATGGAGTTTTTTCCTTTTTCTTGAATGGCTAAGGCATTGGTCAACTTAAGGAGATGACTCTTGATCTCTTTGTTCTCCTCCACCAATTGTGTCATAACAAGCTCAAACTTTTGGTTCGTCTTGTGTTGAGCCTCAATAAAAGAATGCAAGATGTCCTCGAGAGAACACTTCGACAGTTGAGCAGTGTATTGAGGGGCAGAGTATGTAGTTAGTAGATTTGCCTGTTGATGTGAATCCCGCCAGTTGAAGCGTGAGTGATTCTGCCAGCTTGGATTGTAATCCTCAGAGTACGGTGTGTAAGGCTTCGTATAAGACCCTAAAGCATTACATTGTTCCTCATACACCCATCTCATATTGCAATAAGTCACGCAATCCTGTGGTTGATGATCCACTCCACATACGAAGCAAGTACTGTATGTTTCCTTCTTGGCGACCTCATGGATTTCTCTACTACATTGGGATTTGAAGGCCTCAATTTTCTTTGTGAGGTTTTCAACCAGCGCCTTAAGATTTTCGTCTTCTCCTAGATGGTAAACTCCAGATTTTCGGGACCTATTGATGCCACAGTAGCACTCGGTCCGTTCCAAGTAGTGGATTTCTCCACTAGATCGCTTAGTTACTCTAAAGCCTCGTCGGGGTCTTTGTGTAGGAATTCTCTGTTGCACATCTCCTCAATGAACCGGCGCTCTCGTATTGTGAGTCCCTCATAGAAGTAGCTGACGAGGCGCCATATCTCAAACCCATGGTGAGGACAAGAATTTAACAGATCTCGAAACCTATCCCAAGCTTGGGTTAGAGTTTCACTTTCTTTTTTGGGAGAAAGTGGAGATCTGCCGTTTTAGACCGTTGGTTTTATGATGTGGGAAGCATTTGTGGAAGAATGTCTTTGTCATTTCGTCCCATGAACCAATCGACCTAGGTCTAAGGGTTTTTAGCCAAGACTTAGCTTTATCTTTGAGAGAGAATGGGAAAAATGTCAACCTAATAGACTCTATGGCTTCAGTGCGGCTATAGAAAGCGGCCACCACCTCCTCGAAAGACCTAATATGCACATACGGGTTCTCACTCTCCAGCCCATGAAAAGTTGGTAAAAGTTGGATCATACCGGGCTTGAAATCAATTTGTGAAATATTAGCGGGAAAAATGATGCACGATGGTGTAGCCGTCCGTGTTGGGTGAATATAATCTATCATTATCTTCAGCGGGTTGTCCTCGTGTTGCGACATGATTTTTAAGTTGGCAAGTGTGAGCGAATGGGTAGAATGGGAGGACGTCGAAGGAGATTGAGCAGAAGAGGGAGACAATAATTTAGGTAAGCCTTCGATAGGAAGTTCTTCAATTGGCTTTTTAGCAAATCGACCTAGCTCGTCTCTATATGGAATCATTCACCTCAAGTTTTTTTTTTTATTCATTTATTTTTAGGAAGAAGTAAAGGAAACCTAATTAATCTAGAGTTTTAGGAAAGTTGACTGAGGAAGATACTAAACTAAAACCTAGAATCTAAGAGATATAGAAACTAGTATAAGAAAATTAAATGACAATTATTCTAGGCAGAAATAAATAAAGATGCAAAATTAAAGGAAACTAACCAAAAATAAATGAAAAAGAAACAAGAAGAAAAGTAAACCTAACAATTATTTCTAAAGAGGCAATTAGTAAGAAACTAAAAGAAAGATAGTTGGATTTTTTTTTTTTTAAAGCTACGGTTATAAGCACAACTAATAAATAAGGTTACGACAAAAACAAAAAAAAGAGAGAAAAAAAAAAGTAAACAAGAATTAGATATAGAACTAATCTAATCTAAGTATTAAGGTAATACTATATAAAGTAGAAATTATATATATATAAAAGCTACGGTTAGCTATATACTGTTAGTGTTTTTTTTTTTTTTAACTACTACAACTATTAAATATATTTAAATATATATTATATATTATACCAATATAGGCTACGATACTGTCTGTGTGTATATATTTATTTGAAGATGGTTAGTTGAAACCTACAATTAGAGCAGACTTTTTTTTTTTTTTTTTTTTTGAGGTTAGGAGAGAAAGAAGACTACTACTATATCTATACTGGTTACTAAAATTAAGAAAGGGAGAAAAAAAATTAAAAAAACAGAATGATATAAGAGTTAAAGTCTACTATTGACCAACACAAATATGATCGAAGACAAAATCTTTTTTCTTTTTTTGAAAGCTTAAAACAAGCAACTACAAACTAAAAGAATTTAGGAAACTAACCTCTGCTCGTTCAAAGCAAGTAATTGGTCGTCACACATCCCTAGTAGGCGTGAAAATCTGGAATTCCATGGAACAAAACTCGGATAATTTTCGGATAATTACCCAAAAATTATCCGATAAATATTTTCGGGTAATACTCGAATTATTTTTTTTTTGGAATAGCCGGGTAATTCCCGGGTAAATTCGGGTGATTACTTAATCTCAACTTTTTCTTTTGTTCTTTTTTTTATATGAATCACGTGGACCATACAGAAAGAGGAGGAGAGAGAGGGAAATAGAGGAGAGTTGGGGCTGGTAGTACTGGTGATTGTGACATAAAGTGTGTGTGTGAGAGAGAGAGAGAGAGAGAGAGAGAGAATATAGGATTAGGGAGGAACCGAGAAATGAAAGAAAATTAATAAAATATAAAGAATGAAGAGAGAGAGAGAGAGGGGATTATGGCTATGACTAAAAAAGATTGTGGAAGATATAATATCCGGGTAAACACCGGGTAAAAGTCGGAAAGAGTTGGGAAATTATTATTAGGAAAAATTCCGAGTGAAAATCGGGTATATACCCGATTTTATTATCCGGGTAATATTTATATTTTATCTGAAAATTTTACCGGGTAAAAAATTACCCGACACTGTTAGTTCCATATTTTCATGCCTAATCCCTAGCAACGGCGCCAAAATTTGATCACGCCCAAATTATACAACGCTAAAGCAGTCGTTGGTAGCACAATGAAAGCGGAATCGTCTCCATGAGAAAGTGAAAATTAACAACCAAAAACTCAAACAAACTTGAACAGGTAAAAATAAAAATATTAAAAAAAAATAAGAATTTGGATTAAAGAAGACGATTAAAATTAAATAGACAATCAATGAAAAAATATAACAAGACTTCGAAAGTTACTCAATTATTTTATTAACTGACGCCAATTTTCGATTCTAATTATTACTCAATTGCAAATTTCACATACCAAATATGCGACTAGAAAATACGAGCAAAAATGCCCGCACGTTGCTGCGGTGTTTTTGTGTGTGTGTGTTTTTTTTTTTTTTGAATCGGAAGAAATAGAAAACATAACATGTATGTAAAAAAGCAAATTAATAGACTATAAAGTTTAAATATAAGTTTTTAGTTTGTTATTTTTTTCTCAATAATGTATTTTACATACATTTCAAATTATTTTTTCCCAATAATGCATTTTACATACATTTCAAAAAAATAGATAATAAAAAGTATTACAATGTTTTGCTATCGTAATCTAGTTAACAGCATAAGCACACATACAAACATATAGTGGCATTGATTGTATCTCGTCTACAACAACACTGAATGTTGTAGATCGCGTTAACTGTAACATAGCGGCATGGAGGACGACCTTGTATCTCGGCCTACTATGATCAACAAAATATTTTCTGATCTTATAGACCTGACAAAATTATATCTTCGATGCTACAATGTTAATATCATGTGCTATAATTATAGCATGGATAATTTTATATTGTTCATAAGATTAAAATTTTTTATTTAATATTATTATTTATTTAACAATGGTAACTACAGAATGACTAAGAGAGCAGAGAAAATTATGAGAAAGTCCCTAGTTTTTTTTTTCTTCTGAAAAAGGAAAAAAAAAAATTGGCACGCAATGGTCGCAAATGGAGAAAAGCAGACCCTAAATGAGTTTTTTTGAAATACCAAAATTGTCTTAATTCATCAATCCTAAGAACACAAATCAGTGAAGGGTGTTTTGGTCATCTCCTACAAAAAAGTGCACAAAACCGAGAAAGACCATGCACCACCAATGCTTGAAATTGGCATAAAGGGGTATTTTTGTCCTTTTCTCAGTAACTGTAGCGGCTACAGTAAATAGGGGCTTCAAATTAGTAATATATATAATGTCATTTTATAATACACTAAAGGAAAGACCCACATCACTAGAAAATATGTCATTTCATAGTATACTAAAGAAAAGACCCACGTCACTGTAGTTTTTACAATGATATGGTTGTTTACAAAAATATCCCTCAGAAGACTTTAATGCTCTATCCATTTTTTTGGTTTTTTTCCGTATTTTCGCATTCTGAACAGAGAGAGATACTCTCTTTTTGTTAGCTTTGCTGTCCCACAAATCACACACTGCCACGTCATTTAATTTTAAAGACCAGCATTGACAGAGTTGGTGGGATAACCATCTAAATAAGCTATGAAAATTATTGAACTTTCTTTTTCCAAATAATCCGTCAAATACACGCTGAGTTCCTTAATCCTTACCAGTGAAAACGCTTCCCCAATCACAAACAAAATCATTTGCACTTTTCATTATTATTATTATTATTATACATACTAATATAATACACTGTAGTTTCTACAGTGCACTTTCTTTTTTTAAAATGTTTTTTTTTTTTTTTTTTTTGCTGTTGAGTTTTTATCTTGATTCTTGAGATCGGAGCTCAAGATAACCATCGCAAACCAATGCTGAGAACGCCTTGGAACGCCCCGATGGGCGGCGTATTCGAAGATGGCGAGTGAGTGGCGAACTCAAGAAAGTTTCCGATGAGGACGCTGACAAATCAGATGACCGATTTGTTGAGAAGGCCGACAGTGTAGATCTCAGCGTCCATGCCGAAGTTCCTCAACAAACGGCGTATTCGTTTGCTCTGTCTGATGAATTGCATTTTTTAACCACCACATTTCTATCTCTAGAAAAATATCATTGCCCTTTCCTGGCTGGTTGTTAATGTTTTTTTTTTCCCCCTTTTTTCAATCATAAAAATGATAATAGTCTTATTTGTTCTTCTTTGTTCCTTCAACGATGGTTTATCTATTCCAACAACCCCATTTTGCCACGACCCTCACCAAAGAAGAAATACCCATATTTGAAGCTTAAAAAAATACGCTTTGAATAAAACCTGTGAATGATGCAACACCTTCTGTTTAGTGTGATGCAATATGTGCAACTACTGAGAAATGGCCTCTCCAAACCTTTTTACTTGGGTTTTGTTTAGTTTTGGTCTCTTTAGTGTTCCAATGGTCTGGTGCAGAGGTTGGATTTGCAAGGTTTTTTATTCATCATTTTTTCTTTTTCGAAATGTGGATGCTTCTAAAACGAAAAATTATAGAATGTGGTAGAGACTATATTTGATGTCGTGTACCTAATTTGTGGGCTAATAATAAAACTCTATCTGTTTCTCACTATTACGGTTTTTCAACCGTTCCCTAATCGAGAGTCCTTCTAAACTAGGATTAAAAAAAGAAAGGCCACTCAGATCAGATGCATTCCTTATAAACAAAAAATAAAATAAATAAATTTGCAAAAGCCTCAAAGGGCGTTCAAAGTCCCTAAAAGGGTAGGGGACTACCAAAAATAGTTTTTGTTATTATTTTAAACGGGGAATTCTCTTTGTGATTTTTTATTGGGTGAGTTGCAAAAATGGGTCAAAATTAAATATTTGTTTTAATGATAGTCTGTGTTTCAAAAAATTAAAAAAATAGCCATATTACGAATTGTATAACAAAAAAGTGTCACACAAAATATAACAAATCTATAAATATTTGTAAGATATTATTTAACACTTCAAAAAATAATGAGTAAAACTTGAAGTGTTACAAAATATCTTACAAATATTTACAGATGTGTTATATTTTGTGTGATATTTTTTTGTTATACAATTCATAACATGGCTATTTTTTAATTTTTTGAAACATGGGCTGGACTTTAAAAACGAAAATTTTTTTTGGCTATTTCCTACGATTTCCCTTTTTATATTGGTAGAAAATAATTTTACATTGTTAAATTTATATTTTTAAGATGTAAGACAACCCACTGAAAAAGGTAAATAGAGAATTGTTCTTCACTATAAAAATAAAAATAAAAAAAAAACCCTATTATCTTTCTCTTTCTTATCTTTTATTTTTATTTAATTTTTTTTTTGTCATTCCTGTTTTTTAAAATTTTCCACTAACGCAGTTGATTGTAATTTTTCTTCCAATCTATAGACATCCATCATGAAATATTTTTTTAACTATTTTTTGTTTTTAAAATTTGTGATCTTGGTAAAAATAAAAAATAATATAAGAATCAATTTGAATGGTTAAGGGTTTAGGGTTTTAAATTTCTTAGAGATATAGTATAATAGTAATAATAATGTTAATTAATTATCATTTCAAATAATTTAGCTATTTTTTCCTCCTTTGAAAAAAAATTAAAAAAAAAAACAATTCTATAAATAAAAAAAGTATTTGACGATTAATCGCCGAAGATACTTTCATTGACGCCTTCAATCGTCAAAGATTTAGATCCAAAAACTCCGGACCCGAAACAAGTAACTTTAAGGTGACTAATAATTTAATTAAAAAAAATTTTAATAAAAGTTTACTATTGCAGTTCTAAAAAATGAGTTACAAAAATATCTGTCAAACACAAACTCCTCAAGTAATATTTTGATTCTCCCTGAATAAAAATTATGACAAATAATTTGATAAATTAAAATTTTTAACTTTTACTTTTCACTTTAATATTGCAGCAAAGAAGGAAAAGAAGAGAAGAAGTAGAGCATTTCATAAACTTCATCTTATCGTATATGTACAAAATATATATATATATATATATATATATATATATTAACTAAATGAAAAAAATTACATTATCACAATTTATATTATCAAGTTTTTGTTATGTATTTGGGTACTTGTGTTGTGGGTTCTAAAGAATTATCCGTGTATTTAACATGCAATATTATATGTATCTAAATATTTGTATATAAATTTATTATCTATATTGTTTCTCCCTTATATAGATTTTGATATTTTCTAAATATTATTTAATTTCTACTATTTTATTAATAAAAAAAATCCTGCTGCAACGCGCGGGTTTTTTAGCTCGTTAAGATCTAAAATTAAACAAATGTATTTTATTATGAAAAGGCTCTTTCAATTAAAACAATAAATATTTATTTTATATGCTATCTTAAATCGACGAGATATTAATTAGACCATCACGCAGTAAAAGACTAGTCATACAAAACAAGATATTCGAATATTCATAAGCTATCTAAAATTGACAATATATCAGTTTGACAATATTGCAGTAAAAGACTAATTTACAAACCAATGACAATTAATATTCTAATAAATCGCACATAGGAAGAGCTTGACTAAACCTATATGAAAATAGACATAATTTTTTGATGAAAATAATAGGAGCATAAATATAACAAAAATTGAAAAGTGGGACAGGAAAATTACACAATTGAGCTCATCTCTAGCCTTGCTAGGAATTTAGTCTAATTTCCCAAGCATAAGAAAATAAATTGTCTATTAATTATCAAATTAAAGGTGCAAAGACTCTAGCCAACACCTTAATTTATAGTGTTTAGGAGAGGCTATAAAATGAAAACTAAAAGAAAAAGGAAATACAAAAAGAGAGTAATTAACTAATTAATTTTTGGAGATATTTTGACAATTAAATAAGTAAATTCGGAGCTTGGAAATTAATTCCACGCTGAATTAAAATTGGACACGAGCTGGCCATGTGGCGCGCTTCGATTCGCTGCTTCGAAATTCCTCAGACACGTTGCAGATGGATATTGGTTGAAGGCTGTAGGAGTTGACCAAATTAGGGGAGCATCTGGGACCCACCTAGCGCACTAAGCTCGGCACAGATTGGTTGGAAGGGCTGCGCATGGGCCCACGTCGGGCTGGGCTGGGCTGGTGAGGAGAAGCGCGCGCGCGAGTGTGCGCGCGCTAGAGTTAGCGAGGACGCACCGTGTTGGGCGCTATTGGTGGGCGGATGCGCGCCTCTACGCGCGTGGAAGAGAAGGTGGGTTGTGGGCCCGCGGTGCCAGCTGAGGTGGCACATTAAAACACGCTCTCATTGGGCCATGTGGCCGTGGGGCCCACTGGTTGGGCTGAGTTGGTATTGCTTTGACCCTTTGACTTTTTTTTTGTATTCTTTTTATATTTTTGTCCCAATATCTTTAATCTTCAACCTTGCAAACAAAATTAAACAAAAATTAAATATTTTTAAGAATCAAATATACCAAAATAAAGATTATCCAATAAAAATTATAATTACTAAAAATCATAGAAAAATTTATTTATATTCAAAATAGTATTAATAAATGTATAAAATTAAGTTGTTGAAAGTACACTTTCGTGCACTAATTAGGGACTCATTTAGAACTCCAACAAGCCTTAAAAAGTCATTTCGCGCAGAAACAAAGTCATTATAACTAGTTTTGTTGAAATCGAGCCTTTAAAGGACTTTTTTTTTGCTCTGAAGTGACTCTAACAAATTTTTATTTAATCCTAAATGAGTATTTCAACATATAATATATTATAATAAGTCTGTGCAATAAGCCTTAAAAAGTCACTTCGTGCTGGAACGAAGTCATTATAATTAGTTTTGCAAAATTTGAGTCTTTAATGGGCTTTTTTGGCTCTTAAGTGACTATAACAATGTTGTTTTGAGCCCAAACGAGTATATGAATATATAACATATTCTAATAAGTCTTAAGGACTCATTTGGAGCACCAACAAGCCTTAAAAAGTCACTTCACGCTGAAGCAAAATTATTTTAACTAATTTTGCCAAAATTAAGCCTTTAAATAGCTTTTTTGACTCCGAAGTGGTACTTGCAAAATTATATTATTCCCAAATAAGTATTTAAACATTTAATATATTTTAATAACTCTAAGAGACTCATTTGGAGCTCCAATAAACCTAAAAAAAGTCACTTCGCGCTCAAACAAAGTCATTATAATTAGTTTCGTAGAAATCGAGCCTTAATAAGGCTTTTTTTTGGCTCAAAAGTGACTCTAGCAAATTTATTTTGATCCCGTATGAGTATTGTAATATATAATATATTATAATAAGTCTTAGGGACTCCGTTGGAGCTCCAATAAGCCTTAAAAAGTCAATTTTCCCCAAAACAAGGTCATTATACATACTTTTGCTGAAATCGAGACGTTAATGGGATTTTTTGGCTCTGAAGTGAATGTAGTAAATTTGTTTTGATCCCAAATAATTATTTGAACCCATAATATATTATAATAAGTCTTAGGGACTCATTTTAATCTCGAACTAGCCTTGAAAAGTCAATTCGTGCCGAAACAAAGTCATTATAATGAGTGTTGCTGAAATCGAGCCTTTAAAGGGCATTTTTTTTGTCTGAAGTGACTCAAAAAATTATTTTTGATAGAAAATGAGTATTTGAATATATAATATATTATAATAAGTCTTAGGGACTCATTTGAAACTCCAAAAACCTTTAAAAAGTCACTTCGCGCTAAAACGAAGTTATTATAATTAGTTTTGCAAAATTGAGCCTTGAAAGGTTTTTTTGGTCCGGATTGACTGTAACAAAGTTGTTTTGATCTCAAATGCGTATCTGAACCTATAATATGTTATATTAAGTCTCAGGGGCTCATTTAGAAGTCGAAAAAGCTTTAAAAAGTCACTTCACACTAAAACAAAGTCTTAAAAACTAGAATTTCCAAATCGAGCCTTTAAACGGCTTTTTTTTGGCTCCGGAGTACTCTAGCAAATTTGTTTTGATCCCAAATGAGTATTTGAACATGAAATTTTGGAGCTCCAAATGAGTTTCTAAGACTTATTATAATATATAATATGTTCAAAAACTGATTTGGGATCCAAACAAATTTACTACAATCACTTAGGAGACAAAAAAGACTTTTAATGGCTCGATTTCGGCTAAACTAATCATAATGACTTTGTTTTGTCGCGAAGTGACTTCTTAAGGTTTGTTCGAGATCCAAATAAATCAGTAAGAATGAGTATAATATATTATATGTTGAAATACCCATTTGGGATCTAAAAAAATTTGGTAGAGTCACTTCGGAGCCAAAAAAGCCTTTTAAAGCCTATATTTAGGCAAAACTTGTTATAATTACTTTATTTCCATGCGAAGTGATTTTTAAGGCTTGTTAGAGTTCCAAATATGTCCATAACATATATTTTAATATATTATAAGTCAAAATACTCATTTGGGATCTAAAAAAAATTTGTTACAGTTACTTCGGAGCCGAAAAAGTCCCTTAAAGGCCATATTTCGGCAAAACTAGCTATAAGGACTTTGTTTCATCGTGAAGTAACTTTTTAAGTCTTGTTGGAGCTCCAAATGAGTCTCTAAGACTTATAATAACTTATCATATATTCAAATACTCATTTGTAATAAAAACAAATATGCTAGAGTCACTTCGGAGACAGAAACGCTTTTTTATAGGTAGATTTCGCAACAACTAGTTATAATGACTTTGTTTTATCGCTAAGTTACTTTTTAAGGGTTGTTAGAGCTTGAAATGAGTCCCTAATACTTATTATAATATATTATATCCTTAAATACTCAATTGGGATCAACAATTATTTGCTAGAGTCACATAAGAGACAAAAAAAAGCCTTTTGAAGGCTAAGCAAAACTACTTATAAGGACTTTATTTTAGCGCGAAGTGACTTTTTATGTGTCTTTCGAGCTCAAAATGAGTCCCTAAGACTTATTACAATACATAATATGTTAAAATACTCATATAGGATCAAAACAAATTTGCGACAGTCACTTAGGAGCCAAAAAATAATTTAAAGGCTTGATTTCGGCAAAACTAGTTATGATGTCTTTGTTTCAGCGCGAAGTGACTTTTTAAGTCTTGTTTGAGTTAAAAATGAGACCGTAAGACTTATTTTAATATATTATATTTTAAAATACTCATATGTGATGAAAAGAATTTTGCTGGAATCACTTCGGAGCTAAAAAAGCCCATTAAAGTCTGGATTTCGACAAAACTAATTATAAGAACTGCATTTCAGCGCGTGTGACCTTTTAAGGCTGGTTGGAGCCCCAAATCAGTCCCTAAGACGTAATATAATATTTTTTATGTTCAACTATTCATTTGGGAAAAAAAATTATTTGATAGATTGACTTCCGAGACAATAGAGCCCATAAAAGGCTATATTTCGACAAAACTAGTTATAAGAATTTTGTTTCAGTGTGAAGTAACTTTTTCAGGATTTTTTGAGCTCCAAATGAATTTCTAAGACTTATTATAATATATTACATGTTCAAATACTGATTTGGGATCCAAACAAATTTGCTACAGTCACTTAGGAGACAAAAAAGATTTTTAATGGCTCGATTTCGGCTAAACTAGTCATCATGACTTTGTTTTGTCGTAAAGTGTTTTTAAGGTTTGTTCAAGATCCAAATGGGTCCCTACGACTGATTATAATATATTATATGTTGAAATACCCATTTGGGATCTAAAAAAAATTTGGTAGACTCACTTCGGGAAAAAAAAAAGCCTTTTAAAGGCTATATTTAGGTAAAATTAGTTATAATGACTTTATTTCAGTGCGAAGTGATTTTTTAAGGCTTGTTAGAGATCCAAGTATGTCCCTAAGACATATTATAATAAACTATAAGTCAAAATACTCATTTGGGACCTCAAAAAAATTTGCTACAGTCGCTTCGGAGTAGAAAAAGCCCTTTAAAGGCTATATCTCGGTAAAAGAAGCTATATAGACTTTATTTCGGCGTGAAGTGACTTTTTGAGTTTTGTTGGAGCTCCAAATAAGTCTCTAAGACTTATTATAACTTATTATACATTCAAATACTAATTTGTATTCAAAACAAATTTGCTAGAGTCACTTCGGACACTGAAACGCTTTTTAAAGGCTAGATTTCGCAAAACTAATTATAATGACTTTGTTTAATCGCTAAGTTACTTTTTAAAGGTTGATAGAGCTCCAAATGAGTCCCTAAGACATATTATAATATATTATATGCTCAAATACTCAATCGGGATCACTAATAATTTGCGAGAGTCACGTCGGAGACAAAAAAAAAGCCTTTTAAAGGCTTAGTAAAACTACTTATAAGGACTTTGTTTTAGTGCAAAATGACTATTTAACTGTTTTTGGAGCTCAAAATGAGTCCGTAAGACTTGTTATAATATATTATATGTTCAAATACTCATTTCGGACTAAAAAAATTTTGGTATAGGTACTTAGAAGCCAAAAAAAGCCATTTAAAGGCTCGATTTCGGCAAAACTAGTTAGAATGACTTTGTTGTAGTGCGTAGTGAGTTTTCAAGTCTTGTTTGAGTTATAAATGAGTCCCTAAGACCTATTATAATATATTATAAGTTCAAATACTTATTTTGGACTAACACAATTTCGCTAGAATCACTTTGGAGCTAAAAAAGCCTATTAAAGGCTCGATTTCGGCAAGACTAATTATAAAAACTTTCTTTCAGCGCGAAGTGAGTTTTTAAGGCTCATTGAGGTTTCAAATCAGTCCCAAAGACTTAATATAATGTATTGTACGTTCAAATACTCATTTGCTAGAGTGACTTCAGAGGCAAAAAAGCCCTTTAAAGGCTATATTTCGGTAAAACTAGTTATAAGGACTTTGTTGCAGTGTGAAGTAACTTTTTAAGTCTTTTTGGTGCTCCAAATGAGTTCCTAAGACTTATTATAATATGTTACATGTTCAAATACTGATTTGGGATCAAAATAAGTTTGCTAAAGTCACTTAGAAGACACAAAAGACTTTTGAAAACTCGATTTCGTCTAAACTAGTCATAATGACTTTGTGTTCTCGCGAAGTTACTTCGTAAGGTTTGTTGGAGATCAAAATGGGTTCCTAAGGCTGATGATAATATTATATCTTGAAAGACCCATTTGGGATCGAAAAAAATTTGGTAGAGTCACTTCGGGAAAAAAAAACCTTTTAAAGACTTTATTTAGGTAAAATTAGTTATAATGACTTTATTTAAGTGCGCAGTGATTTTTTAAGGCTTGTTAGAGATCCAAATATATCCCTAAGACATATTATAATAAATTATAAGTCAAAATACTCATTTGGGACCTAAAAAAAATTTGCTACAGTCGCTACGAAGTAGAAAAGGCCCTTTAAAGGCTTTATCTCAGTAAAAGTAGCTATATAGACTTTGTTTCAGCGTGAAATGACTTTTTGAGGCTTGTTGAAGATCCAAAGAAGTCTCTAAGACTTATTATAACTTATTATATGTTCAAATACTCATTTGTAATCAAAACAAATTTGCTAGAGTCACTTCGGAGACAGAAACGCTTTTTGGCTAGATTTCGCAAAACTACTTATAATGACTTTGTTTTATCGCTAAGTTACTTTTTAAGGGTTGTTAGAGTTCCAAATGAGTCCCTAAGACTTATTTTAATATATTATATGCTCAAATACTCAATTGGGATCACTAATAATTTGCGAGAGTCATGTCGGAGACAAAAAAAAGCCTTTTAAAGGATCATCAAAACTACTTATAAGGACTTTCTTTATGCACGAAATGACTATTTAAGTTAGAGCTCAAAATGAGTCCCTAAGACTTGTTATAATATATTATATATTCAAATACTCATTTCGGACCAAAAAAATTTGGTATAGTCACTTAGAAGCCAAGAAAAGCCATTTAAAGGATCGATTTCGGCAAAACTAGTTAGAATGACTTTGTTTTAGTGCTAAGTGAGTCTTTAAGTCTTGTTTGAGTTACAAATGAGTTCCTAAGACCTATTATAATATATTATACGTTCAAATACTTATTTCGGGCGAACACAATTTTGCTGGAATCACTTCGGAGCTAAAAAAGCCTATTAAAGGCTCGATTTCGGCAAAACTAATTATAAGAACTTTCTTTCGGCATGAAGTGACTTTTTAATGCTCATTGGGGTTCCAAATCAGTCCCGAAGACTTAATATAATATATTGAATGTTCAAATACTCATTTTTTAGAGTGACTTCGGAGACAAAAAGGCCCTTTAAAGGCTATATTTTGGCAAAACTAATTATAAGGACTTTGTTGCAGTGTAAAGTAACTTTTTTATGTCTTTTTGGTGCTCCAAATGAGTTCCTATTATAAGGACCTCAAAATTATTAAATTATTCCAACGATATTTGGTTCAAATAAAAATAATTTTAATGGGTATTTGTACAATTTTGGACTTATTTTGGTCTAAATTTATGCAAAAACATATCTTTTTACTTTTTCTTTTCTTTTTCTCTTTTTCCTTTTTCTTTTTCTTCTCCCTTCTCCTTCTTCGTCACTCTCACTCTCTCCTCTCTCTCCATATTCGCACTCTCTCTCTCTCTCCTCTAAAATATTTTTTTTCAAAATTTTCTCAAACTTCAAATACTCATAACGTTCTCATTCGATGTCCGTTTGACGCGTGCTTGGTACCGTTGGAAAGCTCTCGACGAGAGGAATATTTTGAGCTGTGGTTTGCCGCCAGAAAATTGGCCGAAAAGTTCAGTTTTAATGATTTTCACCGGTTCTCCTATTTTCGAGCTGATTTTGGAGAAACGAGCACTGCCATCGTGCTCGGGAGGGTCCAATTAGTGGGACTGGAGTTGGAGCAGCCGAGTTACCGCCGGAATACGCCCTGCCGCCGCCGCCGTTCACCCTCACCGTCGTCGCTTGCCGCCGCCGGCCACCATTTCTGAAATTAATTAAGGGGTTTTGTAGAGAGCGTCGTGGGAAGCAAAAGCCCTCAAGCATTTCTCCGATCCGACGCTCAGTGAGTGTTTAATTTCAGTTTGAAGTTTAGAAATTTATTGATGAAATTGGACATGTTGTGCTTGTTGTTTGATGAAATTGATCTCACCATTGGATTCGGAAGGGTCGAAATATGTTGGGTAAGCTTTTTGTAGGTCGAAAATACATCCGGTTGGCCGCCTCGTTTTGCGTGCCAAAATACCGGTTATGTCAAAAATTGGCATGTACTTCTGGACCTCTGATTAGCGAACTGACACTGCCGTTTGACTCGATTCGTCACACTGATCGCAACGGTGGTCTCTGTTTATGCAGATTCTACTCTGGAGTTGTCTCGATTTGCGTGCCGGCTTCGCCGTGTGAAACTACCGGGTCGCCCGACAGGCCCAGTCTCCGATTGTCAAGTGAGGACAGTCATCGAACTCAGTTTGACAAGACGAACCCAGCGGTGACCTCCTTTTCGTAAGATTCAACTCCGGTTGAAAAGTCAACTATTTGACCGCTCTTACACGTATATCGAGGTAGGGGTTCTGTTATCAGATTTCGTCCTTTTATCTGATAGGCTTTATGAATGTTAGAAACTGACATCTAGGGCAGTTTATATATATATATATAATTGATTGGTATTAGGGATTATGACTAGAATAAATAAAATATGCCTAATTGGACTAATCAATTACAGACGGTTAATGAAAAGGAAGTAAATGATTATCAGATTGTGATTGTGAGGTCGTGAGTGTGATATTCCCGACCTATTTATTATTATGCATTATGACTTTATGGATTTGGACGCGAGCCGTCGAAACGTGATGATACCTATTCACTTTGACCGTGATTGCCGCTGACGAGTGGCTGGGTGCTGCATAGTATGCATCGGGATGACCACAGTACTCGAGCTACTGGAATATTGTAGCGGAACGGTTTAAGAGTTTGCAACGTACCGGTCGTCTCGACGTCCACACTAGACCGGGTTATGGATAGGGACATTTGGTCCAGCTATAGTCGGTCCTATGGCATTTCTTGAGGATTTAGGGTTGTTCTCGGTACCTGTTGTGAGCTACTGACCGTTCTCTAGTTTTGGACTTTCTGTTGACAACTGAGAACTTTGACTTGTACTCGTGAGAGTTGATGAATAATTTGATAGTAATTATATCCGGTTTGAAAGTAATAAAATTTGTTAGAAAACTTACTTAACGAATAACCGGACTAATTAAAGGTTTGACTAAAGAGATCTGGCAATAGGATTCCCTACGGGCCCGATGAGCTCGCCCCCCTTTTTCCTCCCCCTTCCAAGAGGTGTACAGTGTGACTTATCTGACGACGAGCAGCAGACTTCTGATTGGGACGTGTAAGGCGTTTTCCCCTCTTGTTTCTTCACAAATGTAGGTTCTCTTTCGAGTTTTCGGTTCAGACTTTAAGACTAGATGACTGTATAATTAATTAATTTAAGCGTTTGTGACTGATGAGGTCTTTTAACTTTATTTTATTGTGGTGATGTATTAAACTGTGGATTTTATGACAGTATTTTCTTTGTTTTAAAGACCCGGGCAAATTTCAAGTTGTAAATTTTACTTATTCACTTATTTGCAAGACTTTATTTATCTATTTCAATAATTCTACTTACCCCCAATTAGGGGCGTCGCATCCTAAGACTTATTATAATATGCTACATGTCCAAATACTGATTTGGGATCAAAACAAATTTGCTAAAGTCACTTAGAAGACACAAAAGACTTTTGAAGGCTCGATTTCGGCTAAACTAGTCATAATGACTTTGTTTTCTCGCGAAGTGACTTCTTAAGGCTTTTTGGAGATCCAAATGGGTCCCTAAGACTGATGATAATATTATATCTTGAACGACCCATTTGGGATCGAAAAAAATTTGGTAGAGTCACTTAGAAGCCAAAAAAGCCTTTTAAAGGCTATATTTAGGCAAAACTAGTTATAATGACTTTATTTCAGTGCGAAGTGACTTTTTAAGGCTTGTTAGAGCTCCAAATATATCCCTAAGACATATTATAATAAATTATAAGTCAAAATACTCATTTCGGACCTAAAAAAAATTTGCTACAACCGCTACGAAGTAGAAAAAGCCCCTTAAAGGCTTTATCTCGGTAAAAGTAGCTATATAGACTTTGTTTCAGCATGAAGTGAAATTTTGAGTCTTGTTGGAGCTCCAAATAAGTCTCTAAGACTTATTATAACTTATTATATGTTCAAATACTCATTTGTAATCAAAACAAATTTGCTAGAGTCACTTCGGAGACAGAAATGCTTTTTGGCTAGATTTCGCAAAACTACTTATAATGACTTTATTTTATCGCTAAGTTACTTTTTAAGGGTTTTTAGAGTTCCAAATAAGTCCTTAAGACTTATTATAATATATTATATGCTCAAATACTCAATTGGCATCACTAATAATTTGCGAGAGTCACGTCGGAGAGAAAAAAAGCCTTTTAAAGACTCAGCAAAACTACTTATAAGGACTTTGTTTAAGCACGAAATGACTATTTAAGTGTTTTTTGAGCTCAAAATGAGTCCCTAAGACTTGTTATAATATATTATAAGTTCAAATACTCATTTCGTACCAAAAAAAATTTGCTATAGTCACTTAAAAGCCAAAAAAAGCCATTTAAAGGCTCGATATCGGCAAAACTAGTTAGAATGACTTTGTTTTAGTGCGAAGTGAGTTTTTAAGTCTTGTTTGAGTTACAAATGAGTCCCTAAGACCTATTATAATATATTATAAGTTCAAATACTTATTTGGGGCGAACACAATTTAGCTTGAATCACTTCGGAGCTAAAAAAGCCTATTAAAGGCTCGATTTCGGCAAAACTAATTATAAGAACTTTCTTTCAATGTGAAGTGACTTTTTAAGGCTCGTTGGAGTTCCAGATCAGTCTCGAAGACTTAATATAATATATTGTATGTTCAAACAAACATTTGCTAGAGTGACTTCGGAGACAAAAAAGCCCTTTAAAGGCTATATTTCGGCAAAACTAGTTATAAGGATTTTGTTGCAGTGTGAAGTAACTTTTTAAGTCTTTTTGGGGCTCCAAATGAGTTCCTACGACTTATTATAATATGTTACATGTTCAAATACTGATATGGGATCAAAATAAGTTTGCTAAAGTCACTTAGAAGACACAAAAGACTTTTGAAAACTCGATTTCGGCTAAACTACTCATAATGAATTTGTATTCTCGCGAAGTTACTTCGTAAGGTTTGTTGGAGATCAAAATGGGTTCCTAAGGCTGATGATAATATTATATCTTGAAAGACCCATTTGGGATCAAAAAAAATTTAATAGAGTCATTTCGAAGCTAAAAAAAGCCTTTTAAATGCTATATTTAGGAAAAACTAGTTATAATGACTTTATTTAAGTGCGAAGTGACTTTTTAAGGCTTTTTAGAGCTCCAAATATGTCCCGAAAACATATTATAATAAATTATAAGCCAAATACTCATTTGGCGCCCAAAAAAAATTCGCTACAGTCGCTACGGAGTAGAAAAAGCCCCTTAAAGGCTATATCTCGATAAAAGTAGCTATATAGACTTTGTTTCAGCGTGAAGTGAAATTTTGAGTCTTGTTGGAGCTCCAAATAAAGCTCTAAGACTTATTACAACTTATTATATGTTCAAATACTCATTTGTATTGAAAACAAATTTGCTTGAGTCACTTCGGAGACAGAAACACTTTTTAAAGGCCAGATTGCGTAAAACTAGTTATAATAACTTTGTTTTATCGCTAAGTTACTTTTTAAGGATTTATAGAGCTTCAAATGAGTTCCTGAGACTTATTATAATATATTATATGCTCAAATACTCAATTGGGATCACTAATAATTTGCAAGAGTCTCGTCGGAGACAAATAAAGCCTTTTAAAGGCTTAACAAAACTAATTATAAGGACTTTGTTTAAGCACGAAATGACTTTTTAAGTGTTTTTCGAGCTCAAAATGAGTTCCTAAGTTTGTTGTAAAATATTATATGTTGAAATACTTATTTCAGACAAAAAAAAAATTTGGTATAGTCACTTAGGGGCGAAAAAAGCCATTTAAAGGCTTGATTTCGGCAAAACTAGTTAGAATGACTTTGTTTTAGTGCGAAATGAATTTTTAAGTCTTGTTTGAGTTACAAATGAGTCCCTAAGACTTATTATAATATATTATAAGTTCAAATACGCATTGGGACGAACACAATTTTGCTAGAATCACATCGGAGCTAAAAAAGTCTGTTAAAGGCTCTATTTCGGCAAAACTAATTATAAGAATTTTCTTTCAATGCGAAGTGACTTTTTAAGGCTCATTGGAGTTCCAAATCAGTCCCGAAGACTTAATATAATATATTGTATGTTCAAATACACATTTGCTAGAGTGATTTCGGAGAAAAAAAAGCCCTTTAAAGGCTATATTTCGGCAAAACTAGTTATAAGGACTTTGTTGCAGTGTGAAGTAACTTTTTAAGGCTTTTTGGGGCTCCAAATGAGTTCCTAAGACTTATTATAATATGTTATATTTTCAAATACTGATTTGGGATCAAAATAAGTTTGCTAAAGTCACTTAGAAGACACAAAAGACTTTTGAAAACTCGATTTCGGCTAAACTAGTCATAATGACTTTGTGTTCTCGCGAAGTGACTTCGTAAGGTTTGTTGGAGATCCAAATGGGTTCCTAAGGCTGATGATAATAATATATCTTGAATGACCCATTTGGGATCGAAAAAAATTTGGTAGAGTCATTTCGGAGCCAAAAAAAGTCTTTTAAATGCTATATTTAGGAAAAACTAGTTATGATGACTTTATTTAAGTGCGAAGTGACTTTTTAAGACTTTTTAGAGCTCCAAATATGTCCCTAAAACATATTATAATAAATTATAAGTCAAAATACTCATTTGGGACCTAAAAAAAATTTGCTACAGTCGCTACGGAGTAGAAAAAGCCCCTTATAGACTATATCTCGGCAAAAGTAGCTATATAGACTTTGTTTCAGCGTGAAGTGAAATTTTGAGTTTTGTTGGAGCACCAAATAAGTCTCTAAGACTTGTTACAACTTATTTTATGTTCAAATACTCATTTGTATTGAAAAAAATTTTGCTTGAGTCACTTCGAAGGCAGAAACGCTTTTTAAAGGCCAGATTGCGCAAAACTAGTTATAATAACTTTGTTTTATCGCTAAGTTACTTTTTAAGGGTTGATAGAGCTTCAAATGAGTTCCTGAGACTTATTATAATATATTATATGCTCAAATACTCAATTGGGATCACTAATAATTTGCGAGAGTCACGTCGGAGACAAAAATGCCTTTTAAAGGCTCAACAAAACTACTTATAAGGACTTTGTTTAAGCACGAAATGACTTTTTAAGTATTTTTCGAGCTCAAAATGAGTTCCTAAGTTTGTTGTAATATATTATATGTTGAAATACTCATTTCAGACAAAAAAAAAATTGGTATAGTCACTTAGGAGCGAAAAAAGCCATTTAAAGACTCGATTTCGGTAAAACTAGTTAGAATGACTTTGTTTTAGTGCGAAATGAATTTTTAAGTCTTGTTTGAGTTACAAATGAGTCCCTAAGACTTATTATAATATATTATAAGTTCAAATACACATTTGGGACGAACACAATTTTGCTGGAATCACATCGGAGCTAAAAAAGCCTATTAAAAGCTCTATTTCGGTAAAACTAATTATAAGAATTTTCTTTCAATGCGAAGTGACTTTTTAAGGCTCATTGGAGTTCCAAATCAGTCCCGAAGACTTAATATAATATATTGTATATTCAAATACACATTTGCTAGAGTGACTTCGGAGAAAAAAAAAGCCCTTTAAAGGCTATATTTCGGCAAAACTAGTTAAAAGGACTTTGTTGCAGTGTGAAGTAACTTTTTAAGTCTTTTTGGGGCTCCAAATGAGTTCCTAAGACTTATTATAATATGTTACATTTTCAAATACTGATTTGGGATCAAAATAAGTTTACTAAAGTCACTTAGAAGACACAAAAAATTTTTGAAAACTCGATTTTGGCTAAACTAGTCTTAATGACTTTGTGTTCTCGCGAAGTGACTTCGTAAGGTTTGTTGGAGATCCAAATGGGTTCCTAAGGCTGATGATAATATTATATCTTGAAAGACCCATTTGGGATCGAAAAAATTTTGGTAGAGTCATTTTGGAGCCAAAAAAGGCCTTTTAAATGCTATATTTAGGAAAAACTAGTTATAATGACTTTATTTAAGTGCGAAATGACTTTTTAAGACTTTTTAGAGCTCTAAATATGTCCCTAAGACATATTATTATAAATTATAAGTCAAAATACTCATTTGAGACCTAAAAAAAATTCGCTACAGTCGCTACGGAGTAGAAAAAGCCCCTTATAGACTATATCTCGGCAAAAGTAGCTATATAGACTTTGTTTCAGCGTGAAGTGAAATTTTGAGTCTTGTTGGAGCTCCATATAAGTCTCTAAGACTTGTTACAACTTATTTTATGTTCAAATACTCATTTGTATTCAAAACAAATTTGCTAGAGTCACTTCGGAGACAGAAACGCTTGTTAAAGGCTAGATTTCGTAAAACTAGTTATAATAACTTTGTTTTATCGCTAAGTTACTTTTTAAGGGTTGATAGAGCTCCAAATGAGTCCCTGAGATATATTATAATATATTATATGCTCAAATACTCAATTGGGATCACTAATAATTTGCGAGAGTCACGTCGGAGACAAAAAATGCCTTTTAAAGGCTCAGCAAAACTACTTATAAGGACTTTGTTTAAGCACGAAATGACTATTTAAGTGTTTTTCGAGCTAAAAATGAGTCCCTACGACTTGTTGTAATATATTATATGTTCATATACTCATTTCGGACCCAAAAAAATTTAGTATAGTCACTTAAGAGCCAAAAAAAGCCATTGAAAGGCTCGATTTCGGCAAAACTAGTTAGAATGACTTTGTTTTAGTGCGAAGTGAGTTTTTATTTCTTGTTTGGGTTGCCCCTAAGACTTATTATGATATATTATAAGTTCAAATACTCATTTGGGGCGAACACAATTTTGCTGCAATAACTTCGGAGCTAAAAAAGCCTCTTAAAGGCTCGATTTCGGCAAAACTAATTATAAGAACTTTCTTTCAGTAAGAAGTGACTTTTTAAGGCTCGTTGGAGTTCCAAATCAGTACCGAAGACTTAATATAATATATTGTATGTTCAAATACTCATTTGCTAGAGTGACTTCGGAGACAAAAAAGCCCTTTAAAGGCTATATTTCGGCAAAACTAGTTATAAGGACTTTGTTGCAGTGTGAAGTAACTTTTTAAGTCTTTTTGGGGCTCCAAATGAGTTCCTACGACTTATTATAATATGTTACATGTTCAAATACTGATATGGGATCAAAATAAGTTTGCTAAAGTCACTTAGAAGACACAAAAGACTTTTGAAAACTCGATTTCGGCTAAACTAGTCATAATGAATTTGTATTCTCGCGAAGTTACTTCGTAAGGTTTGTTGGAGATCAAAATGGGTTCCTAAGGCTGATAATAATATTATATCTTGAAAGACCCATTTGGGATCAAAAAAAATTTAATAGAGTCATTTCGAAGCTAAAAAAAGCCTTTTAAATGCTATATTTAGGAAAAACTAGTTATAATGACTTTATTTAAGTGCGAAGTGACTTTTTAAGGCTTT
Organism: Boehmeria nivea var. tenacissima; assembly: GCA_018132145.1. Lineage (NCBI taxonomy): Eukaryota > Viridiplantae > Streptophyta > Magnoliopsida > Rosales > Urticaceae > Boehmeria > Boehmeria nivea. The sequence goes on along the minus strand of CM030874.1, from coordinate 3,652,857 downwards.
TTAGAGCTCCAAATATGTCCCGAAAACATATTATAATAAATTATAAGCCAAATACTCATTTGGCGCCCAAAAAAAATTCGCTACAGTCGCTACGGAGTAGAAAAAGCCCCTTAAAGGCTATATCTCGATAAAAGTAGCTATATAGACTTTGTTTCAGCGTGAAGTGAAATTTTGAGTCTTGTTGGAGCTCCAAATAAAGCTCTAAGACTTATTACAACTTATTATATGTTCAAATACTCATTTGTATTGAAAACAAATTTGCTTGAGTCACTTCGGAGACAGAAACACTTTTTAAAGGCCAGATTGCGTAAAACTAGTTATAATAACTTTGTTTTATCGCTAAGTTACTTTTTAAGGATTTATAGAGCTTCAAATGAGTTCCTGAGACTTATTATAATATATTATATGCTCAAATACTCAATTGGGATCACTAATAATTTGCAAGAGTCTCGTCGGAGACAAATAAAGCCTTTTAAAGGCTTAACAAAACTAATTATAAGGACTTTGTTTAAGCACGAAATGACTTTTTAAGTGTTTTTCGAGCTCAAAATGAGTTCCTAAGTTTGTTGTAAAATATTATATGTTGAAATACTTATTTCAGACAAAAAAAAAATTTGGTATAGTCACTTAGGGGCGAAAAAAGCCATTTAAAGGCTTGATTTCGGCAAAACTAGTTAGAATGACTTTGTTTTAGTGCGAAATGAATTTTTAAGTCTTGTTTGAGTTACAAATGAGTCCCTAAGACTTATTATAATATATTATAAGTTCAAATACTCATTGGGACGAACACAATTTTGCTAGAATCACATCGGAGCTAAAAAAGTCTGTTAAAGGCTCTATTTCGGCAAAACTAATTATAAGAATTTTCTTTCAATGCGAAGTGACTTTTTAAGGCTCATTGGAGTTCCAAATCAGTCCCGAAGACTTAATATAATATATTGAATGTTCAAATACACATTTGCTAGAGTGATTTCGGCGAAAAAAAAGCCCTTTAAAGGCTATATTTCGGCAAAACTAGTTATAAGGACTTTGTTGCAGTGTGAAGTAACTTTTTAAGGCTTTTTGGGGCTCCAAATGAGTTCCTAAGACTTATTATAATATGTTATATTTTCAAATACTGATTTGGGATCAAAATAAGTTTGCTAAAGTCACTTAGAAGACACAAAAGACTTTTGAAAACTCGATTTCGGCTAAACTAGTCATAATGACTTTGTGTTCTCGCGAAGTGACTTCGTAAGGTTTGTTGGAGATCCAAATGGGTTCCTAAGGCTGATGATAATAATATATCTTGAAAGACCCATTTGGGATCGAAAAAAATTTGGTAGAGTCATTTCGGAGCCAAAAAAAGTCTTTTAAATGCTATATTTAGGAAAAACTAGTTATGATGACTTTATTTAAGTGCGAAGTGACTTTTTAAGACTTTTTAGAGCTCCAAATATGTCCCTAAAACATATTATAATAAATTATAAGTCAAAATACTCATTTGGGACCTAAAAAAAATTTGCTACAGTCGCTACGGAGTAGAAAAAGCCCCTTATAGACTATATCTCGGCAAAAGTAGCTATATAGACTTTGTTTCAGCGTGAAGTGAAATTTTGAGTTTTGTTGGAGCACCAAATAAGTCTCTAAGACTTGTTACAACTTATTTTATGTTCAAATACTCATTTGTATTGAAAAAAATTTTGCTTGAGTCACTTCGAAGGCAGAAACGCTTTTTAAAGGCCAGATTGCGCAAAACTAGTTATAATAACTTTGTTTTATCGCTAAGTTACTTTTTAAGGGTTGATAGAGCTTCAAATGAGTTCCTGAGACTTATTATAATATATTATATGCTCAAATACTCAATTGGGATCACTAATAATTTGCGAGAGTCACGTCGGAGACAAAAATGCCTTTTAAAGGCTCAACAAAACTACTTATAAGGACTTTGTTTAAGCACGAAATGACTTTTTAAGTATTTTTCGAGCTCAAAATGAGTTCCTAAGTTTGTTGTAATATATTATATGTTGAAATACTCATTTCAGACAAAAAAAAAATTGGTATAGTCACTTAGGAGCGAAAAAAGCCATTTAAAGACTCGATTTCGGTAAAACTAGTTAGAATGACTTTGTTTTAGTGCGAAATGAATTTTTAAGTCTTGTTTGAGTTACAAATGAGTCCCTAAGACTTATTATAATATATTATAAGTTCAAATACACATTTGGGACGAACACAATTTTGCTGGAATCACATCGGAGCTAAAAAAGCCTATTAAAAGCTCTATTTCGGCAAAACTAATTATAAGAATTTTCTTTCAATGCGAAGTGACTTTTTAAGGCTCATTGGAGTTCCAAATCAGTCCCGAAGACTTAATATAATATATTGAATGTTCAAATACACATTTGCTAGAGTGATTTCGGCGAAAAAAAAAGCCCTTTAAAGGCTATATTTCGGCAAAACTAGTTATAAGGACTTTGTTGCAGTGTGAAGTAACTTTTTAAGGCTTTTTGGGGCTCAAAATGAGTTCCTAAGACTTATTATAATATGTTATATTTTCAAATACTGATTTGGGATCAAAATAAGTTTGCTAAAGTCACTTAGAAGACACAAAAGACTTTTGAAAACTCGATTTCGGCTAAACTAGTCATAATGACTTTGTGTTCTCGCGAAGTGACTTCGTAAGGTCTGTTGGAGATCCAAATGGGTTCCTAAGGCTGATGATAATAATATATCTTGAAAGACCCATTTGGGATCGAAAAAAATTTGGTAGAGTCATTTCGGAGCCAAAAAAAGTCTTTTAAATGCTATATTTAGGAAAAACTAGTTATGATGACTTTATTTAAGTGCGAAGTGACTTTTTAAGACTTTTTAGAGCTCCAAATATGTCCCTAAAACATATTATAATAAATTATAAGTCAAAATACTCATTTGGGACCTAAAAAAAATTTGCTACAGTCGCTACGGAGTAGAAAAAGCCCCTTATAGACTATATCTCGGCAAAAGTAGCTATATAGACTTTGTTTCAGCGTGAAGTGAAATTTTGAGTTTTGTTGGAGCACCAAATAAGTCTCTAAGACTTGTTACAACTTATTTTATGTTCAAATACTCATTTGTATTGAAAAAAATTTTGCTTGAGTCACTTCGAAGGCAGAAACGCTTTTTAAAGGCCAGATTGCGCAAAACTAGTTATAATAACTTTGTTTTATCGCTAAGTTACTTTTTAAGGGTTGATAGAGCTTCAAATGAGTTCCTGAGACTTATTATAATATATTATATGCTCAAATACTCAATTGGGATCACTAATAATTTGCGAGAGTCACGTCGGAGACAAAAATGCCTTTTAAAGGCTCAACAAAACTACTTATAAGGACTTTGTTTAAGCACGAAATGACTTTTTAAGTATTTTTCGAGCTCAAAATGAGTTCCTAAGTTTGTTGTAATATATTATATGTTGAAATACTCATTTCAGACAAAAAAAAAATTGGTATAGTCACTTAGGAGCGAAAAAAGCCATTTAAAGACTCGATTTCGGTAAAACTAGTTAGAATGACTTTGTTTTAGTGCGAAATGAATTTTTAAGTCTTGTTTGAGTTACAAATGAGTCCCTAAGACTTATTATAATATATTATAAGTTCAAATACACATTTGGGACGAACACAATTTTGCTGGAATCACATCGGAGCTAAAAAAGCCTATTAAAAGCTCTATTTCGGTAAAACTAATTATAAGAATTTTCTTTCAATGCGAAGTGACTTTTTAAGGCTCATTGGAGTTCCAAATCAGTCCCGAAGACTTAATATAATATATTGTATATTCAAATACACATTTGCTAGAGTGACTTCGGAGAAAAAAAAGCCCTTTAAAGGCTATATTTCGGCAAAACTAGTTAAAAGAACTTTGTTGCAGTGTGAAGTAACTTTTTAAGTCTTTTTGGGGCTCCAAATGAGTTCCTAAGACTTATTATAATATGTTACATTTTCAAATACTGATTTGGGATCAAAATAAGTTTACTAAAGTCACTTAGAAGACACAAAAAATTTTTGAAAACTCGATTTCGGCTAAACTAGTCTTAATGACTTTGTGTTCTCGCGAAGTGACTTCGTAAGGTTTGTTGGAGATCCAAATGGGTTCCTAAGGCTGATGATAATATTATATCTTGAAAGACCCATTTGGGATCGAAAAAATTTTGGTAGAGTCATTTTGGAGCCAAAAAAGGCCTTTTAAATGCTATATTTAGGAAAAACTAGTTATAATGACTTTATTTAAGTGCGAAATGACTTTTTAAGACTTTTTAGAGCTCTAAATATGTCCCTAAGACATATTATTATAAATTATAAGTCAAAATACTCATTTGAGACCTAAAAAAAATTCGCTACAGTCGCTACGGAGTAGAAAAAGCCCCTTATAGACTATATCTCGGCAAAAGTAGCTATATAGACTTTGTTTCAGCGTGAAGTGAAATTTTGAGTCTTGTTGGAGCTCCATATAAGTCTCTAAGACTTGTTACAACTTATTTTATGTTCAAATACTCATTTGTATTCAAAACAAATTTGCTAGAGTCACTTCGGAGACAGAAACGCTTGTTAAAGGCTAGATTTCGTAAAACTAGTTATAATAACTTTGTTTTATCGCTAAGTTACTTTTTAAGGGTTGATAGAGCTCCAAATGAGTCCCTGAGATATATTATAATATATTATATGCTCAAATACTCAATTGGGATCACTAATAATTTGCGAGAGTCACGTCGGAGACAAAAAATGCCTTTTAAAGGCTCAGCAAAACTACTTATAAGGACTTTGTTTAAGCACGAAATGACTATTTAAGTGTTTTTCGAGCTAAAAATGAGTCCCTACGACTTGTTGTAATATATTATATGTTCATATACTCATTTCGGACCCAAAAAAATTTAGTATAGTCACTTAAGAGCCAAAAAAAGCCATTGAAAGGCTCGATTTCGGCAAAACTAGTTAGAATGACTTTGTTTTAGTGCGAAGTGAGTTTTTATTTCTTGTTTGGGTTGCCCCTAAGACTTATTATGATATATTATAAGTTCAAATACTCATTTGGGGCGAACACAATTTTGCTGCAATAACTTCGGAGCTAAAAAAGCCTCTTAAAGGCTCGATTTCGGCAAAACTAATTATAAGAACTTTCTTTCAGTAAGAAGTGACTTTTTAAGGCTCGTTGGAGTTCCAAATCAGTACCGAAGACTTAATATAATATATTGTATGTTCAAATACTCATTTGCTAGAGTGACTTCGGAGACAAAAAAGCCCTTTAAAGGCTATATTTCGGCAAAACTAGTTATAAGGACTTTGTTGCAGTGTGAAGTAACTTTTTAAGTCTTTTTGGGGCTCCAAATGAGTTCCTACGACTTATTATAATATGTTACATGTTCAAATACTGATATGGGATCAAAATAAGTTTGCTAAAGTCACTTAGAAGACACAAAAGACTTTTGAAAACTCGATTTCGGCTAAACTAGTCATAATGAATTTGTATTCTCGCGAAGTTACTTCGTAAGGTTTGTTGGAGATCAAAATGGGTTCCTAAGGCTGATAATAATATTATATCTTGAAAGACCCATTTGGGATCAAAAAAAATTTAATAGAGTCATTTCGAAGCTAAAAAAAGCCTTTTAAATGCTATATTTAGGAAAAACTAGTTATAATGACTTTATTTAAGTGCGAAGTGACTTTTTAAGGCTTTTTAGAGCTCCAAATATGTCCCGAAAACATATTATAATAAATTATAAGCCAAATACTCATTTGGCGCTCAAAAAAAATTCGCTACAGTCGCTACGGAGTAGAAAAAGCCCCTTAAAAGCTATATCTCGATAAAAGTAGCTATATAGACTTTGTTTCAGCGTGAAGTGAAATTTTGAGTCTTGTTGGAGCTCCAAATAAAGCTCTAAGACTTATTACAACTTATTATATGTTCAAATACTCATTTGTATTGAAAACAAATTTGCTTGAGTCACTTCGGAGACAGAAACACTTTTTAAAGGCCAGATTGCGTAAAACTAGTTATAATAACTTTGTTTTATCGCTAAGTTACTTTTTAAGGATTTATAGAGCTTCAAATGAGTTCCTGAGACTTATTATAATATATTATATGCTCAAATACTCAATTGGGATCACTAATAATTTGCAAGAGTCTCGTCGGAGACAAATAAAGCCTTTTAAAGGCTTAACAAAACTAATTATAAGGACTTTGTTTAAGCACGAAATGACTTTTTAAGTGTTTTTCGAGCTCAAAATGAGTTCCTAAGTTTGTTGTAAAATATTATATGTTGAAATACTTATTTCAGACAAAAAAAAAATTTGGTATAGTCACTTAGGGGCGAAAAAAGCCATTTAAAGGCTTGATTTCGGCAAAACTAGTTAGAATGACTTTGTTTTAGTGCGAAATGAATTTTTAAGTCTTGTTTGAGTTACAAATGAGTCCCTAAGACTTATTATAATATATTATAAGTTCAAATACTCATTGGGACGAACACAATTTTGCTAGAATCACATCGGAGCTAAAAAAGTCTGTTAAAGGCTCTATTTCGGCAAAACTAATTATAAGAATTTTCTTTCAATGCGAAGTGACTTTTTAAGGCTCATTGGAGTTCCAAATCAGTCCCGAAGACTTAATATAATATATTGAATGTTCAAATACACATTTGCTAGAGTGATTTCGGCGAAAAAAAAAGCCCTTTAAAGGCTATATTTCGGCAAAACTAGTTATAAGGACTTTGTTGCAGTGTGAAGTAACTTTTTAAGGCTTTTTGGGGCTCAAAATGAGTTCCTAAGACTTATTATAATATGTTATATTTTCAAATACTGATTTGGGATCAAAATAAGTTTGCTAAAGTCACTTAGAAGACACAAAAGACTTTTGAAAACTCGATTTCGGCTAAACTAGTCATAATGACTTTGTGTTCTCGCGAAGTGACTTCGTAAGGTTTGTTGGAGATCCAAATGGGTTCCTAAGGCTGATGATAATAATATATCTTGAAAGACCCATTTGGGATCGAAAAAAATTTGGTAGAGTCATTTCGGAGCCAAAAAAAGTCTTTTAAATGCTATATTTAGGAAAAACTAGTTTTGATGACTTTATTTAAGTGCGAAGTGACTTTTTAAGACTTTTTAGAGCTCCAAATATGTCCCTAAAACATATTATAATAAATTATAAGTCAAAATACTCATTTGGGACCTAAAAAAAATTTGCTACAGTCGCTACGGAGTAGAAAAAGCCCCTTATAGACTATATCTCGGCAAAAGTAGCTATATAGACTTTGTTTCAGCGTGAAGTGAAATTTTGAGTTTTGTTGGAGCACCAAATAAGTCTCTAAGACTTGTTACAACTTATTTTATGTTCAAATACTCATTTGTATTGAAAAAAAATTTGCTTGAGTCACTTCGAAGGCAGAAACGCTTTTTAAAGGCCAGATTGCGCAAAACTAGTTATAATAACTTTGTTTTGTCGCTAAGTTACTTTTTAAGGGTTGATAGAGCTTCAAATGAGTTCCTGAGACTTATTATAATATATTATATGCTCAAATACTCAATTGGGATCACTAATAATTTGCGAGAGTCACGTCGGAGACAAAAATGCCTTTTAAAGGCTCAACAAAACTACTTATAAGGACTTTGTTTAAGCATGAAATGAATTTTTAAGTATTTTTCGAGCTCAAAATGAGTTCCTAAGTTTGTTGTAATATATTATATGTTGAAATACTCATTTCAGACAAAAAAAAAATTGGTATAGTCACTTAGGAGCGAAAAAAGCCATTTAAAGACTCGATTTCGGCAAAACTAGTTAGAATGACTTTGTTTTAGTGCGAAATGAATTTTTAAGTCTTGTTTGAGTTACAAATGAGTCCCTAAGACTTATTATAATATATTATAAGTTCAAATACACATTTGGGACGAACACAATTTTGCTGGAATCACATCGGAGCTAAAAAAGCCTATTAAAAGCTCTATTTCGGCAAAACTAATTATAAGAATTTTCTTTCAATGCGAAGTGACTTTTTAAGGCTCATTGGAGTTCCAAATCAGTCCCGAAGACTTAATATAATATATTGTATATTCAAATACACATTTGCTAGAGTGACTTCGGAGAAAAAAAAAGCCCTTTAAAGGCTATATTTCGGCAAAACTAGTTAAAAGGACTTTGTTGCAGTGTGAAGTAGCTTTTTAAGTCTTTTTGGGGCTCCAAATGAGTTCCTAAGACTTATTATAATATGTTACATTTTCAAATACTGATTTGGGATCAAAATAAGTTTGCTAAAGTCACTTAGAAGACACAAAAAATTTTTGAAAACTCGATTTCGGCTAAACTAGTCTTAATGACTTTGTGTTCTCGCGAAGTGACTTCGTAAGGTTTGTTGGAGATCCAAATGGGTTCCTAAGGCTGATGATAATATTATATCTTGAAAGACCCATTTGGGATCGAAAAAAATTTGGTAGAGTCATTTTGGAGCCAAAAAAAGCCTTTTAAAAGCTATATTTAGGAAAAACTAGTTATAATGACTTTATTTAAGTGCGAAATGACTTTTTAAGACTTTTTAGAGCTCTAAATATGTCCCTAAGACATATTATTATAAATTATAAGTCAAAATACTCATTTTAGACCTAAAAAAAATTCGCTACAGTCGCTACGGAGTAGAAAAAGCCCCTTATAGACTATATCTCGGCAAAAGTAGCTATATAGACTTTGTTTCAGCGTGAAGTGAAATTTTGAGTCTTGTTGGAGCTCCATATAAGTCTCTAAGACTTGTTACAACTTATTTTATGTTCAAATACTCATTTGTATTCAAAACAAATTTGCTATAGTCACTTCGGAGACAGAAACGCTTGTTAAAGGCTAGATTTCGTAAAACTAGTTATAATAACTTTGTTTTATCGCTAAGTTACTTTTTAAGGGTTGATAGAGCTCCAAATGAGTCCCTGAGATATATTATAATATATTATATGCTCAAATACTCAATTGGGATCACTAATAATTTGCGAGAGTCACGTCGGAGACAAAAAATGCCTTTTAAAGGCTCAGCAAAACTACTTATAAGGACTTTGTTTAAGCACGAAATGACTATTTAAGTGTTTTTGGAGCTCAAAATGAGTCCCTACGACGTGTTGTAATATATTATATGTTCATATACTCATTTCGGACCCAAAAAAATTTAGTATAGTCACTTAAGAGCCAAAAAAAGCCATTGAAAGGCTCGATTTCGGCAAAACTAGTTAGAATGACTTTGTTTTAGTGCGAAGTGAGTTTTTATTTCTTTTTTGGGTTGCCCCTAAGACTTATTATGATATATTATAAGTTCAAATACTCATTTGGGGCGAACACAATTTTGCTGCAATAACTTCGGAGCTAAAAAAGCCTCTTAAAGGCTCGATTTCGGCAAAACTAATTATAAGAACTTTCTTTCAGTAAGAAGTGACTTTTTAAGGCTCGTTGGAGTTCCAAATCAGTACCGAAGACTTAATATAATATATTGTATGTTCAAATACTCATTTGCTAGAGTGACTTCGGAGACAAAAAAGTCCTTTAAAGGCTATATTTCGGCAAAACTAGTTATAAGGACTTTGTTTTAGTGTGAAGTAACATTTTAAGTCTTTTTGGAGCTCCAAATGAGTTCCTAAAACGTATTATAATATGTTACATGTTCAAATACTGATTTGGGATCAAAACAAATTTGCTAAAGTCGCTTAGGATACACAAAAGACTTTTAAAGGCTCAATTTTGGCTAAACTAGTCATAATGACTTTGTTTTCTCGTGAAGTGACTTCTTAAGGTTTGTTGGAGATCCAAATGGGTCCCTAAGACTGATGATAATATTATATGTTGAAAGACCTATTTGGGATCTAAAAAAATTTGGTAGAGTGACTTCGGAGCAAAAAAAAAAGCCTTTTAAAGGCTATATTTAGGCAAAACTAGTTATAATAAATTTATTTCAGTGCGAAGTGATTTTTTAAGGCTTTTTAGAGCTCTAAATATGTTCCGAAGACATATTATAATAAATTATAAGTCAAAATACTCATTTAGGACCTAAAACAAATTCGCTACAGGCGCTACGGAGTAGAAAAAGCCCTTAAAGGCTATATTTCGGTAAAAGTAGCTATATAGACTTTGTTTCAGCGTCAAGTGAAATTTTGAGGCTAGTTAGAGCTCCAAATAAGTCTCTAAGACTTATTATAACTTATTATATGTTCAAATACTCATTTGTATTCAAAACAAATTTGCTAGAGGAACTTCGGAGACAGAAACGCTTTTTAAAGGATAGATTTCGCAAAACTAGTTATAACAACTTTGTTTTATCGCTAAGTTACTTTTTAAGGGTTGATAGAGCTCCAAATGAGTCCCTAAGACTTATTATAATATATTATATGCTCAAATACTCAATTGGGATCACTAATAATTTGCGAGAGTCACGTCGGAGATAAAAAAAGCCTTTTAAAGGCTCAGCAAAACTACTTAAAAGGACTTTGTTTAAGCACGAAATGACTATTTAAGTGTTTTTCGAGCTCAAAATGAGTCCCTAAGACTTGTTATAATATATTATATATTCAAATACTCATTTTAGACTAAAACAAATTTGGTATAGTCACGTAGGAGCAAAAAAAAAAGTCATTTAAAGGCTTGATTTCGGCAAAACTAAATATAATGACTATGGTTTAATGCGAAGTGAGTTTTTGAGTTACAAATGAGCCCCAATACTTATTATAATATATTATACATTCAAATACTCATTTGAGGCGAACACAATTTTTCTGGAATCACTTCGGAACTAAAAAAGTCTACTAAAGGCTTGATTTCAGTAAAACTAATTGTAGGAACTATCTTTCAGCGCGAAGTAACTTTTTAAGGCTCGTTGGAGTTCCAAATCAGTCCCGAAGACTTAATATATTATATTGCATGTTCAAATAATCATTTGCTTGAGTGACTTCGGAGACAAAAAATCCCTTTAAAGGCTATATTTCGATAAAACTAGTTATAAGGACTTTGTTTCATTGTGAAGTAACTTTTTGAGTCTTTTTGGAGCTCCAAATGAGTTTCTAAAACTTAGTATAATATGTTACATGTTCAGATACTGATTTGGGATCAAAACAAATTTGCTACAGTCACTTAGGAGACACAAAAGACTTTTGGAGGCACGATTTCAGCTAAACTAGTCATAATGACTTCGTTTTGTCGCGAAGTGACTTTTTAAGGTTTGTTCATGATCCAAATGGGTCATTAAGGCTGATTATAATATATTGTATGTTGAAAGACCCATTTGGGATATAAAAAAATTTGGTAGAGTCACTTCGGGGCTAAAAAACCCTTTTAAAGGCTATATTTAGGCAAAACTAGTTATAATGACTTTATTTCAGTGCAAGGTGACTTTTTAAGGCTTTTTTGAGCTCCAAATATGTCCCTAAGACATAGTATAATAAATAATAAGTCAAAATACTCGTTTGGAATTTGAAACAAATTTGCCACAGTCGCTTCGGAGGAGAAAAGGCCTCTTAAAGGCTATATCTCGGTAAAAGTAGCTATATAGACTTTGTTTCAATGTGAAGTGACTTTTTGAGTCTTGTTGGAGCTCCAAATAAGTCTCTAAGACTTATTATAACTTATTATATGTTCAAAAACTCATTTGTAATCAAAACAAATATGCTGGAGTCACTTCGGAGAATAATGACTTTGTTTTATCGCTAAGTTACTTTTTAAGGGTTGTTAGAGCTCGAAATGAGTCCCTAAGAGTGATTATAATATATTATATGTTGAAAGACCCATTAGGGATCTAAAAAAATTTGATAGAGTCACTTCGGAGCCTAAAAAAACCTTTCAAAGGCTATATTTAGCAAAACTAGTTATAATGTCTTTATTTCAGTGCGAAGTGACTTTTTAAGGCTTGTTAGAGCTCCAAATATGTCCCTCAGATATATTATAATAAAGTATAAGCCAAAATACTCATTTGGGACCTAAAAAAATTGCTGCAGTCACTACGGAGTAGAAAAAGCCCCTTAAAGGCTATATCTCGGTAAAAGTAGCTATATAGACTTTGTTTCAGCGTGAAGTGAATTTTTGAGTCTTGTGGGAGCTCCGAAGAAGTCTCTAAGACTTATTATAACTTATTATATGTTCAAATACTTATTTGTAATCAAAACAAATTTGCTAGAGTCACTTCAGAGATAGAAACGCTTTTTAAAGGCTAGGTTTCGCAAAACCAGTTATGATGACTTTGTTTAATCGCTAAGTTACTTTTTAAGAGTTGCTAGAGCTCTAAATCAGTACCTAAGACTTCCTATAATATATTATATGCTATAATACTCAATTGGGATTACTAATAATTTGCGAGAGTCACGTCGGAGACAAAAAAAAGCCTTTTAAAGGCTCAGCAAAACTACTTATAAGGACTTTGTTTAAGCGTAAAATGACTATTTAAGTGTTTTTCGAGCTCAAAATGAGTCCATAAGACTTGTTATAATATATTATATACTCATATACTCATTTCGGACCAAAACAAATTTGGTATAGTCACTTAGGAGCCAAAAAAAGCCATTTAAAGGCTTGATTTCGGCAAAACTAATTATAATGACTTTTTTTTAGTGCGATGTGAGTTTTTAAGTCTTGTTCATGTTAGAAATGAGTCCCAATGAGTTATTACAATATATTATATGTTCTAATACTCATTTGGGGTGCACACAATTTTGCTGGAATCACTTCGGAGCTAAAAAAGCCTCTTAAAGGCTCGATTTCGGCAAAACTAATTATAAGAACTTTATTTCAGCGCAAATGGGCTTTTTAAAGCTCGTTGGAGTCCCAATAAGTCCCGAAGACTTAATATAATATATTGTATGTTTAAATACTCATTTGCTTTATTGACTTCAGAGACAAAAAAAAAGCCCTTTAAAGGCTATATTCGGCAAAACTAGTTATAAGGACTTTGTTTCAGTGTGAAGTAACTTTTTAAGTCTTTTTGGAGCTCTAAATGAGTTCCTAAGACTTATTATAATATGTTACATGTTCAAATTCTTATTTGGGATCAAAACAAATTTGCTACAGTCACTTAGGAGACACAAAAGACTTTTAAGGTTCGATTTCAGCTAAACTAGTCATAATGATTTTGTTTTGTTGCGAAGTAAATTTTTGAGGTTGTTCGAAATCCAAATGGATCCCTAAGACTGATTATAATATATTATATGGTGAAAGACCCTTTTGGATCTAAAAAATTTGGTAGAGTCACATCGGAGCGAAAAAAGACTTTTAAAGGCTATATTTTGGAAAATTAGTTATAATGACCTTATTTCAGTGTGAAGTGACTATTTAAGGTTTGTTAGTGCTCCAAATATGTCCCTAAGACATATTATAATAAATTATAAGTCAAAATACTCATTTGGGATCTGAAATAAATTTGCTACAGTCGCTTCGGAGTAGAAAAAGCCCCTTAAAAGCTATATCTCGGTAAAAGTACCAATATAGACTTTGTTTCAGCGTGAAGTGACTTTTTGAATCTTGTTGGAGCTTCAAATGAGTCTCTAAGACTTATTATAACTTATAAATATGTTCAAATACTCATTTGTAATCAAAACAAATTTGCTACAGTCACTTTGGAGACAAAAACGCTTTTTAAAGGCTCGATTTCGCAAAACTAGTTATAATGACTTTGTTTTGTAGCGAAGTTACTTTTTAAGGGTTGTTACAGCTCCAAATAGGTCACCTAGGCATATTATAATATATTATATGCTCAAATACTCAATTTGGATCACTAATAATTTGTAGAGTCACATCGGAGGCAAAAAAGGCTTTTAAAGGCTCACCAGAACTACTTATAAGGAGTTTGTTTCAACGCGGAGTAACTTTTTATGTGTTTTTTGAGCTCGAAATGAGTCCTACTTAGTATAACAAAATATATGTTTAAATACTCTTTTCGGATCAAAACAAATTTGCTACAGTCAAAGGCTCGATTTAAGCAAAACTAGATATAATGACTTTGTTTCAGCGCGAAGTGACTTTTTAAGTCTCGTTTGAGTTACAAATGAGTTCCTAAGACTTATTATAATATATTATATGTTCAAATACTTATTTGGGACGAAAATAATTTTGCTAGAATTGCCTCGGAGCAAAAAAATCCCATTAAAGACTCGATTTTGGCAAAACTAATTATAAGTACTTTATTTTAGCGCGAAGTGACTTTTTAAGGCTCTTTGGAGCTCCAAATCGGTCCCTAAAACATAATATAATATATTTTATTTTAAAATACTCATATGGGATAAAAAATAATTTGCTAGAGTCACTTTAGAGATAAAAGAGCCCTTTAAAGGCTATATTTCGGCAAAACTAGTTATAAGGAATTTGTTTCATTGTGAAGTAACTTTTTAAGGCTTTTTAGAGCTCCAAATGGGTTCCTCAGACTACCTACAATATATTATAATTTCAAATAGTAATTTGGGTTCAAAACAAATTTTCTACAGTCATTTAGGAGACAGAAAAGCCTTTTAAGGGCTTGATTTCGGCTAAACTAGTTATAATGACTTTGTTTCTGCGCGAAGTAACTTTGAAGTCTTGTTTGAGTTACAACTAAGTCCCTAAGACTTATTATAATATATTATGTGTTGAAATACTCATTTGGGACGAAAATAATTTTGCTACAATCACCTCGGAACAAAACAAACCCATTAAAGGCTCGATATCGGCAAAACTAAATACAAGAATTTTATTTCAGCGCGAAATGACTTTTTAAGGCTCTTTGGAGCTCCGAATCGGACCCTAAGACATAATATAATATATTTTATTTTGAAATACTCATTTGAGATAAAAAATAATTTGCTAGAGTGATTTCAGAGACAAAAGAGCCCTTTGAAGGCTATATTTCAGCATAACTAGTTATTAGGAATTTGTTTCGGTGTGAAGTAACTTTTTAAGGCTTTTTGGAGCTCTAAATAGGTTCTAAGGCTTATTATAATATATTATATGTTCGAATAGTAATTTCGGATCAAAACAAATGTGTTACAGTCATTCAAGAGACAGAAAAGCCTTTTAAAGGATAGATTTCGGCTAAATTAGTCAGAATGAATTTGTTTTGTTGCGAAGTGACTTTTTCAGGTTTGGTCGAGATCCAAATAGGTCTTAACACTGATTATAATATATTATATGTTTGGATCTAAAAAAATTTTGTAGAGTCACTTCGGGGCCAAAAAAGCCTTTTTGAGGCTATATATAGGCAAAACTAGTTATAATGACGTTATTTCAGTACGAGGCGACTTTTTAAGGCTTGTTAGAGCTCCAAATATGTTCCTAACACATATTATAATATATTATAAGTCAAAATACTCATTTGGGATCTAAAAAAACTATATTTCGGCAAAACTAGCTATAAGGACTTTTTTTCATCGTGAAGAGGCTTTTTGAGTCTTGTTGAAGCTCAAAATGAGTCTCTAAGACTTATTATAACTTATTATATCTTCAAATACTCATTTGTAATTAAAAAAAATTTCCTAGAGTCACTTCAGAGACAGAAACTTTTTTTGAAGGCTAGATTTCGCAAAACTAGTTATAATAGCTTTGTTTTATCGCTAAGTTATTTTTTGAGGGTTGTTAGAGCTCCAAATGAGTCTCTAAGACTTACTATAATATATGATATGCTCAAATACCCAATTGGGATCAATAAAAAATTGGCTAGTGTCACATCGAAACAAAAAAAAGCCTTTTAAAGGCTCAACAAAACTACTTATAAGGACTTAGTTTTAGCACAAAATGAGGTTTTAAGTGTTTTTCGAGCTCGAAATGAGTCCCTAAGACTTGTTACAATATATTATATGTTCAAATAGTAATTTCAGATCAAAACAAATTTGTTACAGTCACTTCGGAGCTAAAAAAGCCATTTAAATGCTCGATTTCGACAAAACTAGTTATAATGACTTTGTTTCAGTGGGAAGTGACTCTTTAAGTCATGTTGGAGTTAAAAATGAGTCCCTAAGATTTATTATAATTTATTATATGTTGAGATACTCATTTGGGGCGAACAAAATTTTGCTGGAATCACTTAGGAGCTAAAAAAGCCTTTTAAAGGCTTGATTTAAGGCTCGTTGGATTTCCAAATCATTCCCGAAGACTTAATATAATATATTGTATGCTCAAATACTCATTCGGTAGAGTGACTTCGGAGACAAAAAAGCCTTTAAAGGCTATATTGGAAAACTGGTTATAAGGAGTTTCTTTCGGTGTGAAGTAGCTTTTTAAGTCTTTTTGGAGTTCAAAATGAGTTCCACAGACTTATTATAATATATTACATATTCAAATATAAATTTGGGATCAAAACAAATTTGCTACAGTCACTTAGGAGACAAAAAAGACTTTTAAAGGCTCGCTTTCGGCTAAAGTAGTCGTAATGACTTTGTTTTATCGCGAAGTGACTTTTTAAAGTTTATTCGATATCCAAATGGGTCTCTAAGACTGATTATAATATATTATATGTTGAAAGACCTATTTGGGATCTAAAAAAATTTGGTAGAGTCAGTTCTTAGTCCAAAAAGCCTTTTAAAGGCTATATTTAGGCAAAACTAGTTATAATGACTTTATATCAGTGCGAAGTGTGTTTTTGAGGCTTGTTAGATCTCTAAATATGTCTCTAAGACATATTAAAATAGATTTTAAGTCAAAATACTCATTTGGGATCTACAAATGTTTTTTTACAGTTGCTTCGGAGCTGAAAAAGCCCCTTAAAGGCTATATCTCGGTAAAAGTAGCTATATAGACTTTGTTTCAACGTGAAGTAACTTTTTGAGCCTCGTTGGAGATCCAAATGAGTCTCTAAGACTTATAATAACTGATTATATGATCAAATACTAATGTGTAATCAAAACAAATTTGCTAGAATCACTTCGGAGACAGAAAAGCATTTTAAAGGCTCGATCTCACAAAATTAGTTATAATGACTTTGTTTTATCACGAACTTACTTTTTAAGGGTTGTTAGAGCTCTAAATAAGACCGTAGGCTTATTATTATATATTATCTGCTCAAATACTCAATCGGGATCACTGATAATTTGTAGAGTCACATCGGAGATCAAAAAGCCTTTAAAGGCTCAGCAAAACTACTTATAAGGACTTTATTTAAATGCGAAGTAACTTTTTAAGCGCTTTTTGAGCTCGAAATGAGTCTCTAAGACTTATTATAATATATTATATGTTGAAATACTCATTTCGGATCAAAAGAAATTTGCTACCGTCACTTAGGAGCAGAAAAACCACATTTAAAGGCTCGATTTCGTCAAAACTAGTTATATTGACTTTGTTTTAGCGCGAAAGAAGTCCCTAAGACTTGTTATAATATACTATATGCTCAAATACTCGTTTCGGATCAAAAAAATTTGCTAAAATCACTTGTAATAATGACTTTGTTTCAGCGCGAAGTGACTTTTTAAGTCCCGTTTGAGTTACAAATGAGTCCCTAAGACTTATTATAATATATTATATGTTCAAATACTTATTTGGGATGAAATTTTTTTTGCTAGAATCACCTCGGAGCAAAAAAATTCAATTAAAGACTCAATTTCGACAAAACTAATTATACGTACTTTATTTCAGCGCGAAGTGACTTTTTAAGGCTCTTTGGAGCTCCAAATCGGTCCCTTAAATATTATATAATATATTTTATTTTAAAATACTCATTTGGGATAAAAAAATAATTTGCTAGAGTCACTTCAGAGATAAAAGAGCCCTTTGAAGGCTCTATTTCGGCAAAACTAGTTATAAGAAATTTGTTTCAGTGTGAAGTAACTTTTTAAGGCTTTTTGGAGCTCCAAATGGGTTCCTAAGACTCCCTGTAATATATTATAATTTCAAATAGTAATTTGGGTTCAAAACAAATTTTCTACAGTCATTTATGAGACAAAAAACCCTTTTAAAGGCTTGATTTCGGCTAAACTAGTCGTATTGAATTTCTTTTGTCACGAAGTGAATTTTTAAGCTTTGTTCGATATCCAAATAGGCCTCTAAGACTGATTATAACATATTATATGTTGAAATGCCCATTTGGGATTTAAAAAAAATTGGCAGAGTCACTTCGGAGCAAAAAAAAAAAAGCCTTTTAAAGGCTATATATAGGCAAAACTAGTTATAATTACGTTATATCAGTACGAAGTAACTTTTTAAGGATTTTTAGAGATCCAAATATGTCCCTAAGCCATATTATAATATATTATAAGTCAAAATACTCATTTGGGATACAAAAAAAATTTGCTACAGTCACTTCGGAGCTGAAAAAGCCCCTGAAAGGTTATGTCACTAAAACTAGAATAAGGACTTTTTTTCAGCGTGAAGTGGCTTTTTGAGTCTTGTTGAAGCTCAAAATGAGTCTCTATGACTTATTATTATTTATTATATGTTAAAATACTCATTCGTAATCAAAACAAATTTGCTAGACTCACTTCGAAGATAGAAACGCTTTTTAAAGCCTAGAATTCGTAAAACTAGTTATAATGACTTTGTTTTATCGCTAAGTTACTTTTTAAGGGTTGGTCGAACTCCAAATGCATCCGAATACATATTATAATATATTATATTCTCAAATACTCAATTGGGATCGATAATAATTTGCTAGAGTCACATCGGAGACAAAAAAAGACTTTTAAAGGCTCAGCAAAACTACTTATAAGGATTTTTCTACAGTCACTTAGGAGCCAAAAAAAGCCATTTAAAGGCTCGATTTCGGCAAAACTAGTTATAATGACTTTGTTTCAGCGAGAAGTGACTTTTTAAGTCTTGTTTCAGTTACAAATGAGTCCATAAGACTTATTATAATATGTTATATGTTCAAATACTCATTTGGGGCCAACACAAATTTGCTGGAATCACTTCGGAGCTAAGAAAAGCCTATTCAAGGCTCGATTTTGGCAAAACTAATTATAAGAACCTTCTTTTAGCACGAAGTGACTTTTGAAGGCTCGTTGGAGTTCTAAATCAGTCAGGAAGACTTAATATAATATATTGTATATTCACATACTCATTTGCTAGAGTGACTTCGGAGACAAAAAAAAGTCCTTTAAAGGCTATAATTCGGCAAAACTAGTTATATGGACTTCGTTTCAGTGTGAAGTAACTTTTTAATTCTTTTTTGAGCTCCAAATGAGTTCCTAAGAGTTATTATAATATATTACATGCTCAAATACTGATTTGGGATCAATACAAATTTGCTACAATCACTTAGGAGACAAAAAAGACTTTTAAAAGCTCGATTTCGGCTAAACTAGTCATAATGACTTTGTTTTGTCGCGAAGTGAATTTTGAAGGTTTGTTCGAGATCTAAATGGGTCCCTAAGACTGATTATAATATATTTTATTTTGAAAGACCCATTTGGGATGCAAAAAAATTTGGTAGAGTCACTTCGGAGCAAAAAAAGCCTTTTAAAGCTTATATGGTTATCTTCTTTCAGATAGACGACAATATCATCCACCCACGAAGGTTGTGAGTCGATCGGTTTCACCAAGTCTCACTTCACGATACTTGGTTCGGGGATGTTTTGACTGGGACTAGGCGAAGAAGCTCGACATCTTTGCTAGTTGCAAGCATTTCCAATGCATCCGTGTTCGAATTATCTTCCCGGTCGATGTATTTTATTTCATACCTGGAAAAGTTTTGAAGCTCTGCTTTGACCTTTTCAGGTATGCTGCCATCGCGGGCTTGGAATTCTTCTGAAATTTGACTTACAACTTTGAGTTACTAAAAATTAGAGGTGAGTCTACCTAAAGTTCCTTGGCGAGTCTAAGGTCGGCCAGTAGAGCTTCGTACGCTGCCTCGTTGTTCTAGGCTCTGAAGGTGAATCGCAAGGCGCTGCTGATGCGGTAGTTTTCGGGGCTGATTAACATAAGCCCCGCTCCTGAGCCATTCTCATTCGAGGATCCATCCATGTACAACTTCCACTTCGGAGGTTCTATTTGCCGATCCCGATCCTCTTTCGAACGAAAGTTAAATTTGGCAATAAAATCCGCCAAAGCATGACCTTTGATCACTGTCTGTGGCTGATAAAGAACGTCGAACTAGGTTAACTCGACTGCCCGTTTCACAAGCCTGCCCTAGGCCTCCGGCCTGCGCGGCACCTACTTCATCGGATGATTAGTGAAAACCACCACTGTGTGGGCTAGGAAGTAATGGCGAAGCTTCCTTATTGAGACGATTAGAGTCAGGGCAAGTCGCTCTAGCTTAGGATATCTGAGTTCAGTGTCGAAGAGGCGCTTGCTAACATAGTACACCGGTACTTGTACTCCAGCTACTTCTCTGACGAGCACTGAACTAACTGCGTGCGCTGAGACAACAAGGTAGGTGAAGAGTTTCTCCCCAAGTAATGGCTACGCTAGGATTGAGGCGTGCCCAAGGTATACCTTGAGCTCTTGGAAAGCTCATTCACATTCCTTCGGTCCAAGCGAACTTCTTACTACCTCGGAGGACGTTGACGAAGGGGAGACACTTGTCGGTAGGCCGAGAGAAAAAACCTATTCAATGCGACAATGCACTCTGTGAGCTTTTAGACTTCTTTCCCTCTCCGAGGGGACTCCACGTAGAGGATGGCTTGGATTTTCTCTGGGTTGGCCTCAATTACTCGTTGACTCACCATAAATCCTAAGAACTTCCCAGCTCTGACCGCGAAGGTGCACTTGTTCGGATTGAGCATCATGCTGCTTTGTCGAAGGATGGAGAAGGTTTGATATAGGTGCGTGACATGATCCCACGTGGTTGCACTCTTGACCAGCATGTCATCGATGTAGACCTGCATCGAGACTCCTTGTAGCTCCGCGAAGATCTTATTCACCAGCCTCTGATAAGTTGCCCCTGCATTCTTCAAACCGAAGGGCATGACTTTGTAGCAATAAAGTCTGCGATCGGTGATGAAGGCAGTGTGTTCCTCATCCCGAAGGAACATGTGGATATGATTGTACCCCGAATATGCGTCCATGATGCTGAGGAGTTCATGGCCCGCGGTAGCATCGACCATTTGGTCACTTCGAGGCACCGGAAAGCTGTCTTTCGGACAGGCTTTGTTGAGGTTGGTGAAATCCATACAGTATCTCCATCTTTCGTCTGGCTTAGGAACCAGCACGGGGTTTGAGACCTAAGCGGGGTACTTCACTTCACGAATGAGCCCCGCCCTGATTAGCTTATCGACTTTGTCTTTAAGCGCCTGGGCTCTCTCGTGGTCGAGCAGTCTGCTCTTCTGTCATCAGGTGGGGACCCGACGATCAATGTTGAGACGGTGGAACATTAGTTCCAGGCCTATCCCCTTCATGTCGCTGTGGCTCTATGTAAATACGTCTCGATTGCGGCGTAGGTAGGCCACAATGGCCTCGCGTGTCTCTGGACTTAGAGAAGTCCCGATTTTGATTTTACGCGATGGGTCGTGAAAGTCCACACCTACCTCATCCGTTTCTTCGGCCGGGCCCGTTAATTGCTATTGGGCCGACAATCGGGGGTCCAGTTCGTACCGAATCTCGGGAACCCCGATTGTGAAGGCTTCCTGGGATAAGCCTGCTTCCCCAACTGTTCGCTTTCCCTTTAGGTCTGCGGGAGCCGATCTGATGCTCGTTGTGTAACACATCCGAGCTTCATATTGATTCCCCCGGACGACTCCGACGCTACAGGGTGTGAGAAACTTTAGGCAGAGGGGATCGAGGTCATTGCCTTTAGGGCTACGAGGGTAGGACGCCTAATGATGGCAATATATAAAGATCTATCCTTCA
Organism: Boehmeria nivea var. tenacissima; assembly: GCA_018132145.1. Classification (NCBI taxonomy): domain Eukaryota; kingdom Viridiplantae; phylum Streptophyta; class Magnoliopsida; order Rosales; family Urticaceae; genus Boehmeria; species Boehmeria nivea. The sequence continues at coordinate 3,631,161 of CM030874.1, read as the reverse complement.
CCACCATGAAATTAGATATGGCAGTTGATCTCTTCGGCTCTTCTCCAACGGAGATAGCCATTTCTATACTTCCCTCCGAGAAGCTAGAATCTCTTATAAATCCACGGAGTGGACTTGCGGCTGCTCGCAGGCTTTGGGGACTTATCCTCATCTTCTTAAAGACGTCAAGGTACAGGATGTCCACCGAGCTGCCGTCATGTATTAGGCAACGGTGGACTAAATGGTTCCCGATCTAGGCCGATATGACTAGTGGGTCATGATGCGGGAATCTGACCCTTACAGCATCAGCATCCGTGAACGAGAGCTCGTTCTCGAATCTGCATTGCTTCCTTCGCGACCTGGAAAACACCTCCTGAAGGCCTCTGTCGTACCTCCCGGGCGTAATCCTTTATCGACCGCTGAGAGTGTCCCCCAGGATAAGGGCCTCCCACGATTGTATGGATCTCGCCCTCGATTTCTCAGTAGGGCGGGTTCCTTGCTCCACAGTCCGCGTCTTTACGGAATCCTGTAAGTTTTTCTCGACGAATGAAATATTCTATCTCATCCTTCAAGTCGAAGCATGTCATGGTGATATGCCCACTTGCGTTGAGGTACGAGCAATACTTGTCCTTGTGCTTCTCCGGGACTTCCTCTTCAGCGGCTGAGGGGGTCGAAAGTCAACTTCGCTCCGCAAATTGACAAATATTTCCTCTATCGAGGCGGTGAGTTCGTGGTACCTCCCGTACAACGGTTTATGAACTCGAGTCGCCTTGATCCTCGGTGCTGAGTTGCGAGGCCTTTTATCCTCGCATGGTTGTTGGCTCGCACCAATAGGGTTGTGAACAGGCCTTTTCTCCTTCTGTCGGTCCCCTTTGGGGTTCCTTCTAGAATTTCTCATAGCCCCGGACTTCTTCGAAGTCAAGGCTTCTACGTTGACATAATTCCTGGCTCGTTCAAGAAAATCTGAATACGTCCGAGGTAGTTTCTTATTGATCGAAAACGCGAAGGTCGTATTCTCGTGAACCCCGGAGCTGGTGGCCAACAACAAAGCATCATCAGATAGATGCCCCACCTCCACCATGGCCTTGGTGAATCTCTTCAGCCAGGCCTGGAGGGTTTCTCCATCTCCCTGCTTAACTCGAGAGAGATAAGCAGGATTCTTGAGGTGTCTCCGACCTCCCAAGAATAGTGAACTTCGCTCTTAAATCCTGGGAACTCGCGATGGAGTCGGCTGGTAGTCGATACCACCACCTTCGGGCTTCGCCCGTGAGAGTAGTATCGAAGAGCCGGAACTTAATGGTATCAGAATAGCCGTAAGCGCGTGACCACGAGGAATAAACTCCCAAATGGTCGGTAGGGTCCCTGGTCCCATTGAACAGGGGTACCGTCGGTAACCTAAGTCGATCGAGAATGGGGGCGCTGATGATGTCTTCAGTCAAGAGAGTGAAATCCCCATCCAGAATACCATCGCAGGCTCTCCCATCGAGGAGCCCTCGGAGACGCTCGTTCTTTGTAAGCGATAACTCCTGGGTCGCTTGGGTCTATCTGCTGGAGGCGGTAGTAGCCGACCCATCACGGAGTCGACCTGTGATCAGGGGTCGCGCATCTCCGATGCGGACCCTGGGTTGTGCTGGGGCACGCCTCGGTGGCTCCGGGGAAAGTGGGCCCAGCCTATCAAAGACAGACCCAGATTGGCCCGAGTTCTCCGCCCTGGCGGCCGCTCTCGAGCATCCGAATCGGGCGGCCGGCGACTGCACTCATCTGGAGTGAGCCACAAGCCTCCGCATGGGCGCGTCTCTCCGATTGCGGTAGTTGCGGGCTTTGGCGTCCGAATCACCTTCTGACCTCTCCCGCTCAGTCGAGTCACCACCTTCGGTGGCTAACTCGGCCGCAATCTTCCTTTGCTCCGCCTACTGTCGCATCTGGAGAACGTCGGTCTGCTCCTCATCGGTGAGGAAGAGCTGCTGACTTAAGTATTGGACCAAAGTTTCCACTAAGCCGCCCATGCGGGCCATGAAATCTTCTATACTCTTCAATCTCTGCTCGAGCAGCTCTTGCTCAGTAGCCATCGGGCTTTTACCAGCACAGCTTGGTATTGCGTGCCATTGATCTCCGATCAAACAACACCAACTAAGTACCAGAGAAGGAGAGAGGAGATCCAAGTTGGAGGAAATAGAAATCTGGAAAGAAAAGCCATAAGCCGCCTTCCTTCTAGCGCCAAGCTGTTGGTGTGGAATTTGAACCAACACCGTGATCCGAACCTCTAGACGGTGGTGCAGCAATGAAAAGGAAGAAAGTGGCCAGAAAAAGAGAAAAAACGGCGAGTTTTCGAGTGGTTCGGCCCTCCTCCGAAGTAATAGCCTACGTCCACTTTTCTAGTATTGCTTTGTAAATTTTTTATAAAGAGTTAGACCAAAATTTCGTCCAACCCCCAATCCCTTTTCCTTCCTTTCTTTATATAGGACAGGAGAGAGGGATTGATTCAAGAGATTTGACACCCAATCCCTTAAAATCATGGGATTAGGTGACCTAACACACAGTCATCCATAATCCCTTGAATTACGGGTTGGGTTACCAACTAAATACAAGCATTAATTGAAAGCCATACCCCTGCAGTCCCTGTCCTAGGTTTTACGGGGTAGGCTGTTAGGCATCCCACAATCGGGGGTAGTTGATCAGTTCAAAAGAAAGACCTAGACTACCACGCACGGACTCCAGCTTCGGTTGGGGGTCGCCAGCTTTGCGGGTCGAACCTTCCGTCATCAATAAAGTCCTTGCTTCCTCTTCGAGGCTAGATTCGCGGAGGCGGATCGTCTTGAAGGATCCTCAGCCTTCTTGTCCGTTAATCCCTCTTCTAGGGTTTGGCATAAAATTAACACCACCTTCAGTGGCACTTCCTCAGCTTATCTTTGATGGCACACGATCGAGGGTCATCTTTGACAATCCTCGCCAACTCGATCATCCAGGGGACATCCTTGTGATCACGTGGCGTTGTTGAGCTGCTAGAATCGAAAGCGTGTTCACAATGATTGCTTTTCGGGAACTCCACCCCCGAAGTTAGATTCGCAGATGAAAAATCACATACAACATGTGCGATGGGACTTTTTAAGGCTTGTTGGAGCTTTAAATGAGTCCCTCATACTTATTATAATATATAATATTTTGAAATACTCAGTTGCGATCAAAACAACTTTGCTAAAGTCACTTCGGAGCCGAAAAAGCCCTTTAAAGGCTTTATATCAGCAAAACTAGTTATAAGGACTTTGTTTTTGCACAAAGTTACATTTTAAGGGTTGTTACAGCTTCAAATGAGTCCTTTAGACTTATTCTAATATATTATATATACAAATACTCATTTGGGATAAAATAACTTTGCTAAAGTCACTTAGGAGCCCAAAAAGCCCTTTACAGGCTATATTTCGGCAAAACTAGTTATAAGGACTTTGTTTTTGCGCAAAGTGACTTTTTAAGGCTTGTTCGAGCTCCTAATGAGTCCCTAACACTTATTATAATATATTATATATTCAAATACTCAGTTGGGATAAAAAAAAACTTTGCTAGAGTCATTTCGGAGCAAAAAAAAAAAGCATTTTAAATGCTATATTTCAGCAAAACTAGTTATAAGGACTTTGTTTTTGTGCAAAGTGACTTTCTAGAGCTTTTTGGAGCTCCAAATATGTTCCTAATACTTATTATAATATATTCTATATTGAAATACTCAGTTGCGATCAAAACAACTTTGATAGAGTCACTTTGGAACCGAAAAAGATCTTTATAGGCTATATTTCGGCCAAACTAGTTATAAGGACTTTGTTTTTTAGCAAAGTGACTTTTTAGGAATTGTTGGAGCTCTAAATGAGTTCTTTAGACTTATTCTAATATATTATATGATCATATACTCAGTTGGTATCAAAAAAACTTTGCTAGAATTATTTCGGAGTCAAAAAAGCATTTTAAAGGCTATATTTCGGCAAAACTAGTTAAAAGAACCTTGTTTTTGGAAGAAGAGACTTTTTAAGGCTTGTTGGAGCTCCAAATGAGTTCCTGATACATATTATAATATATTATATATTTCAATACTCAGTTGCGGTCAAAACAACTTTGCTAGAGTCACTTTGGAGCCGAAAAAGCCGTTTAAAGGCTATATTTCGGCAAAATTAATTATAAGGACTTTGTTTTTGCATAAAGTGACTTTTTAAGGCTTGTTGGAGCTTCAAATAAGCCCTTTAGACTTATTCTAATATATTATATGTTCAAATATTCATTTGGGATCAAAACAACTTTGTTAGAGTCACTTCGGAGCCTAAAAAGCCCTTTAAAGGCTATATTTCGGAAAAACTAGTTATAAGTACTTTGTTTTTGCTCGAAGTGACTTTTTATTGATTCTCGGTGGTCTAAATGAGTCCCTAATACTTATTATAATATAATATATGTTGAAATACTTAGTTAGGATCAAATAAAACTTTGTTGGAGTTACTTTAGAGCCAAAAAACATTTTAAAGGCTATATTTCGGCAAAACTTTGCTAGAGTCACTTAGGAGCCCAAAAAGCCCTTTACAGGCTATATTTCGAAAAAACTAGTTATAAGGAATTTGTTTTTGTCCGAAGTGAATTTTTAAGGCTTGTTGGTGCTCCAAATATGTCCTGAAAACTTATTATAGTATATTATATGTTAAAATACTCAGTTGCGGTCAAAACAACTTTGAGGGAGTCAATTTGGAGCCGAAAAAGACCTTGAAAGCTATATTTCGGCGAAACTAGTTATAAGGACTTTGTTTTTGCACAAAGTGACTTTTAAGGCTTGTTGGAACTTCAGATGAGCCCTTTAGACTTATTCTACTATATTATATGTTCAAATACTCATTTGGGATCAAAACAACATTGGTAGAGTCACTTCGGAGCCAAAAAAAGCCTTTTAAAGGCTATATAAAAGCGAAACTAGTAATAAGGAATTTGTTTTTGCGCAAAGTGACTTTTTAGGGATTGTTGGAGCTCCAAATAAGTCGTTTAGACTTATTCCAATGTATAATATGTTCATATACTCTGTTGGGATAAGAAAACTTTTCTAGAGTTATTTTAGAGCCAAAAAAGCATTTTAAAGGCCATATTTCGGCAAAACTAGTTACAAGGGCTTGGTTTTTGGACGAAGAGACTTTTTAAGTCTTGTTGGAGCTCCAAATGAGTCCCTAATACTTATTATAATATATTATATGCTGAAATACTCAGTTGCGATCAAAACAACTTTGCTAGAGTCACTTCGGAGCCGAAAAAGCCCTTTAAAGGGCATATTTAAGCAAAACTAGTTATAAGGACTTTGTTTTTTCACAAATTTACTTTTGAAGGCCTGTTGGAGCTTCAAATAAGTCCTTTAGACTTATTCTAATATATTATATGTTCAAATACTCATTTGGGATCAAAACAACTTTGTTAGAGTAACTTCGGAGCAAAAAAAATCCATTTAAAGGATATATTTCGGCAAAACTAGTAATAAGGACTTTATTTTGCGCGAAGTGACTTTTTAAGGCTTGTTCAGCTCAAAATGTGTCCTTAATACTTATTATAATATATTATATGTTCCAATGCTCAGTTGGGATAAAAAAAAAACTTTGAAAGAGTCACTTCGAATCCAAAAAAGCATTTTAAAGGCTATATTTCGGCAAAACTAGTTATAAGGAATTTATTTTTGTGCGAAGTGAATTTTTAAGGCTTGTTGGAGATCCAAATATGTCCCTAATACTTATTATAATATATTATATGTTGAAATACTCAGTTGCGGTCAAAATAACTTTGATAGAGTCACTTTGGAGCCGAAAAAGTCCTTTAAAGGCTATATTTCGGCAAAACTAGCTATAAGTACTTTGTTTTTTTTGCAAATTTACTCTTTAGGGATTGTTGAAGCTCCAAATGAGTCCTTTAGACTTATTCTAAAATATTACTTGTTCATATACTCAGTTGGGACCAAAAAAAATTTGCTAGAGTCATTTCGGAGCCAAAAAAGCATTTTAAAGGCTTTGTTTTTAGACGAAGTGACTTTTTAAGGCTTGTTTGAGCTCCAAACGAGTCCCTAATACTTATATATTATATAATATCTCTAAATACTCAGTTGCGATCAAAACAACTTTTCTAGAATCACTTCGGAGCCGAAAAAGCCATTTAAAGGCTATATTTGGCAAAATAAGTTATAAGGACTTTGTTTTTGCACAAAGTGACTTTTTAAGGCTAATTCTAATATATTATATGTTCAAATACTTATTTGGGATCAAAATAAAATTGTTAGAGTCACTTCGGAGTCGAAAAAGCCCTTTAAAGGCTATATTTCGGTAAAACTAGGAATAAGTACTTTGTTTTTTCTCGAAGTGAGTTTTTAAGGCTTGTTCGAGCTCAAAATGAGTCCCTAATATTATAATATATTATATGTTCTAATGCTCAGTTGGGATAAAAAGAGCTTTGCAAGGGTCACTCCGGATCCAAAAAGCCCTTTAAAGGCTATATTTCAGCAAAATTAGTTTGTAAGAATTTGTTTTTGCACGAAGTGAATTTTTAAGGCTTGTTGGTGCTCCAAATGAGACCCTGATACTTATTATAATATATTATATAATGAAATACTCAGTTGCCATCAAAACAACTTTGCTAAAGTCAATTCAGACCCCCCAAAAACCCCTTTAAAAGCTATATTTCGGCAAAACTAGTTATAAGGACTTTGTTTTTGCGCAAAGTGACTTTTTAAGGGTTATTGCAGGTCCAAATGACTCCTTTAGACTTATTCTCATATATTATATATACAAATACTCATTTAAGGGTTATAAGGCTTGTCGGAGCTCAAAATACATCTCTAATACTTATTAAAATATATTATATGTTGAAATACTCATTTGGGATCAAAACAACTTTGCTATAGTCACTTCGGAGCCAAGAAAGCCCTTTAAAGGCTATTTTTTCAGCAAAACTAGTAATAAGGACTTTTTAAGGATTTTTGGAGCTCCAATTGAGTCCTTAAGACTTAGTCTAATATATTATATGTTAAAATACTTCTTTGGTATCAAAACAACTTTGCTAGAGTCACTTCAGAGCCAAAAAAAGCCCTTTAAACGCTGTATTTCGGCAAAACTAGTTATAAGGACTTTGTTTTTGTGCGAATTGACTTTTTAAGGCTTGTTCGAGCTCAAAATGAGTCCCTAATACTTATTATATTATACTTTAAGTTCAAATACTCAAATGCAATAAAAAAACTTTGCTTCAGTTATTTCGGAGCCAAAACAGCATTTTAAAGGCTATATTTTGGCAAAACTAGTTATAAGGATTTTGTTTTTACGCGATGTGACTTTTTAAATGAGTCCCTAATACTTATTATAATATATTTTATTTTGAAATACTCAGTTGCGATCAAAACATCGTTGCTAGAGTCACTTCGGAGCCGAGAATGCCCTTTTAAGGTTATATTTCGGTAAAACTAGTTATAAAGACTTTGTTTTTGCGCGCAGTGACTTTTTAAGGCTTATTCTACCTCGAAATGAGTTTGTAATACTTAAAACTTTGCTCGAATCGTTTCAGAGGCAAAAAATTATTTTAAAAGCTATATTTCGACAAAATCAGTTATTTTTTGCGCGATGTGAATTTTTAAGGCTTGATGGAGTTCCAAATGTGTCCCTAATACTTATTATAATATATTATATGTTGAAATACTCAGTTGCCATCAAAACAACTTTCTTAGAGTCACTTTTGAGCCAAAAAAGCCCTTTAAAAGATATATTTCGGCAAAACCACTTATAAGAACTTTGTTTTTGGACAATGTGAGTTTTAAAGTTTGTTGGAGCTCCAAATGAATCTTTTAGACTTATTGTAATATATTATATGTTCAGATACTCATCTAAGATCAAAACAACTTTGCTAGAGTCACTTTGGAGCCAAAAAAGCCCTTTAAATGCTGTATTTCGATAAAATTAGTAATAAGGAATTTCTGTTTACGCGAAGTGGCTTTTTGAGGCTTTTTGTAGCTCCAAATGTGTCCTTTTGACCTATTCCAATATATTATATGTTCAAATACTCATTTGGGATCGAAAACAACTTTGCTAGAGTCATTTCGGAATCAAAAAAGCCCTTTAAACGCTGTATTTCGGCAAAACTAGTAATAAGGACTTTGTTTTTTCGCGAAGTGACTTTTTAAGGCGTATTAGACCTCCAAATGAGTCTCTAAGACTTATTATAATATAATATATGTTCAAATACTCAGTTTGGATAAAAAAAAACTTTGGTAGAGTCATTTCAGAGCCAAAAATAGCATTTTAAAGGCTATATTTCGGCAAAACAAGTTATAAGGACTTTGTTCTTGTGCGAAGTGACTTTTTAAGGCTTGTTGGACCTCCAAATGAGTACCTAATACTTATTGTAATATATTATATGTTGAAATAGTCAATTGCGATCAAAACAACTTTGCTAGAGTAACTTCGGAGCCAGAAAAGCCCTTTAAAGGCTATATTTTGACAAAACTAGTTATAAGGACTTTGTTTTTGCGCAAAGTGACTTTATAAGGCCTGTCGGAGCTCGAAATGAGTCACTAATAATTATTAAAATATATTATATGTTCAAATACTCAATTGGGATCAATACAACTGTGCTAGAGTCACTTCGATGCAAAAAAGATCTTTAAGGCAATATTTCGACAAAACTATTGATAAGGACTTTGTTTTTGTGTGAAGTGACTTTTTAAGGATTTTAGTAGTTCCAAATGTGTCCTTTTGACCTATTCTAATATATTATTTGTACAAATACTCATTTCGGATCAAAACAACGTTGGTAGAGTCAGTTCGGAGCAAAAAAAAAGCCCTATAAATGCTGTATTTCGGCAAAATTAGTTATAAGGACTTTGTTTTTGCGCGAAGTGACTTTTTAAGGCTTGATCGAGCTCAAAATGAGTCCCTAATACTTATTATAATATATTATAAGTTTTAATACTCAGTTGGGATCAAAAAAACTTTGCTGAAGTCATTTCAGAGCCAAAATAGCATTTTATGGGCTATATTTCGGAAAAACTAGTTATAAGCATTTTATTTTTGGGCGATGTGATTTTTTAAGGGTTTTTCAAGTTTTAAATGAGTTTCTAATACTTATTATAATATATTATATTTTGAAATACTCAATTGCGGTCAAAATAACTTTGCTAGTGTCAACCGGAGCAAAAAAAAAAAAAGTATTTTAAAAGCTATATTTCGGCAAAACTAGTTATAAGGACTTTATTTTTGAGCGAAGTGACTTTTTCAGGTTTTTTGGAGCTCCAAAGGAGTCTCTAATACTTATTATAATATATTATATGTTGAAATACTCAGTTGCGATCAAAACAACTTTGCTAGAGTATTACTGGAGCTAAAAAATCCCTTTAAAGGCTATATTTCAGCAAAACTAGTTATAAGGACATTGTTTTTGCGCGAAGTCACTTCTTAAGGCTTGTCCGATATCAAAATGAGTCCCTAATACTTATTATAATATATTATATGTTCAAATACTCAGTTGGGATAAAAAAAACTTTGCTAGAGCCATTTCAAAGCCGAAAAAGGCCTTTAAAGCCTATATTTTGGCAAAACTAGTTATAAGGACTTTGTTTTTGCGCCAAGTGACTTTTTAAGGCTTTTAGGAGCTCCAAATAAGTCCTTTAGACTTATTGTAATATATTATATGTTCAAATACCCATTTGGGATATTATAACTTTGCTAGAGTCACTTAGGAGCCAAAAAATCCCTTTAAATGCTATGTTTCGGCAAAACTAGTTATAAGGATTTTGTTTTTGCGCGAAGTGACTTTTTAAGGCTTATTCGAGCGTCAAATGAGTCTCTAATACTTATTATAATATATTATATTTTTAAATACTCAGTTGAGAATAAAAGAAACTTTGCTAGAGTCATTCCGGAGCCAAAAAAGCATTTTAAAAGCTATATTTCGGCAAAACTAGTATAAGAAATTTGTTTTTTTGCAATGTTAATTTTTAAGGCTTGTTGGAGCCCCAAATGAGTCCCTAATACTTATTACAATATATTATATGTTGAAATACTCAGTTGCGATTAAAAAAACTTTGCTAGAGTCACTTTGGAGCCGAAAGAGCCCTTTAAAGGCTAAGTTTCGGTATAACTAGTTATAAGGATTTTGTTTTTGCGCAAAGTCACTTTTTAAAGTTTGTTGGAGCTCCAAATGACTCCTTTAGACTTATTTCAATATATTATATGTTCAAATACTCATTTGGGATCAAAACAACTTTGCTAGAGTGTAACACCCACGTACTTAACAACATATTTAACGTCATAATCTAACTAGTTAAGCAAATGAGTGCTAATCTCATTCATGTCATTCTTATAAACATAATGAAAATGCGGAAGCAAACCTATTGTAAAAATAAACTGTGCAGCAACTACAAAAAAAAAATATATATAAACAAGCTTATGTTACAAAACAAAAATAGGCAATTCTCAAACCATATTCTACTTAGAACATACTCAAAATATAACTAGTTTTCTAAAAAATTATACTATATGATCTTCTTTTATTGCCATATGAATATTCTAGAGACAAATGGGCGGCAATTCAACCAACTCTTATTGCTCCAAAGACTCGTTATCTGCATCACAAGAAACTATATGAGCTAACGCTCAATAAGTAGAAACCTTAATCTTATAAAATAATAAAAATCAATAAAACATTCATAGTTATTATTGTACTCATTTTTTTTAAACATAAAACATCAATCATTTCATCAATTATGTGGGCCCCATTTAAGTATAAATCTCAACTTAACCTCCGATAGGCCGTGAGTTTTCGAAACCTGTTCTATACTGGCCAGAATTTATGAAAGTTCATCCCTCTTAGAAACCTCACGCCAAGAGGATTCACCTTCCCTTTACAAGAGTTGTGGCTACCCTATCTTGACTTTTACACCTCAAGGGATTTGACCTCCATTATTGGGTCCGCCGGTCCCCCGCGTCCCTTGCCTACCCAGATATCAAACCAAAACTGATACTTACATTTTAAGTACCAAAACAAGAGTACAATGACCTTTCTTTTTCTATGTTGAAACCATTTTCATGAACCACACAATATAGTAAGATTCACATAATCTATCACATAGTTCATTCAAATACATAGAGCACATAACAAGTATTTTTGCTTCCTGTGATGGTTTTGAAAAAGTAAGATTTCTACTTACCTCTTAGAGATCAACAAGCTAGTGTAGAGGAGCAATATCCTTGCCCAAGCAATTGATGTGCTTGTCAACTTCACAATGTCAGACAATTCGCTTTTATAATATTAGAATTTGATTATAACACTAGTATTGGAAAATAATCTTATTTGAAATTTTTACGACACTATTATTGTATTTTATTTTATTTTATTTTTACCTAACAATCTCAACTTTTCATAACACATAGCAAGTAGTAATCCACTTTACAAGTCTAAATATACAACACAATGACTATTTTTATAAAGTTCTAATCATAGACAAATATTAGGACAAAACCCTAACAACTTAATTCTAAGCTTAATATATATTAAACTAAACATAAAACATAATTAAAACATGACTTTCACTCCAAAATCTAAAAGAAAATTCAACCAGGCCAATTTAGGGTTTTATAAACCTTATTTTTACCACAAAAGTAGATTTAAAGAAGTTTTCAACTTACCCAAGCTAAATTCTTGTTTGAAGGCTCCCAATTGAAGAAATGATTGAATTTAGAAGGAAGGGTGGTTTTCAATCTTTGGTTTGCCGAGTGTTTCTCTTCCTCTGTCTTTCTGCCTTTATTTCATTCTCTCTTTCATTCTTTCCTTTTTTTTTTTTTGATCGTTGATATGTTTTGCCGTAGGAATGAAGGCTTTGAACTTAAATAATGAAGGTATGGGCTTGGGCTTTGGGCTTTGGGCTTTGAACATGAGTAATTGGGCTTAGAATTTAGACGTGAATTATAGGTGGTGTAACATAGAACTTTTAATTAGTTGCTTCTTTTTTTTTTTTTTATAGAAAAAATCTATATAGACATAACATAATATTTATACCAAATAATATAATGATATCCAATAAATAAAGACATGAGATATACTAATTATAACTATCACATAGTCAAATTTACATGATTTAGACAAGTAACATGCTTTATTATTATTATTATTATTATTATTATTATTATTATTATTATTATTATTATTATTATTATTATTATTATTATTATTATTATTATTATTATTATTGTTGTTGTTGTTGTTTACTTTCTTTCTTTCTTTTTTTTTTAATTCTTATAAATAGTCCTTACATATCAATTCTTTGGCATTGGAAATCGCACCCTACACTACAAAAATACTTGAATGAATTTCGTTAGCTTTTAATTAAATTTACTAATTTAAGCAAATATCTAAATATGACTGACTAAACATCCTAGTTAGTTTATTTTTTTTAGGGCATTACAATTTCCTCCCTCTTTATAGCAATTTCGACCTCGAAATTTGACATACCGAAAAGACGTGGATATTTGTTCCTAATCTCTTATTCTCTTTCCCACGTAGCTTTCTCGATTGAGTGATTTCTCCACAATACTTTCACGAGCGAAATCTTCTTTGTCCTTAGTTCTTTTTCTTTTTTATCAAGGATCTGTACGGGACGTTTTTCATATACTAGATCAGGGCTCAAATCAAAGGTTTATAGTTGAGAACATGAGAAATGTCTGAAACATACTTTCTCAGCATAGACACATGAATGACATTGTGAACGTTGGATAATTACGGAAGAAGTGCTAATCTGTAAGCTACGTCTCCTATTTTCTCAAGAATTTCAAGGTCCAATAAACCTTGGATTGAGTTTTCCTTTATTTCCAGATCTCATCACACCTTTCATTGGAGCTATTTTGAGAAAAAACATGATCTCTGACATTGAATTCCAGTCTCTGTCTTCTTTTATCTATGTAGCTTTATAGTCTACTTTGCACTGTTTTCATTCTTTGACGAATTTTCTCCACCACTTCTGCTGTTTGCTGGACAAGTTCTGGGCCTATTAGCTTTCTTTCACCAACTTCATCCCAGTGAACAAGAGATCTATATTTTCTTCCGTAAAGCACTTCATAAGGTGCTATTCCAATAGTTGTCTGGTAACTATTGTTATAGGTAAATTCTGCCAAGGCTAAATACTTATCCCAACTTCCTTTAAAGTCAAGTACACAAGCCCTAAGCATGTCATCAAGAATCTGGATTACTCTTTCAGTCTAACCATCACTCTAGGGATGATAAGCTGTACTAAAGGCTAATTTGGTCCCCATGGCTCTATGCAAACTAGTCCAGAAAGCAAATGTAAACTTCGGATCTCTGTCTAAAACTATAGCATTTGGAACGCCATGCAGTCTGACAATCTCTTGGACATATAGTTGTGCGTATTGGTCGGTAGTGTAAGCGGATTTCAAAGGCAGGAAATGTGCAGATTTAGTGAGTCTATCCACAATTACCCATATAGAATCAAAACCATTTAGAACTCTAGGAAGACTAACTATAAAGTCCATAGAGATATGTTCCCATTTCTATTCTGGAATTAATAGTGGAGTTAATAAGCCGGCTAGCCTCTGATGTTCTGCTTTGACTTGTTGACTAGTTAGGCACTGAGCAACAAATTCTGCTACATTCTTCTTCATATTATGCCACCAGTAATGCTTCTTAAGATCTCTATACATTTTTGTGTTTCCAAGGTGAACTGAATAGGGAGTTGAATGTGCTTCAGCCAAGATCTCTCTCTTTATTCCTTCATTTTCAGGTACACATAATCTACCTCGGTACTTCAAGCTTCCATCATTAGAAATATGAAAGTCAGTGGTCTTCTCTTTCTAGATCTCATCCTTCTTTTCGTTTAAAAATTCATCGACTATTTGACCTTGCAGAATACTTCACATCAAAGTAGGTTGCACTAGAAGTGCTGATAGTCTGGCTGTTTCCCCTCTTGGCACAATCTCAATTTCTAATCTTTGCAAATCCAACAATATTGACTTTAGAATCAAAGCCGAAACTGATGATTTCCTGCTTAAAGCATCAGCAACCACATTGGCTTTACCAGGGTGATAATTGATAGCACAATCATAATCCTTAACCAATTCCAACCATCTGCGCTGCCTCATATTCAATTCTTTATGTGTGAAAATGTACTTCAAACTCTTGTGATCAATGAAAATTTCACACTTCTCACCATAAAGATATTGTCTCCATATTTTTAGAGCAAAAACAACTGCAGCAAGCTCTAAATCATGCGTGGGATAATTCTTTTCGTATTCTTTTAATTGTCTAGAGGCATACGCTATAACTTTTCTGTGTTGCATCAGAACACAGCCAAGACCACTCTTAGATGCATCACTGTAAACTACAAATCCCCTTGGCCCGAATGGTATGGTGAGTACAGGTACCGTTACTAACCTCCGCTTTAATTCTTGGAAGCTCTTCTCACAAGCATCACTCCACCGAAACTTTATATTTTTTTCTTATTAACATGGTCAAGTAAGAGGCTATCTTAGAAAAACCTTCGACAAATCTTCGGCAATAACCAGCGAGGCCTAAGAAACTCCTCACTTCATGAACATTAGTTGGTCTAGGCCAACCACTTACTGCCTCTATGGGTCTACTGAAATGCCCTTCTTAGAAATTACATGCCCCAAGAACGCCAATTATTCAAGCCAAAATTTACATTTCTTGAATTTGGCATATAGGCGATTTTTCCTGAGCGTTTGCAAGGCTATTCTCAAGTGCTCTTCATGTTCTTCTTTAGATCGAGAATAGACTAGAATATCATCGATGAATACAATCACAAATTGATCTAGAAAGTTCTTGAAGACTCGGTTCATCAGATCCATAAGATTGCAGGTGCGTTTGTTAAACCGGACGGCATAACCAGAAATTTATAGTGTTCCTATCTGGTTCTGAAAGCCGTTTTGTGTATGTCTTCCTTCTTTATCTTCAACTGATGATACCCAGATCTCAAATTAATCTTCGAAAATACAGAAGCTCCTTGAAGCTGATCGAAGAGATTGCCTATTCTAGGCAAAAGGTATTTATTTTTAATAGTCACCTTATTGAGCTCCCTATAATCGATGCAAAGCCTAAGAGTACCATCCTTTTTCTTTACAAATAATACAGGTGCACCCCATGGAGAAAAACTCGGCCTAATAAAATCCTTCTCCAACAATTCTTGCAGTTAGACTTTTAACTCCTTCAGTTCAAATGGCGCCATTCGGTATGGAGCTTTAGAAATTGGAGCTGTGCCAGGGAGTAGATCAATAACAAACTCTATTTCTCTATTTGACGGTAAACCTGATAAATCTTTAGGAAATACATCCAGAAATTCGTTCACCACTGGTATATCTTCTGGTTTTGACTTTTGCTCGATTGTGGTATCCACAACACAAGCTAAGTAAGCAACACAACCTTTATTGATCATCTTCGTAGCCTTCATTGCTGAAATTGTAGGACAGGTCTTCTTTTTGAAACTACTTTGAAAGACAAATTCCTCCTGCCCAGGTGGATGGAATCGAACTATTTTCTTCTTATAGTCTATGGTGGCGCAATATTTAGCTAACCAATCCATTCCTAAAATTACTTGAAAATCTTTCATTTATAGCACTAT
Source organism: Boehmeria nivea var. tenacissima (assembly GCA_018132145.1). Classification (NCBI taxonomy): domain Eukaryota; kingdom Viridiplantae; phylum Streptophyta; class Magnoliopsida; order Rosales; family Urticaceae; genus Boehmeria; species Boehmeria nivea. The sequence continues at coordinate 3,615,557 of CM030874.1, read as the reverse complement.
TAAATCTGCATAAAGTGTTGCTCCATCTATTTGAATCTAACAAGCTTTAATCATCTAATCTGAACTTAACACATCTCCAGAAAGAACTAAAATATTATACTCGTCTTTTAATCTCTCAGATGGTATGCCCAGTTTTCTCACAAAATTTTGTGATATAAAAGAGTGGGTAGCTCTTGAATCTATCAACACATGTGCTAATTTACCCTGAAAAAGAATATTACCTGAAACAATTGTTGTATTGGTTTCAGCTTCTTCACGAGTCATTGCAAAAATGCGCCCTGGAACCTTCTTTTGCTCTCCTTGAAATATAGGACAATCCTTCACATAATGTCCCGGTTTTCCATATTTGAAACATAGATTTGTACCCATGAAGCACTTCCCTAAGTGGTTCTTTTGACAAATTGGGCATTTAGGTTTCTCGGACGTTGGAGTACTTGTGAACTTAGGACGTTTGTTTTCTTGCTTTTGCTCTCCGTTCTTCTTATCAAACGATCTCCACTGTCCTGAATTTCTTGGGGTAAAAGCGGGTGTCTTTAACTCCTTTCGCTTCTCAATATGATTCTCGTCTAGCTCCGCTAGCATTGCTTTATCAACCACTTTATTGAACTCCGTTGCCTCGGACATGCGGACATCCCTTTTTATTTCTTGAATTAATCCACTCAGAAAACGGTTCACTTTTTCTGCTTGCTCATTCGCAATAAAAGGGACAAACCGACAAAGTGATTCAAATTTTCTTACGTACTCACTAACTGACATTTCTTCTTGGCTCAAATTGAAGAACTGTGAGACTTTCTCGGCTTTGGTATCAGCAGTGAAATACTTGTCGTTAAAGACTGTTTTGAACCTTTCCCATGTAGGTTGCTCACCCGCCACAACTACTTGAGTTACCTTTCACTAAATTCTAGCATCGTTTTTCAGCATATATACCGCACACGAAACTTTATTTGCATCACCGAGCCTCATACAGTTAAATATGCACTCAAGTGATTTTATCCATTCTTCTGCTACCATCGGATCAGTCTCTCCATTAAACTCCTTTGGATGCAGTTTTATAAACTTATCACAAATGGTAGCATTTTCGGGAACTTGTGGCAGTGGTGGTTGGTTTTGATTGTTCCTTTGCTCTATCAGGCGGTCAATTTATCCAGCTTGCCTCTCGACCAAACCAGTGAGATTCGTCAAAATCTAATTCATATCTACAGCCGAAGCCGGGGCTGGAGCTAGTACTGGAGCTGGAGCTGGAGCTTGTTGTTGTGGTTGTTGAGCTGGCTCCCCCAGAGTATTCAAGTTTCTCCTTCGAGGAGGCATTTTCCCTATCTCCTGTAAAATTATCCCATATCTATCTTTTTGAACAATTGCTAAATAAAATACACAAATTAATTTAAACTACTTAATAAACAAATAAAGATAACATATAATATGAATATCACTTTTCTTCTCTTCTATTCTTAAATAAAATGACACACAACCTATTTGTTGATTGAATTGCTGCCTTGAAATGTTCATATGCCTTCGATGTCTTCAGAAACGCTTGAAACTCCTGCTCTGATACCAAACTGTAACACCCAGGTGCTTAACAACGTATTTAACGTCATAATCTACCTAGTTAAGCAAATGAGTGCTAATCTCATTCATGTCATTCTTATAAACATAATACAAAATGCAGAAGCAAACCTATTTTTAAAATAAACTGCGCAACAACTACAAATATATATATATATATATATATATATAAACAAGCATATCTTACAAAACAAAAATAGACAATTCTCAAACCATATTCTACTTAGAACATACTCAAAATATAACTAGTTTTCTCAAAAAGTATACTACATGATCTCCCTCTATTGGCATATGAACATTCGGGAGGCAAATGGGCGGCAATTCAACCAACTCTTATTGCCCAAAAGACTCGTTATCTACATCATAGGAAACTATATGAGCTAACGCTCAATAAGTAGAAACTTTAATCTTATTAAATAATAAAATCCATAAATAATTCATAGTTATTATTGTAACCATTTTTTTTAAACATAAAACATCAATCATTTCAACAATTATGTGGGCCCCATTTAAGTATAAATCTCAGCTTAACATCCGATAGGCCGTGAGTTTTCGGAACCTGTTCTGTACTGGCCAGAATTTATGAAAGTTCATCCCTCTTAGAAACCTCACGCCAAGAGGAATTCACCTTCCCTTTACAAGAGTTGTGGCTACACTGTCTTGACTTTTACACCTCAAGGGATTTGACCCCTATGATTGGGTCCGTCGGTCCTCCGCGTCCCTTGCCTACCCAGATATCAAACCAAAACTGATACTTACATTATAAGTGTTAAAACAAGAGTATAGTAACCTTTCTTTTTCTATCTTGAAACCATATTCATGAACAACACAATATTGTAAGATTCACATAATCTATCACATAGTTCATACAAGTACATAGAGTACATAACAAGTATTATTGCTTCCTATGATGGTTTTGAAAAAGTAAGATTTCTACTTACCTCTTAGAGATCAACAGGCTAGTGTGGAGGATCAATATCCTTGCCCAAGCAATTGATGTGTATGTCAACTTCACAATGTCATAAAATTCGCTTTTATAACATTAGAATTTGATTATAACACTAATATTGGAAAATAATCTTATTTGAAATTTTTGGCACTATTGTTGTATTTTATTTTATTTTATTTTTACCTAACAATCTCAACTTTTCATAACACATAGCAAGTAGTAATCCACTTTGCAAGTCTAAATATACAACACAATGACTATTTTTATAATGTTCTAATCATAGACAAATATTAGGGCAAAACCCTAACCACTTAATTCTAAGCTTAATATATAATAAACTAAACATAAAACATAATTAAAACATGACTTTCACGCCAAAAGCTAAAACAAAGACATGAGATATACTAATTATAACTATCACATAGTCAAATTTACACGATTTTAGACAAGTAACATGCTTTATTATTATTATTATTTACTTTCTTTCTTTTTTTTTTAATTCTTATAAATAATCCTTACACATCAATTCTTCGGCATTGGATATCGCGCCCTACACTACTAAAATACTTGACTAAATTTCGTTAGCTTTTAATTAAATTTACTAATTTAAGCAAATATCTAAATATGACTAACTAAACATTTTTGTTAGTTCTTTTTTTTAGGGTATCACATAGAGTCACTTCGGAGCCAAAAAAGCCATTTAAAGGCTATATTTCGGCAAAACTAGTAATAAGGACATTCTTTTTGCGCGAAGTGACTTTTTAAGGTTTTTTGCTGCTCCAAATGTGTCCTTTTGACCTATTCTAATCTATTATATGTTCAAATACTCATTTTGGATGAAAAAAACTTTGCTAGAGTCACTTCGGACCCAAAAAATGCTTTAAACGCTGTTTTTCGGTAAAACTAGTAATAAGGACTTTGTTTTTGCGCGAAGTGACTTTTTAAGGCGTATTAAATCTCCAAATGAGTCTCTAATACTTATTATAATATATTATATATTCAAATACTCAGTTGGGATAAAAAAAAAACTTTGCCAGGGTCATTTCGTAGCAAAAAAGTATTTTAAAGGCTATATTTGGGTAAAACAAGTTATAACGACTTTGTTTTTGCGCGAAGTGACTTTTTAAAGCTTGTTGGATCTCCAAATGAGTCCCTAATACTTATTTTAATATATTATATGTTGAAATAATCATTTGAGATCAAAGAGACTTTGTTAGATTCACTTCGGAGCCAAAAAAAACTCTTTGAACGCTGCATTTCGGCAAAACTAGTAATAAAGACTTTGTTATAATATATAATATGTTCAAATACTTATTATAATATATAATATGTTCAAATACTCAGTTTGGTTAAAAAAAGGCTATATTTGGGCAAAACTAATAAAGATTTTGTTTTTGCCCGAAGTGACCTTTTAAGGCTTTTTGGAGCTCCAAATGAGTCATTTAGATTTATTCTAATATATTATATGTTCAAATACTCATTTGGGCCCAAAATAACTTTGCTATAGTCACTTCGAAGCCAAAAAAACCCTTTAAACGCTGTATTTGGGCAAAACTAGATAAGGACTATCTTTTTGTGCGAAGTGATTGTGCGAAGTTACTTTTGAAGGCTTGTTCGAGCTCGAAATGAGATCTAATACTTATTATGATATATTATATGTTCTAATACTCTGTTGGGATCAAAAAAAACTTTGCTAGAGTCATTTCGGAGCCATAATACTATTTTAAAGCCTATACATCGGCAAAACTAATGATAAGGATTTTTTTTTGCGCGATGTGACTTTTTACGGATTTTTGGAGCGTTAAATCAGTCACTAATAGTTATTATAATATATTATACTTTGAAATAGTCAGTTGTGGTCAAAACAACTTTGCTAGAGTCACTACGGAGCCGAAAAACTAGTTATAAGGACTTTGTTTTCGCGCAAAGTGATTTTTAAGGCTTGTTGGTGCTTTAAATGAGTCATTTACACTTATTCTAGTATATTACATGTTCAAATACGTATTTGGGATAAAATAACTTTGTTAGAGTTACTTAGGAGCCAAAAAAAACCCCTTTAAAGGCTATATTTCGGCAAAATTAGTTATAGGGACTTTGTTTTTGCGCGAAGTGACTTTTTAAGGCTTGTTCGAGCTCCAAATGAGTCTCTAATACTTATTATAATATATTATATGTTCAAATACTCAGTTGGGGTAAAATAAACTCTGCTTGAGTCATTTCGGAGCCAAAAATGCATTTTAAAAGGTATATTTCGACAAAACTAGTTATAGGGACTCTGTTTTTGCGTGAAGTTAATTTTTAAGGCTTTTTCGAGCTCCAAATGAGTCCGTAATACTTACTATAATATATTATTTGTTGAAATACTCAGTTGCGATCAAAACAACTTTGTTAGAGTCACTTCGGAGCCAACAATGCCCTTTAAAGGCTATATTTCGGCAAAACTAGTCATAAGGACATTTTTAAGGCTTGTCGGAGGTCTAAATGAGCCTCTAATACTTATTATAATATATTATATGTTCAATAATCAGTTGTATTAAAAAAAACTTTACTAGAGTCACTCCGGAGCCAAAAAAAGCATTTTGAAGGCTATATTTCGGCAAAACTTGTGATAAGGAATTTATTTTTGCGCGAAGTGAATTTTTAAGGCTTGTTGGAGCTGCAAATGAGTCCCTAATACTTATTAGAACATATTATATGTTGAAATACTGAGTTGCGATCAAAACAACTTTGCTAGAGTCACTTCGGAGCCAACAAAGCCCTTCAAAGGCCATATTTCAGCAAAACTAGTTATAAGGATTTGTTTTTGTGCGAGAAGTAACTTTTTAAGGCTTCTTGGAGCTCAAAATGAGTCCTTAATACTTTTTATACTATATTATATGTTCAAATACTCAGTTGGGATCAAAAAAACATTGCTGGAGTCATTTCGTCACAAAAATAGCATTTTAAAGGCTATATTTCGGCAAACCTAGTTATACGGATTTTGTGTTTACGCTATGTGACTTTTTAAGGCTTGTTAGAGCTCTAAATAAGTCTCTAGTAGTCATTCAAATATATTATAATTTGAAATACTCAGTTGCAATTAAAACAACTTTGTTAGTCACTTCGGTGCCGAAAAAGCCCTTTAAAGGCTATATTTCTGCAAAACTAGTTATAAAGACTTTGTTTTTGCGCGAAGTGACATTTTAAGGATATTTGTAGCTCCATATGAGTCCTTTAGACTTATTCTAATATATTATATTTTCAAATACTCATTTGGGATCATAACAACTTTGTTAGAGTAACATCGGAGCCAAATAAGCGCTTTAAACGCTGTAGTTCGGCAAAACCAGTTATAAGGACATTGTTTTTGCGCGAAGTGACTTTTTAAGGCTTGTTCGAGCTGAAAATGAGTCCCTAATACTAATTATAATATATTATATGTTCAAATACTCAGTTCGAATCAAAAAAAACTTTGCTATAGTTATTTCGGAGCCCAAATAGCATTTTAAATAATATATTTCGGCAAAACTTGTTATAATGATTTTGTTTTTGCGTTATGTGACTTTTTAAGGCTAGTTAGAGCTCTAAATGAGTCACTAAAACTTATTATAATATATTACACTTTGAAATACTCAGTTGCGATCAAAACAACTTTGCTAGAGTCGTTTCGGTTCCGAAAATGCACTATAAAGGCTATATTTCTGCAAAACTACTTATAAGGACTTTGTTTTTTCCTAAAGTGAATTTTTAAGGCTTTTTGGAGCTTCAATTGAGTCCTTTAAAGTTATTCTAATATATTATATGTTGAAATACTAATTTGGGACAAAAAAAACTTTGATAGAGTCACTTCGGAGCGAAAAAAGTATTTTAAAGGCTATATTTCGGCAAAACTAGTTATAAGCAATTTGTTTTAACACGAAGTGAATTTTTATGGCTCGTTGGAGATCAAAATGAGTCCCTAATACTTATTATAATATATTCGTCAAAACAACTTTACTAGGGTCACTACGGAACAAAAAAAGCCCTTTAAATGCTATATTTCGACAAAACTAGTTATAAGGACTTTGTTTTTGCACGAAGTGACTTTTTAAAGTTTGTTGGTGCTCCAAATGGGTCCTTTAGACTTATTGTAAAATATTATATGTTCAAATACTCATTTGGGATTAAAACAACTTTGCTAGGGTCACTTAGGAGCCAAGAAAAGCCCTTTACAGGCTATATTTCGGCAAAACTAGTAATAATGACTTTTTTTTTGGCACAAAGTGACTTTTTAAGGATATTTAGAGCTGAAAATGAGTCCTTTTGACTTATTCTATTATATTATATTTTCAAATACTGATTTGGGATCAAAACAACTTTGATAGAGTTACTTCGGAGCCAAAAACGCACTTTAAACGCTGTATTTCGGCAAAATTAGTTATAAGAACTTTGTTTTTGCGCGAAGTGACTTTTTAAGTCTTGTTCGAGCTCAAAATGAGTCCCTAGTTACTTCCAAGCCAAAAAAGCCCTTTAAAGGCAATATTTTCCGTAAAACTAGTTATCAGGACTTTGTTTTTCCACGAAGTGACTTTCTAAGGCTTGTTGAAGCTCAAAATGAGTAATTAATACTAATTAAAATATATTATATGCTGAAATACTGAGTTGCTAGCAAAACGACTTTGCTAAACTCACTTCGGAGCCAAAGAAGCCATTTAAAGGCTATATTTCGGCCAAATTAGTTATAAAGAATTTGTTTATGCGCGACGTGAATTTTTAAGGCTCGTTGGAGATCGAAATTAGTCTCTAATACTTATTATAATATATTATATGTTAAAACACACATTGGGGATCAAAAAAACTTTGCTAGAGTAACTTCGGAGTCAAAAAAGCGGATTAAAGGCCATATTTTTGCAAAACTAGTTATCAGGACATTATTTTTTCGCGAAGTCACTTTTTAAGGCTTGTCGGAGATCAAAATGACTCCCTAATAGTTTTTATAATATATTATATGTTCAAACACTCAGTTGGGATGAAAAAAACTTTGCTATAGTCATTTCGGAGCCGAAAAAGGCATTTAAAGCTTCTATTTCGGCAAAACTAGTTATAAGGACTTTGTTTCTGCGCAAAGTGACTTTTTAAGGCTTGTTGGTTCTCCAAATGAGTCCTTTAGACTTATTCTAATATATTATATGTTCAAATACTTATTTGGGTTCAAATAACATTGCTAGAGGCACTTCGGAGGCAAACAAGCCCTTTAAAGGCTATATTTCGGAAAAACTAGTTTTAAGAACTTTGTTTTTGCGTGAAGTGACTTTTTAAGGCTTGTTGGAGCTCTAAATGAGTCCCTAATACTTATTATCGTATATTACTTCTTCAAATACACGGTTGGGATAAAAAAAAGCTTCGCTAGAGTCATTTCGGAGCCAAAAAAAGCATTTTAAAGGCTATCTTTCGGCAAAACTAGTTATAAGGAATTTTTTTTTTTGTGCGAAGTAACTTTTTAAGGCTTGTTTGAGCTCCAAATGAGTCCTTTAAACTATTTATAATATACTATATATTCAAATACTTAGTTGGTAACAAAAAAACTTTGCTAGAGTCACTTCGGAGCCAAAAAATATTTTAAAGGTTATATTTCTAGAAAACTAGTTATAAGGAATTTGTTTTTGTGCGAAGTGACTTTTTAAGGCTTGTTCGAGCTCCAAATGAGTACCTAATACTTATTATAATATACTATATGTTCAAATACTCATTTGGGATAAAAATAACTTTGCTATAATCATTTCGGAGCCAAAAAAAGCATTTTAAAGGCTATATTTCGGAAAAACTAGTTATAAATACTTTGTTTTTGTGCGAAGTGACTTTTAACGCTTGTTCGAGCTCCAAATGAGTCTCTAATACTTATTATAATATACTATATGTTCAAATACTCAGTTGGGATGAAAATAATTTTACTATAATCATTTCGGAGCTAGAAAAACATTTTAAAGCCTACATTTCGGCAAAACTAGTTATAAGGACTTTGTTTTTGCGCGAAATGAATTTTTCAGGCTTTTTCGTGCTCCAAATGTGTCCCTAATACTTATTATGATATATTATATATTGAAATACTCAGTTGCGATCAAAACAACTTTGCTAGAGTCACTTCGAAACTAAAAAAGCCCTTTAAAGGTTACATTTCGGCCAAACTAGTTATAAGGAAATTGTTTTTGCGTGAAGTCACTTTTTAAGGCTTGTCGGAGGTCTAAATGAGTCCCTAATACTTATTATAATATATGATATGTTGAAATACTCATTTGCCATCAAAACAACTTTGCTAGAGTCACTTCGGAGCCTAAAAAGCCCTTTAAAGAATATATTTCGGCAAAACAAGTTATAATGACTTTGTTTTTACGCGAAGTGACTTTCTAAGGCTTGTCGGACATTAAAATGAGTAACTAATACTTATTAAAATATATTATATGTTGCAATACTCAGTTGCGATAAAAACAACTTTGCTTGATTCACTTCTGAGCCAAAAAAGCCCTTTAAATGCTATATTTCGGCAAAACTAGTTATAAGGAATTTGTATTTGTGCGACGTGAGTTTTTAGGCTTGTTGGATCTCAAAATGAGTCCCTAATACTTATTATAATATATTATATGTTGAAATACTCTGTTGCGATCAAAACAACTTTGTTAGAGTCTCTTTGGAGCCAAAAAAGTCATGTAAAGGCTATATTTTGCAAATTGACTTTTTAATATATTATATGTTATTCTAAATGATTCCTTTAGAGTTATTCTAATATATTATATGTTCAAATACTTATTTGGAATAAAATAACTTTGCTAGAGTTACTTAGGAGCTCAAAAAGCTCTTCAAAGGTTATATTTCGGCAAAACTAGCTATAAGGATATGGTTTTTGCGCGAAAGTGACTTTTTAAGGCTTGTTCGGGCTCAAAATGAGTCCCTAATACTTATTATAATATATTATATATTATAATACTTAGTTGGTATTAAAAAAACATTGCTAGAGTCATTTCGGAGGAAAAAAAGCACTTTAAAGGCTATATTTCGACAAAACTAGTTATAACGACTTAGTTTTTGTGCGATGTAACTTTTAAAGCTGTTGGAGCTTTAAATGGGTCACTAATACTTATTATAATATATTATATATTGAAATACTCTATTGCGATCAAAACAACTTTGATAGAGTTACTTTGGAGACGAAAAAGTCCTTAAAAGGCAATTTTTCGGCAAACCTAGTTATAAGGACTTTGGTTTCTTACAACGTGACTTCTTAAGGCTTGTTGGAGCTCCAAATGAGTCCTTTAGACCTATTCTAATATATTATATGTTAAAATACTCATTTGGGTTCAAAAGAACTTTGCTAGGGTCACTTCAGAGCCAACAAAGCCCTTCAAAGTCTACATTTCGGCAAAACTGATTATAAGGACTTGGTTTTTGCACGAAGTGACTTTTTAAGGATGTTCGAGCTCAAAATGAGTCCTTAATATTTATTATAATATATTATATGTTCAAATACTCAGTTCGGATCAAAAAACTTTGCTCGAGTAATTTCGGAGCCGGAAAAGGCCTTTATAGCCTATATTCGTCAAAACTAGTTATAAGGACTATGTTTTTGCGCAAAGTGACTTTTTATGGCTTGTTGGAGCTTCAAATGAGTCCCTTGTACTAATTATAATATATTATATTTCTAAATACTCAGTTGATATCAAAAAAACTTTGCTAGAGTCACTTCGGAGCCAAAAAAAAGTATTTTAAAGGCTATATTTCGGCAAAATTAGTTATAAGGAATTTGTTTTGGCGCGAAGTGACTTTTTTAGGATTTTTCGAGCTCCAAACGAGTCCCTAATAATTGTTATAATATAATATACATTCAAATACTCAGTTGGGATAAAAATAACTTTGCTATAGTCATTCTGGAGCCAAAAAAGCATTTTAAATACTATATTTCGGCAAAAGTAGTAATAAGGACTTTGTTTTTGCGCGAAGTGACTTTTTAAGGCTTTGTTGGAGCTCCAAAAAAGCATTTTAAAGGCTATATTTCGGCAAAAGTAGTTGTAAGGGCATTGTTATTTCGCGAAGTGACTTTTTAAGGTTTGTCGAAGGTTTAAATGAGTCTCTAATACTTATTATAATATATTGTATGTTTAAATACTCAGTTGGGATCAAAAACAACTTTGCTAGAGTCACTTCGGAGCCAAAAAAGTACTTTAAAGGCTGTATTTAAGCAAACCTAGTTATGAGGAATTTGTTTTTGTGTTAAGTTACTTTTTAGCCTTGTTGGAACTCCAATTAAGCCCTTAATACTTATTATAATATATTATGTGTTGAAATACTCAGTTACGATCAAAACAAATTTGCTAGAGTCGAAAAAGCCTTTTAAATGCTATATTTTGGCAAAAGTATTTATAAGGACTTTGTTTTTATGCAAAGTGACGTTTTAAGGCCTTGTTGGAGCCACAAATGAGTCCTTTAGACTTATTCTAATATATTATATGTTTAAATACTCATTTGGGAACAAAACAACTTTGCTAGAGTCACTTCGAAGCCAAAAAAGCTCTTTCAAGGCTATATTAAGAAAAACTAGTTATAAGGACTTTGTTTTTGCGCGAATTGACTTTTAAAGGCTTGTTGGAGCTCCAAATCAGTCCCTAATACTTATTATAGTATATTACTTCTTCAAATACTTAGTTGGGATCAACAAAGCTGTGCTAGAGTCATTTCGGAGCCAAAAAAAGCATATTAAAGTCTATAGTTTGGCAAAACTAATTGTAAGGACTTTGCTTTTGCGCGATGTCACTTTTTAAGGCTTGTTGGAGCTCCAAATGAGTACCTAATACTTATTATAATATATTTTATTTTGAAATACTCATTTGCGATAAAAACAACTTTGCTAGAGTCACTTCGGAACCAGAAAAGCCCTTTAAAGGCTATATCTCGGCAAAACTAGTTATAAGGACATTGTTTTTGCGCGAAGTAACTTTCTAAGGCTTTTCCAAGCTCGAAATGAGTCACTAATACTTATTAAAATATATTATATATTGAAATACTCAATTGCGATTAAAACAACTTTCCTAGAGTCACTTTCGAGCCAAATAAACCCTTTAAAGTCTATATTTCGGCAAAACTAGTTATAAGGGCATTGTTTTTGCGCGAAGTGAGTTTTTAAGGCTTTTAAGAGGTCTAAATGAGACTAATACTTATTATAACATATTATATCTTCAACTACTCAGTTGGGATCAAAAAAACTTTGGTAGAGTCACATCGGAGCCAAAAAAAAGTATTTTAAAGGCTATATTTCGGCGAAACTAGTTATAAGGGCATTGTTTTTGCCCGAAGTGATTTTTTAAGGCTTGTTGAACCTCGAATTCAGTCCCTAATACTTATTATACCATATTATATGTTGAAATACTCAGTTACGATAAAAACAACTTTGCTAGAGGCACTTCAGAGCCGAAAAACCCTTTAAAGGCTATATTTCGGTAAAACAAGTTATAAGGACTTTGTTTTGAGGCAAAGTGTCTTTTTAAGGCTTGTTGGAGCCACAAATGAGTCCTTTAGACATATTCTAATATATTATCAGTTTAAATACTCATTTGGAAACAAAACAACTTTGTTAGAGTCACTTCGAAGCCAAAAAAGCCATTTCAAGGCTATATTCAGCAAAACTAGTTATAAGGACATTGTTTTTGCACGAACTGACTTTTAAAGGCTTGTTGGAGCTACAAATGAGTCCCTAATACTTATTATAGTATATTACTTCTTCAAATACTCAGTTGGGATTAAAAAAAAGCTTTGCTAGAGTCATTTCAGAGAAAAAAAAACATTTTAAAGGCAATATTTCGGCAAAACTAGTTATAAGGACTTTGTTTTTGCGCGGAGTAACTTTCTAAGGCTTTTCAGAGCTCTAAATGAGTCATTAATACTTATTAAAATATATTATATGTTCAAATACTCAGATGCGATCAAAACAGCTTTGCTGGAGTCACTTCGGAGCCAAATAAAACCTTTAAAGGTTATATTTCGGCAAACCTAGTTATAAGGGCATTGTTTTTGCGCGAAGCGTAATTTTAAGGCTTTTCGGAGGTCTAAATGAATCCCTAATACATATTATAATATATTATATTTTCAAATACTCAGTTGGGATAAAAAAAAACTTTGCTAGAGTCAATTCGGAGCCACAAAAGTACTTTGAAGGCTATATTTCGGCAAAACTAGTTATAAGGACTTTGTTTTTGCGTGAAGTAACTTTCTAAGGCTTATCGGAGCTTACAATGAGTCTCTAATACTTATTAAATTATATTATATGTTGAAATACTCAGTTGCGATCAAAACAACTTTGCCAGAGTCACTTTGGAGCCGAAAAAGCCTTTTAAGGCTATATTTCGGCCAAACTAGTTATAAGGACTTTGTTTTTACGCAAAATGGCTTTCTAAGGCTTATTGGAGCTCTAAATGAGTCCTTTAGACTTATTCTAATATATTATATGTTCAAATACTCAGTTACGATAAAAACAACTTGGCTAGAGTCACTTCAAAGTCAAAAAAGCCCTTTAAAGGTTATATTTCGGTAAAACTTGTCGTAAGGACTTTGTTTTTGTGCAAAGTGACATTTTAAGGCTTGTTGGAGCTCCAAATGAGTCCCTACTACTTGTTATAATATATTTTATTTTGAAATACTCATTTGCCATTAAAACAACTTTGCTAGAGTCACATCGGAGCCAAAAAAAAGCCCTTTAAAGGCTATATTTCGGCAAAACTAGTTATAAGGACTTTGTTTTTGTGTGAAATAACTTTCTAAGGCTTTGGGGAGCTCGAAATGAGTCACTAATACTTATTAAATTGTATTATATATTGAAATACTCAGTTGTGATCAAAACAACTTTGCTAGTCACTTCGGAGCCAAAAAAGCCCTTTAAAGGCTATATTTCGGCAAAACTAGTTATAAGCACATTATTTTTGCATGAAGTGACTTTGCAAGGCTTGTCGGAGGTCTGAATGAGTCCTATAATAATTATTATAATATACTATATGCTGAAATACTCATTTGCAATCAAAACAACTTTGCAAGAGTCACTTCTGAGCCAAAAAAGCCCTTTAAAAGCTATATTTTGGCAGAACTAGTTATAAGGACTTTGTTTTTGCGTGAAGTGACTTTATAAGGCTTCTCGGAGCTCGAAATGAATCACTAATACTTATTAAAATAAATTATAGGTTGAAATACTTAGTTGCGATCAAAACAACCTTGCTAGAGCCACTTCGGAGCCGAAAAAAGTATTTGAAAGACTATATTTCGGAAAAACTAGTTATAAGGAATTTGTTTTTCTGCGAAGTGAATTTTTAAGGCTTGTTGGAGCTCCGAATGAGTCCCTAATACTTATTATAATATATTATATGTTGAAATAGTCATTTTCAATCAAAACAACTTTGCTAGATTCACTTCGGAGTCAAAAAAGCCCTTTAAAGGCTATATTTCGAGAAAACTAGTTATAAGGACTTTGTTTTTGCGCGAGGTGACTTTCTAAGGCTTGTTGGGCGTAAAATTGAGTAAATATTACTTATTAAAATATGATATGTTGAAATACTCAGTTGTCATCAAACAACTTTGCTAGATTCACTTCGGAGCCAAAAAAGCCCTTTAAAGGCTATATTTCGGCAAAACTAGTTATAAAGATTTGGTATTTGCGCGACGTGAATTTTTAAGGCTTGTTGGAGCTTGAAATGAGTCCCTAATACCTATTATAATATGTTATATGTTGAAATACTCAGTCGGGAACAAAACAACTTTGCTTGAGTCACTACGGAGCCAAAAAAACCTTTAAAGGCTATATTTCGGCAAAACTAGATACCAGGACTTTGTTTTTGCGCGAAGTGACTTTTTTATGCATGTTCGAGCACAAAATGAGTCCCTAACACTTGTTATAATATATGATATGTTCAAATACTCAGTTGGGATAAAAAGAAAACTTTGTTAGAGCATTTCGAAGCCAAAAAAGCATTTTGAAGGCTATATTTCTGCAAAACTAGTTATAAGGACTTTGTTTTTGCACGAAGTAAATTTTTATTGCTTGTTAGAGCTCCAAAAAGGGTACCTATTACTTGTAATAATATATTCTTAATTGAAATACTCAGTTGCTATCAAAACAACTTTGCTTGAGTCACTCCGGAGCCAAAAAAGTCCTTTAAAAGCTATATTTTGGCAAAACTCGTTATAAAGACTTTGTTGTTGCACGAAGTAACTTTCTAAGGCTTTTCGGAGCTCCAAATGAGTCATTACTACTTATTAAAATATATTATATGTTGATATACTGAGATGCGATCAAAACAGCTTTGCTAGAGTCACTTCGGAGCCGAATAAAATCTTTAAAGATTATATTTCGGCAAACCTAGTTATAAGGATATTGTTTTTGCGCGAAGTGAAATTTTAAGGCTTTTCGGAGGTCCAAATGAATCCCTAATACATATTATAATATATTATATGTTCAAATAGTCAGTTGGGATGAAAAAAATTTGCTAGAGTCAATTCGGAGCCACAAAAGTACTTTGAAGGCTATATTTCGGCAAAGCTAGTTATAAGGACTTTGTTTTTGCGTGAAGTAACTTTCTAAGGCTTATCGGAGCTCGCAATGAGTCACTAATACTTATTAAAATATATTATATGTTGAAATACTCAGTTGTGATCAAAACAACTTTGCTAGAGTCACTTCGGAGCCGAAAAAAGCCCTTTAAAGGCTATATTTCGGCAAAACTTGTTATAAGGACTTTGTTTTTATGCAAAGTGACTTTTTAAGGCTTGTTGGAGCCACAAATGAGTCCTTTAGACTTATTCTAATATATTATATGTTTAAATACTCATTTGGGAACAAAACAACTTTGCTAGAGTCACTTCGAAGCCATAAAAGCCCTTTCAAGGCTATATTCAGTAAAACTAGTTATAAGGATTTTGTTTTTGCGCAAACTGACTTTTAAAGGCTGGTTGGAGCTACAAAAGAGTCCCTAATATTTATTATAGTATATTACTTCTTCTATACTCAGTTGGGAGTAAAAAAGCTTTGCTAGATTCATTTAGGAGCCAAAAAAAATAATTTTAAAGGCTATCTTTCGGCAAAACTAGTTATAACGACTTTATTTTTGCGCGAAGCCACTTTTTAAGGATTGTTGGTGCTCCAAATGAGTTCCTAATACTTATTATAATATATTGTATTTTTTAATACACATTTGCGATAAAAACAAGTTTGCTAGAGTCACTTCGGATCCGAAAAAGCCCTTTAAAGGCTATATTTCGGCAAAACTAGTTATAAGAACTTTGTTTTTGCACAAAGTGGCTTTCTAAGGCTTGTTGGAGCTCCAAATTAGTCCTTTAGACTTATTCTATTGCTAGAGTCACTTCGAAGCCAAAAAAGCCCTTTAAAGGCTATATTTCGGCAAAACTAGTTGTAAGGACTTTGTTTTTGTGCAAAGTGACATTTTAAGGCTTGTTGGAGCTCCAAATGAGTCCCTACTACTTATTATAATATATTTTATTTTGAAATACTCATTTGTCACAAAAACAACTTTGCTAGAGTCACTTCGGAGCCCAAAAAAAAAAGCCCTTTAAAGGCTATATTTCGGCAAAACTAGTTATAAGAACTTTGTTTTTGCACAAAGTGGCTTTCTAAGGCTTGTTGGAGCTCCAAATTAGTCCTTTAGACTTATTCTAATATATTATATGCTAAAATACTCAGTTACAATAAAAATAACTTTGCTAGAGTCACTTCGAAGCCAAAAAAGCCCTTTAAACGCTATATTTCGGCAAAACTAGTTGTAAGGACTTTGTTTTTGTGCAAAGTGACATTTTAAGGCTTGTTGGAGCTCCAAATGAGTCCCTACTACTTATTATAATATATTTTATTTTGAAATACTCATTTGTCACAAAAACAAATTTGCTAGAGTCACTTCGGAGCCCAAAAAAAAAAGCCCTTTAAAGGCTATATTTCGGCAAAACTAGTTATAAGCACATTGTTTTTGCGCGAAGTGACTTTGTAAGGCTTGTCGGAGGTTTAAATGAGTCCATAATAATTATTATAATACATTATATGTTGAAATACTCATTTGCAAACAAAACAACTTTGCAAGAGTCACTTCGGAGCCTAAAAAAGACCTTTAAAAGCTATATTTCAGCAAACTAGTTATAATGAATTTGTTGTTCCGCGAAATGAATTCTTAAAGCTTGTTAGAGCTCCGAATGAGTCCCTAATACGTATTATAATATATTATATGTTGAACTAGTCATTTGCAATCAAAACAACTTTGTTAGAGTCACTTCGGAGCCAAAAAAAGCCCTTTAAAAGCTATATTTCGGCAAAACTAGTTATAAGGAATTTATTTTTCCGCAAAGTGAATTTTTAAGGCTTGTTGGAGCTCCGAATGAGTCCCTAATACGTATTATAATAAATTTTAATTTGAAATACTCAGTTACGATCAAAACAACTTTGCTACAGTCATTTCGAAGCCGAAAAAGCCCTTAAAGGCTATATTTCGATAAAACTAGTTATAAGGACTTTGTTTTTATGCAAAGGGACTTTTGAAGGCTTATTGGTGCTCCATATAAGTCCTTTAGGCTTATTCTAACATATCTTATGTTCAAATACTCATTTCAGAACAAAACAACTTTGCTAGAGTCACTTTCGAAGCCAAAAAAAAGCCCTTCAAAGGCAATATTTCGGCAAAACTAGTTATAAGGACTTCGTTTTTGCGTGAAGTGTCTTTTTAAGGCTTGTTCGAGTTCAAAATGATTACCTAATACTTATTATAATATATTGTTGTCCAAATACTCAGTTAGGTTAAAAAAACAATTTGCTCGAGTCATTTTAGAGCCAAAAAAAAAAAATTTTGATGGCAATATTTCGGCAAAACAAGTTATAAGGACTTTGTTTCGTCGCGAAGTGACTTTTTATGTCTAGCTGGAGCTCCAAATGAGTCCCTAATACTTATTATAATATATTATATTTTGAAATACTCAGTTGCGATCAAAACAATTTTGCTAGATTCACTTTGTAGCCGAAAAAGGCCTTTAAAGGCTATATTTCAGCAAAACTAGTTACAAGGGCTTTGTTTTTGCGCAAAGTGACTTTTAAGGATTGTTAGAGCTTGAAATGAGTCCTTTCTACTTATTCTAATGTATTATATATTCAAATACTCATTTCGGATAAACTAACATTGCTAGAGTCACTTCGGAGCGAAAAAAACCCTTTTAAGGCAAAATTTCGGTAAAACTAGTTATAAGGACTTTGTTTTGGCGCGATGTGACTTTTTAAGGCTTGTTGAAGATCCAAAAGAGTCCCTAAAACTTATTATAATATATTATATATTGGAATACTCTGTTGCGATCAAAACAACTTTGCTAGAATCACTTCGAAGCCAAAAAAGACCTTTAGAGGCTATATTACGGCAAAACTAGTTATAAGGACTTTGTTTTTGCACAAACTGACATTTTAAAGCATTTTGGTGATCTAAATGAGTCCTTTAGACTTATTGTAATATATTATACATTCAAATACTCATTTGCGATCAAAACAAGTTTGCTAGTGTCACTTCGGAACCCAAAAAGCCCTTTAAATGCTATATTTCGGCAAAACTTGTAATAAGGACTTTGTTTTTAGGTGAAGTGACTTTTTAAGCCTTTTTGGAACCTCAAATCAGTCCTTTAGACTTATTCTAACATATTATATGTTCAAATACTCATTTGGGATCAAAAAAATTTTGCTAGAGTCACTTTCAATCCAAAAAAAGCCCTTTAAAGGCTATATTTCGGCAAAACTAGTAATAAAGACTTTGTTGTTGCACGAAGTAACTTTCTAAGGCTTTTAGGAGCTCCAAATGAGTAATTAATACTTATTAAAATATATTATATGTTGAAATACTCAGATGCGATCAAAACAGCTTTGCTAGAGTCACTTCAGAGCCAAATAAAACCTTTAAAGGTTATATTTCGGCAAACCTAGTTATAAGGGCATTGTTTTTGCGGGAAGTGAAATTTTAAGGCTTTTCGGAGGTCTAAATGAATCCCTAATACATATTATAATATATTATATGTTCAAATAGTCAGTTGGGATAAAAAAAATTTGCTAGAGTCAATTCGGAGCCACAAAAGTACTTTGAAGGCTATATTTCGGCAAAACTAGTTATAAGGACTTTGTTTTTCAGTGAAGTAACTTTCTAAGGCTTATCGGAGCTCGCAATGAGTCACTAATACTTATTAAAATATATTATATGTTGAAATACTCATTTGGGATCAAAACAACTTTGCTAGAGTCACTTCGGAACCCAAAAAGCCCTTTAAATGCTATATTTCGGCAAAACTTCTAATAAGGACTTTGTTTTTAGGTGAAGTGACTTTTTAAGGCTTTTTGGAACCCCAAATGAGTCCTTTAGACTTATTTTAACATATTATATGTTCAAATACTCATTTGGGATCAAAAAAAATTTTGCTAGAGGTACTTCCAATCCAAAAAAAGCCCTTTAAAGGCTATATTTCGGCAAAACTAGTAATAAGGACTTTTTTTTTGGGTGACCTGACTTGTTAAGGCTTTTTGGAGCCCTAAATGAGTCCTTTAGACTTATTCAAACATATTATATGTTCAAATACTCATTTGCGATCGAAACAACTTTGCTAGAGTCACTTTGGAGCTGAAAAAGGCGTTTGAAGGCTATATTTCGGCAAAAATACTTATAAGGACTTTGTTTTTGTCCAAACTGACTTTTTAAGGGTTTTTGGAGCTCCAAATGAGTGACTTAGACACATTCTAATATATTATATGTTCAGATACTCATTTTGAAAAAAAATTATTCTGCTAGAGTCACTTTGCAACCCAAAAGGCCCTTGAAGGCTATATTTCGGCAAAACTTGTTATAAGGACTTTGTTTTTACGTGAATGGACTTTTGAAGGATTGTTCGAGCTCCAAATGAGTCTCTAATATGTATTATAATATATTATATGTTCAAATTCTAAGTTGGGACCAAAAAAAACTTTTCCAGAGTCATTTCGGAGCCAAAAAAGCATTTTTAAGGCTATATATCGGCAAAACTTGTTTTGGCGCGAAGTGAATTTTTAAGTCTTGTTGGAGCTCCAAAAGAGTCCATAATACTTATTATAATATATTTTAAAATACACAGTTGCGATCAAAATAACTTTGCTAGATTAACTTCGGAGCCGAAAAAGGCCTTTAGAGGCTATATTTCAGCAAAACTAGTTATATGGACTTTGTTTTTGTGCAAAGTAACTTTTTAAGGCTTGTTGGAGCTCAACATGAGTCATTTAGAATTATTCTAATATATTATATGCTCAACTACTCAGTTGGGAGTTTTTTTTAAGGCTTGCTAGAAGCACTTCGATGCTAAAAAAGCCCTTTTGAAGCTATATTTCGGCAAAAGTAGTCATAAGGACTTTGTTTTTGCGCTAAGTGACTTTTTAAGGCTTGTCAGATTACAAAATGTGTCACTAATACTTTTTAAAATATATTATACGTTGAAATACCCAGTTGCGACCTAAACTACTTTGCTAGAGTCACTTCGGAGCCAAAAAAGCCCTTTAAAGGCTATATTTCGGCAAAACAAGTTATAAGGACATTGTTTTCACGCAAAGTCACCTTTTAAGGTTTGTTGGAGGTCTAAATGACTCCATAATACTCATTATAATATATTATATGTTTAAAAACTTAGCTGGGACGAAAAAAACTTTGCTAGAGTCACTTCGGAGCCAAAAACGCATTTTAAAGGCTTATATTTCGGCAAAACTAGTTAGAAGGAATTTGTTTTTGCACGAAGTGAATTTTTAAGGCTTGTTTGAGCTCTAAATATATCCCTAATACTTCTATAATATATTATATGTTGAAATACTCAGTTTTGATCATAACAAATTTGCTAGGGTCACTTCGTTGTCGAAAAAGCGCTTTAAAGGCTATTTTTCGGCAAAACTAGGACTATGTTTTTGTACAAACTGACTTTTGAAAGCTTGTTGGTGCTCCAAATGAGTCCTTTTGACATATTGTAATACATTATATTTTCAAATACTGATTTCAGATCAAAAAAAACTTTGCTAGAGTAACTTCGGTGCCAAAATAGCCTTTTAAATGATATATTTCGGCAAAACTAGTTATAAGGACTTTGTTTTTGCGCGAAGTGACTTTTTAAGGCTTGTTGGACCTCCAAATGAGTCCCTTATACTAATTATAGTATATTATATGTTAAAATACTCAGTTGCGATCAAAACAACTTTGCTAGAGTCACTTCGGAGCCAAAAAAGCCCTTTAAAGGCTATATTTTGGCAAAACTACTTATAAGGACATTGTTTTTTTTTTTCGCAAAGTGACCTTTTAGGGCCTAACAGAGGTCTAAATGAGTCCCTAATACTTATTATAATATATTATATGTTCAAATACTCAGTTGGAATCAAAAAAATTTGCTAGAGTCACTTCGGAGCCAAAAAGGCATTTTAAAGTCTATATTTCGGCAAAACTAGTTATAAGGAATTTGTTTTTGTGTGAAGTGTCTTTTTAAGACTCGTTGGAGCTCCGATTGAGTCCTCAATACTTTTTATACTATATTATATTTTTAAGTACTCAGTTACGATCACAACAACTTTGCCATAATCACTTCGGAGCCAAAAAAGCCCTTTAAAGGCTATATTTCGGCAAAACTAAGGACTTTGTTTTTGGGCGAACTGATGTTTTAAGGCTTTTTGGAGACCCAAATGAGTCCTTTAGACTTATTATAACATATTATATGTTCAAATACCCATTTGCGATCAAAACAACTTTTCTAGAGTCACTTCGGTGCCGAAAAAGGCCTTTAAAGGCTATATTTCGGCAGAACTGATTATATGGACTTTGTTTTTGTCCAAAGTGACTTTTTAAGGGTTGTTGGAGCGCCAAATGAGTCATTTAGACTTATATGTTCAGATACTCATTTGGGAAAAAATAATTCCGCTAGAGTCACTTTGGAACCCAAAAGGCCCTTAAAGGCTATATTTCGGCAAAACTAGTTATAAGGACTTTGTTTTTGTGCGAATGGACTTTTTCTGGCTTGTTCGAGCTCCAAATGAGTCCCTAATACATATTATAATATATTATATGTTCAAACTAGTTATGGACTTTTTATGGCTTGTTCGAGCTCCAAAGTATTTTAAAGGCCATATATCGGTAAAACTAGTTATAAGGACTTTGTTTTTGCGCGAAGTGACTTTTTAAGGCTTGTTGGAGCTCCGAAAGAATCCCTAATACTTATTATAATATATTATATTTTGAAATACTCAGTTGCAATCAAAATAACTTTTCTAGATTAACTTTAGAGCCGAAAAAGGCCTTTATAGGCTATATTTCAGCAAAACTAGTTATAAGAACTTTGTTTTTGTGCAAATTAACTTTTTAAGGCTTGTTGGAGCTCCGAATGAGTCATTTAGAATTATTCTATGATATTATATGTTCAACTACTCATTTGGGATAAAATATATTATCTAGAGTCACTTATGAGCCAAAAAAGCCCTTTAAAGGCTAAATTTCGATAAAACTTGTTGGTGCTCCAAATGATTCCTTTAGACTTATTGTAATACATTATATATTCAAATACTCATTTGGAATCAAAACAACTTTGTTAGAGTCACTTCGGAGGCAAAGAAGCCTTTTAAATGATATATTTCGGCAAAACTAGTTATAAGGACATTGTTTTTGGGCGAAGTGACTTTTTAAGGCTTGAAATACTTAGTTCCGATCAAAACAACTTTGCTCGAGCCAAGGACATTGTTTTTTTTTTCCTAAAGTGACTTTTTAAGGCCTGTCGGAGGTCTGAATGAGTCCCTAATACTTATTATAATATATTATATGTTCAAATACTCAGTTGAGATCAAAAAAATTACTAGAGTCACTTCAGAACCAAAAAGGCATTTTAAAGTCTATATTTCGGCAAAACTAATTATAAGGAATTTGTTTTTGCACGAAGTGACTTTTTAAGCCTCGTTGGAGCTCTGATTGAGTCCTTAATACTTTTTATACTATATTATATTTTGAAGTACTCAGTTACGATCAAAACAACTTTGCTATGGTCACTTCGAAGCCGAAAAAGCCCTTTTAAGGCTATATTTCGACGAAACTAGTTATAAATATTTTTTTTTTCGCAAAGTGATCTTTTAAGGCATGTTGGAGCTCCAAATGAGTCCTTTACACTTATTCCAACATATTATATGTTCAAATACTCATTTCGGAACAAAACAACTTTGCTTGAGTCACTTCGGAGCCAAAAAAACCCTTTAAAGGCTATATTTCGTCAAAACTAGTTATAAGTACTTCGTTTTTGCGCGAAGTGACTTTTTACGGCTTGTTCGAGTTCAAAATGAGTCCCAAATACTTATTATAATATATTATTGTTCAAATACTCAGTTGGGTCGAAAAAACTATGCTAGAGTCGTTTCGGAGCAAAAAAAAAAAGTTTTGAAGGCTATATTTCAACGAAACTAGTTATAAGGACTTTGTTTTGGCGCGAAGTGACTTTTTAAGGCTAGCTGGAGCTCCAAATGAGTCTCTAATAATTATTATATTATATTATATTTTGAAATACTCAATTGCGATCAAAATAACTTTGATATATTAACTTCGGAGCCCAAAAAGGCCTTTAAAGGATCTATTTCAGCAAAACTAGTTATAAGGACTTTGTTTTTGTGAAAAGTAACTTTTTAGGGATTGTTGGAGCTCCAAATGAGTCATTTTGAATTATTCTCATATATTATACGTTCAACTACTCATTTGGGATAAAATAACTTTTCTAAAGTCACTTTTGAGCAATAAAAGCCCTTTAAAGGCTAAATTTCGATAAAACTTGTTATAAGTGCTTTGCTTTTGCACGTAGTGACTTTTTAAGGCTTGTTGGAGCTCCAAACGAGTCCTTTACATTAATTATAATATATTATATGTTCAAATACACATTTGCGATCAGAAAAACTTTGCAAGAGTCACTTCGGAGCTAAAAAAGCATTTTAAAGGCTATATTTCGGCAAAACTAGTTATAAGGACTTTGTTTTTGCGCGAAGTAGATTTTTAAGGCTTGTTGGAGTTCCAAAAGAGTCCGTAATACTTATTATAATATATTATATATTGAAATGCTCAGTTGCGATCAAAACAACTTTGCTAGAGTCACTTCGAAGCCAAAAAAAGCCCTTTAAAGGCTATATTTCGGCAAAACTAGTTATAAGGACTTTGTTTTCGCGCGAAGTGACTTTTTAAGGCTTTTTGGAGCCCCAAATTGAGTCATTTAGACTTATTATAATATATTATATGTTTAAATACTCATTTGGGATCAAAACAACTTTGGTAGAGTTACCTCGGATCCAAAAGAGCCCTTTAAAGGCTATATTTCAGCAAAACTAGCTATAAGGACTTTGTTTTTGCGTGAATTGAATTTTTCAGGCTTTTTTGAGATCCAAATGATTCCACAATACTTATTATATTATATTATTTATTCAAATACTCATTTGGGATCAAAACAACTTTCCTAGAGTCACTTCAGAGCCAAAAAAGCCTTTTAAAGGCTATATTTCTGCAGAACTAGTTATAAGGACTTTGTTTTTGCGCTATGTGACTTTTTAAGGCTTTTTGGAGTTTCAAATGACTCCCTAATACTTATTATATTAGATGATATGTTCAAATACTCAAATGGGATCAGAACAATTTTGCTAGAGTCACTTCGGAGCCAAAAATGCCCATTAAAGGTTATATTTCTTCAAAACTAGTTTTAAGGACATTTTTTGTTAGAAAAGTCACTTTTTAAGGCTTGTTGGAGCTCCAAATGAGTCCTTTTGACTTATCAAATACTCATTTAGGTTCAAACAACTTTGCTAGAGTCACTTACTAGCCAAAAAAAATTCAATTAAAGGCTATATTTTGCCAAAACTAGTCATAAGGATTTTTTTTTTGCAAAGTGAATTTTTAAGACTTGTTGGAACTGAAAATGAGTTCTTAAGACTTATTGTAATATATTATTGTTTAATTACTCATTTGGGATCAAAACAACATTGCTAGAGTTACCTCGGAGCCTAAAAATCCCATTAAAGACTATATTTTGGCAAAACTAGTTATAAGGGCTTTGTTTTTGTGCAAAGTGAGTTTTTAAGGCTTTCTGGGGCACCAAATTGAGTCCTTTAGACTTATTAGAATATATTATATATTTAAATACTCATTTGGGATCAATTGGGATCAAAACAACTTTGCTAGAGTCACCTCGGAGCCAAAAAAGCCCTTTAAAGGCTATATTTCGGCAAAACTAGTTATAAGGACTTTCTTTTTGCGCAAATTGAATTTTTCAGGCCTGTTGGTGATCCAAATATGTCACCAATACTTATTATTATATATTATATGTTCAAATATTCATTTGGGATCAAAACAACTTTCCTGGAGTCACTTCGGAGACAAAAAAGCCCCTTAAAGGCTAAGGACTTTGTTTATGCGCGAAGTGACTTGTTAAGGCTTGTTCGAGCTCCAAATGAGTCCCTAATCCTTATTATAAGATATTGTATGTTCAAATACCCATTTGGGATAAAAAAAAAAACTTTGCTAGAGTCATTTCGGAGCCAAAAAAAAACATTTTAAAGGCTATATTTCAGCAAAACTTTCGCGCAAAGTCACTTTTTAAGGCTTGTTGGAGATCCAAATGAGTCCCTAATACTTATTATAATATATTATATTTACAAATACTTAGATGCGATCAAAAAAACTTTTCTAGAGACACTTCGGGGCCGTAAATGGCCTTTTAAGGCTATATTTTAGCAAAACAAGTAATGAGGACATTGTTTTTGTGCAAAGTTATTTTTTAACGCTTTTTGGAGCTCCAAATGAGTCCTTTAGACTTATTCTAATATATTATGTGTTCAAATACTCATTTGGGATAAAATATCATTGCTAGAGTCACTTCGGAGCCAAAAAAAAAGCCAATTAAAGTCTAAATTTCGGTAAAAACTTGTTATAAAGATTTTGTTTTTACGCAAAGTGACTTTTGAAGGCTTGTTGGAGCTCCAAATGAGTCCCTTACACTAATTATAACATATTATATGTTCAAATACACATTTGGGATCAAAAAAGCTTTGCTAGAGTCACTTGGAGCCAAAAAAACATTTTAAAGGCTATTTTTCGGCAAAACTAGTTATAAGGACTTTGTTTTTGCGCGAAGTTGATTTTTAAGGCTTGTTGGAGTTCTAAAAGAGTCTGTAATACTTATTATAATATATTAAATGTTGAAATGCTCAGTTGCGATGAAAACAACTTTGCTAGAGTCACTTCGAAGCCAAAAAAAGCCCTTTAAAGACTATATTTCGGCAAAACTAGTTATAAGGACTTTGTTTTTGCGCGAAGTGACTTTTTAAGGTTCGTTGGAGCTCCAAACGAGTCCCTAAGACTTATTATAATATAATGTACGTTCAAATACTCATTTGGGGTAAAAAAAATAATTTTCTAAAGTGACTTCGGAGACAAAAAAAAAAAGCCCTTTAAAGGCTATGTTTCGACAAAACTAGTTATAAGGACTTTCTTACAGTGCGAAGTGACTTTTTAGGGCTCATTGGATCTTCAAATCAGTCCCTAAGTCTTAATATAATATATTGTATGTTCAAATACTCATTTGGGATAGAAAAATAAATTGATAGAGTCACTTCGGGGACAACAAAGCCTTTTAAAGACTCGGTAAAAGTGTTTCTTTGTTTAAGCGCGAAGTCACTTTTTAAGGATTTTTGGAGCTCCAAATGAGTCGCTAAGATTTATTATAATATATTTTATGTTCAAATATTCATTGGGGATCAAAAAAAGATTACTACATGCACGGAGCAAAAAAAGCTCTTTAAAGGTTAGATTTCGGCTAAACTAGTTATAATGATTTTGTTTCCGCGGGAAGTGACTTTTAAAGTCATGTTGGAGTTCCAAATGATTCCCTAAGACTTATTATAATCTATTATATGTTTAAATACTCATTAGGGACCAAAACAATTTAGCACGAATCGCTTCGTAGACAAAAAAAAACCCAATAAAGGCTCGATTTCGGCAAAACTAGTTATAATAACTTTGTTTCGGCGCGAAGGGACTTTTTGAGGTTTGTTTGAGCTCCAAATCAGTCCCTAATACTTAAAATAATATATTATATATTTAAATATTCATTTCGAATCAAAAATAATTTGCTAGAGTGACTTTGGAGACAAAAAAAAAGTTCTTTAAAGGCTATATTTAAGCAAAACTAGTTATAAGCACTTTGTCTCAGTGTGAAGTTAATTTTTAAGACTTGTTGTAGCTCCAAATGCGTTACTAAGACTTATTATGATATATTATATATTGAAATACGGATTTAGAATAAAAAAAAATTTTGATAAAGTCACTTAGGAGACAAAAAGCCTTTTAAAAGATCGATATCGGCTAAACTAGTCATAATGACTTTGTATTGTCACAAAGTGATTTTTTATGGCTTGTTAGAGATCCAAATGAGTCCCGAAGACGGATTATAAGATGTTATATGTTGAAATACCAATTTGGAATTTTAAAAAATTTGGCAGAGTCACTTTAGAACCAAAAATGCCATTCAAAGGCTATATTGCAAAACTAGTTATAATGACTTTATTTTAGTGTGAAGTGACTTTTTAAGGCTTGTTAGAGCTCCAAATAAGTCCCTAAGACATATTATAATATATTATATGTTATAATACTCATTTAGGATCTAAAAAAAATTACTACCGTAATTTCGAAGCCGAAAAACCTCTTTAAAGGTTCGATTTCGGCTAAACTAGTTATAATGATTTTGTTTCCGTGCGAAGTGACTTTTTAAGTCATGTTGGAGTTCCAAATACTTTATGATATTTTTAAATACTCATTAGTGACCCAAACAATTTTACATAAATCAATTCAGAGCAAAAAAAAAAAGCCCATTAAACGCTCGATTTCGGCAAAACTAGTTATAACGACTTTGTTTCGGCGCGAAGTGACTTTTTAAAGTTTGTTGGAGCTCCAATTCAGTCCTTAATACTTAAAATAATATATTATAAGTTCAAATATTCGTTTTGGATCAATGCCAGAGCGACTTCGGAGACAAAAAAAAAAGTCCTTTAAAGGCTATATTTTGGAAAAACTAGTTATAAGGACTTTGTTTCAGTGTGAAGTGACTTTTTAAGGCTTGTTAGAGGTCAAAATTTGATCCTAAGATTTATTATAATATACTTTATGTTCAAATACTGATTTGGGATCAAAACAAATATGCTACAGTCACTTAGGAGAGAAAAAAGCCTTTTGAAGGCTCGATTTCGGCTAAACTAGTTATAATGATATTGTTCCGTCGCTAAGTGAGTTTTTCGGGCTTTTTTGATATCCAAATGAGTCCATAATACGGATTATAATATATTATATGTTGAAATACTCATCTGGGATCCAAACAAAATCGCTAGAGTCATTTCGGATCCAAAAAAGCCCTTTAAAGGCTATATTTCAGCTAAACTATATATAATGAACTTGTTTTAGCGCGAAGTGATTTTTTATGGCTTGTTAGAGCTCCAAATGTGTCCCTAAGACATAGTATAAAATATTATAACTTAAAATACTCTTTTAGGATCAAAATAAATTCACTACAGTCATTTCGGAGCCGAAAAATCCCTTAAAAGGCTATATTTCGGCAAAACTAGCTATAAGAACTTTGTATCATGGTGAAGTGACTTTTTGAGTCCTGTTGGAGCTCCAAATGAGACTCCAAAACTTATTATAATTTATTATATGTTAAAATACTCATTTTTAATCAAAACAAATTTGCTAGAGTCACTACGGAGACCAAAAAAAAGCTTTTTCAAGGCTTGATTCTGTAAAACTAGTTATATTGACATTGTTTTATCACAAAGTTACTTTTTAAAGGTTGTTATAGCTCCAATTGAGTCCCTAAGACTTATTATAATATATTATATGCTCCAATACTTAATTGGGATCTATAATAATTTGCTAGATTCACATTGGAGACAAAAAAGCCATTTAAAGGCTTAGTAAAACAGCTTATAAGGGATTTGTTTCAGCGCGAAGTGACTTTTTAAGTGTTTTGAGAACTCCAAATGAGTCCCTAAGACTTATTATAATATATTATATGTTTAAATACTCATTTCGGATTAAAACAAACTTGCCACAGTCACTTCGGATCTAAAAAAGCCCTTTAAAGGCTTCGACGTCAGCAAAATTCGTTATAATGACATTGTTTCAACACGAAGTGACTTTTTAAGTCTTGTTCAACTTACAAATGAGTCCCTAAGACTTATTATAATATATTATATGTTCAAATACTTGTTTAGGACCAAAAAATTTTGCGGGAATCACTTCGGATCAAAAAAAGCCCATTAAAGGTTCGATTTCGAGAAAACAAGTTATAAGGGCTTTCTTTCATCGCGAAGTGACTTTTTAAGGCTCGTTGGAGCTCCAAATGAGTTCCTGACACTTTATATAATATATTTTATGGTGAAATACTCGTTTGGGATAAAAAATAATTTACTAGAGTCACTTCGTTGACAATAAAGCCTTTTAAAGGCTCGGCATAAGTGATTATAAGGACTTTGTTTCAGTGCGAAGTGACTTTTGAAGGGATCTTAGAGCTCCAAATGAGTCCATAAGGTTTATTCTAATATATTATATGTTCAAATACTGATTTGGGATCAAAAAAAATTTGATACATACACTTCGGAGCCAAAAAAGCCTTTTAAAGGTTCGATTTCGGCAAACTAGTTATAATTTGCTTCAGCACCAAGTGACTTTTTAAGTGTTGTCGGTGTTCCAAATGAGTCCCTAAGACTTATGATAATATATTATATGTTTAAATACTCAATAGGGACGAAAATTTTTTTGTAGGAATAACTGCGGAGCCAAAAAAGCCCAGAAAAGGCTCGATTTCGGCAAAACTAGTTATAATGACTTTGTTTAAGCGCAAAGTGACTTTTTAAGGCTTGTTGGAGCTTTAAATGAGTCCCTTAGACTTAATATATTATATTATATGTTCAAACACTCCTTTGGGATTGAAAATAATTTGCTAGAGTCGCTTCGGAGACCCAAAAAAGCCCTTTAAATGATATATTACGGTAAAACTAGTTATAAGGACTTTGTTTCTGCGCGAGGTGAAATTTTAATGCATGCTCGTGGTCCAAATGAGTCCTTAAGACTTATTATAGTATATTATAAGTTCAAATACTCATTTGGAGTAGAAAATAATTTGTTAGAGTCGCTTCAGAGATAAAAAAATAAAAATAAAAAGCCCTTTAAAGGTTTTATTTCAGCAAAACTATTTATAAGGACTTTGTTTTAGTGTGAAGTGACTTTTAAAGGATTTTTGGTGCTCCAAATGAGTTCCTAAGACTTATTATAATATATTGTCTTCTCAAATACTTATTTGGGATCAAAACAAATTTCCTACAGTCACTTCGGAGCCCAACAAGCCCTTCAAATACTAGATTTCGGCAAAACTAGTTATAATGACTTGGTTTTTGCGCTAAGTGTCTTTTTAAGTCTTGTTGGATTTAGAAATGAGTCCCTAACACTTACTATAATATAATATATATTCAAATTGCTAATTTGGGACAAATACAATTTTGCTGGAATCACTTCGGAGCAAAAAACGCTCATTAAAGGCTCGATTTCGGCAAAACTAGTTATAAGGAATTTCTTTCCTCGCGAAGTGACTTTTTGAGGCTCGTTAGAGCTCCAAATGGCTCCCTAAGACTTAATATAACATATTTTATGTTGAAATACGCATTTAGGATCAACAATAATTAGCTAGAGTCACATCGGAGACAAAAAAAAAGCCTGTTAAAGGCTCACTAAAACTACTTATAATGACTTTGTTTCAGTGCGAAGTGACTTTTTAAGGGTTTTTGGATCTCAAAATGAGTCCCTAAGACTTATTATAATATATCATATGGTCAAATACTTTTTTCGGATCAAAACAAATTTGCTACAGTCACATCAGAGCCAAAAAATCCTTTTAAAGTCTCGATATCGGCAAAACTACTTAAAATGACTTTGTTTTAGAGAAGTGACTTTTTAAGTCTTGTTATTATTCCAAATACGTCCCTAAGACTTATTATAATATATTATATTTTCAAATACTCATTTGGAACCAAAATAATTTTGCTGGAATCACTTCGGAGCCAACAAAAGCTAATTAAAGGCTCGATTTCGGCAAAACTAGTTATAATGACATTGATTCAGCGCGAATTGACTTTTTAAGGCTTGTTGGAGATCCAAATAAGTACCTAAGACTTTATATAATATATTATATATTCAAATACTCATGTGGGATAAAAAATAATAATTTGTTAGAGCCACTTCGGAGGCCAAAAAAAAACCCTTATTATAGTTATAAGGACTTTGTTTCAGCGGAAAGTGAAGTTTTAAGGCTTGTTGGTGCTCAAAATGAGTCCCTAAGACTTATTATAATATATTATGTTTTTCAATACTCATTTGGGACCAAAATATTTTTGTTGCAATCACTTCGGAGCCAAAAAATCCCATTAAAGGCTCGATTTCGGAAAAAACTTGTTATAATGACTTTGACTCAGCACGGATGGACTTTTTAAGTATTCTTGGAACTCCAAATGAGTCTCTATGACTTAATATAATAAATTATATATTTAAATACTCAGTTAGGAAAAAAAATACTTTGCTAGACTCACATCGAAGATATAAAAAAAAATCCTTTAAAGGCTATATTTAGGAAAAATTAGTTATAACGACTTTGGTTCAACGCAAAGTAACTTCTTAAGGCTTGTTGGAGCTCCAAAAGAGTTCCTAAGACTTATTATAATTTATTATATATTAAAATACTCATTTGGGTGCAAAAAGAATTTGATAGAGTCACTTCAGAGACAAAAGAGCCCTTCAACGGCTATATTTCGGCAAAATTAGTTATAAGGACTTCGCTTGAGTGCGAAGTGAATTTTTAAGCCTTTTAGAGCTCCAAATGAGTTACTAAGACGTATTATAACATATTATATGTTCAAATACTCATTTGGGATAAAAAAATAATTTGCTAGAGTCACTTCGGAGACAAACATGTCCCTAAGACATATATTATAAGTTCAAATACTCATTTGGGATAAAAATAAATTTGCTAATGTCACTTCGGAGCTAAAAAAGTCCTTTGAAGGATATATTTTGGCAAAACTAGTTATAAGGACTTTGTTTCAGCGCGAAGCAAGTTTTTAAGGCTTTTTGGAGCTTCAAATTAGTCCTTAAGACTTACTATAAATATTATATTTTCAAATACTAATTTGGGATAAAAAATAATTTGTTAGACTCGCTTCGGAGACAAAAAAGCGCTTTAAAGTTTTTATTCCGACAAAACTAATTATAAGGACTTTGTTTCAGCGCGAAGTGACTTTTTAAGACTTTTCGGAGCTCCAATTGAGTCTTTAAGACTTATAATAATATATTATATGTTAAAATACTCATTTGCGATAAAAAAATTGCTAGACTAACTTCGGACACAAAAAAGCCCTTTAAAGGCTCGATTTCGGCAAAGCTAGTTATAATGGCATTATTATAGTGTGAAGTGGCTTTTGAAGGCTATTACGAGCTCCAAATGAGTCTCTAAGACTTATAATAATATATTATATGTTCACATACTCATTTGGGATCAAAAACAGCCCTAGAAAAGCTATATTTCGACAAAACTAGTTATAAGGACTTTGTTCTAATTCAGAGTGACTTTTTAATGCTTGTTGGAGTTCCAAATGAGTCGCTAAGACTTATTATTATTTATAATATGTTAAAATACTCATTTGAGATCAAAAATAATTTGCTACAGTCACTTCAGAGACAAAAAAAGTCATTTAATGCCTATATTTCGGCAAAACAAATTATAAGGACTTTGTTTCTGCACGATATAAATTTTTAGGCCTTGTTGTAGCTGTATATGAGTCCCTAAGACTTATTATAATATATTATATGTTCAAATACTAATTTAGGATCAAAATAATTTTGCTAGAGTCACTTTAGAGACAAAAAAGCCGTTTATAGGATTTATTTCGACAAAACTTGTTACAAGGATTTTGTTTCAGTGTGCAGTAAATTTTTAAGGCTTGTTGGGGCTCAAAATTAGTCCTTAACACTTATTATAATATACTATAATTTCAAATACTCATTTGAGATTAAAATGAATTTTCTACAGTCACTTCGGAGACAAAAAAAAAAGCTCTTTAAAGGCTCGATTTTGGCAAACTTGTCATAATGACTTTATTTTAGCACGAAGTCACTTGTTAAGGCTTGATGGAGCTCCAAATAATTCACTTATTATAATATATTATATGTTCAAATACTCATTTGGAATTAAAACAAATTTGCTAGTCACGTCGGCTCCAAAAAAGCCCCTTAAAGACTATATTTTGGCAGAACTAGTTATAATGACTTTGTTTCAGCACGAAATGACTTTTTAAGGCCTGTTAAAGGTCTAAATATGTCCCTAAGACATATTATATGTTCAAATACTCATTTGGGATCAAAACATATTTGCTACTGTCACTTCGGAGAAGGAAAAAAAAGCCCTTTAAAAGGTCAATTTCTGTAAAACAAGTTATAATGACTTTATTTGAGCGCAAAGTTACTTGTTAAGGCTTGTTGGAGCTCCTAATGAGTTCATCAGACTTATTATAATACATTACATGTTCAAATACTCATTTGGGATCAAAATAATTTGCTAGAGTCACTTCGGAGACAACAAAAAAAAAGCCTTTTAGAGGTCTTATTTCAGCTAAACTAGTTCTACGAACTCTATTTCAGTGCGAAGCCATTTTTTCTGGCTTGGTGGATCTCTAAATAATTCCCTAAGACTTATTATAATAGATTATATGTTCAAATACTCATTTGGGATAAAAAAAATAATTTGCTAGAGTCACTTCGGAGATTAAAAAAAAGTCATGTAAAGGCTTTATTTCGACAAAACTAATTATAAGGACTTTGTTTCAGTGCGAAGTGAATTTTTAAGGCTTGTTGGAGCTCTCCCTAGGACTTATTATAATATATAATATATTCAAATACTCATTTGGTATTCCTAATTTGTTATAGTCACTTCGGAGACAAAAAAAAAGTCCTTTAAATGTTATATTTCGACAAAACTAGTTATAATGAATTTGTTTTAACGCGAAGAGACTTTTTAACGCTTGTTAGAGCCCTAAATGAGTCCCTAAGACATTTATTATATATTATCTATTCAAATACTCAGTTGTGAACAAAACAAATTGGCTACGCTCACTTCAGATACCAAAAAAAAAAAAAAAGCCTTATCAAGGCTAAATTTTAGCAAAACTAGTTATAAGGACATTGTTTCAGTGCAAAGTGACTTTTAAGTGACTTTTTAAGGGTTTTTGCAGCTCCAAATGAGTCTCTAAGATTTGTTATAATATATTAACGGCTCGATTTTGGCAAAACTTGTTATAATGACTTTGTTTTGGCGCGAAGTGACTTATTATGGCTTGTTGGTGCTCCAAATGAGTCCTTAAATTTATTTCAATACATTATATGTTCAAATACTCATTTTGGATCAAAATAAATTTGCTAGAGTCACTTCGAAGCCAAAAAAAGCCCTTTAAAGGCTATATTTCGGCAAAACTAGTTATAATGAGTTTTTTTTTAGCACGAAGAGACTTTTTAAGACTTGTTAGAGCTGCAAATGAGTCCCTAAGACATATTATAATACATGATATGTTCAAATACTCGTTTGGGATCAAAATAAATCTGTTACAGTCACTTCGAAGACAAAAAAAAAATCATTTAAATGCTATATTTCAGCGAAACGAGTTATAAGGACTCTGTTTCAGCGGAAAGTAACTTATTAAGGGTTGTTGGAGCTCCAAATGAGTCTCTAAAATATATTGTAATATATTATATGTTCAAATACCCATTTGGAATCTAAACAAATTTGCTACAGTCACTTCGGAGCCAAAACTAGTTATAATGACTTTGTTTCAGCGCGAACTGACTTTTTATGGTTTGTTGGAGCTGAAAATGATTCCTTGAGACATTTATTATATATTATATGTTAAAATACTCAATGGGTCAAAAATACTTTGCTAGAATCACATCCGAGACTAAAAAGCCCTTTAGAGGCTTTATTTCAAGTGAAACTAGTTACATTTACTTTGTTTCAGCGTGAAGTGAACTTTTAAGGCTTTTTAGAGCTCTAAATGAGTCCCTAAGACTTATTATAATATATTATATATTCAAACACTCATTTGGGATTAAAATAATTTTGCTAGAGTCCCTTCGGAGCACAAAAGCCCATTAAAGGCTCTATTTCGGCAAAACTAGTTTAAATGACTTTCTTTCAATGCGAAGTGACTTTTTAAATCTTGTTGGAGCTCCAAATGAGTCCAGAACATTTATTATAACATATTATATTTTAAAATACTCATTTGGAATCAAAACCAATTTACTACAGTCACTTCGAAGCCAAAAAAAGCCGTTTAAAGGCGACATTTCGGCAAAACTAGTTATCATGTCTTCGTTTCAGCGCAAAGTGAATTTTAAGGGCTTTTTGGAGCTCCAAATGAGTTCCTAAGACTTATTGTAATATATTTTAAGTTCAATCTTTATTTTGGACATAAACAAATTTGCTCTAGTCACTTAGGAGCCAAAAAAGCCCTTGAAGGCTATATCTCGGCAAAACTGGTTATAAGGATTTTGTTTCTACGCAAAATGACTTTTTTAGGCATTTTGGAGCTCTAAATGAGTTCTTAAGACTTATTATAATATATTATATGTTCAAATACTTACTTGGGGCACAAAATAATTTGCTAGAGTCATGTCAGAGACAAAAAAGCCCATTAGAGGCCCTATTTCGGCGAAACTAGTTATAAGGACTTTGTATCTACGCTAAGTGACTTTGTAACGCTTGGTGGATCTCCAAATGATTCTCTAAGACTTATCATAATATATTATGTGTTCAAATACACATTTGGGATCAAAAATAATTTGCTAGAGTCACTTCGGATACAAAAAAAAAAAACCCTTTAAACGCATTATTTCAACAAAAACTAGTTATAAGGACTTTATTCCTGCGCTAAGTGACTTTTTAAGCCTTATTGGAGCTCCAAATAAGTCCCTAAGACTTATCGTAATATATTATATATTCAAATGCTCATTTTGGATCAAAACAAATTTGCTAGAGCACTTCGGAGCCAAGAAAAGCCATTTAAAGGCTATATTTTGACAAAACTAGTGATAAAGAATTTGTTTCAGCGCGAAGTGACTTTTTAAAATAGGCTCCTGAAAATAAGATGCGTCTTGTTGACCTAGGTAGTACCATCATATGTTTTAAGCCTCTCCTCAGCTGTACTGTCCTATACCAACACGGGATCGGAACTTTTACAATAGTTCATCACGTTACCGAGGTGGTGTGGGATTGCACAGCTTACCCTTTCTAGCCCTCTTTTTAGCTCAAAGCATTCATCTATTTTGTTGTTACCATTATGAAGATCATGCCTCCTCTTCCTTCATTCATCGTACTGTTTCTTTATGTCATCCCTCTGTTGGGTGACTGTATTCAAGTCCTCAACTCGTTCATTGTACAATGAGACCTTTAAAAATGAATGCAATTAGCAGATATAGAGATAGTAATCATTGGCTTTACCAGATAGAGTTCGTTTTCAAGCTCCAGCTATCTTGAGGGAACCAACTACTAGGCGGTTCGATTAGCGTTTCGCCCACAAACCCAAGTCAGACGAATGATTTGAATGTCAATATCGCTGCAAGCCTCCACCAGAAAATAGTTAATGCTTTGCAGCTTAACACTAAGGAAAATAGTTTAATGCTTTATAGCTTAACACTATGTAAAATAGATTAATGCTCTACAACTTAACACTATGTAAAATAGATAAATCATTTACAGCTTAACACTATGTAAGAGAGATTAATACTTTACAGCTTAACACTATGTAAAATGGATGAATGCTTTACAGCTTAACACTATGTAAAATTATAGTACTTATGCACAAAGAGCATTATCATCAACCCAGGAAGTCTTGCTCTGTGTGAGAAAGCCGCTTGATATGTTGTTGAGATCATTTGCCTCATCTCGGAGTCATTGTCTAAAAGGTTATAATCGTCTTTTTTTGAGCTTGCACATATCAGTTGTATTTATATATACTAGAATAATCATTTGGACATAAAATAATCATTTTGAGGCTGAGAAAAAGTATGTGTGTATTTATCCATCTATCTATTTATATATGGAGAACTTCGGAGTTCTTACGAGATAGGCTCCTAAAAATAAGATTCATTTTGTTGACATAGGAAGTACCATAATTTCTTTTAAGCCTCTCCTCAACTGTACCGTCTCCTACCAGCACGAGCTTGTAACCTTTACATTAGTCAATTACCTTACCCAGGCGGTGTGGGATTACATAGCTTTCCTTGTCTTTCCATCTTTCTTGCTCAAAGCATTCATCTATTTTGCTTTTACCATAATGGAGATCATGCCTCCCCGTACCGTCCAATGCCAGCACGGGCTCGGAACCTTTACAAATGTTGAGATCATTTGCCTTATCTCAGAGTCATTGTCTGAAAGGTTATAATTGTCTTTTTTTTGAGCTTGCACATATCAGTTATATTTATATTTGCAAAATAATCATTCAGACAGAAAATAATCATTTTGAAGCTGAGAAAAAGTATGTGTGTATCTATCCATCTATCTGTCTATATATGGAGAACTTAAGAGTTCTTACGAGATAGGCTCCTGAAATATGATGCATCTTGTTGACATAGGTAGTACCAGCAGCATATCTTTTAAGCGTCTCTTCTACCGTACCCCCTCATACCAGCACGGGCTCAGAACCTTTACATGCCTCATCTTCCTCCATTCATTGTATTGTTTCTTTATATCAACTCTCTGTTGGGAGACTGTATTCAGGTCCTCAACTCATTCATTGTACAATGAGACCTTTAAAAATGAATACAGTTAGCAGATATGGAGATAATAATCGTTGTCTTTACCCGATAGAACTCGTCTGCAGGCTCCAGCTATCCTGAGGGAAACTTCGGAGGGAACCATCTCCTAGACGGTTTGATTAGTCTTTCGTCCCTATACCCAAGTCAGACGAACTATTTGCACGTTAGTATTGCTGCGGGCCTCCACCAAAAAATAGTTAATGCTTTACAGCTTAACAATAAGGAAAATAATTTAATGCTTTACAGCTTAATACTATCTAAAACTGATTAGTGCTTTATAGCTTAACACTATGTAAAATAGATTAATGCTTTACAGCTTAACACTATTTAAAATTCAAGTACCTATGCACAAATTGTTATTCTTACCGCCTTGGGTGTAGATTGTCTGTTTCGGGAGTTGTAGTTGTTACTTTGGGTTTTTCTTTTAGCTCCTTTTTGTTCCATACCTTTTCAGGATTTTCTTTATTTTTTCTTCCTATACTAATCAGTTACAATTACATACATTACTCTTTGTTAACTATATTTTCTTTAGTTAAGTTTGGGTGCGAATACGTGGATCAGAAAGAACTTAGTTTTTGACTTTGAGAAAAGAAATTGGGTGGGTTGTTTTGTTTGTGATCAATAAGTTATTTTTCTAAAATTGTATATATTTCTTCCTATCACGACCCGCCCGGAACGAGCCGCTACCCTTTTCCGTTCATAAACATGCTTACATATCATTTTAGCACATTATAAATTCAAAAACAAGATAATAATAATAATAATAATACAGTATGGTCATGACCATTTTAAAACTTTAAAAAACATAATACATAATTAATATCCAAAATACAGTGGAATTAAAGCTTTTCTCTTTCTATCAAGAGAATCAAAATAACTTTAATATGCTGGGTGCTGACATTCCACGGCCTTCACAGGTCGGGTCCATATGTACATTCACCGGCTCTCTCGGCTTTCATCTATCATCCTACTCCATCTTCGATCGCTTGCCTGTATCTACAACACAAGAAACACCTAATGAGATTTTACTCAGTAAGCGGAAGTCTATCTACCCTATTCGCAATGCACGTGAAAACACATCATTATGCAACACACAAAAATGATCTAATTGTCCCATACCAGTAGCCCTTACACTTGGTGTAAACATCATTGTTCATACATTAGCTTTCTTTCTTAATTAAGTTTACATCTAAGCTGGCTCAATCTAGATTCTTGATGCTTTCACGTTTATCTCAGTTGGTTCAATCCAGATTCTTGACATTGTTTTGATTTGTCTGGGATCCACTAATGGCCACCGCAATCATAAGGCGCCAGTCAGGAATGGGCCGAATTCCCGACCATAAACTCAATAGATGTTGGGGAAAACTCATCGAAAACACATATGCCCGGAACGTACCACCGTCGGCCATTGGGAGTATCTAGCGGTGCCATCAACGATTATTACGTTTTATGCAGTTTTATTCACGTAATCGTTCTTTAAGTGGATTTCACGAGGGACATAGAGTCCTTTTTGGGGATTTACCTGCTCCACACAAGCGGGACTTAGCATTAAAATATTATACATAATCAACATTCAAAACTCCGGGTAATTATCACAATATCGGGTCCGGAGCATTCCATTCATTTTCAGTTAGCTTAAGCAGGTAAAAACCCATCTAACCTTTTAATGTAACGAGGGCATTGGACCTATTATCTGTTGTAAACTTTTCAACTTTACCCGGGTTCGCCCTAATATCTAAGTATCGTCGGATAATCAAGCATATAAAAAAAACATAAACAAGGCGATAATTAAATATTTCAACACTAGGCATGAAATACACAATAATAATCATAAGCAAAACATCCTCGTTCTTGTATCATAGGTGCCGATTCCACTTACAAATTACCGAATCGGGGGTCTCAAACTTCGATTTGATTCAAAGGTCATTCGTGCGATACCAGGCTTTAAATTCCATAACAATAAAAATATTTATAGATCAGAAATTCTCCAAATATCCCAAAAATATCAAAATTTGGGTTCGGATCATCAAATGGGTCAAAACGAGCCTAAATATCTTATTTGGGACTAAAAATAGCTTAATTGGGCCTATCGGTCCCACGGCGGCTCGACCCAACACAGTGGCGGGCGCACAGCATGCCCCTGGTGGGCGCTGGGTGCGCATGGCACGCAGGTGGGGCGCTAGGCACACGCAGAGGGCACTCAGCGCGTGCAAGGGGTGCTGGGCGCGCGCGCAAGGGCCTAGGAGGGTGCTGGGTGCGCAGGAGGGGCACAGGGCGCACATGCGGCGCCCGGGCAGCGCGCCATTCTTTTGGGTATTTTCTAATGTTAAACTAATTTAAATTCATCCTAACATGCTTAAAAACTATTTTGGTGATTCAAACACTTAAAAACTCTCTAAAACCTATTATTTTCATTTTCATTTTTTCCAATCACAATTAATCCTAAAACTTGCTAAAACGTCGACCGTTACGAGAATGAGTGTTAAAACTTGTGCAAAGCTCGTATTGACACAAAACCAGTGGCTTTGGAAATTATTTCCATACATCTTTCAAATGAGATACTGCTTGCTAGGTTTAAGCTTTTTCAATTATTCCAAAAATGCACCGAAATGAAAGGCTTAACAACAAGGCTTCAATAGGCAGATTTTAAAGCAAACTTTGAAAAATCATTACTAATTGTAGAAAACTCATTTTGGGGTGATTCTTGATCTTGTGAAAAACTTAATAATTTTAATTTTAGAAAAAAAATAATATGAAGCCAAAAAGCATATATAACTACACAGAAAAATTTGGTTTTTTCTACTGTTTTGTCACAACGATCTAAATTCGGTCTTTTGAAAATCAAGGCTAATTAATATGTGCGAAAATCATTCTCAACTCAAGATTGTATCCCTAACAAGATTATACACATAACCAAAACTCTATCAAGTCTTAATCTTCCAATATTTACATCATTGTACCAAAGATCATCCTTAAGAAATTATAAAACCTTGAGATTAAGTTGAGGGTTTTACCTTAGCTTCCTCTTGGTTGATTTTCCTTTGCTTAACCTCAAGAACACCTATAAACTTCTCACAAGCAAATACTAGTCTATAAGCTCTACATGTTTTCGTTCATCAAAGTGACAAAAAGTAGAGTAAATGAACATATATTTGATCTTACCTTAGGTGCTTAAAATTTTCTTCCATTCTTTCTTCCTCTTTCTCTTTTCTTCTTTCTCTTCTCTTCTCTTCTCTTCTCTTCTTTCTTTTTGTTTCTCTCCACTCTCCTCTGTTTTCTGCTAGGTGGTCAGATTTTGGCTGAAATGAATGAGGATTTACACTCTTAACATTGTTTTAACAAATTCTAACATAGGTTTTAACTACAAATCATGCCATTTGTCACCCTAGAACTATGCATGGTGGCAAATCAACCACAACGGTCAAACAAGAGCTACATGGCTGACAACTCAACCTTCACATGCAGAAAATTCGAGCTAGCTTCAGCCCTTGCTCTCTCTAAAGTCAAAATTCCCATTTTGCCCCCAACTAACACGTTTTGTTGAGTTTTGGTCCCTTTTTAAAGAACTATCAATTTTAAGGCTCTATTTGGAAAACTATAATTATATTCCACTAATATATACTAAAATAAGATATACTGAAAATTTTTAGAATTTTATGAGTCCTTTTGCTATTTTTTCATATTTTTCCTGTTTGATGCCAAAAAGGTGATATTTCGCCGAAATTACCCCCAATAGGCATCGGAATGACCTCAAACTTTTCAGTTGACTTCAAAAACGTCAATAACTATGATATTAGGTCT
Organism: Boehmeria nivea var. tenacissima; assembly: GCA_018132145.1. Lineage (NCBI taxonomy): Eukaryota > Viridiplantae > Streptophyta > Magnoliopsida > Rosales > Urticaceae > Boehmeria > Boehmeria nivea. Next base: position 3,574,328 of record CM030874.1, on the reverse strand, counting down.
CGAAATACTAATTCATAACTTATTTTGAGCACTTTCATTTTTGGGCCAAAAGTGTAATTTTTGAAAATTATGGGCACTTTTTAAAAACTCGGGCCATGAACAATTTTAACCATACCAAGATTATTTAAGGCATTCATTACTCAAAATAATTCTTACGATCACCTTAGAGGCATTTTCGATAAATTTTAGAAAAATTACCGTTTTGCCCTTCGAGACTAATTGAATTTTTCGGGGTCTACACTTTCCCATTTATTTTTGGGTAAATTCTACGTATGCCCCCCTACTATAGGCGTTGTTTCACATTGTCCCCTAACGTTTAATTTGTTAGATCTGTTCCCGTTGTACTATAAATATGACTCAACACTTCCTTCCATTAATTTTTTTCCGTTAAAAACATCCACGTGTCAATTAACTTATTAATATCTATTCATATAAAAATAAAATTACTCTTTTATCCTTATGTTATTAGATTTTTCTTTTTTCTTTTTTCTTTTCTTTCTCTCCTTCCTCTGATTTCCTTCTTCTTCTTGTTTCATTTTCTTTCTCCTCGCCAATCCCCGGCGATCCCTGACGACCTCTGGCCGAACCCCGGCGACCTTCGCCCACAAACCCCGTTCGCCGCCCTCCTCCTCCTCCTACCTCCGCCCCCAGAACCGTCTCCGCAATGTCACCTCTACCTCCGACACTGCCGGTTCCTCCTTAACGTCACCTCCGGCCCAGCAAATCGAAATCTCCTCCTTTTCTTCAACCTGGTGACGATCTAAGCTCTCTCTCAATTGTTTTTCCAAAAAAAGAAAAAAAAAACACTTCATTATTTTGTGGGTAATTATTAATAATATTACTAGTTCTCTTTTTTTGGGGGGTTTTTTTTTCTATAGTTGCTTCGGTGTTTGATAGTGTGTTTTGAGTCTAAGATTTTGGAAATTTTTCATGAAGCCAAGTGATTGTTCAGACTTTGGGGATTTTTTAGATGTGGGGATTCATAAAGCCAAGTGATTGTTTAGACTTTGGCCTATTGGCTTCGGTCATTAAGCTGCAGAGCTATCTCCTTTATACTAGTTTTAAATGGATTCTTAGGCATTTAAATGTAGCAGCTCATGAACTTAGTGTCTGGGCAAGGAATATTCGTTTCTGTGGTTTGTTGAACTTGGTAGAGGCACCCCTCCATGTGGTTGCCAAACTTTGATTTCCTTTTGTAAACCCCATCCCGGGGGTTATCCTACTCACTAAAAGCCGGGGTGTAAATATTATGAAGGATTATAACATAGCCTTTTGTTTTAACATTTTCAAATGTTATCTCGAATCATAAATAAATAATGAAATTCTGATTTCTTGTGCAATGCATACATTAGAAAAATATACCTTGCAAAACAGTGGGTTTAAAAATAAGGTTCGGCTTAGTTTTGACTTAATTGCACAAAACCCCTGAACTTTCAAAAAAATTACATTTTTGCCCCAAATTATGTAAAAGCGACAATGTAGGGATGAATTCACTTTCTAAGGCTAGAAAACGACTCAAAGTAACATGATTAGCCTTTGTTTGAAATTTGAAGTCATTTCGAGCTAAAACGAATCCGAAACGAGAAGATTTCGGTAAAGTCGTGAAATTACCGTAAAAACCGGAAAATTCACAGAGAGCGAGCTGAAACGACCACTAGAATTTTGAAATAAGAATTATATTCCTATGAAAGGAATACATTCAAGTCAATCATAGCCTCGTTAAAGTCTCGGCAACATAAAAATGCAGAAATGTAGAAAGTTGATAAACACAACAAAAATAAAAAGAGGACGGTATAGTCACCGTCGCGTCTAAAGCAACTCTCGGAATTTTTCCGAGGGTAGCACAGCCTTAGATCAATAAATATATGTTATTAGATTAATTAGACAGTGACGGAGAGATAATCTGTCAATTTTTTTAGACTGAAACCGTCCCACACAGTATTGGAAAATACTGAAAATATGACGGTTCGTATTTTGGTGATTAACAGTGTCGGAACAATATTATTAGTGGAAAAATTCGACCATGGTGCAGCAATATTAGCTAAATAAGCTGAATTAAAGTAGACCAACCAGGTGAGAGATTAGTGCCAAGAGTGAGACAAAAGAATAAGACAAAAATGTAGAGTGAATAGGCATAGTGTAATGATAATGCTCTTCCTTACTTTGAGCCATTGGATGAGCTAATTTTTGAACTAATGGCCAAGATTTGTGCAGCCAATTAATTAAACAAATTAATAAATAAAAATCTGAATGGAAATTGAGAAGGAGAGAGAGAAGGTCGGATTTGAGAGAGAGAGAGAGAGAAAGAGAGAGTGGTGATTAAGAGATTGTTAACCAAGCTTCCTATTTGCCTATAAATAGAACCCATACACTTCTTGTTCTCATTTTACACTCTCATTTCTGAAAAATAGAGAGAGAGGCCGAGCAAGAGAGAGAAAGAGGAGAGAAAGAAAGAGTTTTGGAGTTGGAGAGAGAGAGGTGGTCGGTTATTGCAAGAGGGAGAAGAAGAATAAAGGCTTTCAAGCTTCATAGTCACACTAAGGTAAAGCACTAGTTTGCATGCACTCTAAATTCAGTTTTTACTCCTTGAATACTCTCCTAAAACAAGCTTTCTCCTCTGCCCTAGACCACCCAAAGGTCCACAAGGTTTGATCTTGGAAGATCAAACCTTACAGAAACTCGGCCATAGTATTAAAAAAAAAAGAGAAAATTGAAGATTTGTGCTTGAGAATTTAGGTAAGTTTTTCAAGAATGACATGCATGGTTGTTTTGATGAATTTCTCTTACCTCTAACCCTTATCCTCATTGTCTCTCCTCTGCCCTAGACCATCATAGCATCAAGCTATGATCTTGAGGTGGAGAAAGTAGGAGCAAGCCGAGCACAACATATAGAACACCACCAAAATCTCAACCGAGAAAAGTTAGGTATAAAAACATCTAAACCTTATGATCTCAGTTAGTTTGAGCTTAGTTTTCATTTATGTTAAGCCTCTGGATGTATTTGGTGAGAAATATTGTAATAGCTTAGTTGCATGTTAGCATGCTTGATGGTAGGTCCGAGCTAAGCTAGAATCCCTAGCTTTCGAAGCTCATGTGTGTATGTGCATGGTGTTTTGTGGTGTCATATGTGTCTCGGCCATGCATGTTTGCTTTGGGCCATTTTTATCTTTTACATGCTTTAATATCTGCCTTTGCATGCTTTGATAAAGGGATGAATGTATTTTTAAAAAGGATTTAAGGTACGACGATTTCCAACGGATCGTCGTACCGAAACTGCGAGAACCATAGAAAAAATGAACTAGGATTTTAAATTATTCCAAACCTAAGCTTTTTGAGAAACTTAAAATGGACTATGAACCTCATCTTCATATTCTTATTCTCTGCCTTAATGTATTTAAGAGTTAGAAAAATATATTTTTCAAAATAAAGACGCTACATGGTCAGTTTGGTGAAACCGTGAGTAGTTCGGGAAATCGTGAGTGGTGAAACCGTGAGTAGTTCCTTTTTATTGAAAGGACTAAAGAAGAACAAGTGGTCGGAGCTCGCAAGTGACACTCGAAAAAATTTGAGAGATTCAACGCTTACACAAGGTAAGTGGCAATACACCTACAGCACCAAGTTGTGTATCAATGTGCTTGTATGTTAGGCTATTACTTACACATCTCGAAACGCTTAACTATATGCATGCCTTGTTTAAAGAAGTAAAGAAGCCAAAGTAAAATCCTAGAATGAGAAACAAAAAGTGAAAGAGAAAATACGAACATAAAAGAATGTACAATGTATTGTCATGTCTTGTTATGTGATAATACTAGAATAAGACAAGAATAAAATGTTAATACTGCCGGACTTTGAACCGTGCATGTAATGATGCCGGGTTCTAACCCGAGTAAGATTAGGGCTATAACACAACCGAGACTTGTTGTTGTTAGTTCTAGAAATCCCAAAATAGTACATGCGGGTCATAGTACACCGAGACAAGAGGCCAAAACTCCGAGGACTCTTGAGCAGTCCAAATGTTGTGTTATATGTTATCGTTAGAAAACTCCAACGCCTCTTATCTAGTTCTTGATCCTCCAAGAGAGAGAGATCATGATGCAACGTAAAAGAATAGAAAACGAAATTAACGTCGATGGTACTGCCAGGCTCCTAGTGAGAGCCGTCCCTCGGGACAATGTCATTGTTGAATATATGGGAGACTTAGCCCTCTCCCCGTGGTGCGCATACTTAAAAAGAAGCAGTTACCATCAGTGGATCATAGACATCAATCACGTAAGCGTAACTTCTACTGCAATGGCAGTAAAAGCAATGGTAACAGTAGAGTTTGATCGTCCCGAGACGATCAGACTCTTTTCATTATTGCATTTTGGTTTGAATGGATTGTATTGTTGTTGCATTGCATTGCATATTTAAGATAGTATAGTTTGCCCTTACTGAGTTTATCAACTCATTAGTTTCCTTGGTGTTATAGGTAAGGGAAAAGCTAAAGCTGAATAGTGACAAGACTACGAGCTGGCGGCAGGCGGTGTGTCTGGTATTTTAGATGAAGAAACGAATCCCCGTGGCGTATTATATATTTTTAATTCTGCATTATATTTCGAGAACATTGTTGTAATATTGAGACCGGGACTGAATCCCGAGGCCCCGCACTTGAGAGAAAATGGTGGCTCTTTTTTCCCTGAACTCAAGAGAAGTCAGGTAGATGTGATTTGATTAAGAAAAAAGATTTAAATTTCCGTATTACAAAAAGAAAAAAAATAATAATACGAGCTCGTTATGTTATAAAGTAATTTATGTTTTATGTATTTAAGTAAGATTATAGTAGATAATAGAAAGAAAACCCCTCTGTCGCGGCCTACGACCTAGCGCTGGGTCGTGATAGAATTTTTGGTATCAGAGCCCAGGTTTAGCCGATTCTAAAGACTCGCCACACACGCCTCCTCGTCAGCAAGTAGAAATGCACCAAGAGTAGTTTCTTTCTATTAGTTAGGGTTCTAGAGTGTATTTTCCCCATATGCGTGTAGATATATATAACTTTTCTGACAAACGACGATGCAGGATGTCTGAGGTGAATCAACCGTCAAACACGCCATCGGCAGACTCAGGCCAGCATAGTGCAGCTGGACCCGTCCGAGTTCTCCAGGCCTTGGCCGAGTACATGGGTTTTGTTCCGCCCCATGCGACCACATACTCCGGAGAGGAGAACACTACGCCTTTTGGAGATTGGAAAATGTAGACTCTTAGCTGGATGAGGTCATTTAGGATTCCAGAAGAATACCGAGTCGACATCGCCCAGACTCTACTTCGAGGACCCGCCCTCCAACACTAGCACGAGAGGGAGGCTCAGATGGGACATGAGAACGATTGGGTTATTTTCGCCATAAGTATGTCCGCCGCTTTTCATGAGATTGACGACATGACCGCATGGACTCGCCGAGCCGATCGTTTCTACCAGCGTGGTGGAGAGACCGTTCGGGCGTATAGCGACCGCTTTATTGCCGAGATGGTGAACACCTACCCCGAACACGGTATCAGAGGCCTACTTTGTATGTAGGTCTTCTCGAGAGGTATTCACCCATATTTTCAACCTCCTCGCCCGTATCCACCTTTTCGGACCTTTGAGTCCATGAGGAGAGCCTACATTGAGTACGCTGACCAAATCTACCCTCCGATCCCTCGACCCGAGAACCGTCATCCTCGTTTTGCTCGTAACTCGCTTACACCACCTCAGCTAGCAACTGTAAATCGCGACATGCTAGGACCTTCTGCTCCATCTCAGCCCGATCCAATGGACCCCGTACCAAATGTGGAATCCCCACAGGCAGCAGCACAACACGCAAACGATAGCTCCGAAGAAGAAGATAATTCCTCCGAGAACAACACTGATATGGAACTCGACCACAACGCTGATGAAGCACATTTCCTTATGAGCTTGACTTTTGCTCCATGAGAAGCAACCCTATTACCATTACTATTCGGCTATTATTTGTAGTACGTTATGTAATTGGGTAAATTTTGAATGGAAGGCCTCATAGCCTAGAATTACATATTCCCAATTTAATAGAAAGAATCAGAAATTTACAAGCATTGTGATCCAATTATTGCTATGATCAACTACCACCGAAATATATATATATATATGTACAAACGAATGTATGTCTATATTTGATACTATTTTATAAACTAGAAATTATCACCTTTATATAATGAGAAATTTCCATTCAATATTGGTTGCTTGCTTGTTTAATAATAAGTAATTTAAGGGAATTGACAAAGTCAAGGAACTAACGAAATGCGTACCTGTAGGTTACCACCGAAAACCTGTGAATCATGCCACCTAGAGCAATTCTAGCGGCTGTTCGCCGTGAACTGGATGAAGTCCGCCAAATGCTATAAGAGCAATTTAACACCGCACAGCAAAGAGACGAGTTGATCCGTACGTAAACCGCGACCCTCGAACAACTCCTCACCCGCTTTAACGACTTGGCTAGGCAACCTCCTGTGCCCCCGGCACTGGTTGCCCAAGATCTACCAGTACCTAATCAACCGGCCCACCCAGCCGTAAATCAAGGGGAGCCTAAAGCCCCTAGAGGAGTCAACCAAGTTGGAGAACCGACTTACGAAAGGTTTAGGCGTCAGAAGCCACCTCGATTCAACGGGACCCCCGATCCCGCGACCGCTGAAGAATGGATCAAGCGCCTTCAGCATATTTTCAGATATATGGGACTTACCGATGCTGAGAAAGTAGCCTGCACCATTAACCAATTGGATAAAGAGGCAATGTGTTGGTGGGAAGTAGTTGTACAAACTGAGGACGTTAATGTCGTGACTTGGGAATGCTTTGCGAGGCTATTTCGTGACAAGTACCTTGGTGAAGCCCGTCTGGCAAGCAAAGTTAGAGAATTCATGGACCTCCGAGAAGGAGCAATGACTGTAGCAGAATATACTGTCAAATTTGACGAACTAGCACGGTTTGCACTAACTATAGTTCCCACAGATAACGTAAGGAAGATGAAGTACATGCTCGGACTGCGAACCGAGATAGTCAAACAAGTGGATAGCAGTAGGGAAGGACCTGAATCTTATGCTGATGCAGTACAGAGAGCCCTTCGCAACGACGGATGGGACAAGCCGGGAACCAAGGAAGTGACGAACAAGACTGACCGCCCAATCAGTGAATATAACAGAAACAATAAGTATGAGAAGAAGGGACGTTTTCAGTCTTGTTCGGGAAGTTTTCGCAGGGACAACCAATACAATTTGAGGAAGCGAAATTTCAGCAAGGAAGAACCCAGCCAAAGGAATGAGGATCGAGGAAGAAGTAGAAACCCCAAGAAGGGACATTAAAAAACAAATAATAGGAGTGTAAAAGGGCGTTGGACGCCGCGAGAAGAGAATGAAAGAGAGAAGATGGTCGTAGTGCCACATTTCTCGAAATGCCACAAAGCCCACTCTGGAGAGTGTCATTACGGAACGACCCGCGATTGCTACAATTGTGGCCAAGAGGGCCATATTGCCCACAACTACAAGAAGCCACCTACTAAGGCGCTAGAATCAACACCTCGCGGTCGGCCAAATACGAGGGTTTATAGCTTGAATGAGGAAGATATCGAAGATGGCCCTTCCACGTCTGTTGCAGGTCAACTATTAGTCTCAAACCTTAAACTTTATACACTCATCGACTCAGGAGCGACACACTCATATATTGCCAAACGCCTTAGTGATAAACTAGAGGGTTGTAGAAAGACCCTGGGTACTCCTTTTGTCACAGTCACTCCCGCAGTAGATGTTTATAAGTCCACAGCCTGGTTTAAGGATGTACCTATTAGAGTCGAAAATTCCACTCTTTTTGCAAATTTAATTGAGATCGAAATGCGTGATTTCGATATAATACTTGGCATGGATTGGCTTACCGTCCATTATGCAGTGATCGATTGTCGAAAGAAGCTTGTACGCTTCAACCCGTGAAACACGAAACCGTTTGAGTTTCAGGGGACTCAGCGCAGTCGGCTAGCGCCCCGACGATATCTGCGCTTCAAGCAAAAAGGTTGCTCGACCGCGGATGTCAAGTGTACTTGGCCAATGTTGTTGATCGAACAAAAGAATGAGAGATAGTGCCGGAAGATATACCGGTAGTTCGAGAGTACTTGTTAGTATTTCCGAACGACCTTCCAGGGTTGCCACTTGATTGAGAGATCGAATTCTGTATTGAATTGATTCCCAGAACCGCACTTATCTCTCGAGCCCCATATCGGCTAGCCCCAGCTGAACTGAAAGAATTAAAGGCTCAACTTGAAGAGTTGATTGAGAAAGGTCTTATCCGACCGAGTCACTCCTCGTGGGGAGCACCGGTCTTATTTGTTAGAAAGAAAGATGGCTCGTTAAGGCTATGTATTGATTACCGGGAAATCAACAAGGCAACCATAAAGAGCAAGTACCCACTGTCGCGAATCGACGACCTATTCTACCAATTAGCCGGATCCGCTGTATTTTCCAAGATCGATCTGAGGTCCGGTTATCATCGATTGAAGATCCGAGAAGAAGATGTGCCAAAGACCGCTTTCCGCACCAGATACGGATATCATGAGTTCCTAGTAATGTCATTCGGCCTCACCAATGCTCTCGCAGCGTTTATGAACTTAATGAACCGAGTTTTTGAAGAATACTTGGATAAGTTCGTCATCGTCTTTATTGACGACATTTTAATTTACTCTAGGAGTAGAGAAGAACACACCCGACACCTTCGGTCAGTGCTGCAACGGCTCCAATCTAAAAAGCTCTACGCCAAGTTCAAGAAGTGTGAGTTTTGGCTTGACAAAGTCGTCTTTCTTGGCCACGTCGTCTCCAAGGAAGGAATTGCAGTAGACCCTGCCAAGATTGAAGCCATTACGAATTGGCAGGGACCGAAGAACGTAACAGAAGTAAGGAGCTTCTTGGGACTAGCCAGATACTATCGTAGATTCGTCGAAGGGTTCGTAAAGATAGCTAACCCACTGACAACCTTAACCCGCAAGGAGCATAAATATGCTTGGACAGAGCCATGCGAAGAAGCTTCCAAGAGCTGAAGAAACAGCTAACCACCGCACCCGTCCTGACGATACCGCAAGGAGTTACCGTATTCGCCATTTATTGCGATGCTTCGAAGTCGGGATTAGGAGCCGTACTGATGCAACATGGCAAGGTGATCGCTTATGCCTCGCGTCAACTGAAGGATTACGAGACAAGATACCCCACGCATGACATGGAATTAGCCGCGGTGGTATTCGCACTGAAGACGTGGCGACACCACCTATATGGAGTACACTGCGATATTTACACCGACCACAAAACCTTGAAGTATCTTTTTACTCAAAAACAACTAAATGTACGCCAAGGACGATGGTTGGAAGTCCTCACCGACTACGATTTCACTATCCATTACCATCCAGGCAAGGCAAATAAGGTTGCAGATGCATTAAGTCAAAAGCCCACTAGAACCCTAGCAATGTTGCAGAGACTTCCGAAGGAGCTACTCAGGGAAATAATGGACTTCGACTTAGTGATAGTGTGTGGAAAATTAGCTAGTCTCCAAGTGCGACCTATAATATTAAAAGAAATACAAGAGGCACACTTCCAGGATAAATTTTTGAAAGACGTCCGAGAAAGGATAAAGAACAAGCCTCAATTAGATTTTTCCGAAGATCAAAGCGGAACATTGACATTTAAGGGACGAGTCTGCGTCCCGAATGTCCCCGATATTAGAAGGAAACTCCTTGAAGAAGCTCACCAAACGCCTTATTCAGTACACCCAGGAGTCACGAAGATGTATCAAGACTTGAAACGGCAATATTGGTGGCCAGGCATGAAAAGGAATGTGGTGGAATTTGTAGAAAAATGCCTTATCTGTCAACAAGTCAAGGCAGAACATCAGAGACCGGCAGGGACATTACAACCACTAGAGATCCCAGAGTGGAAGTGGGACCAAATAACGATGGACTTCGTCTCCGGCTTGCCCAAAACTCGGCAAAATCATGACTCCGTCTGGGCCATCGTTGATCGTCTCACCAAGACTGCTCACTTCCTTCCGATCAACACTACCTACACAATGGATAAACTAGCAGAACTGTATGTTCAGAACATCGTTAGGCTTCACGGAGTGCCAAAATCAATAGTCTCAGACCGAGATAGCCGCCTCACCTCAAATTTTTGGAGAAGCCTACAGAACGCTTGGAACCAAGCTCAAGTTTAGCACCGCATACCACCCTAAGACGGATGGACAGTCTGAACGAACGATACAAATACTAGAAGACCTGCTCAGAGCATGCGCGGTAGACTTCCAAAGAACCTGGAAGAACTTCCTTTTGTTGGCCGAATTTGCGTATAACAATAGTTATCAAGCCACAATCGATATGGCACCATACGAGGCCCTGTACGGAAGAAAATGTCGTTCCCCAGTACATGGGATGAAGCTGGAGAGAGAAAATATTTAGGCCCCGAGTTAGTGGAACAGGCCACCGAGGCAATCAAGAATATTCGAGAGTGAATGAAGACAGCTCAGAGCCGACAAAAGAGCTATGCCGACAGGAGAAGGAGCCCTCTGGAGTTTGAAGTCGGAGACAAGGTATTTTTGAAAATATCTCCAGCAAGAGGAATTACGAGGTTTCGTAAGAAAGGAAAGTTAAACCCGCGATACATCGGGCCCTTCGAAGTCTTAGAAAGAGTAGGCAAGGTAGCATATCGACTAGCATTACCACCTGCAATGGCTTCAATCCATAATGTGTTCCACGTATCTATGTTGCGTAAGTACATAGAAGACCCCGCACACATTTTAAAGTACCCTGAAGTTGAGATCACGAGAGATCTCAAACACGAAGTGCAACCTGAGAAGATTCTAGACCGCATCGAGAAGCAGCTAAGGAATAAGACGATCCCCATAGTCAAGATATAGTGGAAAGGCCACACAGTTGAAGAAGCGACGTGGGAGTTAAAGAGTGAGATTCGAGAACGATACCCGGCTTCGTTCTGAGTTTTGAGGACGAAACTTTTTATATTAGTTAGGGATTGTAAACCCCATCCCGGGGGTTATCCTACTCACTCAAAGCCGGGGTGTAAATATTATAAAGGATTATAATATAGCCTTTTGTTTTAACATTTTCAAATGTTATCTCGAATCATAAATAAAGAATAAAATTCTGATTTCTTGTTCATTTCATACATTAAAAAAAATATAACTTGCAAAACAGTGGGTCTAAAAATAAGGTTCGGCTTAGTTTTGACTTAATTACACAAAAGCCCCTGAACTTTCAAAAAATTATATTTTTGTCCCAAATTATGTGAAAACGATAATGTATGGATGAATTCACTTTATAAGACTAGAAAATGACTCAAAGTCACATAGTTAGCCTTCGTTTGAAATTTGAAATAATTTCGAGGTAAAACGAATCTGAAACGAGAAGATTTCGGTAAAGTCGTGAAATTACCGTAAACAACGGGAAATTCACAGAGAGCGAGCTGAAACGACCACTAGAATTTTGAAATAAGAATTATATTCCTATGAAAGGAATACATTCAAGTCAATCATAGCCTCGTTAAAGTCTCGGCAACATAGAAATGCAGAAATGTAGAAAGTTGAGAAACACAGCAAAAATAAAAAGAGGACGGTATAGTCATTGTCGCGTATAAAGCAACTCTCGAAATTTTTCCGAGGGCAGCACAGCCTTAGATCAATAAATATATGTTATTAGATTAATTAGACAGTGACGGAGAGATAATCTGTTAATTTTTTTAGACTGGAACCGTCCCACATAGTATTGGAAAATACTAAAAATACGACGGTTCTTATTTTGGTGATTAGCAGTGTCTAAACAAAATTATTAGTGGAAAAATTCGACCATGGTGCAGCAATACTAGCTAAATAAGCTGAATAAATAAAAATCTTAATGCAAATTGAGAAGGAGAGAGAGAGAGGGTCGGATTTTAGAGAGAGAGAGAGAGATAGAGAGTGTGTGTGTGTTGATTAAGAGCTTGCTAACCATGCTTTCTATTTGCCTATAAATAGAACCTATACACTTCTTGTTCTCATTTTACACTCTCATTTCTGAAAAATAGAGAGAGAGGCCGAGCAAGAGAGAGAAAGAGGAGAGAAAGAAAATAGTTTTGGAGTTGGAGAGAGAGAGGTGGTCGGTTTTTGCAAGAAGGAGAAGAAGAGTAAAGGCTTTCAAGCTTCATAGTCACACTAAGGTAAAGCACTAGTTTGCATGCACTCTAAATTCGGTTTTCCTCCTTCAATACTCTCCTAAAACAAGCTTTCTCCTCTGTCCTAGACCACCCAAAGGTCCACAACATTTGATCTTGGAAGATCAAACCTTAGAGAAGCTCGGCAATAATAGAAAAAAAAAATTGAAGATTTGTGCTTGAGAATTTAGGTAAGTTTTTCAAGAATGACATGCATGGTTGTTTCGATGAATTTCTCTTACCTCTAACCCTTATCCTCATTGTCTCTCCTCTGCCCTAGACCATCATAACATCAAGCTTTGATCTTGAGGTGGAGAAAGTAGGAGCAAGCCGAGCACAACACATAGAACACCACCAAAATCTCAACCGAGAAAAGTTAGGTATAAAAACCTCTAAACCTTATGATCTCAGTTAGTTTGAGTTTAGTTTTCATTTATGTTAAGCCTCTGGATGTATTTGGTGAGAAATGTTATAATAGCTTAGTTGCATGTTAGCATGCTTGATGATAGGTCCGAGCTAAGCTAGAATCCCTAGCTTTCGAAGCTCGTGTGTGTATATGCATGGTGTTTTGTAGTGTTGTGTGTGTCTCGGCCATGCATGTTTACTTTGGGCCATTTTTATCTTTTACATGCTTTAATATCTGCCCTTGCATGCTTTGATAAAGGGATGAATGTATTTTTAAAAAGGATTTAAGGTACGACGATTTCTAACGGATCGTCATACCGAAACCGCGAGAACCGTAGAAAACATGAACTAGGATTTTAAATGATTCCGAACCTAAGCTCTTTGAGAAATTTAAAATGGACTATGAACCTCATCTTCATATTCTTATTCTCTGCCCTTAATGTATTTTAGAGTTAAAAAAATAGATTTTTCAAAATAAAGACGCTACATGATCGGTTTGGTGAAACCGTGAGTAGTTCGGGAAAATGCGCCGTTTTAAAAGATAGTATGGTGATGAATATTGTAACGCTTCCATGACGGTGAATGTAAGGATGATAAATACCCTTAAATACCTAGAAGCTACTGTCCATTTAATGTAATTAGCATGGGTAAAAAGAATGCCAAAGGTCTTGCCCTACAATGGCGAGTTCTAAACCTTAACGCTAGTGTAGTAATAAAACGACCTTAATATAACTAACTCTATCAACATGGAGTTTTGACGCTTCGATGACGGTGAATATAAGGATGATAAATACCCTTGGATACCTAGAAGCTACTGCCATAGTAAAGAAGGATTTCAAAACCTAATACGTTGCGTTCTAGTGAAACCAAATATCGAGTTAAACGAATGCTTTGAAATCTTAAGAATTAGAGTAAAATTTGTTAATCTTTATACTATGAATTAATGATTTTAAAGGGACGATGAAGGAGAAAATTTTGGTCAAGTGGACCAAGGCTCGGTTCGGACTCGTAGTCCGTGAAAGTTCTATCCCGAGCCTAAGTCAACCGTATGATTTGATTTGGAAACTCTCGAGTAGAGTTACTAAGACTATATAGAAGAGTCCTGAGCATTCCTGTGTCTAAGTTAGTAAATTAGTTTCGCTCTCAGTCAATGAAATAAGCGAACTAACGAGAGTAGTTTCTTTTTATTGAAAGGCCTAAAGAAGAACAAGTGGTCGGAGCTCGCAAGTGACACTCGAAGAAATTCAAGAGATTCAACGCTTACACAAGGTAAGTGGCAATGCACCTACAGCACCAAGTTGTGTGTGAATGTGCTTGTATGTTAGGCTATTACTTACATATCTCGAAACGCTTAACTATATGCATGTCTTATTTAAAAGAAGTAAAGAAGCCAAAGTAAAACCCTAGAATGAGAAACAAAAAGTGAAAGAGAAAATATGAACATAAAAGAATGTACAATGTATTGTCATGTCTTGTTATGTGATAATACTAGAATAAGATAAGAATAAAATGTTAATACTGCCGGACTTTGAACCGTGCGTGTAATGATGCCGGGTTCTAACCCGAGTAAGATTAGGGCTAAAACAAAACCGAGCCTTGTTGTTGTTAGTTTTAGAAATCCCGAAATAGTATGTGCGGGTCATAGTACCCCGAGACAAGAGGCCAAAACTCTGAGGACTCTTGAGCAGTCCAAATATTGTGTTATATGTTATCGTTAGAAAACTCCAACACCTCTTATCTAGTTCGTGATCCTCCAAGAGAGAGAGAGATCATGATGAAACGTAAAAGAATAGAAAATGAAATTAACGTCGATGGTACTGCTAGGCTCCTAGTGAGAGCCGTCCCTCGGGACAATGTCATTGTTGAATATATGGGAGACTTGGGCCTCTCCTCGTGGTGCGCATACTTAGAAAGAAGCAGTTACCATCAGTGGATCCCAGAACACTAGAAAGAAAGAAGGAAGAGTAGCCTCCAGAAGTGGTAACTCACAGAAAGAATGGTAACAATAGAGTTTGATCGTCCCGAGACGATCAGACTCTTTTCATTATTGCATTTTGGTTTGAATGGATTGTATTATTGTTGCATTAGTTTGCCCTTACTGAGTTTATCAACTCGTTAGTTTCCTTGGTGTTGTAGGTAAGGGAAAAGCTAAAGCTGAACAGTGACAGGACTACGAGCTGGCGGCGGGCGGTGTGTTTGGTATTTTAGAAGAAGAAACGAATCCCCATGGCGTATTATATATTTTTAATTCCGCATTATATTTCGAAAACATTGTTGTAATATTGAGACCGGGATTGAATCCCGAGGCCCCGCACTTGAGAGAAAATGGTGGCTCTTTTTTCCCTGAACTCGAGAGAAGTCAGGTAGATGTGATTTAATTAAGAAAAGAGATTTAAATTTTCGCATTACAAAAAGAAAAAAAAATACGAGCTCGTTATGTTATAAAGTAATTTATGTTTTACGTATTTAAGTAAGATTATAGTAGATAATAGAAAGAAAACCCCTCTGTCGTGGCCTATGGCCTAGCGCTGGGTCATGACACCTTTATTTAAACAATACCCTGACATTCCCAACAAAATTTGGGTTTATTTGTTTTAAAAACTTCCATTAATGGTTTTTTTTTCACAGCTCAACTCTAATTAATTTACCCTTTTGTTCAGTAACTTGGATTGGCTTTCTGGCTTTTTTTTTTCTTTCCGGTTTTCTGGGTTTTGAATTTGAGGTGATTTTATTTTATTTTATTTTATTTTATTTTTTACCTTGAGGTTGCTCTTGCTGGGATAGCCGAGGAGAAAGAAAAAGAAAGAGGAAGAAGGAGATCGGGGGAGGAGAAAAAAAAAAGGAAAAAGAAAAAAAATAAATCTAATAACAGAAGGGCAAAAGAGTAATTTTATTTTCGTATGAATAGATATCAATAAATTAATTGACACGTGGAAGTTCTTAATGGAAAAAATTGACGGAAGGAAGTATTGAGTCATATTTATAGTACAAGGGAAACGGATCTAACAAATTAAAAATTAGGAGGCAATGTGAAACAACACCTATAGTAGAGGGGGCAGGCATACGTAGAATTTACCCTTTATTTTTTTCAGACTTTGTTTGCTTTTTGTTAGATTCTCCGGTGATTGAGATCGTCTTGAAGCAAAACGTAGTTTTCATTTTCTTAAGAAATGACTCAAGGTACCTCTTTCGTGTCTTTGTTCTTAAAGGCAACAAATTACGTCGTATTTCCCTATCAATTGCATGATCTTTGCTTGTGATGGAATTTTTTTATTTTGTTCCATTTGCGTATTAAACTTTGCTGGAAGAGACGGCCAGTCTTAGCATAATATCTAATATTCATGGTGTCCGTTGTGCTTTTGATCACTTTATATCGTGGTTGCTAATTTACCTTTGTTATTCTCAGGGCACTTGGGTGTAAGATGTTTTCAAAGACTTATTGTTCGAACCAGCTTTCCAGCATTTTTCTAAATATAGGTAATTACTCAATTGCCTTTGCAAGTTCCCAGTGTTGCTAGCAATTTAAAACTTTTTTGTTTTGTAATTACTCAATCTTATCCTTTTTTTTTTTAGCCTTGCAAATTCCTTTCATGTTCTCAAGCTAGGTAGTAGCCTTGTTTTTATGATGACCGGTACTATAATGGAGCAAATTTTCTTTTCCATATCTTTGCCTTCAGTAAGTACCTCTACATTTGGAATCCCTTTTTTTTCCTCATCTTCTATTCACATTCTCTTTCTTTTTTATTCATGCTTGCTTTGTTTTTTCTGTCATTTTCTATCCTTTGCTTAGCTCATGTTACTGCGTTTTGCCCTTTTTTTGTTGTGATAACTGGGGATCCTCGTCGTCCTCTAGACATAAATTGTTAGTTGTTCACTTTATTTATGTTTCTCGATTTATCATGTTCTGAGTCAAAAATAAAAATTCAATGATATGAGCTCTTAACATTGTTTATTATACATAAATTTATTTATGCCTGAAAATTCAGAAACGATGAGCAATTTTTCGTGGCCTTTCAAGTTTTGCAAGCTCATGCCCACTCGATGATATATGTGATTTTTCTCATTTGTTTTAGTATTTTCTCATGCTAAATGTATATTACAAAAACACCTCGATGTTTTCTTGCTGAGTAGAGAAATATGCTTTTTTTGCATGGTCTAATTTATTTTGCTCTTTTGCCATCAACAATTCCGGGGAGGGTGTGTAGAAATATTTTATATTGCCACAAGAAGTAAGAACAATGAGGAACTCAGTTGAGAAACAAAAAGAAATATTATTCAAGGTAAATTGTATCTTGTTTCGAGTATACAAGGTTCTCATAAATAAAATTGATATATATATATATATATATACATACATACATATTCATTCATAAGTTACATAAGTGCATATATGCTTTGTAAATAACAAAATTTTGATCACATGTTTGGGCAAACCATTCCACTCATTACATACTATTCCAAACCATTCAACTTTCTAATCCTACAAACTATTTTATTTTTTTTTCAACACTTTTTTTCAACTTTCTAAATCCCTATACAATATCTTTAAATCCCAACCATTTATATCACCTCGAAATTCGCAAAGTCAAACCATTCAACATCATTTTTTTTTCAAACCATTCCAAACCATTTTTTTCATCCCAAAGAATGGGATGGAATGGGCAAAATGCCTTTCCTAAACATAAGCTGAATGATATTTAATCCTCTTCTTTAAACTACCAAAATTTGCGGCAACATGGGTAGTGTGACCAGGTTCAAAATGAATTAATTGAGCCACTGTTTGGTCCATCTCTTTTGTATTGTCTTGTTGAGATGCAATTTGATCCCAAAAAAAACTGATGTAAACTTAAGACAATTAGTTAAAAAATTGGTTATAAAAGAACTCTTATTTTTGCTGACTAAGTCAACAAACTCTGTTGTGTGTCAGTTTTGTTTCCAACAGCATATGACTGAAGTGACAGTTGATTAAAAAAAATCCAACATCAGCTCGTGCTTTGCCTTAAGGAGTTTAATTCTAAATCTAAACTTTAAAAATCATTATTGTGTTGATAACATAGCAAATAAAGGTTTTCTCTAGGTATATAGAACTCTTATATCTCCAAGAAAAAGAGAAAAAAAAAATTGGCGTTTATTTCTTTTTGCCTACTTTATTTTGGGAGATATACCACTCTTTTGCATGGGTTGTCATGTCTTCAAGGTAAATTCCTTTATCTCCGTTCTTCTAGATTATACAAATTGCAATTCGTGTTATTTTTGAAAAGAAGAGTTACTTGTTGCTATAACGTTTTTGAATTTATTGTGTGTTTTTACTTCCAATAAAAATGCTCAAAGACGTTTATGGATTAAGTTCTTTTGTTCATTTGATGGTGTTGCATTCACTACTTTTTGAAGTTGTTTCCTTTCTTGTTCTTTATTTTGATCTTTTCTCTTTTTATTTATCTCTCACTCTGACATCCATCTACTGCAAAATAACAGGATATCACCAAAATATTTGAATGCTTTTATATGTATGATGCTACTTTCTTTATTACTTAATATATTATTTTTATCATGTTGGATCCAACTTTTCTATATATGAATAAATGTAGTTATATTATTGCAATTGGTAGCATCTTTATGTATGAGGACTTTGTCTTCTTTAATATTAACTTGGAATCATAATTGTTGCTTGTATTTTTGTATTTCGTGTGTTGTGCTTCTAGGTTTTCATATTCATGTGACCTTTTTTTTTTTTTTTTTGCCTTCCCTTTTCTTTCCTCCTAATTGTCGTTGTGTTGCCAGACTTTATTAACTTGAACTTTAGATGTTTTGTGGGTTTTGTCCATCCCGTGTTTTTTTTTTTTTTTTGTTTGTTTTTTTTTTAAAGAAAAATGACTTGCTGCACTAACCTTCTTGAATTTGCTTTGTAGTATTTTACTTCTAATCAAGATACTCTTATAAGTCTGTGCTAATAGTATTGCATTCACTTCCTTATGAAGCTCTCTCCTTCTAACTTGTCTAATGCAAGCTTCTAACATGATTATTTCCTGAACATTTTTTTCTTCATGCATCCTTTCGCATTTTCTTTTTGTAGCGGTTTACGTCTCATTTTTATGTTACTTTGCCCTTTACATCTTCTTATTAATAATAAAAGCAACTCATTTAATCCTCATATTTTCATACATTTATATAATCAAACTGGTCTAATAGCCTTGAAACAAAGACTGATTTCTACCTGATTTCTAGCAGGGAAAAAAATATTGTTCAAACAAAATGGACGCTTGCACTCATTGTCTTCGAGTCCTCAAGCCAGAAAGATACAAGAGTCGCATTTTAAGGGTAAAAAACCTTAGAATACATTTTTGTGGCAGAAAATTCCGCGCAAATTTGCGAAAGCCTTTGTCGATGCAACACAATCTTGTTGATGTCAAAATCAAGACCCGTCTTGACATATATTATGTCCGTCTACATTGCTCCTCTAGCGGTTCGATGTATTTATCTAATGGTTGGAAACACATTGTGAAACAACGCCGCTTAAAACCAGAAAATATACTTTCTTTCACATTAAGAATAAAAAAAGGCATGTCTCTCATTCTCACCGTATTTGCCACATCGGGTGTTGAAAAAAAATTCAAAATATTATTCCACATAAAAGACATGGTGTTCAGCAACGACTTCACCATAAACAGTTTATCTTAGTATTATATAAAAATTTTCCTTTGACATTAAATGTATAGTTGATCTTTTCCACCTTTCAATTTCGTTGTCAATATTATCTAACTAAAATCCAATACATTTTTGCTTGAACTTCTCAGTATTATACAACCAATAAAAAGACTTAAAGTGCAATGAGAATTTATAAAACAAATCTAAGGAATAATTGTCTTGTTATTGCTACGTAGATCTTCATATCATTAATAATTATAAAAAATTAACTATTGTCGTTTTTATGCTTAAAACATTTCTTATTTTCTAATGTTAAACAATCTCCAATATGTACAATTGTCAATATTATTTTCTTCTTACACATATTTTTTCAATCATATTATGTCAATCCTTATATTTTTTTGGAGACTATCTCTTTTGCTGTGCAAACAATGCAAAAAAATAAAAATAACAACAAAATAATATAGCTCAGTATATATTGTTTATGATCATTTGTTATTTCATTTCATAATTTAATCTATTTTTTTTCATCGCAAGTTGAACCAAAAAATTCCCTCCTCGATCGTAACTCTATTGTAGCCAAGTAGCATTTATCATTTCTGTAATTTTTGTTATGCGAAGTGTTTTATATTATCTGTACAGATTTGGGCTCCTTTCATCAAAAACAAATGTTGCTTATCTCTATAACTTTTGATTATTGTTATCTTTCAAGAAAACCGCTTGCATGATGCATTTTACAATTATCGTTGTTGTTTTGTAAATCAATTATAGTAAATTTTGTAATGAATATAGTCATAACAAATTATTTACAGAAATATGACACTCTTCTTATTCCTTTTCCTTATGGATAATATACAGATACATACAAACAAACATAAATATCATATGCTGCTATGAGATAAAACTACGCGAAACTAAAAAATATATATATCTTCGCCATTCTTTTATTAAGTGTTATGCGTCTTATCAATTGTCATATATAATTGTAATTTGATCAATACGATGTTTGAGCAAAAAAAAAAACCTTATTGAGCTACAGTATAATTACTTAAAGCTAAAAGATTGCTTAGTGGACAACAATAATAAATAAAAACGCATTAAAAGATTTTATTTTTTGTCTTTTTTTTCATAAAAGAACAAAAAGTGCAGAAGAATGTTATATCTGGAAAAAAAATTGAAGAATAAACTTTCTCGTCAATTTCTGAGGAAAAAAAAAAGCTTTCTTTGTGGACAATTTCATAACAACCTTTGCAGATTTCTCTATACTCCAAGTTATATCTTTCTCATTTATTTTATATTATTAAGTTTTTCTTTTGAATTTTTGAGTTAGCTTTTTTTTTTTTTTGTTATTTCATACCACATTTGAATTTGAGAAAGCCATATCTAATAGGAAATATGAATCAAAGTTTAAGAAATTTAAAAGAAAAAGAAGATTCGAAAGTTTGAACGAATCCCAAAAAAGAGTCCTAAATAATTATTCACATGTACTAAAAAAGATGAAACTAAAACAGGTAAAAAAACAATTGATAAAGAAAAACACTTAAATGAATTAGGTGAAGATGAAGAAATGGTAGGAAAAAACGTAGATAATACAGATGATCAAAATATTGATTACAAATTGATTGATAAAGGAGAAGAGCAAGAAATGAATCAAGAAGATAGTGTTGAGATAGACACTAAAGACAATGATAATTTGAGTGATGTGTCTATGAAGATTTATGATCCATGAAGATGGAAAAGTATAAACAACAAATTAAGGGATTTCTTGGTGGAAAAAGGTCCAATTAGAGACGAAGATATAAGTTTTCCAAAAGATAGAAATTCTAGGCATTTCTCCACTTTTTATTACATTAGAAAACTACCAAATATTGAAAGACGTGAGTGAAGATAGTTGATATATTCAAAGGATTTTGACAAAGTATATTACTTTTGTTGTAAATTGTTTAATACTAAGTCAAATATAAATCAACTAGGCAATGAAGGAACCAATGATCGGAGAAATCTAGGTGCCAACCTTAAAAGTCATTAAACAAGTGATGAGCCCATAATGCATATGAACGATTGGTTTGATCTATAGTTGAGATTGACAAAAAAAAAAATAGAACAATTGATAGACATGCCCAAGAAAGAATAGACAATGAAAAGGAGCATTAGAGGAATCTTTTAGTAAGAATAATTGCTATTGTTAAAACTGTAGCTAAGAATAATTTGGTATTCAGTGGAAATAATGAGAAGATTTATCTAGAAAATAATGGCACTTTTTTAGTCTAGTTGAGATGATTGCCGAATTTGATTCAACAATACAAGAATATGTTATCCGTATTAAAGAATGTGAGATTCATAATCATTACTTGGGACATAATATTTAGAATGAGTTGATACAAATGTTAGCACTTGAAATTAAGAGTACAATTTTGAAAAAAATTAAAGAAGCAAAATATTTTTCGATTATTCTTGATTGTACTCCAGATTCAAGTCACCAAAAATAAATGTCTATCATATTGAGATGTGTAAATATGTCAATAAGTCCAATAAAGATAGAAGAATATTTCTTAAAATTTTTGAATGTGGAAGATACTTCCAGAGAATGACTTTTTAATGCAATTATAAAAGAGAATGAAAATTTGAAACTAGACATCAACGATAGAAGGCAAGGATTTGACAATAGATCTAACATGAAAGGAAAACGTCAAAGTGTACAAAAAAAATATTGTTGGCCCAAATGACACACTTGATTACTTAAAAAAGGGTTGATTCTTTTCCAAATGCATATATTGCTTATAGAATATTTTTAACAATTCCAATGACTATTGCTTCTGCTGAGAGGAGTTTTTCAAAGCTGAAATTTATAAAATCATATTTAAGATCATCTACGTCACAAGAGCGGTTAAATAGATTGGCAATGATAATTATCAAAAAAAATTATTGGAGAAGCTTGATTATAAAAATCTAGTTAACACTTCTGCTTCCCAAAATGCAAGAAAAATAATTTTTTTACTAGATACTTCTTTTTGTGTTTCTTGTGTGTTGTTATCTTTTCAAAATTTATAGCTTGGAGAAAGGTCAACTTGACCGCCCACATATTGATAAAGCATGGAGACTTGCGTATTTTCTTTTTGTAGACATATATGTTTATTGACTTGGATGTAATTCTAGTTTGATCAATACTTTTTTGTGTTTATTAGATATTAATTTTAAATTTTGTGTTATTTCAAATAATAAAAGATATTGAATTTTATTTAAAAAATTCAAAAGGCCCCTTTTGTGAATTTCGCTTAAGGCCCCAAAATTCAATGAGCCGGCCCCCGGCTACATACCTCGTGAAGCCAACTCAAGCGCTGAGTTGTCTGCCTCTTCCGTGCGAGGTATCGAGTGCCTCACCACAATGTCGTCATCCCGTTGGCCACCATAGCCGCCATGCCGGCCCCGAGAGACCCCCAACATAGTCCTAGCAAGACCCGCTACTCCCTTGAGTCGTCGCCTTCTTTCGTGCACAGAATCGGAGCTTGCTGTGACTCAGCCACCCCGCGCGGAACTCACCCCTGGCCACCCGAGCTATAGCAGTGACTCCGGCAAGCCGCGCCACTCCACGTCGTATGAACTCTTACGAGATTTCGAGCCATAAGTTGTCAAATCGAGCTAACCGCCACTCCTACGACGACCTCAACACAGCTCGAGTCCTCGTCGATGTTTGCAATATCCCAACCTTTTGCGTTTCAAATAAGGAATTTGATTAATGAATTATTCCTTTTAGATTTCATGATTTCATCCTTGATAGTTTTTTTTTTTTTTTTGAAAATTTATTTCCGATAATCGTAAGAAAAATGACAAGAGAATAAGATTAAAACATTATTTTTTTATATTTTCTAAAATTAAGAAATATATTGAATGACTGGATATTGTACTTTGTGAGAAAAATTATAATTAGTATACAACAGTGTTCACTTTTACTCAAAACTGCACATAACTTTTTTTTTTAAGAAAAGAAAAGACACAAAAATTAGATGTAGTTTTTTAAAACATTACTTGGCGTTAAAATTGGCTAAAAATTTAACCAAGCAGACGCCATTTCTAGGATGGAAGAAGTAATTTTATTTCCCCCCTTGAATAATAATAGGAAAGTGTGGATAGAGATTTCACATTATACGAAAATAATTTTTTTCTAAATAAAATTTTACCAATTAGGGACCAATTAAGAGAGAATTTTGGTAAGGAAACATATATTTAAAAATTGTGTATCATGGCTGAGTGATGGGCGGCATTAGAGAGGAGAAATAAGCCAAAAATAAGTTTAGGTTCATGATCTCTTAGTCAAACTACAATTCGCCGAAAAAGGAAACAAAGTTGGTTAAAGAAAGGACTTAATTCCCATTGATTAGAGGAGATTATGAGAAATAATTTTTTTCCTTTTCTTCCTCATATTGGCCGGCCATTATATGAGTATTAAGACAAAAAAATTTGTTTCACAATAGCCATTCTTAAAGTTACATAATTCTAGAACCAAAGACAGAAAAAGAAAAGAGAAAGAGAAGGAAAGTAGGGAGGAAATTTTGAGGGAAAAGAAAAATAGCAAGGGGCGGCCTAGATATCAGATTTTTTAAAGCTTGTTCTGTGCAATTTAAGGTATAGTAAATTCCCTGTGTGTGGTTGGAATGATTTTTGTTAAGCCCGAACTAATTTAGATTAGGACCGCATCGGAAAATTGCGTGCCAATAAGAGCTTTCGAAGAAACTAAGAGCATCTCCAATGCAATGCCAAATTTGTGTGCCAATGCTAAAATTTGGCATTTTGACATAAAAAATGTTCTCCAATGCAATGCCAAATTTGGCATTAAATTTGGCAAATGCTATACATGGTGCTAAATTTGGCACCAAGTATAGCATAATGCCAAATTTTGGCATTTGAAGTAGGTCATTGATTGGTCAACTTTTAAGCACTTTAGTTAAAAATTAATATTTTATTCAAAAAAGTTTCCTCTTACCAAGAGGTCATTATGACTAATAGTAGTCTTATTTACTATTGGTTAGCATCAACTACTTTTATTGGTTTTTGCAACTAAAAAATAATAAAATAATAAAATAGCATTTGAAATAGCATTTGTGCATTGGAGGATCAAATATCAAATATGGCATTTTTACATTTTTGAGTGCTAAATTTGGCATTGGCATTGGCATTTGCATTGGAGATGGTCTAAAGGACAAAAGGTATAAATCTTATCTGGAACTTTTATAATTATATTTGGAGGAATTTTAAAGCTATAAATTTTGAATTTTTTTTTTGGGTTATGAACCCGGACCGTTGTTAGAATGTCTTTCTTAGCCTGATTAGGGTGGGTTCTTTTTTAGATTTAGAAATAAGACGATATTATTTGCGTATGAAAATTTTTATAGGCGTTCATCTATGAGTCTAAAATATGTGTATAAAATTTCAGAATTATTGGATGTATAAATATTTTTTGAAAAATATGGAACCAAGAGTTGTCTTAACGGTTTCTAGACAGTACATGTGGACTAATACTAATATGGATAAAATAATTTTCTTCTCAGAATTTGAGAAATGATGTAAATAAAATATCAAAACAAATGATGCACAAGGCGCGGCTAGAGAGGAAGAAGTAGTCCAAGGAGGAGCTTGATGAAGAGAAAGGAGGGCTTCCCAAAGAACAGCAATAGGAAGAGGCCGAGGGGCCAATGCTGCTGCTCCAAAACAAAACATGGCAGCTACGGTGGTGGCACTCGAACAGCGCTTAGAAGCGCAAGAGATAGATATATATGGACTGAGAATTGAGCTGCAACCGCAAAGAGGTAGTCAACACTAACATAACAGGCACCCCAAATGGTAGCTTCAGTAATGTCTGTGCCACAACAAGCTGCGAACCCTAAAGCTCGAGTAGCAACACCTGACTTATTCGAGAGATTCCATCGCATGCGTGCATTGGAGTTTGAAGGATCTTCCCGCCCGTTAGGCGCTGATGAATGGTTGTCCAGTTTGCAAGTAATCTAGGATTTAATGAACTTGACAGATCAAGAGAAGGTTTGTTATGCATCATTCATGTTGAAAAAGAATGCGAGCTACGGGTGAAAGACATTGAGGATATGGAGGAATGTGAATAAGATGATCTGGGCTAACTTCGTTAGGGAATTTGACAAGAATTAGTTTCCAAAAGGAAATTTTAGAAGTAGTTTTAAAAATACTTATGAGAAAATTCAAAAATGGATTAAAGAAAGTAGTAAGTAACTATTTCATAAAGTCGGGTTGTTATTGTATTCCTGATTTCATTACTGCCTCCTTAAGCCATTGTGAGCTGCTGTTACTCGTGCTAGGTGAGATCGAGCTCGAACCGTTAATTATACTTTGCTTCCTCAGGTTTTAATCCTTGATGAATTTAACAATATTGCGACAATCTTAGTTGTGCTTTATTTTGTATCAAAGTTGATATTTTTCAGTGTTCATAAGATTGGTGTAGAATAGCAGTAATACACCGTCATCAAGAAATTAATAATGTATTTGTGTGGGTTTTTGCATATTACATGCTTGATTTAGTGCAAAGGGTTAGAAATTTTGTTAGAGAGTTAGTTTTGAATATCGTAGCAATTTTATGATTTCAATGTTGTTTTTCATTTTGAAACAAATCTTATAAATTTTACAGTGATCGTGTCGGGTTGTAAGTATATCAAGTTGTCGAGGCAATATCTATGATTTTAACATTGATCTTCTTTTGAATCTGTTTTTTCTAAATGTTGGAAATGATGGTTAGTGTGTTGTATTTAACTCATCTTTTCCACTTCGGCTTTCTGATTTGAGATTTTAAGAAAAGGGTTGATTTTGAAAATCTAGAGGTTTCATGATTTAAGAAAAATCATTGTATTTTCGGTTAGATCGGAGCTTGAAACCGTTAAGACTTATTTTAAAAGAAAATTATATTCTTATTATCACGAGTTATGAAGGAGATTCGAAAAAACAAACTTGGACACACAATCCTTCACTGCCGATCACCAAAGGTATAAACGGGCGACCAAAGGCAACTTCTAGTTGGAAATGCGTTACCATTTTTTTTTTAATATGTGATTTTTAGTTCACAAACCATTCTATAGTTTATCTTGCGTGGAATCCGAGCCACAGGAGCTCGGTGTTGATTTTGTTATCATACTATGAACCAACGCACGTGCTTCCACTAGTTAGATTAAGAAAGAGATGCCTTAATGATTTCACTTTCAATTTATCTTTATCTTTTCTTTGTTGTTCTCTGTATTATTATTTTGCTTATGCCGTAAATAATGGAAATTTTTAGAAAATAGCCATCTTTTAACGGGTAATTATAAAAAATGAAAAATTTTAAATATCCCCCTTTATTTATGGTGTTGTGGTAATGTGTCAAAGGAATTTAACTTGAGTAAAGTACACCAAGCTTTAAGCGTCTGTGATTTGGGCAAATTAAAACAAAAGCCTCATAGTCCTTATATAGCCTAAAGACCCTCCACCCATTTTGCTTCACAATCCATGTGGGACTTTTTCTTTTCTTTTATTTTGCCAAACGCTCAACAATTTCTACCTTGGTGAGATAAAAGTAACTCCATAGTTGACACTATAACCATTATTTTTTAATATGTGATTTTTAGTTCACAAACCGTTCTATAGTTTCTCTTGCGTGGAATCCGAGCCACAGGAGCTCGGTATTGTTTTGGTTATCATACTATGAACCAACGCACGTGCTCCCACTAGTTAGATTAAGAGAGAGATGCCTCAATGATTTCACTTTCAATTGATCTTTATCTTTTCTTTGTTGTTCTCTGTATTATTATTTTGCTTATGCCGTAAATAATGGGCATTTTTAGAAACTAGCCGTCTTTTAACGGGTAATTATAAAAAAGAAAAAATTTTAATATCTCCCTTTATTTATGGTGTTGTGTCAATGTGTCAAAGGAATTTAACTTGAGTCCAGTACACCAAGCTTAAAGCATTTATGATTTGGGCAAATTGAAACAAAAGCCTCATAGTCCCTATATGGCCTAAAGACCCTCCACCCCTTTTGCTTCACAATCGATGTGGGACTTTTTCTTTCTTTTTTTTTTTTTTTTTTGCCAGAATTCCAACAATTTCTACCTTGGCGAGATAAAAGAAACTCTATAGTTGATGCTATAACCATTGTCTTCCCCGACAATCATAATTCTCAAGCCAGAGAACTATACTCCTACTCCACCTATGAGTGGACACACTTAGAATCCATGTATTCTAAGAATTTTCCCTTCAGCAACATGTAGAAAACCCTTGCTAAAATTCTATGGTGCAACTTCCTCCGTTTGGCTTCCCTGGAAGTCCATCAGTCGTCAACATATCTTCCACCAGTTGCGTCATGCCAAACCAATACCCGTGTGCAAACTTGTGGATCCGCCAGACGCAACACATCCTCTTTCATAGTAAAGCGGACATAGCATGAAGATGATCCCTCTCACTCTACAAGCGATATCACCGTCCCCCATGAAGAGAGAGATACTATTAGGATCTAACTTGGAGCCTTTCGCCGAACCCGCTACATTCAAATCCTTATGTAACCTAGATTGCTTCAACACATTTTTAACTTGAACTTGCAACAAGCCAAAGATGACCACTCCATCAAATTTCTCTACGTCAACCCTTAACATATCTACTTCGTGGCGGTTTAATTTTCCTTACATAAATCGAGAATATAAACTTGAATAATGCTAGACATACCAACTCTTTTACAAACTTACAGAACTTTGTTGTTATTGTTGTTTTTTTTTTTTAACTTCTGGTTGAGAACCAATTTTAGATTATTGAATTTACCTTTATAAAGTAAAAATGATGCACCATCATTGTTTTTTCTCTTTTTTTTTTCTTTTTTTGAAAAAACCCCTTAAACTCGGGCATTATCAAAATCTATCACCGACAGTAAATATAGCGTTTCAATACAAGTCAAGATATTGTTATGTTATTTTTCCCTCATATATATGAAATCTATACAATATAAAATGTGCCAACAGCGTTTTCCCAAAGTTTCGTAGTGTTTTTTTTTTAAAGCGGTTTTGTGGCTTCTTTTGTGTTTTTTTGTTAAAAAAAATGCGTTTTTAAGGGGTTAAAATGATTTTTTTTTTTAAAAAAAATTGGGCTTTTACAGTATTTTTTAAAATTTTAAGGACTAAAATGCAATTAAATAGAGGCGTAAATGCAAAAAAAAAAGTACTTGAAAAAAAAAAAAGCTCCTTTCAAGCCCTGACACGGGCCGCGTGCGTGGGCCCCACGTGTCAAGGGCTACCCCCTTTCCACGCCCACTTCCCTCTTGGGCGCATGTGGACACGCGCACATCAATTTTTTTTTTCCAAACTTTCTTTTTTCTTTTTTTTTTCTTCTTTTTAAACTTTCCTTTTATTCTTTCCTTCTCTATTTTTATTTTAGATCCTATATTTTTTTCTTTTTTTTTTATCTCTCTTTTTTTTTCTCTTTTGTTATTATACTATTTTTTATTTTTATCATTATCTTATTATATAGTTTTTTATTTTATTTTTTATTTAAAATTTGTTTTTACTATATTTTTTAAATAATAAAATTTTTATAATACTTTTCCTTATTTTTTATTCAATAATTTAATAAGTTTTAAATAAATGCACGTGCCAAAAAACTAGTCTAAAATCAAATGCAAACTAATTGAGAACTTCCTTTGTATGGGGCACAAGTAAATGACCTAACTTCAAAATGATGAAACAAAAACTTGCCAGTAGTCCACTTTCAACTTTAAATATTAATCGATGGGCAAGATTTAGAGATTTGTGGTTTTGAGCTAAATTTTAGAACTCATTTAAGAAAATGTCAACTTTAGCAATGGTTAACTACACTTTAGCGACGGTCATGCAATTGTTTAGTTAAAGTAAAAAAGTAATTCATAAAATCTTCGCACAAACAAGAATATTGTCAACTTTTACAATGTATGTTGCAAATACATTTTCATTGAGAAGGAAGTACCTAAAGTCAGAAATGTCCAAAAACATTCTGCTTAAAACTTGTCAACAGCATTACATTACAGATTACAAAGCACACATCAAAAGCCAGATCCAAGTTCTCGCCATCACACCGGAGTCAATCCGACAACACCTGCAACCGCGGGATCACAGCAAGAAACGCAGAGATAATCAAGATTTTCATCAACTTAAAAAGGACAGCAGAAATCCAATAGCAGTGAAAGTAAGTTGCAACTTCAAAGTAACTGTAAATACAAGTTCAAGGCACACCACATTGCACTTGGCAGTGTCTCCGTGTTTTCCACAACACACGCGTAGCTTTAGACTTCGATCTAGTTTATAATAATATTTTTCATGTTTTACCATCAAATGTAAATTGATTGGCCTACACGGATATTTAGATTTAAACATGTGTCACTCCATGTTTTAGGATATGGGAAACTGGTAAACAATGAAGGTGATTACATTTGTTCATCGAGTGCCTAGAATGGGTTTTCCATTGCAGGCAAGAAGAAAGAGACTACGGACACAGGAGCAAAATAAGAAACGAAAACTCTAGCTAATAGAGGAGGTAATACTTCAAGATAATGATTAATAAATATTAGGAAAATTTTGGTAGGTAATCTATTTTTTAGACCGTATTTAAAAAATGCTTAGAACTTTTTTTATTGAGGTGAATGGCCTATTTTTGGTAAGTAGACAAAATACCATAGTAAGGGAACAAAATACCAGCCATTTTTAGCTGGTATCTTGTCTACTAACCATAGTAAATAATCTAAATACCGAAAATGAATTTTTGATAAACAGACAAAACACCATGGTAAGTGGACGAAGTATCGGCCATTTTTAACTGGTATTCCACCTACCATAATGAATAATCCATATACCGAAAACGGACATTCACCTAAAAAAAAAGTTATGAACATTTTTTTAAATGTGTTCTAAAATAGGGCTATTTAGCTACAGACCCCTAAATATTAAGCGAGAGAGAGAGAGAAAAACTCCAGGCTGCGATAAGAGATTATATCTAAAAATTTATGCACCAATCTAATATTTAAGCTAACACTCACACCAAAGATAGTTTCTCTGATTGAAAAACCTCAGGTTCAGCCAACCTCTTTTCTTTTCTTTCTATAATTGTAATGGTTCTCTGTAGTAGCAATCCAACACTAACGTTAGTATGTTTCTATTTCAGTTCAGGGGAAAAAATACAGTTGGGTTGACTAACGCAGTTCAACTATAATCACCAAATCCAACAAACTAAAGCAGGTCTCTAAATAACTAACCCATTTCTAAGAGTTTCCTTTTTAACTATGTATCAAATCTTTCTAGCTCACCACGTATAATCACCAAATCCAACAAACTAATGCATGTCTCTAAATAACTAACCCATTTCTAAGAGTTCCTTTTTAACTATGTATCAAATCTTTCTAGCTCACCACGTGACACCATCAAGATATACGGACAATTCTTACCTAGTAGCTATTTTTAGACAATAATTAACAATCATACCAAGCATTTGATAAAAAAATTCTTTTACCCAAACTCTTTCCATAATTTGCTTTCCAGAAGCAGCTTTGGAGAAGCAACTCATACCGTAACTTTTAGTTCTTATTATTGCTCCAACAATAACATATTAGCTCATACTCATATTCCCAACTTGAAAATAAAAGACAAACAATCACAAAAAAAGAGAACTGATGAAAATCCAATGTAGTGCTTACCACATGCCAACCTTCCACCTGCGTTGCCAGTGGTCAAACTAAGTTCATGTCCACCTGCAAATGCCAAAATCAGATGGGAGTTAGACAAGAGTCATCGAAATCACACAAGCAGATCACTAGGGTGTAAGACATTCATAGTTGAAGCTTGGCTCCCATAGTAGAGTGGCTGGGAGAATTTGAGTCAAGGTTTTGGCTCACATAGTAAAAAGAGAGCAACATTTCTTATCAGTTTATTTGTTTCCATTTACACTAATGCTAAAACAATATGTCTATACTACTACTAGAAATATAATAATCCATCATATCATAATTTGATTTGAAAAGCTAGAAGTATAGCTTCCAAGAATGATGTTTAATCTATAAGAAAAGGCTAAGAATTGGAAGTATAATTGTAGTAGGTAACAAATATATACCCTTCCCAAGGTCGTCCTCAAGCTCATGAACCACCAAGGCTCTTCCAACTACAGAATTAGGACCACTCAGTGGTATCTGCACATTTTAGCAAAAAGTCACTAGCAAGTGTCTCTATAGAACTAGAGGTAACAGAGAAAATTTATAAAATAAAGTCATATTACGTCTCAAAAGCATCTATAGTTTAAGGTCACTAAGCTGCATCCACACATTTCACAAAAACCAAAATTGGGAATGAAGTACTACCTGTGTGTCGACAATTGTTGCCTCCGCCACTCCTGCATTCCCAACATTTGTCATGCAATGAATTACCGAAATGAAGTTAGAGAGAAAAAAAAAAAATTTCCAAAACAAATTACCATTGGCATCAGCAATAATGTTTCCCAGGTCACCCGCATGACGGATTTCATCCTCAGGAGCTCCATGAGTCAATCCATTGGGATTGAAATGCGCTCCTGAAGTTGAACATATCGAAAAGTAAAGATTATAATCCGAACAATTTTCCACAAAGATACGAAGGCATGACTTAGTTAACTTACAAGAAGCCAAGGTTAATGTTTGAATTTCAAAATAAATCAAGCCTTACCTGTAGAAATGCAACCGTTGGTCGTATCACCATACTCGTGCTACACAAAGAAAAGAAAAGAAAAGAAAAAAAAAATGAGAGAATTTAATGTTGTCACATTGTTTTGCTAACGATCCAATGGTAATGGAAGCCACAAGTAAGGTTCTCACCAAATGGAACCCATGAGGCCCTGGAGTAAGTCCGGTAACTCGAACATTAACAGTTGTCGGACCTATTAAAAAGTACAACAAAATCAACAAATGAAAGTCTCAAAACTTCATCAAAATTGAAACACCATTAACACTATAATATCAGAAACTCAAATTCTCCAATATTTTCTTTATTTGCCACTTCAAGAAAGTACCCAAAATCATTCATAACAACAAAGATAACAATAGAACATCAAGAAGGTTGAGCACATTTATTCAAAATACAACATTTAATTATCATGGCAAAACCCCAATTCATTTTAACTTATAAAAAGAAGTCCCAAAGAGCTTAGAACTTCTTTTAGAATTTCCCAAAATGAGATAATTAGAAGGAATGCCATGAAATGATGAAAAAAAAAAATTTAATAAAATAAAAGGATTTCTTATCTACATATACTATACTTGTAAAATGCCATTTTCAAGCACACAATCTTTATTTAGTTTCAGAGTAATCTTGCGGTGGCATTTCTCACAATTAAATGTAATAGTGCAAAAATTCAATCCATTACAACTAGTTGGAGTTGCAATCTTTAAATTCCAAATTAAATTTCAATAACGTAGCTTTCACTAAACCAAACAGAGATAGAAAGCAATCAAATATTCAACTTAAAACGGGACCCACATTTGACCCCATTTTAAACCAAAAAAAAAAACAAAAACAAAAACAAAAAAACAAACTGTGAAAGTAGATACAAGTACCCCAAAAATAAAGGTCCCAATCCTCAAACGAATTACTAAAAAATCTTAGGAATATTGCGAGTGAGTAATCTATATTATATACATAAAAAAGGAATGTGTGCAAATTATTTGGTAAGGATAATAAGTTCAATATTGTAGTTGTATTATTCTGAGTAATACAATACCATTTTCCTTGAGTTTGACTTGGTTCTAATCAGATACGCACATTTCCGTTGCTTAGCACAATAAATGTAACTTTAAACTTGTAGAAAGCACTCAATAGATAACATAATGATAGACAATCCTAACTCGTAGCTTCCAAGGAAAGACCCAAAACCAGAAGAGTTCATATAATTGGATCAGGAAATTCCCAAGTGAACCCAAATCGGAAAGAAAGCAACCACATCTCTAACTGAGAAAGTGAAAGAAAAACCAGAAAACGAAACGCACCGTCGTCTTGCTGGGTCAAAGTGACGACGCCGTCGACGCCGGCGGTGCCCTTGAGGACGGAGACGGCCTTCTTGGTGGCGGCGGCGACGACAGTGAGGGGCTTCGGCGCCGCGGCGGAAGAGGAGGAGGAGAGAGAGAAGGGTTTGGCTTTGAAGGAGAAAGCGATGGCATGGAAGGAGGAAGAGTGGTTTGGGTTTGAGAAAAGGAGAGTGGGGTTGGTGGATGAGAGGAGGATTGAGTGGGCAGCCATGAATGCCAATGCCGCTGCTTGCATTGATTGCCCAAATCCAATCCAATTGCTTCTTCTAAATAGGTTGTCTCTTTGGTGGTCGAGATTTTGTCATAAATTTTTTTTTATGATAAATAGGATATATATTCGTTCTTCACTCTGCTCTCTCTCTCTCTATTTGTCTGTTTGTAAACTGTGAAGAAAAGACAGAAGGTTCTCGTAGTTTACCCTTTTGTTTGGGGTATCAACTTAAACCATTCTATCTTATTTTTTGGGATAGAAAAATTAGTTTGAAAATAATTTAGAATAATTTGAAAATAATTTGTAAAAAGAGAATTTTTGGAAGATGGCCTTCTCCCCTCTTTCAATAGAAAATTTGTCTTCATCTTTTACAATTTAAAAGTTTGTCTTTCTCCTTTAAAAAACGTTTTTTGTCAGGACGATTTTGCCCCTAAACCACAGTCACATGCTCATCAATGGCTTTCACAAATCCCTCAATGGTCACTACCCACATGTTGTCTAAGTGCGCTCATGTCAACGATGCCGTTTCAATCTTCTTCTTCTCCTTCTCCTCCTTTGAAGATTGCAGTGCGTTCGCTTACAACGCCATTACCGCCGAGCTCGTCGCCAATGACAAGCATTTGAAGTGCTTGAGCTCTAAAGAGAAATGAAAGATTTGATTGTGTTTGTCTTATAATTATACGTTCCCTTGCATTATTAGAGCTTGTTGTGATTTATTGGAGGTTTTGGTGGTTAGGAAGGTCCATGGTTGTTATTTAAGCTGGTTTTGGATTTCGATGTGTTTATTGGAACAGCTATGGTCAACACTTTTTTGAAGTTCAGGTTGGTAGATGAAGCGCAAGAGCTGTTTGTAGAATTGCCTGAGAGAGATGTTGTGTTATGGAATGCACTGGTCTCTAGTATTTAGATGAATTACCATGGTGAATCGTTTATTTACCAGCGTTCAATACTTGTTTGATGAGTTATGTTTTATTAAAAACACGTATTTATATGAATTACAATGGTGAATCGTCTACTTACTATGAATTATTATGCCATCAAACCCCGTATTTAGATGAATTACTATGGTGAATCATATACTTACCAATATTCAGGACTTATTTTATGCATTATTTTTCATTCAAAATTTGTACTGAGTTGAATTACCATGGTGAATTATATACTTACTAGCATTTAGGACTTCTTTAATGCATTTTGTACTATTCAGAGTCTGTATTTAGATGGATTACCAAAGTTAGTCGATAGCTTGCCAATATTCTAAACTTGTTTTATGAGTTATGCTTCATTCAAAGCCTTTATTTAGATGAATTAACTTAGTAAAACGATTTACTAGTATTAACTTCTTGTTTCACGAGTTCATTAATTGTTGTTTACTAGTATAAACTACTTTTAAAGTATATATCTACCATTGAATTTGCTCAAGCATACGCAATTTAGTATGGAAATTAATTCATACAAAATATGACAATATCTATTGCAATCAAATATTGTTTCTAATCTACCCACATGTTTTAACGTCATATTATAAAAAAAATCAATAATAATAACAAAATCCGTTCACCCATTGTTTCAACACTACTGTAACAAAAAATCTTTCAAAAAGCATTACAAAATGCAATATCACTCTAGTCTTTAGTATTATCTCCTAGTCTTTTTTCTGATCTTGTGCAACAGAGTCAAGGTAATCCTGTGTTTTTAGTGCAACTGAATCTTTTGTTTGCCTCCACATTGAGCCTTTTCATAATAAGCTGATGAACCTGTAAATAAAAAATAAGATGGTTAAAAATGTTATAATTTTCAACTAATTATGATTCTTCAACTGAATGAACAATATTCATAGAACGAATATTTAATACCAGCAAATAGTCAATTAACCTTTGTAATTCATCTTAGTACAAGACTTTGAATGAAACATAATGCATAAATAAAGAGTATTGAATACTAGTAAGTATTTTATTCACCATAGTAATTCATCTAGATATTAGCGTTTTGATGAAACAAAACTACTTTAATGAAAAAGTGAATACTGGTAAGCAGTCGATTTACTATAGTAATTCATTACATGCAATTGATAATTATTGCATTAAGATCATCATAAACTAAGTATAAACATGTATTCTGCATTTTAGAGCATCTATAAAAAAGGCATAGCTTGATATACCATCATAATTCATTGAATTACTAATATTTTAGCAAATTTGCATACCCATTACTAAACAACAACAACAACAGCAAAACAACTATTACTGTACAATCATTCAAAAAAGCATAACTTAATATACTATAGTAATTAATTTATTCACTCAGTCATGAACCCGATTGAGCATGATGATTCCAATAAATTTAATATCTATGTGATTTAGCAAATTGTCCAAACTATTTCCAATAGATGTTAACATCCACTTCAACACATGAACAACATAAGATACATAAACACGGTATTTAACTTGCTAAATAACAATAATCAAATTTCTCAATTCTAAAGCCTGAGCTATGAGTTGCTAGGAGCAGAGAATAAATTATTTGGTTGAATGAACATATGAATTCTAGCAGTATTTGGAACACCACTGTCAATAGTAATCAATTGATATACTATTGTAACTAATTGATATAAACAAGGATCAGTACAATAACAAAGCAATGAGAAGAAAAACACAAATAACCCAATAGTTTGTGATAAAATTACAACAATTCGATTGATTACTCATGTAATTAAATTATTTACTCTTTTAGAGTAGATACTGCGATTGATTACTCATGTAATTAAATTATTTACTCTTTTAGAGTAGAAACTTACATCTCAATGAGCCATTGGTCCAGATTTTTTAATCTACTATGAAACCCTAGAGCTTGCCCGTATTTCTCCATTGTTTCCGGCGTCGTCCTCTATGGCGTTGATTGCTAATTCGGCGAGCAAATCCTCCAAGGCATTGATTGGTTAATCCGGCGAGCGAATCTCCACGGCGACCAAAATCTCCACAGCGTCGAGGGAGTTTCGAATTTTCCAATAGAGAAGAAAGTGTTTGTCGAGAGAGAGGAAGAAGAAATAGAGGGCAATTTTGTCCTAACCAGTTTTTGAGAGGCTTTTTTTTTCAATTATAAAAATTGTGAACAGTTTGCTAATATTGGGCCTAATATGGGCCAAATGCCCGGTTACCCCTTGTAAAAATAATATAAGAATGGTTTTGACTTTGCTGATTTTGAGATAGTATGAATAGTTGAGATTTAAAAATATTATATAGGGATTTGAAAAGTTGAAAAAAAATAAAATGGAATGGAATAGTTTAAAGTATTTAAAAAGTTGAAAAAAATGAAAAAATGAAATGGAATGAAATAAAAGAAATGGGTTATACAAACAAATGGTTAAGTGTAGCATCATGGTTTAAAGTTTAATTTTTTTTACTATAATTAATATAGTAATATGATTTAAACTAAAATTTTTATTATTTGATTGGAATCCAAATTGGAAAACATGTGGTTGTTATAAAATAAAGTAATAAAGGTGAGAATACTGAACTTTTTATTCTTGGGTGTCTGAATAAAGTATATTAAAAGGGTATTTATTCATGAGAAATTATAGTGAATACCCAATTTTTAAGACTTAATATAAGTTATTACTCAATCTTTTAAAAAATATAACCAACTGCCCAAGTAATTCAATTACTTACATAGTGGTGGTAATTCACTTAGCTACCAAAAGCATGTGCAAGTAATTCACGAATTGACTAGAAACTCAATTACTTCAAAAGTTTAGGTATTTATTTTTATTGTTATATAAATTTTGAGTATTTTTCTACTTCACCATTTATTCATTAACTTTTTGATAAGGAAACATATATAAACAATTATTGTATGAATATTATAAAATGTCAACTATCAAAAGAGATATTAAATTGTCAATGGTAGAGTCCACCAAATTAATACATAACACTCTCCATTGGATGACACCACACAATAGTATGCCTCGTTAAAAACCTTACCAAGAAAAATTCAATGGGAAAAAAATCTTACTGAAGGAAAAAAAGGTGCATAAATCTCGTGATTTTGCGTATGTAATTGTCATATTAAAAACATTACTAGAAAAACCCAAACATTACTAGAAAAACCCAATAGGACAAAACTTTGGTCAATAAAAGGAGTACAACAATGTCTCCCCCTCAGCGGAACGTGTTTTCTTGAAAAATTTCAACATAAGTCTCTGAGCCGACGCATCCCAATCTTGTTCACCAATTTCTCAAATGTTGTGGTTGGAAGGGCCTTCGTGAATAAGTATGCTAGGTTGTCGCTGGAACAGACTTGGTGAACATCAATGTTACCTTTCTTTTGAAGTTCATGAGTAAGGAAAAATTTTGATGAAATGTGTTTAGTCCTATCACCCTTAATATATCCTTCCTTGACTTGAGCAATGCAAGCTATATTATCCTCATATATCACTATTGGACATTCTTTAATGGAGAATAAACTACGTGTTTCATTTATATGCTGGATTAATTATCTCAATCAAACACATTCACGATGAAGTACTAATATTTTGATTTGAAGAAATGGCAGTAAGGGTTTGTTTCCTAGAATGCCAAGATATGGCAGTATCACCACAAGTAAGCACATAATCTGTTTGAGAACAGGCTTTGTGCGAGTCTGACAGATATCCAGCATCTGCATAGCCAATCAATCTTGACTTTGAACTTTGTGAGTAAAGCAAACCCAAATATGTTGTTCCACGAAGATAACAAAATATTTGTTTAATACCACTCCAATGTATTCGGGTTGGCGATGAACTGAATCTTGCTAGTAAGTTAACAGAAAATGCAATATCTAGTCTTGTCCAATTAGCAAGATACATCAGTGCTCTAATAGCAATAAGATATGGTACTCCTAGACCAAGAATTTCTTCTTTATTTTCTGCCAGTCAAAATGGATCTTTATCCACATGAAGGGATCGACAAACCATAGGGGCAGTATAGGATGAGATTTATCCATGTTTAAGCATTTGAATATCTTCTCAATATAATTTGATTGATGGATAAAAATCCCTTTTGATATGTGTTCAATTTGCAGGCCAAGAAAAAATTTGGTTCTCCCTAAATCTTTCATCTCAAATTCATTTTTCAAGTATGATACAGCCTCTGAAATCTCTTTGGGAGTTCTAATTATATTTAAGTCATCAACATAAACTGCTATAATAGCGAATCCAGCTTTTGATTTCTTGATGAAAACACATTGGCAAATTTGATTGTTTATATACCCTTCTTTCATAAGATAATCATTAAGTCAATTATACAACATGCGTCCAGACTACTTCAGACCATATAAAGATCTTTGTAATTTAATAAAGTACATTTTCTGGGACTCAGATTTACATGCTTCAAGCATTTTCAGCCCTTTAGGGATTTTCATACAAATTTAATTATCAAGTGATCCATAGAGGTAAGCCGTAATGACGTCCATTAGGCGCATTTGGAGTCCTTCTGAAATTGTCAAACTAATTAAAAATCTAAAAGTGATTGCGTCCATCACAGGGGAATATATCTCTTCATAATCAATTCCATGTCTCTGTAAAAATTCTTGCGCTACAAATCGAGATTTATACCTCGTAATCTCATTTTTCTCATTACGTTTTCGTACGAATACTCACTTGTAGCCTACAGGCTTTGCTCCTTCAGGAGTTTTGAGTATAGAACCAAAAATATTGTGCTTTGAGAGTGAATCTAATTCTACCTGGATAACATCTTTTTATTTTGGTCAATCGCTTCTATGTCTACATTGTTCAACAGACTTTGGTTTAAGATTCTCGCTTTCATTAATAGTGTCGGTAGCTACTGCATAAGCAAAAATATTATCGACAATGACTTCATTTCGATTCCATCTTTTTTTGGTAGTGACATAATTTATCGAGATTTTTTCATTTTCAATAATCAATGTTTCAGGTACCTGAACCTCTTATGGAGGTGTTCGTTTTTCACCTCTGTCAACTACTGTTCTTGTTCCAAATTCTCTTCATGAGCATTAATAATGTCATAGGTACCAACACGCTCTTTTACATCTTTTCTTTTCCTTGGATTTTTATCCTTGGAACAGACTGGTCTACCGCGTTTCAAACGTGCTGTAGACGTGTTTGCTAATTCACTTGTTGATTGTCCAATAGGAACTTGAATTCGAATAGGAGCATTCACAACTAGTATATATCTGACTTTGTAACCCTTTTATTATCAGTAAATTCTTCTGGAAATTTGATTTGCAACCTTTTGCAAATGAATAATTCTTTGAACTTCTGACTCACATATAGTTGTACGAGGATCAAAGTGAGTTGATGCATTCCAAGAGATTTCTTGTTTTTCTTACTGTAATTTTTCTCCCCCTAAGGTTGGGAAAACTGTCTCATTAAATTGACAGTCGAAAAACTTCGCCATAAAGATATCACCTGTTAGAGGCTCGAGATATTTTTTATGAATGGTGATTCAAACCCAACATATATTCTCAACCTTCTTTGTGGGCCCATCTTTGAGCGTTGTGGTGGAGTAATTTGAACATATATTCCACAACTAAAAACTTTTAAGTGGGATATATCAGGCTCTTTCTCAAATACAAGCTGTAAAGGGGAGTACTTATGATAAGCGATTGACATGATACGAATTAAAGTTGCAGCGTGCAAATTGCATGTCCCCAAGCATAAACAGGCGTATTGGTTCTCATAAGCAATGGCCTAGAAATAAACTGCAACGTTTAATCAATGATTTTGTTAACCCATTTTGGGTATGTAAGTGAGCAACATAATGTTCTACCAAAATTCTTATAGACATGCAGTAATCATCAAATGCTTGAGATGTAAATTCTCTTGCATTATCGAGGCAGATTTTCTTGATCGAATGATCCGAGAATTGTGCTCGTAACCGAATTATTTGGGCAATGAGTTTTACAAATGCAGTATTACGGGTTGACAATAAAAAAACATGTTACCAACGTGTTGAGGCATCAATAAACACCATGAGATAACGAAATGATCCACACAGTAAAACAATAGGCCCACATATATCTCCTTGTATCATTTCTAAAAATGCAGGTGCCTCAATCGCAACTTTAGTTGGCGATGGTTTAATAATAACTTTCCCTAAGAGCATGCAGCACAAGAGAAATCGGTAGATAAAAGAATCTTCTGGTTCTTTAAAGGATGTCCAAGTGAATTTTCAATTATTTTTCGCATCATTATTGATCCTAGATGACCTAAACGATTATGCCACAAAATAAAAGTCTTTGGATCATTTTCTTTATTCCTTATTACGACATTAGATTCAACTGGACTTATGAATGCATAACACATTCCTAAAGAGAAGGCTAACAATTTTTCTAAAACATGCTTCTGGCATGAAATTGTGGATGTATTATAGAGATATTCAACGTTGTTTTCATCTTTAGTTTCAACAAGCATAAAAACCAGCGCGTTGCAGCAGGGGGTTTATTTTTCTTTCTTTCTTTCTTAAACGAATCTTAATTTCAAGATCTATCTAAAAATCCAAAATAATAATAATAATAAATCTTTAAAATACGAAATACATAGATTAGATCTGGTTAAGAGATTAAAAAGCCAAAAAGGAGAAAACAAAACTTTGAACCATGAGAGCGTATCGCAACCAACCATGCAAGCAAATCGGTATGAAGAAGAATGGAATAATGAAATTTAGGTTTTAGAAAACAGACCCAACAAAAAAAAAAAAGGGTTCAACAGTAAAAAATAAGCCACAAAAGAGAAGAAAACCCTAGAAAACAAATAGAGGAGCTATGAAAACACATCAACACTAAGAAAGAAAGAGACACATTTACGTTTCTTATCATACTTTTAATATTATATATAATTTTTTATACCATTTTTTTGTTTTAATTTGCATTTGTATTACTATATTTATAATATTATTTTAGTTTTCTCTAGAGAAAAATATGTCAACAAGTTTATTTCAATTTTCAAACTCTTATAATTAGGTACTTTTGATTTTTAAATTGCATTAGTAATGCTTAGAAAAAATAACAAATAAAATAAAAGGGAATCAGGTCTTAAAAACTGAGACATATACCCAAAGTTTATTGAATAAGTACACTATAATCTTTTATTTGATTAATTGGAGATATATATATATATATATATATATATATATATCCTAACTAACAATAAAAGAGTAGATGGGTTTCTTCAAGGAGTTTCGGCCGTTTTTTTTTCAAACGGTTTCGTGGCGCTTTTTTTTTTTTTTTTTTTTTTTTTGCGTCTTTCGTTAAAAAAAACGCGTTTTTTAGGGGTTAAGGTGAAATTTTTTTAAAAAAAATTGGGCTATTTAGTAATTTTCAAAAAATTTAGGGACTCAAATGTAAATAAAAAGGATGAAAATGTTAAGCACAGGGACTTCCAAGCAAACAAATTTACCACTGACACGGGCCCCCTTGCGTGGGGCCTGCGATACAGGGGCTCCCCCCCCACCTTCCCAAACGGCGCGTGGTTCCACGCGATCGACCCTACCTCCTTTTTTTTCGTTTTTTCTTTATTTTTTTTATTGCTTTTTCTCTTAAGTTTTTTTTTTTTTTGTGATTTTTTCCTTCTTCATTCTACACAATATATAAAAGTTTTTTTTTCTTTTCCTATTTTTTTCTTTTGATTTTTTTTTCTAATTTGTTTGGAAAAAAAAACCCTTTTATACCAAATACTTTTTAAACTTTTTATGGTGTCGTATTTTTATAATTTTTATTTAAAAATTAATTTTAATTAGAAAATTTTTTTTATAAAAATATTCTTTTCATATTTAATTCAATATTATTAAATTTTAAATAACTTTTCAATTTATTACTTTTTTTCTTTTTTTATTATAAATAAATTTAAATTAACATAAATTACTTCGCATTGAGATGCCTGTTTCTAAATTGAACAAAAAAATAAATTTAACGCGCGTGAAGCGCGTGCCTTTACTAGTATATATATATATATATATATATATATATATATTTAGCGCAAAATTTGAGCACAAAAGGCACCAGATGAGCGCGTGTCCTCCACATCTTGAGCGCGCAAGTGGTACGCAAACCAAGTAGCCTTTCAGTCCAGGTGGTAAAGCTTGTGTGAGCCCTTCGGAACTCACATTTTCTAGCCTCGCTCGCCTTCGAGGTACCTATAGAGCGCATCTATTTTCTTTCTGGTACCCCGGATGCCTCCCGGCTTCTTGGGCGCTTCGCGGCTGAGAAGACAGGATAGTGTTTTTAGGATTTATCCGCTCCGCGGTTCTATCCTTTATACACCGAGTTTATAGTCTACTCCGCAGACTTTCAGTTGAATCATATTTGGAAATACAAAATATATAATTTTTTATTTATAAATAGTTTACAAATACACATATGAGTAGAATTACAAAGAAATAATATTACAAGTTAGGTGAGCCTACTGGTAATATTTCTTGAGATGTTCCGCGTTCCAGGGGAGTCTCACCAGGATCCCGGCGAGATTCGCGAGTTGGTATGCTCCCGATCATAAAACCTCGGTGATTTGATAAGGCCCTTCCCATGTGTGCCCCAGTGCCCCTACTGAAGCCTCCTTGGTGTTCTGGAATACTTGTCTGAGGACGGTGTCCCCGACCTTGAACTTTCTTTCCTTCACCTTGGAGTCGTAGTACCTCGCCATACGTCGCTTCTGGGCCTCCATTCGAATCCTAGCGACTTCTCGCCGTTCTTCGATCATATCCCGCTCCGCGGCAAGAAGTGAATCGTTGACCGTTTTATCGAAATTCTCGTAGCGAAAAGATGGGACCTTTACTTCTGTCGGGATCATCGCTTCTGTGCCATAAGCCATGGAGAATGGGGTTTCTCCAGTGGCCGTGCGGGCCGTAGTGCGATAACTCCAGAGGACCAGGGGTAGCTCCGCTGTCCACCGTCCTTTAAGTACGTCGAGTCGTCTCTTTAGAGTGGTCTTGATGATCTTGTTGACGGCCTCGACTTGGCCATTGCTCTGCGGGTGTTATGGCGCGGAGAAATCTTTATTGATGCTGAAATGATCACAGAGGTCCCTCATCCGCTGGTTATCGAACTGAAGGGCGTTGTCCGAGACCAAGGAGTGGGGTATCCCGAACCTGTAGACGAGGTGCTCGCGGACGAATTTAGTCAGATTCTTCTCGGTGATAGTGGCCAAGGGAATCGCTTCGGCCCATTTGGTAAAGTAGTCCACTGCTACCACGGCAAACTTGAGCCCTCCGGGCGCCGTAGGCAGTGGTCCGATTATGTCGATCCCCCACTTTGCGAAGGGCCACGGGCAGAAGATGACGGTGAGTCGTTTCGGGTGAGCTCGAATGAGTGCAGAGTATCTCTGGCACTTGTCGCACTTCCTCGCATATTCGGTAGCATCTTGTTTCATCGACGAGGGCCCGGACGTCTCTGGCCTCGTCGGGATAGGCTAAGGCAGTACCAATACGCTCCTCCTGATCCGTGGTCACGGAGGTGCGAATGAAGGAATCTGCGCACAACCCCGAGCGTCAGCAATGAAGCATATATAAAGTAGCAATAATAAAAAGGATAGAACGCGACTCACCAGGAACTTAGTAGGCTCGTGGGAGGGGCTGAGCTCCCTGAATGGAGCTGCACGGGTCGAAATCCCCCCCGACCCAAAAGTTCCTGTCCTTCCACCCCTCACAGGACGAGGACAGGTTCGTCATCAAAATCTTCTTCTTCTCCCACGGCGCTAAGAAGAAGTATCCCGCCTCAGATTTCTTAGAGGAGGGTTTGTACAAGTGGCAGACCTCCTCCACTAATATATCCACCTCGAACCACATCCTCCACAGGATGTGCAACCCCGCCAGTATCTTGTAGGCGTTAGGGTTGAGTTGGCTCGGCGCGAGTCCCCAGTGGACTAGGGCCCCCCGGACCAGGGGGTGTACCGGAAGCCTTGCCCCATGCTTCATGATGGCCTTGTTAAAGGCCACCATCGGGGACGGGGGTCGTGTCGAACGCTCCTCCGCAGACATGGCTCTGGTGGTGATAATCGTGGGGAGATGGAACTGTTCCCGGATGTGCTCCACGTCGACCTCAGAGCACTTGGAGACCTTGTCGTCGGCAGCAAATGTAGCCGAAGGCTCCGGGGGGTTTGGGGTATCGGCGGTCGGCGCTCGCGGTGGTCGCGCGTCCTCGGCCGCGACAGATCGAGAACCAGCGGCGGTGCCAGCGGACCCGCTGGGTTTTCCTGCGGCAGATGCTGATGGAGGGTCTGG
Source organism: Boehmeria nivea var. tenacissima (assembly GCA_018132145.1). Taxonomy (NCBI): domain Eukaryota; kingdom Viridiplantae; phylum Streptophyta; class Magnoliopsida; order Rosales; family Urticaceae; genus Boehmeria; species Boehmeria nivea. The sequence goes on along the minus strand of CM030874.1, from coordinate 3,529,579 downwards.
GGCGGCCATGGCGTTCTTCGCCTTCCTTTTCGCTCTTCTTGCAGCGGTAGGCGGTGGTGGCGGAGACACGGTCGGCGGAGCTGCGGAGCCGGTTTCAAGCCCGGCGCCGGGGGACGGCGATGTCGGGTGAGATATTTTTTCTGAGGACGCCGAGAACTCTGGTAAGTCACCCCATAAAACCCCACGCAAGAAAGAAAAGAGGAAAAGGTTTTGCGGAGTCAGAGGACTTACCGAAAATGGTCGGAAACGTCGACAAAACCTTCAAACTCCGGGGAATTCGTAGCGTTGCAGAAAGTCGGAGAACGTCAAAAATCTCGGGAAATACTTTGGATTTGTAAGTTTCTGAGAAAAATGTCGAAGAAAGCAAAAGTTCGGAGAATGGGGAATGAGGAAGGATTTATAGGCAGAGAGGGCGAAAAGAGCGAAGTCCTTTCGCGTCGTTTCATCTCGCGTCCTTTCGTCTCGCGCCGTTTCATTTCCGAACCTCGAGCTCACTCCCGGGCCGTTGGATGGGAATCTTCCCATCGCCATCTAACGGTTGAAAGGGTTCGACGAGAGTTAATTATTGCCTGACGTCATCCAGTGTTACCGAAAGAGGCAAACTCCCCGAAAAGTGTGTCAGAGCATTAACTGCCCGTCACTCAAACGGCGCGGCTTTTCAGTAGAAAAGCGTACCCAGGAAGAAATCCCAGAGGGCACGACGCGTGTCCTCGGGGATTGGGGGGCAGATGTTGTAAGATAGTTTTCGTCTGAGGATATATCATCGAGGATGTCGTCCCCGAAGACGAGTAGTGTAAACACCCACGTACTTAACAACGTATTTAACGTTATAATCTATCTAGTTAAGCAAATGAGCGCTAATTTCATTCATGTCATTCTTATAAACATAATACAATAAGCGGAAGCAAACCTATTTGTAAAATAAACTCTGATCAAAAGTTATCAAAAATATAAAGTAGCATATCTTACAAAACAAAAATAGAAAATTCTCAAACCATATTCTACTTAAAACCGCATACACACAGCATAATATAACTAGATTCTCAAAAAAATTATACTACACGATCTTCCTTTCTTGGCATATGAACATTCTGAAGGCAAACGGGCGGCAAATTCAACCAACTCCTACTGCTCAAGAGATTCATTATCTGCATCACAAGAAACTATATGAGCTAACGCTCAGTAAGTAGAAACTTTTATTTTAGAAAATAATAAAACACATAAAAGATTCATTTTTGTTATTGTACTCATTTTCTTAGCATAAAACATCAATCATTTCTTTTCAATTATTTGGGCCCCATTTAAGTATAAATCTCAGTTTAACATCCGATAGGCCGTGAGTTTTCGGAACCTGTTCTTTACTGGCCAGAATTTATGAAAGTTCATCCCTCTTAGAAACCTCATGCCAAGAGGAATTCACCTTCCCTTTACAAGAATTGTGGCTACCCTGTCTTGGCTTTTACACCTCAAGGGATTTGACCACCATGATTGGGTCCGCCGGTCCCCCGCGTCCCTTGCCTACCCAGATATCAAACCAAAACTGATACTCATATCTTAGGTGTCAAAACAAGAGTACAATAACCTTTCTTTTTCTATTTTGAAACCATATTCATGAACCACACAATCACAATCTATCACATAGTTCATTCAAGCACATAAAGCACATAATAAATATTATTGCTTCCTGTGATGGTTTTGAAAAAGTAAGATTTCTACTTACCTCTTTGAGATCAACAAGTTAGTGTAGATGATCGATATCCTTGCCCAAGCAATTGATGTGCTTTTCAACTTCACAATGCCAGACAATTTGCTTTTATAACGTTAGAATTTAATTATAACACTAGTATTGGAAAATAATCTTACTTGAAATTTTTACGACACTATTATTGTATTTTATTTTTTATTTTATTTTTACCTAGCAATCTCAATTTTTTCATAACTCATGGCAAGTAATAATCCACTTTATAAGTCTAAATATACAAAACAATGACTATTTTTATAAAGTTCTAATAATAGACAAATATTAGGGCAAAATCCTAACCACTTAATTTCAAGCTTAATATATAGTAAACTAAATATAAAACATGATTAAAACATGACTTTCACTCCAAAAGCTAAAGGAAAATTCAATTAGGCCAATTTAGGGTTTTATATCAAAGCCTAATTTTCCCCGCACAAAGTAATTTAAAGAGGGTTTGAACTTACCTAAACTGAATTCACTGATCGAAGGCTTCTAACTGAAGAAAAAAAAGATGAAAGGATGATTAAATGGACTAAAATGGAAAGAACTAGCTTTTTCCTCTTTCTCTGTCTTTCTGCTTCTTTTTCGTTGTTCTTCCTTTTTTTTTTTTTTTTAAGTCGTCGATATGCCTCACCGAAGGAAGAAAGAATATGTTTATATTCATTTGATAATGGGCTGCACTATTGACATGGGCTGGACTTTTGAAGAAAAATGGGCTTGGGCTTTGGGCTAAAATGGTTGACGTGAACTTCTTCTTTTTTTTTTTCTTTTTTTTTTCTTCTGTTGCTTGTTCACTGTCCTTTTTTTTTTTTTTTTTTTACTAAAACTTATATATAAACATAACACAATAATTATACCAAATAATATAATAATATGCACCAATAAAGACATGAAATATACTAATTATAACAATTACATAGTCAAATTTACATATTTTTAGACAAATAACATGCTTTATTATTTTTGTTATTATTACTAATTACTAATTCATTTCATTTTATTTTTTTTATAGTCTTTAAACATCAATTCTTCGGCATTGGATATCGCACCCTACACTGCAAAAACACTTAAATTTCGTTAGCTTTCAATTAAATCTACTAATTTAAGCAATATCTAAATATAATTAACTATACATCCTAATTAGTCCTATTTATTTATTTTTATTTTATTATTATTTTTTTTAAGGGCATTACAATTTCCTCCCTCCTTATAAAATTTCGACCTCGAAATTTGACATACCAAAAAGGTGTGGATATTTGTTCCTAATCTCTTCTTCTCTTTCCCAGGTAGCTTCCTCGATTGAGTGATTTCTCCATAGCACTTTCACTAGCGAAATCTTCTTTGTCCTTAGTTCTTTTTCCTTCTTATCAAGGATCTGTACGGGTCGTTCTTCATATGCTAGATCAGGGCTCAAATCCAAAGGTTTGTACTTGAGAACATGAGAAATGTCTGAAACGTATTTCCTCAGCATAGATACGTGAAAGACATTGTGAACATTGGACAATTCTGGAGGAAGGGCTAATCTGTAAGCTACATCCCCAACTTTCTCAAGAATTTCAAAGGGTCCAATAAACCTTGGATTGAGTTTTCCTTTCTTTCCAAATCTCATCACACCTTTCATTGGAGCTATTTTGAGAAAAACATGATCTCCGACATTAAATTCCAGTCTCCGTCTTCTTTTATCTGCGTAACTTTTCTGTCTACTTTGTGCCGTTTTCATTCTTTGACGGATTTTCTCCACCACCTCAGCTGTTTGCTGGACAAGTTCTGGGCCTATTAACTTTCTTTCACCAACTTCATCCCAGTGAACAGGAGATCTACATTTTCTTCCGTAAAGCGCTTCATAAGGTGCCATTCCAATAGTTGTCTGGTAACTATTGTTATAGGTAAATTCTGCCAAGGCTAGATACTTATCCCAACTTCCTTTAAAATCAAGTACACAAGCCCTAAGCATGTCTTCAAGAATCTGAATTATCCTTTCAGTTTGACCATCACTCTGGGGATGATAAGCTGTACTGAAGGCTAATTTAGTTCCCATGGCTCTATGCAAACTAGTCCAGAAAGCAGACGTAAACTTGGGATCTCTGTCTGAAACTATAGCATTTGGAACACCATGCAGTCTAACAATCTCTTGGACATATAGTTGTGCATATTGATCCATAGTGTAAGTGGATTTCACAGGCAGGAAATGTGCAGATTTAGTGAGTCTATCCACAATTACCCATATGGAATCAAAACCCTTTAGAACTCTAGGAAGACCAACTATAAAGTCCATAGAGATATGCTCCCATTTCCATTCTGGAACTAACAGTGGAGTTAATAAGCCGGCTGGCCTCTGATGTTCTGCTTTGACTTGTTGACAAGTTAGGCATTGAGCAACAAATTCTGCTATATTCTTCTTCATATTATGCCACCAGTAATGCTTCTTAAGGTCTCTATACATTTTCGTACTTCCAGGATGAATTGAATAGAGAGTTGAATGTGCTTCAGCCAAGATATCTCTCTTTATTCCTTCATTTTCAGGTACACATAATCTACCTCGGTACCTCAAGCTTCCGTCGTCAGAAATATGAAAGTCAGTGGTCTTTCCTTTCTGGATCTCATCCTTCTTTTCCTTTAGAAATTCATCGACTGTTTGGCCTTTCACAATTCTTTCTATCAAGGTAGGTTGCACTACAAGCGCTGATAGTCTGGCTGTTTCTCCTCTTGGCACAATCTCAATTTCTAATCTTTGCAAATCCAACAATATTGACTTCGGAATGATTCGCAAAGCTGAAACTGATGATTTCCTACTTAAAGCATCAGCAACCACATTGGCTTTCCCAGGATGGTAATTGATAGCACAATCATAATCCTTAACCAATTCCAACCATCTGCGTTGCCTCATATTCAATTCTTTCTGTGTAAAAATGTACTTCAAACTCTTGTGATCAGTGAAAATCTCACACTTCTCACCGTAAAGGTAGTGTCTCCATATTTTTAGAGCAAAAACCACTGCAGCAAGCTCTAAATCATGCGTGGGGTAATTCTTTTCATATTCTTTTAATTGTCTAGAGGCATACGCTATAACCTTTCCATGTTGCATTAGAACACAGCCAAGACCATTCTTAGATGCATCACTGTAAACTACAAATCCCCCTGATCCAGATGGTATGGTGAGTACGGGTGCTGTCACTAACCTCCGCTTTAATTCTTGAAAACTTTTCTCACAAGCATCACTCCACTGAAACTTTACATTTTTCCTTGTTAACATGGTCAAGGAAGAGGCTATTTTAGAAAAACCTTCAACAAATCTTCGGTAATAACCAGCGAGGCCTAAACTCCTCACTTCATGAACATTAGTTGGTCTAGGCCAATTACTTACTGCCTCTATCTTTCCAGGATCCACTGAAATGCCCTTCTTAGAAATCACATGCCCTAGGAATGCCACTTGCTCAAGCCAAAATTCACATTTCTTGAATTTGGCATATAGGCGATTTTTCCTGAGCGTTTGCAAGACTATTCTCAAGTGCTCCTCGTGTTCTTCTCTAGATCGAGAATAGACTAGAATATCATCGATAAATACAATCACAAACTGATCCAGAAAGTTCTTGAAGACTCTGTTCATCAGATCCATAAAGGCCGCAGGTGCGTTTGTTAAACCAAACGGCATAACCAGAAATTCATAGTGTCCGTATCTGGTTCTAAAAGCCGTCTTGTGTATGTCTTCCTTCTTTATCTTTAATCTAGATGATACCCAGATCTCAGATCAATCTTCGAAAATACAGAAGCTCCTTGAAGCTGATCGAAGAGATCGTCTATTCTAGGCAAAGGGTATTTATTTTTAATAGTCACCTTATTGAGCTCCCTATAATCGATGCAAAGCCTAAGAGTACCATCCTTTTTCTTCACAAATAATACAGGTGCACCCCATGGGGAAAAACTCGGCCTAATAAAATCCTTCTCCAACAATTCTTGCAGTTGGACTTTTAACTCCTTCAGTTCAGATGGCGCCATTCGGTATGGAGCTTTAGAAATAGGAGCTGTACCAGGGAGTAGATCAATAAGAAACTCTATTTCTCTATCCGGCGGTAAACCTGGTAAATCTTCAGGAAATACATCCAGAAATTCGTTCACCACCGGTATATCTTCTGGTTTAGAATTCTGCTCGATTGAGGTATCCACAACACAAGCCAAGTAAGCAACACAACCTTTATTGATCATCTTCATAGCCTTCATTGCTGAAATTATAGGACAGGTCTTCTTTTCGGAACTACTTCGGAACACAAATTCCTCCTGCCCAGGTGGATGGAATCGAACTATTTTCTTCTTACAGTCTATGGTGGCGCAGTATTTAGCTAACCAATCCATTCCTAAAATTACTTGAAAATCTTTCATTTCAAGCACTATTAAATCTGCATAAAGTACTGCTCCATCTATTTGAATCTGACAAGCTCTAATCATCTGATCTGAATTTAACACATCTCCAGAAGGAACTAAAACATTATACTCGTCTTTTAATCTCTCAGATGGTATGCCCAGTTTTCTCACAAAATTTTGTGATATAAAAGAGTGAGTAGCTCCTGAATCTATCAACACATGTGCTAATTTACCCTGAATAAGAATATTACCTGAAACAACTGCTGGATTGGTTTCAGCTTCTTCACGAGTCATTGCAAAAACGCGCCCTGGAACCTTCTTTTGCTCTCCTTGAAGCGTAGGACAATCCTTCACATAATGTCCCGGTTTTCCACATTTGTAACATAGATTTGTACCCATGAAACACTTCCCCAAGTGGTTCTTCTGACAAGTTGGGCATTTAGGTTTCTCTGGCGTTGGAGCAGCTGTGAACTTAGGACGTTTGTTTTCTTGCTTTTGCTCCCCCTTCTTCTTATCAAACGGTCTCCATTGTCCTGGATTCCTTGGGGTAAAAGCGGGTCTCTTTAACTCCTTCCGCTTCTCAATATTCTTCTCGTCTAGCTCCGCTAACAGTGCTTTATCAACCACTTTGTTGAACTCCGTTGCCTCGGACATGCGGACATCCCTTTTTATTTCTGGAATTAATCCACTCAGAAAACGGTTCACTTTTTCTGCTTGATCATTGGCAATAAAAGGGACAAACCGACAAAGTGATTCAAATTTTCTTACGTAGTCACTGACTGACATTCCTTCCTGTCTCAAATTGAAGAACTGTGAGACTTTCTCAGCTTTGGTATCAGCAGTGAAATACTTGTCATAAAAGACTGTTTTGAACCTTTCCCATGTAAGTTGCTCACCCGCCACAGCTACTTGAGTTACCTCCCACCAAATTCTAGCATCGTTTTTCAGCATATATACCGCACACGAAACTTTATCAGCATCACCGAGCCTCATATAATTAAATATGCACTCAAGTGATTTTATCCATTCTTCTGCTACCATCGGATCCGTCTCTCCATTAAACTCCTTCGGATGCAGCTTCATAAACTTCTCACAAATGGTAGCATTTTCAAGAACTTGTGGCGGTGGTGGTTGGTTTTGATTGTTCCTTTGCTCTATCAGGCGGTCTATCTGTCCAGCTTGTCTCTCGACCAAACCAGTGAGATTTGTCAAGATCTGATTCATATCTACAGCCGGAGCTGGGGCTGGAGCTGGATCTGGTTGTTGAGCTGGCTCCCCCAGAGCATTCAAGTTTCTCCTTCGAGGAGGCATTTTCCCTATCTCCTGTAAAAATTTCCATATCCAACCTTTTTGAACTAATGCTTAAATAAAATGTCCAATTTAATTTAAACTACTTGCTAAACAAATAACGAGAACATATAACATGCATATCACTTTTCTTCTCTTCTATTCTTAAAAAAAATGACACACAACCTATTTGTTGATTGAATTGCTGCCTTGGAATGTTCATATGCCTTCGATGTCTTCAGAAACGCTTCAAACCCCTGCTCTGATACCAAACTGCAAACACCCACGTACTTAACAACGTATTTAACGTTATAATCTATCTAGTTAAGCAAATGAGCGCTAATTTCATTCATGTCATTCTTATAAACATAATACAACAAGCGGAAGCAAACCTATTTGTAAAATAAACTCTGATCAAAAGTTATCAAAAATATAAAGTAGCATATCTTACAAAACAAAAATAGAAAATTCTCAAACCATATTCTACTTAAAACAGCATACACACAGCATAATATAACTAGATTCTCAAAAAAATTATACTACACGATCTTCCTTTCTTGGCATATGAACATTCTGAAGGCAAACGGGCGGCAAATTCAACCAACTCCTACTGCTCAAGAGATTCATTATCTGCATCACAAGAAACTATATGAGCTAACGCTCAGTAAGTAGAAACTTTTATTTTAGAAAATAATAAAACACATAAAAGATTCATTTTTGTTATTGTACTCATTTTCTTAGCATAAAACATCAATCATTTCTTTTCAATTATTTGGGCCCCATTTAAGTATAAATCTCAGTTTAACATCCGATAGGCCGTGAGTTTTCGGAACCTGTTCTTTACTGGCCAGAATTTATGAAAGTTCATCCCTCTTAGAAACCTCATGCCAAGAGGAATTCACCTTCCCTTTACAAGAATTGTGGCTACCCTGTCTTGGCTTTTACACCTCAAGGGATTTGACCACCATGATTGGGTCCGCCGGTCCCCCGCGTCCCTTGCCTACCCAGATATCAAACCAAAACTGATACTCATATCTTAGGTGTCAAAACAAGAGTACAATAACCTTTCTTTTTCTATTTTGAAACCATATTCATGAACCACACAATCACAATCTATCACATAGTTCATTCAAGCACATAAAGCACATAATAAATATTATTGCTTCCTGTGATGGTTTTGAAAAAGTAAGATTTCTACTTACCTCTTTGAGATCAACAAGTTAGTGTAGATGATCGATATCCTTGCCCAAGCAATTAATGTGCTTTTCAACTTCACAATGCCAGACAATTTGCTTTTATAACGTTAGAATTTAATTATAACACTAGTATTGGAAAATAATCTTACGTGAAATTTTTACGACACTATTATTGTATTTTATTTTTTATTTTATTTTTACCTAGCAATCTCAATTTTTTCATAACTCATGGCAAGTAATAATCCACTTTATAAGTCTAAATATACAAAACAATGACTATTTTTATAAAGTTCTAATAATAGACAAATATTAGGGCAAAACCCTAACCACTTAATTTCAAGCTTAATATATAGTAAACTAAATATAAAACATGATTAAAACATGACTTTCACTCCAAAAGCTAAAGGAAAATTCAATTAGGCCAATTTAGGATTTTATATCAAAGCCTAATTTTCCCCGCACAAAGTAATTTAAAGAGGGTTTGAACTTACCTAAACTGAATTCACTGATCGAAGGCTTCTAACTGAAGAAAAAAAAGATGAAAGGATGATTAAATGGACTAAAATGGAAAGAACTAGCTTTTTCCTCTTTCTCTGTCTTTCTGCTTCTTTTTCGTTGTTCTTCCTTTTTTTTTTTTTTTTAAGTCGTCGATATGCCTCACCGAAGGAAGAAAGAATATGTTTATATTCATTTGATAATGGGCTGCACTATTGACATGGGCTGGACTTTTGAAGAAAAATGGGCTTGGGCTTTGGGCTAAAATGGTTGACGTGAACTTCTTCTTTTTTTTTTCTTTTTTTTTTCTTCTGTTGCTTGTTCACTGTCCTTTTTTTTTTTTTTTACTAAAACTTATATATAAACATAACACAATAATTATACCAAATAATATAATAATATGCACCAATAAAGACATGAAATATACTAATTATAACAATTACATAGTCAAATTTACCTATTTTTAGACAAATAACATGCTTTATTATTTTTGTTATTATTACTAATTACTAATTCATTTCATTTCATTTTTTTTTATAGTCTTTAAACATCAATTCTTCGGCATTGGATATCGCACCCTACACTGCAAAAACACTTAAATTTCGTTAGCTTTCAATTAAATCTACTAATTTAAGCAATATCTAAATATAATTAACTATACATCCTAATTAGTCCTATTTATTTATTTTTATTTTATTATTATTTTTTTTAAGGGCATTACAAGTAGCCTCCGGAGAAAGTGTCCAAGTGACGACGAAGCTTCGCCACGTCAGCAAGAGTGTTAGCGTCTACGGTACCAGAAAGTGCGGGTTGACCTCGCGCTTGTATCTGCAAGGGTTGTTGGAAGAAACAACCCCGAAGGTAGACCTCGACATGAAGCAAGGTCCTCGAGGGGAGACCGATGAGTTGGGGATCCCCTAAGCTCGGGGACGAGTGGAACTCGTAATCAGCCTCACGGCCGCGGAAGGTCAGGAGGATCGGGGGACTCCGCGCGAAGCGGGAAGTCCCCGGACGAGAGATAAAGCGCGGGTAGCTGCAGTGAGATTACTCCCGATGGAATTTGCCTCTAACATATACTGTAGATGCCTCACCTGTGAAAGACGTGAGTTGATTAGTTAGTAACCTACCCCCTGATTTTGGGGCAGGGGATGGTTGATGGGGATAAGGCCACCTAATCCCCTGATTTAAGGGAGATTAGGTGGGGCGCATTTAATGCCCTTTCCTCTCTCTCTCTCTTTCCGGACTTCTATAAAAGGAAGGGAATGAGAAGGGGAAGAGGGTTGGGAAAAAAATACTCTGTAAATTCCCAATTTGGAAATACTATAAACACAGTGGACGTAGACTTTTACTCCGGCGGAGGGTCGAACCACTCAAAAAATCCCAGAGTATTTATTTTCCGTTCAAACTTCCACTATTCATTGACGTATCACACGCTAGAGGTACGGATAACGGCGTTGGTTTAAATTCTACACCAACATCCATTTTTTATACCCTATTAATCTATACCCCAAAAGAGTAGAAATAAAGGTGTTATTCCATTTGGTGTATAAACTATTAAATGACACTTCAAATGTTTTTTTTTTTTTTACAAGTTACCCATATAAATGAGACATGCATGGATAAAATAGACAAATCGAATTTTTTAACACTAGAGCTACGAATAATTTTATTGTGAACTCTCAAAGAATAAGAACGCATATCATTCCTATAGATAGTAAAAATCAATTTTATAAATCGAAAATTAAATAAATTGTGTATTATGTCTCATATAAAAGCGCAACAGAATATAAAAAAAAATTCAATCAAACTTTTGATCAAAATGATAGTAGGATCACATGCACATAATGTGTTACCAAAATAACATTCTTGTAAAAATATTATCTCACAATATTGCATAAAAATGAATAGAAAATGTTGAATCGAATTGGGCTTTTTCTCGTCTCACATTACGTTGTGAGACTGCCAAGGTTGGACTCAATTTGTTTGAGTTCACAACAAGTTTTTTCGGCCTTTATCGAAGTCCTTTGAAACCACGAGCTTCCTCTCCAATTCTTCGGTCGAAACTAGAACGTGAGAGTTGGCTCGCTCTAGGTTTCCTCATACAAAACAAGAGGGAAAAATTTCTTCGACTGGCGATTTTTTGTACAAAAAGGGGAAGTGTAACCCGCGGGCTAGCTAAATTTATAAAAAAGGATAAGGCCGAGATGATGAATTTAATATCTTCCGAATATATCTAGAGAGCTTTCACAAGTAATTTTAAGATAAACTCCATACAAAAGGATAATTTTGTGAAGAATTTAGGGTTAGGGCAAGAGAAACCCTAATCTAGTAATTTTCTGAAACTCCTGAAGATACGAATATTGGCTAAAAAAATAGAATTCGAGCTGACTAGGAATTTAAGTATAAATGAGCATATTAATGGTGATTAGCAGGAATGAACGCAAGAGCCCGCGCATTGCATCGTGTTTTTTTTAATGACAAAATATTAAAATTAATATATTTATTACAACAAAATTAAAGTTTTCATATTTATAATTTAAACATTCTATATTCGATATCATTGAATTTATATTCTTACTATCTTCGCAATGTTTTTTTTTTTAATTTTTAAAAGTTATATTGGATGGAACTTCATTTTTTTCATTCCCTTTTCCAATTTGACTATTAAATATAAACTATAAAAAAAATAAAAGTGAATATTAAACACTTAAAACTTATACAAGAAATTAATAATGATAGTAATATTTTTATCATTATTCTTTTTTTTTTTTTTGCTTCACCAAATTATCATATTGATACTCTCACATATAGTTTTTTATGAGATAATTAAGTTAATAGTCACTTTTTCTGAATGATGTTTAAAAAATAAATCAACGTTTCATTTAATTAAGAAATTAGTCATTTTTTTAATCACATGATGATATGCATGTACCTCTATGCCCTTAGTTCTCTTATATATAAATGGCCAATAACTTAATTTTTAGAAACTTTGGTCATTTTTTTTTTAAAATGGGCCAAGAAATGGCCAAATGCTAAATATACCCTAATTTAATTTTAAATTTCATTTTTATCCTAATAAAATTTTTAAATTTCATAAAATTTCTTCATAAATCGTTAGTTTTTTTCATATATAAATATTTCAGCTACAAAATTGTCTAAATTTTAAAAGAAATACTCACTATCATAAAATTTAACATATGATAGTTATTACTACAATGTAACTATCTCTTAGTAAATGTAATTGTCATTATTCTAGATTGATGAAATTGTAACAACATTACTTAATATTTGAATTTTTTTTTTCATAAATGCTCCTTAAAATATTTTACACAATATTTCAACTAACAAAATAAAAATATATATACTATTATCATGAATCTTATAAATATATTATATTAATATTTTTTTATTGTACTCTCACATTTATATAAATAAACAACATGTATATTTTTTTATAAATTATAAGAAGTGATAATATTTTTATAACTCTGGCCTATTGGTATTTGACCCTTTTTTTGGTCTATGTTTCAAAAAAATATGTAATGTTTCAAAAAATTTAGAAATTAGTCATTAGTCTGTAAAAAATTAAAGACATAATAAAGGTAACAGTACAACATCATGTAAGCATCATACAGTTAAAGAAATGACCATTTTCTTAAATTATGCAAACTTTTGCTATTTTCTCGAAACATCATTCAAAAATAACTATTTGCTTAATAATCTCTATTTTGTAATATGATTTAAATGTTATATTTATTGTCGACAAATAAATATATATATATATATATACATACACATGTATATATCTGTATAATATAATATAATATTTTTTAAGAATATTACTTTTGTCGAAGTTAATTTTGTTCCACTCAATAGCTTTTAGGAATGGGCAATTAAAAAACACCGCATCATATAAATGATATTTTTATGTACACTTGCAATTTCGCTCACTACACCCATCAAATTACAATTTTTTTTATTTTAAATTACTTATTATTTTCTTTCTTCTTAAAATATTCTTAATATTGTTTACTCATTGTTATTTTTCACTCCTTATATTATTACTAGTTGTGGGCACGTGCCATGCACGTGGGTTATTGATTTTTTTCTTTTTAATTAATTTTTGTTTTATAAATTTATTAAGTTGTTGTATTAAAATTATCATTTAATCAAACATAAATTATATTCAAAAAATAATATTTATTTTTACATTTCTAAATATTAATTGAAAATAAAAAAATGAATAAAAGTGTTTTTTAAACAAAAATTATAAATTAAGAAATTAGCAAAAAGATTTGAAAACTTATTTGGCATAAGATTTTTTTTTTTTACAATTTATAAGATAAAAAAATAATACCAAAAAACAAAAAAAAAAACCCCATGTTGGGGCAGGCGCGTGAAAGACACGCGCCATAAAGAGAGTGGCGGCCGCCCCCCTGAGACGCGGGCCCCACACTGTCAGGGCTGCCTTTTTTTAGGCAGAATAGTCAGGGCTATCTTTTTGCTTTTAAGTCCTTTTTGTTTACATTTACGTCCTTATTTAATTGTATTTCAGTCGTTGAACTTTTTTTAATTTCATAATGACCCTTTTTTGAAAAAAAAAAACTCAATAAAACCCCTAAAAAAGACGCATTTTTCGGAGTTTCGACCGGAAAAAACGGGAGCCGAAACGTTTCGGCCTTGCTTGGACGAAATGTCCAAGCCCCCTAGATTCTTTTAATAGTTGTATAGATACACCTACTCTTTCTCTTTTTTTTTTTTTTTCCTTGTATTGTCCATACATCTACTCTACTTTGAGAGATGCTAATCTCAGACGTGTCTGAGAGTGGGCCCACCAAGATAGACGACCCAGATCCCTCAGACGCGTTAGTCGTGTCTGAAGAAAGCACGCCTTACTGGGCGCACCGAGATAGACGGTCCAGATCTCTCAGACGCGTTAGTCGCGTCTGAAGAAAGCACGCCTCACTCTACTTTTTCTATGAGAAAAAAACAAAAGGCATTCTATGAGAGAAAAAAATGCATTCTACATATATGTGTACATATGAGAGAAAAAAAAATTATCAAAAGGAAAACAAATGTAAAACACAAAGGGCGTAGTCCTCGATTTAAAAAGTAAAGAAATTTTTTTTTTAAAAGAGAGAATTAAAGAGCATAACCAAAAAAATAAAAAGAATGTAATTATGCCTAAACACATTAGGGATATTTTAGGAATAACATAATATAAATACTAATTTGAAAGTTTTAATTATTTGAGGGGTGTGTCGAGTAAAATGAGGTATAAATAGAAATACCCAAAAAAAAAAAATCACATTAGAATAAAGGGAAGATTTAGCTTTCACCTCTTTTTAGGACCATGTTTTAAAAATTTAGCCACAGTTTAATGAAATTAAAGAATTAGTCATTTTCATATTTATTTGTTATATGTGTATAAGAATTTATTACACGTGTATCAAAATTTGATATATGTTCCTTAATTTTATGAAACTATGGTTAATCCTAAAAAAATAACTAAAATTTGGCTTAAATCCTTAAAAATTCCTAGCATTAAATGATGATAAAAATGACACAAAATTAGAGTAATATAACTATATATTTTTTCAAAAGAAACAAGAGAAAATTGTCTTTAAACTATGAAAAAAAACAACGTGATAAAAGGAATTAAAACACAAAAATATGTGTATTCAAAAATTAAAAAAGCAAAAAGAAAAACAGCTAAACATTAAAGTATATGTATTATTTTGTTCTAATAAATCATTTCAAAAAAATTAAAATTAAAGACAATTATAAAAGCACAAAATTTTATTAAAATAATGATAATATAGAGAGTGAATATGGGTGGGATAAGGTTTCATGCGCAACTAATGGGTTATAAGAACTTACCAAGGCCTCTTGTTGGGCACCACAGAGGTTTTCTCCCACGGATGATTGGCTTGTGCCGACGCTTGCTTATCTTTGCTTGCAAATCATTGTGTGATTCTTCAGAATTATTGTCCCATCAGATGAAGAAAATTTTATTTTCTTTCTACAAATTTTATAGTACACCCATCGGACCTCGCTTCCAACATCGAGGGTTTGATAACTATGATGAAAATCTTTAAAAACGGCCGACGTCAATTTTTTTCTCCTTGGCCAAGATGGCCTACCAACTGTCGGAGTAGAAGGATGCGGATCTTCTCGGTCCTCTTGCTCCTCCTCTGGCACTTGTGAGCGTGCTCAAAATATTGGGTCTACAGAGACTACGTGATCATGCTGGCCAATTCCATACTCGGTGACTCCTAGCCCACTTGACCCGTAAAAGGAATGTTTTGGACAGTACTCAAATCCCAGTGGACCTGCCACCTAACATATTAATTTAAATAATATCTTTATTTAAAAAAATTAAATAAAATATATATGATGATTATTATTTATAAATATTAATTATTATTGATATAAATATTGAATATGAGAGCTTGAAAGAGGCAAAGAAATTAGGAGATATTGAGAGATAGTGAGAGATGGTGTGAGAAAAAAAATTAAGGGGTCGCAGGGGTTTTTATAGAGAAAGAAGAGAGGGGGTCGGGGGTTGTCATTGGACAATGACACAATTCGGTTTTTTTTTTTTCAATTTAGGCCATTGGCTAACTGTCGGATTATTTTATTTTATTCAAATCAAAGTTAAAAAACGGATTCCGTATCAAACGGATACAGATATTCGTATCTATTTTTCGTGTTTACAAGTTTACATGACATGCAGTACTGACATATATTATAAACTTAAATGTCAAATGTGACATGAGATCAACTTTTCTCTATGAAAAAGTTGGCGGATCTAGGTAATCTCTTAATGAGTCTGAGTCTAATCGGGTCATATATAATGTACGCGATTAAACAATGAGTAAACACAACATGAACACGCTAATACAATTAAGACCCGTTAAGATACGATTACAAATAAATAATAAATAAATTTATACCATTAAGAGACGTTTAACACCCATTTATATATATTTAAAATTATATATTAATCATCTCATTATTTTTATCCCACATGAGAAATAAGTTACATCCATATTGGAGTTTGTATTAGGTCTTGATTTGGAGTTTGTATTCTAGATTTAGAAAAGAAAAAAAAGCTGTAAATTTATTGATTTCAACACAAATAAAGATAATTGAGTCTAAATGAGTCCGTTTGTAACCCGTCCCGTTTAGATCCATTTAGACACAACTAATAACTGAGTTGTAATTTGGTGACATAATTAACATGATAATTAATTAGAGCATGCATGAGTAAAGTTTAGGCACATTATTTAATTAGGGTAGTTATGAGTCTAGTATAAAATTTTCATACGTGATTGAGAATGGTGTGCACGAGTTGGGTTGGACGGGTTAGAGCCTCTAACCTAACCCAATCCATACACATCTGGTTGGGAAAAAATGAACCTAACCTAACCCTACATTATAAACTAATCCAACCCAACCCAACCCGATCACGATGGGTTGGGTTAATCGGGTTATATATTTTGTTTATTTTTTATGGTATTTTTTCCAATTAATTTAAGTTAGTTTTTTCATTTTAATTGGAACTTTAAACAAAATAAGTATTGGAGTAAATATCATAATACAAGGACTTGGACTTTTTTTTTTTTTTTTGCTAAAAGGACTTGGACTATATAATAAAACTTTGGCATTTCAAGAATAAGTTAGAGGGTTAAAAATATTTTCAACCACAAAAAATCTACATATTCTTTTATGTAGTTTAAGTATCGAGTTGGGTTGGGTCAATTCGATCTTTAGAAATCACAACCCATAATCCGATCTTAAATGTCGGGTTGGTTAAAATTTCATATCGCGTTGGAATGAGTTAGGGTTAATCGGAATGAGTTAGGGTTAATCGGACTGAGTTGTTGGGTTATTCGGTTAATGGGTTAATTACACACGCCTAATAAATATGACACCAACACCAGATACGAGTTGCCTCCCTTATATTCACATGGTGCCAAGTGTCAAAATCCACGTTAAAATGGACAAGAATAGAAAAAGATTCATACAATGGGGTCAAAATACAAAATACAAAATGCCAGTGTATTTCTATTTTATTTTATTTTTTTCTGAATAAATACCGCTGTATGTTGCCACAAACCCGATCCCAGAACCCAGAAATTCTCGTCTCTAATTTAATGGAAGTCCAAAGCCAAAGCTCATAATAATTATAAATAAAAAAAAAATCCAACAACAGTTGAAATTACATTCATGGTGATGGAGATTTCGAACAACCCAAATCCAAACTCAAACGATTCTTCTTCTTCTGTGCGGGTATTGGTTCGGTCGCCATCTTCGTCTCCAACCTCGTCAGACCCATCTTCATCTTCGGCTTCGAATGGCGTGGTTGTGGTCGGCTTTATCGGCCCAAGAGCCGCCATAACCACGCACCTCATGAACCGGATCGTGGACTCCACTGTCTTCGGTTCCGGGAATTCGGATAAGACTCTCTGCGTCGACAAGGAAGAGCTCAGAGGCAGTGATTGGTTCAGCCATAGGAGACTCAGTTATCACCGCGACGACCAAAATGGCATTTTGTTTTTGCACTTCTCTTCTGATTTTGGAGGTGGGTTTGAATTTGGCTCGGCCATTGAAGAGGAAGAGCTCGAATTCGGGAATCTTCAAGGGATGTTGTTCATGTTCTCTGTGAGTTTCTTATAACTCTCTCTCTCTCTCTCTCTCTTTTTAGGGGAATTACTGCAAATATTTGTAAAGTTGAGGACTTAATTGCTATTCGGAGATTTCTTGAATGACAAACATCAGAGACTAGTATGTGATAATGTTTCTTCTTTGTAATGTCTCTTAATAATCTCGTCCTAGTATTTCTAACAAGACTTGGAAAATATGAGATTGTTAGGAAAAATAATGTTAGCGTAGAGTTGTTATTAGCCAAAGGGTGAAGTAGAGGAATACCGAAATTTACATAACAACAAAAATATATACCCAAATTTGTAAAATAATTGAGTAATTAGTCAATTCATTAATTACTAGTATATATTTTTGGTCACTAAGTCAATTACCACAAACTACTATTATGTAAGTAATTGATTCACTTGGATATTTTTTTATATTTTTCAAAAGATTGGGTATTTATTTAAATTAGGTGTTATAAATTAGGTATTCACTATAGTTTCTATTAGCCCAATTGGGTGTAGTTTATTTCCTTGATTTGAGAATGCAGCTATGGTGATAATGCAGAGAGAAATTTGTACAATAGTTAATAAATTATTTTGGTATGTATTTGTGAAATTGGGAGTGCAAGTATGTTTCTGCTTGGAAACAAACTAACTGTACTCGCAATGCAGGTTTGTCATGTGATCATATATATTCAGGACGGGTCACGCTTTGATACTCAGCTTCTGAAAAAGTTTCGAGTTTTGCAAGCTGCCAAGAACGGTTTGGTGCCATTCGTTAGATCCCAAATTACAGCAGGGTTGCCACCAAATTCGAGGCCGCATTTGGCGTCACAGTCGTCCCGCCCAAACACATCAGCACCACCTGCGACTAATAATCCTTCTCCTGGTAAAAATCGTAGCATATTGAGTCGTGGTGGTTCTTCGATTTCACTAATGTCAGGTTTGGGTTCCTACACCTCTTTGTTCCCGGGACAGTGTACCCCTGTCATGCTGTTTGTTTTCATGGATGATTTCTCTGATACGTTGAATCCAAGCTCCAATGTTGAAGAATCGACAGATGTGTCCACCTCACAAAATCTATCTAGTTCGAGCGGATCAACAAGGCCAAATCTGCCTGCTAAGGTTTCTAGTCCAGTAGTTGTCCTTGCTCGTCCTGTGAACAAATCTGAAGGTGGTTTCAGGAAGAAACTGCAGTCTTCTATGGAAGCGCAGGTTCGTTTTTTGATCAAGAAATGTAGAACTCTTTCGGGTTCTGAAACCAGCCACGGTGGGCCAAGAAGTGGAGGGGTTTTGTCAAGTTCTGTACCTTTGTTCTCTCTTGATTCGTCGCGAGCAGTTGCATTGTTAGATAGGTCAGCAAATCGGAGAGGCGAATCTCTTGAGTATGCAACTCGTCTTGTGGAAGATGTTTTAAGTGGGAAGGCGACCTCGGATTCTCTTCTGCTAGAAAACCACGCTTTGAGTGCTAACAAGGAGGATATAACATCCGTGAAGGATTTTATCTACAGGCAATCAGATATTTTGAGGGGGAGGGGAGCGATGCTTGCTAATTCGAATAGTGGCTCGGGAGCCGGTGTTGGTATGGTTGCTGTTGCTGCAGCTGCTGCCGCTGCCTCGGCTGCATCTGGAAAAACATTTATGGCACCAGAACTTCCAAATATGGAAGTTTGGTTATCTTCTAGTCAAATAATTCTTCATGGAATTCTTTCTGCAAAAGGTGGGTGCTTGGGTGACATCGAAATCAGCAAAAGAAAACCTCGACCGAGGAATGCTATTCCACCGACATCCGAAGCAGTTGCTTCCAAAGCTAAGGATCCTCTAGATGTAGCAGTCTCTTGGTTAGAAAGTGGTAAAGGACTGAACACAAAATTTTCGACTTTGTGGTGTGAAAGGACTCTTCCTGCTGCCAAGGAGGTTTATCTCAAAGACTTGCCTGCTTGTTATCCAACTTCAATGCATGAAGCACACCTCGAGAAGGCACTGCTTGCTTTCCGCTCAATGGTCAAGGGACCCACAGTGGAGCACTTTGCCAAAAGGTTGGAGGATGAATGCACAGCTGTCTGGAAATCCGGCAGGCAATTGTGTGATGCTGTTAGTTTGACAGGAAAACCGTGTATGCATCAGATACACGATCTCCAGACTGGTGAATCGATGTCAGGATCTGGTGGGATGCCACATTGTAGTGGATATGTTTTCCTTCATGCTTGTGCCTGTGGGCGTTCACGGAAATTACGGCGTGACCCTTTTGACTTTGAATCAGCCAACACTACAAGTTGCTATGCAGACTGTGACAAGCTCCTTCCTGCACTTCAGTTACCGAATTTGACTGATGCAGGGCCGGTTAATCCATCCTCATGGAGTTTGATCCGTGTTGGGGGTGCAAAATACTATGAACCTTCTAAAGGCTTACTTCAGAGTGGATTTTGTGTGACTCAGAAATTTCTTTCAAAATGGGATATATTTATAGAGAATAGGAAAAGCCAAAATGGTTTCACCGTGGCTGCTGAGTACCAAGGTTCTGGAATTAAATCATCGAGTACAGACCCCAAGTTTAAACCGGAAGTGATTACAAATAAAATGAGCACCGTTGATCTGCCATTGTTCTCTGGAGAGGTGCATTCTGGGGCTGAAAATCAAACGAACCTCTCAAAGAATGTAATGCTTGATGACAAGATCATCAGTTTTGGTAAAGGTCTACCGAACTTTACATTGAGGAAACCTTTTGCTGAAGTTGTTGCTGGTTCAGCTACTGGGGATTCGGGATTTCCTCCTCTTCAGCAGAAGAAACAACACTCATCAAGTTTGGGTAGGAGTAATATCAAGCAGAGTAAGATCAGAGATCTGAGTCTGGAACATATTACTGATCATCAAGGATCTCGAAAATCTGAGCGTACTTTATCTGCTTTGGACACCTTGAATGGAATAGGTACTCATAATTCTACCAATGGAAATCCATATCTATGCATAGGTAGTAACGTAGTCCCTGATAACCAGAATTCTGGTGAGAAAATGAAAAAGAACCCTTCGTTTAGACATGCAGCTGTGTATGTCGGATATGAACACGAGTGCCCCCGTGGTCATCGTTTCCTACTGAATCTTGAACATCTCAATGAACTTGGAAACTTGTATCAACTGCCCGAAGAATCTCAGATTTCTTCTTCTGTTGACATTTCAGATCAAGGCCTTGGGAATCCTTCAAAACTTAATAATAACATTCGTCGTGGTAAAGTTCATCAAGTTTCAAATAGGACAAATGTTAGCACCAAGAAGGAAAGAAATGGAGATAGGTCAAAGGAGGTAGTAGCTAATGGTTATCCAACACTTGACAGGGTAGCCGAGTTCACAGGACCAGATAATAAGCAGAATCATATGTCATTTGGCATATCGAAACTTCAAGTCCATGATTTTGTAAAAGACCCTCAAGGGATTCTCGATTGTATTTGTATTGATGACAGTGGGCAGGCTCTCTCTATGTTGAATCGAAACTTACCGATCTATATGAACTGCCCACACTGCAGGAATTCCAAGAATAGTAAAGAGCTACCGAAAGTTAAGTTTGCCGGAACAATATCACAGCTTCAAAGGATTTTTGTGGTATGTCACTTGTTTTAGAAAAGGACTGTGGTTAAGAGATATAATGTTTCTTGATAAATTAAAGTGCCTGACTGTAGATCTGTTTGTAGGTCACACCTCCATATCCTATTGTATTAGCAACTTGCCCACTCATACAATTTGAGGTATGTCTTGGTTCATAACCACAAGTTTAGTAAGACTCTATCATCATATTAGCTTGTTGGTACATAATTTGCCTCTTTTCCGATCTGGTGATGCTTGTTAGTTTGTAGCTGGAATTTTCGAAGTTTAATATTCCTAACGGCAGTCTTTCGACTTGCAGGCATCTTGTTTGCCTACATCGATTTCAAGACACGAGCAAAAGCTGCAATTTAGTCTTGGAAATGAGGTGGTTTTGCCACCGGAGAGTTTTCTTACTCTTAGACTTCCATTTGTTTATGGTGTGGAAACAGAGGGCGGAGGTCTACAATCCTTCAAGTACTTTGAACATCAACCAGAAGCAACTGCTTGGATTATAAAAGGAACAACATTGCGGATTGTTTCCAGAATAAACAGCAATGCTGGCCAATAGGGATCTCAAAAACTTAGTTAAATTGATGAATCTTTTGAATTGAACCAATTCAGTGATACACGCTCCCACAGTTTCCGCATCTGCAGTTTCCTTTGAACACGTCCATGTAAATGCAAGTAAGTGTTATCAAATCCACAAATTTCTAGTCCTTTTTAAAGAATCCCTGCCCATGTAATCTTCTGGCATTAAGTTCGTTGTCTGCCTATCGGAGATTTTCTTATGTGAAGCACAGAGCACAGCATAAGAAAGCAGTGCAGATACACGTGGGTCACCATGGTCCATGGGTGTGTTTGGTAACACTTCATTTTCTATTTTTTATTTTCTTAAACAGAAAAGTGCAATTAAAAAAAAAAAGGTCTGGTAAATCTGTTTTCGTTTTCCGTTTTTTTTTTTAAATTGGAAACATATTTTAAAACATAGAGGAAACAAAAAATTCTTGTTTTCAAAAATTTTTTAAACAAAAAATCAAATCTTGAGAACTTTTTTGTGTGTTTTTTCAATTCTACACTCTCACTGTACTTCATCTATACGTTCCTTTATCTTTTCACTCCCTCTTTATTAGTTACAAACTATCATTTTGGGCTTTTCGCTTTTAAAAACAAGTAACAAATAGTGATTACCAAACATGTTTTGTATTTTTAAAAATTTTAAAAACAAAATGGCAAAAACACTTTATAACAAATGGTTTGTATATCTCGTGGACAGTGAGTGACAAGATTTGTATCTTTCTGTCAGTGACAAGATTTGTATCTTTCTGTCAGGAAACTTTCTAGTGAAAAGGTCCTGCAGTGCATCTTTAACGAGTGGATACACGAGGTTGGATATGAAATATTTGGGGAAAGAATTTCAAGGGTTTTGTGAAAACCACACAAGATATGAGCATGATTTCACCTAAGCTGGACAGTAGAACGGAACTCTTGGTACATTGCTTCTTTTGGCAATCGATAATGGCTTTTTTCTTTGTTTGGAACTATCGTGCTTTTTGCAGTTGAAGGAATTTATTTGTTAAAAGTTGAAATTATTTTGCCAGGTATGTTTCTTTCATGATATTACCGCGATGTAATATGTCATTATTAACGCACTTCTCGCTTATAACCTTTGGCCTTCCTATCATTTAGGTATAACTTTGGGGCTACTGTGACGTGCCTTTGGAGTGAGCGAGCTTCTCAGCAATGTGGTGAGATCATCGTCTCTATTTTTCGTGTCTCCTTATAACTTGATCGATAAGTCAATACAAAATAACAAATGATAGTTTGATAATTAATAAAATACTTCTTAAGAGTTAAACTCCTCAAAATAGGTACGCCAATCGATTTAATATAGTTAAGAACAAAGCTATAGTAATCTATCAATGCTGTCACATAACATCTCTCTCTCTTTTTTGGAAAGAAATAAATCTTGAAACCATAAGAGGCATATAGAGGACTTTCTACAGAAACTTTTATGACAATAATTTTGTTATTTGATTTTGAGAATTCATCATTCAATCACTTGATAAGAAACCAGAAATCAAAATATCTTTTCTTTAGTGTGGCAATTTTATATAAGGGTTTTTTTAGCGTCCGTCCCTGGTCTCTCCAAACTTTTTGTTTTGGTGACGGTTTTGGTCCTGATCTTTTCGTTTTTTTTCTTTCCTTTCTTAGTAGATTTGATGCAGGAAAATACTTGAATGCAT
The DNA here is from genome assembly GCA_018132145.1 of Boehmeria nivea var. tenacissima. Classification (NCBI taxonomy): domain Eukaryota; kingdom Viridiplantae; phylum Streptophyta; class Magnoliopsida; order Rosales; family Urticaceae; genus Boehmeria; species Boehmeria nivea. The sequence goes on along the minus strand of CM030874.1, from coordinate 3,506,025 downwards.
GGCTTCAACCCTCGACGAAGTTCTAGCTTCGAAGTCCAAACCCAACATTTTAGTATCTCCGAAGAGACTTTGAAGAAATGACCTGAGTCGCTTGGGCCTGGATGGGGCTCGAAGGAATGTGGTTATGCCTCTATTAATTGCTACTTTAGAGGAATGGCTTTATCAAGGTTCGCATCGGAATAAAGTAGAAGAGTTTACAAAGTTAAGTCTCTAGTGTTGTGCCATCAATTAAAAGACATTTGCATAATTGCAATGCACATATCTTTTGTTTTTCGAAGAGAGAATACCATTAAAAAATCAGTTTTTAAGAAATATATGTTCATCCATGTGCCATCTATTGTACTTGATAAGCATAGAGAGCAGAAAAGTTGGAGATCATTCAAAGGGAGTTGTTTGGTATAAAGGGGAGAGTTAAAAGGATGCATAGTAATTAGAGTGAGTTGCAAAAAAGGTCAAAATTAAACGTGTCTTTTAAATGATAGCATGTTTCGAAAAATTAAAAAAATAGTCATTCTAAAGAATTTCGTAACAAAATGTCAAACAAATATTTACATATCTGTAAATATTTATAAAATATTATTTAATACTTCAAAAAATAATGAGTAAAAGTTGAAGTATTATAAAATATCTTACAAATTTTATAGAATGTGTAATATTTTATGTGACACTTTTATGTTATATAATTGATAACATGACTATTTTTTAAATTTTTTAAAACATAGACTATCATTTAAAAACATTAAAAAATTAGCTATTTACTACAATTTTCCAAGTAATTATTTGTTAAATTATTATATCGTCTATTTTTATTATTTGTTAATAATTAGTATTAAGTGTAAATTAAACTTTTCATTACTTAAAAGGGGGATTTTGAGGAATACCTCATTCTTGACACAATGATAATCTATATCCCATGTGTGTTGCTTTTAATTTATACCATAAAATGTACACTACAAACATAGAGTGGAAATGAAGGAGCATACTACATGGGGTATAGATTATTAAGTGGCATCAAGAATAGTTTTATTTTGAAATTCTCCCTACTTAAAATTAAAAGAGGGCATGCACCATTCTATAAAGGGAATGACGCAATTTGGTGGGCCCAGAGGGAGATGCTCTATTTCCCCCTCTCCCTTCCATCCTTCTTCGGCTATTTTTGGGTATTTGAGCGGTTTCGATTTTAGGTAAAATAACAAAAAATTAAAATCGCAAACCCGAAACCGTCTAAAATGTTTTTAGGCGGTTCTAGTTTTGGTATGTCGGTTTTGGGCAGTTTACCAAAATAATATAGTTTTTTTCGTTACATTGTTCTAGTTATAAAAGATAATTTTTAAAGTATTTTTTACATGTGAAAAGCAAAAAAACAATTATATTTTTAGAGAAATGACAATAAGAAAATAAAATAAAATTATAGGTTTTGGTGCGGTTTTGGAAAATTAAAATCTTAATTTCAGAACTTAAAATTGCCCAAAAATTTTTCGGTAAAACCCAAACCGCCCAAAAATTTTTAGGTTTACCATTTTTAAATTTTATTGGGCGGTTTCGATTTTGGGCGAGTGGGTGTGTCGGTTTCGGTTTTTAATGAATACCCTACGTTCTTCTAATCAAATAAAAAGATTAGAATACATCAAACACGTCTCCATTCACTCAGTTAAATATACCTTCAATCAGTTAATACATGTGAAATGATTCAAATTCATCAAATTTATTTTTGTTTAACGTTTTTTTTTAATCTTTTCTAAGTATTTTAGAAAATATTTTTTCCATCTTCATATTTTTTACCATCTTTTGTTGTACTTATTCTTCTCGATTTGTTCTGTAGATTTTCTTTCTTTTTTTTTTAATTTGAAATAATTTCTTCCTTTTAATATTTTTACATTTGAATTTTTAATTTCCTTTATGTTCTTTGATTTTTTTTTTTTTACTATCGATGTTTCATATTTTAAATTATAACGGGAAGAATTAATCAAATAATGTTGCTTCATATGCGCAAAGTATGTGTATATTTTATACTGAGATTTGTGAGATTTTTATGTTAAAAAATAAAAATATTTAAGTTTAATTTATTTTTTTTTTAAATCTCATTATAGGACGTAATCTGAAACCCACCTCCTTAATAATATTCATATTAGAGGTGAACACTGGGAAATTTTCGTGTTTTTGGCAATTTCAGTTTTGGATAGAGCAACAAAAAATTAAAATCTCAAACTCAAAACCACCTAAAATATTTTTGATCAGTTTCGGTTTTGGTATGTCGGTTTTGGGCGGATTACTAAAACAATATATAGTTATTTTGTTACATTATACTATTTATAAAATATAAATTTTAAACTATTTTTTACATGTGAAAATAAAAAAACAATGATATTTACCTAAAATTTGATAGTTAAACATAAATTAATAAATAAAAACATTAATGATGTATTTTAAAAAAAAATGACAATAAGAAAATAAAATAAAAAATAAAATTATTAGTTTTTGGGCAGTTTTGAAACTAAAATATTAATTTTAGAAATCAACACTGTCTAAATTTTTTTTGGTAAAACCCAAAATCCTTCATAATTTTTTTGATTTACCATTTTTAAAGTTTTTTTAGACAGACAAGTGTGTCGTTTTCGATTTTTTTATAAAGACCGTTAATTCATATAACCATTTTTTAACTTATCCGTTATATGATAGACATGCAAATATGAAATAAATAACCGGCGGAATCCCTTCACCACCGAATTTGTTCGGTGAAAATCCGGTTATTAACCGGATTTTCACTGATTTTTGGCAAAAAAAAAAAATTCACCGGATTTAACCGAAACAATACAACAATTTTTAGTCACGGCACCTTCTTTTTTTTTTTTTTTTTTTTTGCAAAAGTTAGTCACGGGCGAGGTGCAATGGTGCGCGCAGTGAGGTGCAGTGGACAGTGGTGCAGTGTGTGTGGCCCGTGAATGTGCAGTGTAGTGTGTAGGAATAAAAAATGTTAGTTTTTTGCTATAAAACTTCAATCTTCGGCAAAGAATTCAAACGAAAGTAAAACAATCTTCAACAAACCAAAGCAAAGAAAATCAATATTCGGCAAAATATTCTTCAATCTTCAACTTCATTTTCAGTTCATCTTCAACTTCATCTGCGGCTACTCAACTTTCTTTGACATCTTTGATTGTACCGGCTTCCTATTCTGCCTCATGTAAGTTTTACTGGATTTTATAATTTTAAGTGTTACTATTTATTAATAACTAATAACTAATTTAGTTTTATAATTAGTTATATATTTTGCCCGTATGTAAGTTTTGTTATTTTACTACCATATAATATAATATTTAGTGAAATATTGTTTTATGATTAGTTGCACAAACGGTTTACTTTTTTCTTTTCTAAATTTACTACTTTTTACTTTATTTATTTGATTATTAAAATTAGTAGTTGTTATTTTATTAGTTGTTACTTGATTTATTTGTTTAGTTAAATTAATAGTTATTAATGTTAAATAAATTATTTGTTATTTTATTTATTTCATTATACTTAAATTAGTAGTTGTTATTTAAGAACTTGTTATTTTATTTATTTGATTATAGTTAAATTAGTAGTTATTAAATTAGTAGTTGTTAACTTGTTATTTTATTTATTTGATTATAGTTAAATTAGTAGTTATTATTTAAGTAGTTGTTAACTTGTTATTTTATTTATTTGATTATAGTTAAATTACTAGTTATTATTTAAGTAGTTGTTAACTTGTTATTCTATTTATTTAATTATAGTTAAATTACTAGTTATTATTTAGTACTTGATATTTTATTTATCTCATTATAGTTAAATTAGTAGTTATTAATTTATTATTTGTTATTTTATTTATCTCATTATACTTAAATTAGTAGTTATTAATTTAGTATTTACTACTTTATTTATCTCATTATACTTAAATTAGTAGTTCTTATTTAAGTACTTGTTATTTTATTTATTTCATTCTAGTTATATTAGTAGTTGTTAATTTAGTAATAGTTAAGGTAATTATCATTATAATTTATTAAATTAGTTAGATTGTCAGTTATGATAATTATTTAAAATATTTTTTAAACCCTTGGTTAAATTGTTAGTCAAATTATTACTTTTTACTTTGTTAAATTTAATATTAATTATATAACTTATAATAGTGTTAGTTAAATTGTTACTTAAATTGTTAGTTGCATTTGTTATTAATCCGGTTATTAATGAAATCAGTAATTATTAATTTATTTATTTATTAAATAGTAACACTCTTTTTTCTTTTATTTGCTAGAAATTTAGCGACATCGCGTATCCGTACGAAGACTCGCAGGCCGCCTACAGCGACGACGAGACTCAGGGCACACACAGAAGCTAAACACAAGAGCACGATCCATGGATTGAGGCGATGCAACAACAGAGCACTTATTTATTTGGTGGCCCACCAAGGCCGTTGCCCAGCTACACGGATAGCGCCATGGACCGTGCCGAGATCAGATTGTATGCTCCATCTACTAATCTGCAGCTAGGCCGACCAGCGGGGCAGCCAAGTAGCTCGTCACATCGTCCTCCTTCCGCCGATTACTATCAGATGCCTTCCTTTGAGCAATTTGCGGGCGGGAGACCGCAATTTAGGCCGGCGACAATGCCTTTCAATTTCCAGGTTCCGGCCCACACCGGCCCGCCGCCTGTCCCGACCGTTCAACTATGTCCACCGCCAGCTCCGCAATCGCCTGCTCCACCATCGGTCGCACCGGCCGCTGGACATGACGGGGGCAATGACGACGACAACGACGAAGTCGAGATCCAACCTACGCGACAGAAGAGACGGAAGTCTGAGGTGTGGCGCAGTATGACGCGAACAGAAGAACGGAAAGCAGATGACAGCATAAAGGTGTGGGCCATCTGTAAGGGTTGTGGGAAAAAATTTGGGGGCGAATCATATCGAGGGACGAGCCACCTCCATTATCACATTAACAGATGTGATAAATTGGAAAACGGGCTTCCTCTGCGAGCCGGGCCATCGTCAGGGGTGTTATACGACGAACAAGTGCGCAGAGAAGCACTCGTTCGGTTCATCGCAGTGCAAGGCTTGGAGCTTAACTTCGCTGACAATCCAAACTGGGAGGAGCTCATACGAACATCGTTCTACGCCGACTATCAACGTCCGAGCCGAACGACTACTCGGGCCGACTTAGTCAAGTAGTATGAGTGGAAAAGGACGGAGTTGATCGGGGGCTTTGTGGAGGCAAGCCAACAGGTGGCATTGACCAGCGACGTATGGTCGAGTGGGGCGTCGCACGACTATATCGGCGTTTGTTGTCACTATATTGATAGGGATTGGAACGTCGAGAAGAGAATCATTGGGTTTAGAGTCATGTAAGAAGGCCACATCAGAGAAATGATAGCTTAACAGATATTACAAGTCGTTAATGATTACGATGTCATAGGACGAGTTATCTCTATCACTATGGATAACGTTTCCGCCAACGACCGAGTAATCAATATTCTCCGAGGGGCTTTGAACCCGATTTCATACCCACACTTTTTCCACAGCCGTTGCGTCGCACACATCTTGAATCTTGTAGTTCAAGATGGTATGAAGGAAATGGACTCCACGCTTAAAGATATTAGGGATGCCGTAACTTATTTAAACGGGTCCCACCAACGTGAGGCCCGATGGAGGAGAGCGTGCGAATTAAACCAGTTGAGACCGAAGATGATAGCCAACGACATGCTGGTTCGATGGAATTCAACTTACCTGATGCTGCAAAGTATCATTCCGTATGTAGAGAGCTTCACCGTTTGGTACAATAATGAGCGGAGAGGCTCTGCTCAACGAACGGCATTGGCAAGACGCTACGCTGCTCTGCGGGTTCCTTCAGGTATTCTACGAAGCGACCAATATTTTTTCGTCCTCTTTGCGAGCTACTACTCCTATTGTCGTGCACCAACTGGTCATCATCGGCAACGTCTTCAAGAAATATAAGAACCACCGACGTTTGGCAGGGGCCGTCAATAAGATGCTGGAGAAGTTCCTGAAATATTTTCATCATTTACCGCATCTGTACGCTTTTGCCTTCCTACTAGACCCACGTAATAAATATAAGGGCCTCAAGTCATTTTTAAAAGTGTTAACAAGACAACTCGGCCCAGACTACGCGAGCCTAATGGATGACCACGCTGCAGCCTTGCAAGAGGCCTACAGTGTATATGAGTTGCGGTTCGGGGTAACTTCAGATCAGGCCCCTACTGAGAAGACGTCGCCGACTTCAGCTAGTTGGAGGTTGGTCCGGGAAGACTTACAGGATGAAAAGGAGTCGCCGTCAAGCGTCAGCCCCCAATGAGGAACCGAGCACAACGAACTAAACGGCTTCTTGAATACAAAATTCACGGACGCAGGTTCAGAAAACCTGGATTTGGTCAGGTGGTGGCGTAATCATTCAGGCCAATTTTCAGTATTATCCACGTTGGCTCACGACATCTTCTCCATACCCGTCTCTACAGTGTCTTCAGAATCTGCATTTAGCATGGCCGACAATATTTTAGATCCTCATCGAAGTCGACTAACGCCAAAGATGGTGGAGATTCTGACATTGGTAAAAGACTGGGAACTAGCTCGGATGCGCATGCAAAACACGGTCGAACAAGTAAACGCCGACCTTGCTGAACAGCTTGAAGAGTGGACGCTCCAGTGATGTCGCACGCCCACTCAAACGTCCCCCCTCCGATTGTCGACATTGGTTTCGGTCTTTTTATTTTTATTTTCTTATCATATGTAAACAAATTTTATTTTATTCTATTCTTTTATTCATTATTTATTAAGACAATTTAGTATTAATTTTTTTTTTGTAATTAATACTTATTTCTTAACAAAATAATGTAAATAAATTTATTAATTTATTCTTTATCAATATAATTTTGTTATCAATTACTATTATAATTTATAACACTTCATCATAAACCTTAAAAATTAGAACTTAAATTTAAACAAAATAAATTTAAACATTATAACTTAAAACTCCTAATAAAATTATTAAAACAAATCAAACTTATAAAACAAAACTAAAACAAATAAAACTTATAAAATTAAAACTTATAAAACTAAAACTAAAAACGGTTAAAAAAAATAACAATCGGTAAAAAAACCGGTTAATTAATCGGTATTATCCAGTAATTAACTAGCAAAATTTTTTTCGATCGGTTAATACCGCCGTATTTACATGCTGAGTTATATCCATCAAAATAAAATACTCAAGTAACTGAAATTAAGATAAACACATAATAAGGTAACGTTAAGATTATCATTCCTTCGTCAAGATACCCGCGTACCTAACTGTTAAATTTTTTAAAATTATAAAATATTTTCCCATAATAATATTTGCGGCGACTCGTCAAACAGCAAAAACACAAACTGCTCTCTCTCTCTCTCTCTTTCTCTCTCTCTCTCTCAAAACGACGAGTGAACTCGCTCCCCTCTCGACTCGACTCAGTCATGGCCGAGTCAGCGGACTCTCCTCCGTCCCCTTCACCTTCATCTCCGATGACGATCGACGGCTCCGACCGCGACGCCGCTCTGTCGCGGTCGGAGTGGCTGAGCCGCCGCGAGGTTCTGGAGCGGCGGTCGCGGCGAGCGAAGCAACTGGCTCGGCTCTACCGCCAGCACTACTGGGCTCTCATGGAGGACTTGAAGGCCAAGCACAGAGACTATTACTGGACCTACGGCAAGAGCCCCTTCAAGGACGCCGGCGACGACCGCGCCAACTCCGCCGCCGTCGCCTCTGAGAACGGCAAGCTAGGGTTAGGGTTTGGCGGCGGCGGCGACGATATCAGGAGGTGCCAGGTGGCTGGGTGTAAGACCAAGGCCATGGCTTTGACCAAGTTCTGTCACGCTCACATTCTTTCTGACCCTCAACAGAAGCTCTACAAGGGCTGTACTTATGTCATCAAGAGGTATTTTTCTTCCATCCTTGAAAATTTTCTTTGATTGCCGTTTTCTCTTGGAATTCATTGATTGTGTTTTATATGGTGACTGTTTGGTTCTGTTGGAAGAGAGTTCTATTATGATTTTTTTAATATATATATTTTTTTTTCTGGTAATTGGATTTTTTTTTTATGGTCTATTTTGGTTGCTCTGATTGAAATTCTTCAATGTGAACGTGTGATTGGTTGATTTGTCTCTCTTATTATGCTATTATGGGAGTGTTGTATCGACGAGGTTCTTTGCCATTAAAAAACTATGAGAAAGTTTGCCCCTTTGAAGAGAAGAAAATGAGAAAGTGGAAGTGAAAAGTTCAATGTTCTTGCTGATTTACTTTTAAGAACCTAGAAAGTCAGCCGTGATTCAACCCTCTTGTTATTTTATTTTTTGGTGCAATTGTGAAACGCTAATTTGTGTAGTATTTTTTGTTCGTAAATACGAGTGACTTCCGTTAATTTGTTGAATGTAATATATTTTAGTTAATAAGAAGCTTCCAGATGTTCAGCATCCAGTTGGAGCCTCTTTTTACGTCGTAAACTGATACTGAAATCATTTCTCTCTAAAATTCAGTAACTTGCTCTAAAATTCAATGTCAGAGTTGGCAAACACAACTGCCAAGTCCAAATGAGAAAGAGAGCTGTTAAAAAGGCTAGTTGTGGTAGGAAGATAAAAAAAGAAAAAAAAAAAAAAGAAAGAGGATGAAGCCAATTATTTCTTAGTGGTTAGGGTTGTGAAACATTCTTATTAGTTATAGTTAATACCTCGGAGTGTTGATTATACATATGGTGCATAGAGACTTAGATTTTGATAGGATGACTGACTTTTGCCGCAAGATGGCTACTTTGCCATACTCGAAATCCAAAGACTCGAGATTACCTGTTAGTAAACTGTTTTATCCTTGTAATTAGATGGTGGAACTCGATATTATATGTGACGCATAGTTGCGCATGTTTGTGCGCAAAAGCATACTTAATTGTGAACCCATGCAAAGCTGGTTATTTTTATTTTTCGTGCCTATACTAAATCTTAATTTGCATTGTAGTACTATTCTGGAGTCTGGTCATATAATTTGATGCTAGAACTCGGAGGCTTCCTTTGTTTTTCCAGTTCCTGTTACTATTGCTATTTTTTGGCTGCAAGTGAATGATGTGTTCTGGTTATTAAATTACTCATGTGGTCGTATGTAGCAGTGGTCATTCCTCATAATTCTCCAAAACCATAAACAACTTCAGATTGGTTGTATTGAATTGATGCCATGTCACCTGATCGCATTCAAACATCCACGTGGTTTTAGGAAATAATTCAACATTTTTGCCGCAGAAGGAATATTTTGACCCATATAGTTCAACTTTCAGTTTCTTGTTTGTGGTAGTACAATCTAATAAATTTGCTTGCAGTTTGTTTTGTTTTTTGCTTTGAGAATATGTGTGTTGTTGCATCGGTTTTGGTTTAGTATAACAAGGTTCACCTTGTAATGATTGAAAACAAAGCCATGATATGAGTTGTGATTTTGTTACTTGTACAGCATAAAAGTTCTTAATTAAGTTCCAAGTAATAGAAAATGCAGCTACATTTGTAGCTTTAAACAGAATGCTAAGAGTAAGACTGGCCGAGCCCAAACACGGCCATCTTTTCGGACAACCCCAAACTTTTGGAATTTCTTTATCAATGGCTTGAAGATTGAATGCTGTTGTGAATGGTGATAGGAATTGACGCTGTAGGTTTATATTGACACTTTTTGAATGAGATATGCATTTGTTAATATGTACATAGCTGTAACTTATACCTATAACTTAAGCTTCCAATTTCCCACTTGAGATTTTTAGTTTTTTATTTTTATTATTATTATTATTTTAAGTTTATGTGTTAAGTAATGGGAAGCCACTCAATCTTCATATATGTTTATTGCTCATTTACATGTGCACTTTGAAAGAATATGGGTACATTAACTAGGGAAAGACCATATGAATACAATTTATTTTTTAAATAAATTTGAGTTATTCTGAATCTGTAAGAGATAGCAGATGTCTGTTGCTAGTAGTTATATATTTATATATTTAAGTAGAAATTTGAAATGCTTGATATAGTTCTGGTTAGAACTTGGTCCAATTTAGTATATGCATTAAAAACTGGACAGAGTGAATTCGTTGCGTGTACCGGTAGAAATTTGAAACGATTGAGATAGTTCTGGTTAGAACTTGGTCCAATTTAGTATATGTATTGGAAACTGGACAGAGTGAATGCATTGAGGTGTACTGGTAGAGTAGTGTACGACAGAATTTTCATTTTTGCTTTGTTTGTTTGTTCTTTTGGTTTGGGGTTCTATTTTCCATTTTTAGATGGATGTGTTATGCCAGTTTCTCCATTTTAGGTTTCAGGCGTTTTTACTTAATCTTCCATACAGCTTTGTATTTTATTGTATTTGATCCTAAATGTAATTTGTTTAAGTTAGTATGACTCACTTCCTTATGTTCAGCATGCAGTCGGGTCCTCTATTGTGCTGTAAACCAATCCTGAGATCGACCGTTCCTTCACTCTGCCCTACTCATTTTCAAAAGGGTGAAAAATGTCTCATTCGGGACCTAAGAAAGGCAGGTCTTAACATCTCGTCGCTTAGTAACCTTGCTCCGAAATTCCATGTTATAGTTTCCGAGTACATCTGCCAAATCCAAACCAGACGGCGAGCTGCTCGAAAGGCCAGCGTATGTAAAGTAGAGCCAAAGTAGGATGAAGACAGTCGTTTGTGAGCCTTCTTGTTATTCTTGAGAAGATCATTGATGCTGCTGAGTATTTGAGCATGTATAGGTCGGAACGGGCCTAAATTTTTCATCAGAAAAAAGACGTATGACTAGGATAAAAATGTTCTGTGCATAGTCAACCCAAGAATCAAGGGACTTTCATTTCCTTCTGCTGCAATCTTTTATATTTTGTAAATTGATCATTCAACCTCTATCTCAATGAAATTCTGTTGTAATTAGATCAAGAAGATTGAAGATTTTAAAGGGTGGCTTGTGTGATTGGTTGTGCATGATAGGTGCCAAAGAGAGGTGGCTTTTAAGAATTGTTCTCAGGTGCTTCTGACTTCTTTGCGACCCCGCTAAGTAAGTAATGTGAAAATCGTGGTTATTTTCCATGCCTATATACTTTTAGATTCTAGGCGTCGTGGTTCTTCAACGCGACAAATATGTGATTAGTAATATTATACTGTGTACTTTCTGTGACAACAAAAAATTTCTTTCCGAAGTGCCAGTAGGATGGTCTTTTAGACATCTTCACAGATTGGTTGTACCCAATTCATGCAACATTAAAAAAATAATTCATTCAACATTAGGTGGTTTTAGGGGCTGGTAATTCTGAAGAAAAAATAATTAATGGATATCTTCTGAAATCTTTTATTGGAATTTGTACCAGTGGCATATTTATGAAACTTAGGGGGTGTTGATGGCATTAATTTTAGTCAAGGTGGTGTCATTGCATTTTAGCAACACTTTAAGGGACGTTAGTGAAATTACCCATTTTTGAATCATTTATTTGGAGTATTTTAGGGGAAATATATATAGAAAATCGAAAAATTATAACGAAAATTTAGGGTCCTATTTGGACAGCAATCCTAATATATATATATATATATATATATATATATATATATATATTAAGTTTATAGTATCTTGCTACAATACTAACATTAAACTATGGTTTGGATTCTTATCAAAACGAGCTCTTAGTTTTGTCTTCGGGTTTTTTCGTAATTCTTGAATGGGAGAATTTCAAAATAAAGGTATTCTTAAGGGCGAATTGCAAAATGGAGCCATTTTCGGAGTCAGTTATTAATTTATACCCCAAAAGAATCAGCCCATTTGTTATTTATTAAACTGACGAAAATACCCTCCCTTTTTATGGTTTGATTCAGAAGCCCAATCCCAAACTTTCCCTTGTGTTTTTCTTCTCTCTTCCCAGCCTCTATGCCTCCATCATCGTCGTTGGCACAAAGCCTGATAAAACCCCTCGGTCCTCCTCCGATTCGCCGCCATTTTTTCATTCGCCACCGCGACGACAAACCGGACGTACTCTCGAGACACCAAAATCTGTCGATCGTTCCCGAGCGGAAGCTCCATGCGAATCGAGCATCGGACCGCGGCGATCATGTGCTTGTAGGCACTGGTGATCCCTGACTCTCTGAACCCCGAAGTTATCTCCGTCGAGACCAGAGACTGCGCCGACGAGATGTCCCTGCACTCCACGGCGAGAATGAATGGCTCGAACGGGAGGACGAGGTCGGAGACCGAGTCGCTGTCGCCGCGCCGAGTTGAATCAGCCGAGAAGAGGAGGTCGACGACCGAGCCGGGATCGGTCGGCTCGTGAGTGATGTACAGCCACGAACCGCCCTAAGCCACTGTCAATATTTTCCTTGTAGTTTTTCTGTAGTCAAAACTTCTCTTAATACAAATGTTTCAGACTTTCATTTCAATAACCAGCTATAAGAGCATAGCTATATAAGTTTTCATATACGAAATTTTTTTCCTTTGTTTGGTTTATGTGAATATATTCAAGAAAAAGAAATTGGAGCTGAGTTATAATTATAAATCCAAAAGAAGCGTTGTTTTTTCCTCAGGAAATAAAAATATCATTCTGAGAAAAGAAATGAAAGCTACTTTATTTTTCTTGTTTGAACACTAATTGATCCTTTTGGAGAGTCAACTGAGATTGCTTTGCAGCATTGACGTAAAAACATGTACCTGGTACACATGGTTTTGAGGAACAAAAAAAATCAAAGCTACTTTATTTTAAGGAAAGATGCTTGTTTTGTTAATTGTTTGGATTAAGACATGTGTTTCCATTATTATAAGTCTCGGTTATTTACTACCATTGTATTTTTTGTGTTTTTTAATAATATAATAGGATTTTGGTGAGTTCCTAGTTGGTAACCACAATAATTTATTTTGGTAACCCGGTGGGTTACTGTCCAGTAACTCAGTAAGTCCAATAACTCAGCGATTTACTGTTATATTATTTAGTTTTTTGCATGAATACTTATTTATAGTTATGTTCCTAATACTTAAAATAATAAGATTTTAGTGAGTTACTAGTTGGTGATCACCAGTATTTTTAATAACAATTTATTCTAGTAACTCATTAGGTTACTATTTAGTAACCCACCGAGTTACAGTTTGGTAACCCACTGAGTTACTTGATGGTAACTATGGTTTGTCGATAGTAACCCACTAAGTTAATATTATAAGTTACTATGATAAATATGTTTAATTATGTTTATGATTTTTTTTGTTTTTTTGTTTTTGTGTTGTTTTGTTTTTACAGATGTGGAGACTAAGAATCAATATAAAGAATCGCTTTAGAGCAAATGGCAAATTCTTATTCAATTTAAAGTGATAGAAGAGATGAACAAGAAGCTGAATTGGTCCTATAAACAAGTGTTTATAAATACATATTTTTGGGCATTTTGTGATTTACATAAATTTTATGGTTATTGAATTTGTTTATTGTTAATGAAATAAATGTAAACAAAGTAATTAAGTAACCCTTTGAGTTACCATTAAGTATGGTGGTAAAACACTAAATTACTGGAAGGTAACCCATTGAGTTACCATTAAGTAACCAACTGAGTTACCATTAAATATAGTGGTAACTTGCTAGGTTATTGAATGGTAAACCTCTTACTATTAAGTAGCCCACGAAGTTATCATTAAACAATCTATTGAGTTATTGAATGGTGGTAACCCTCTAAGTTATTAGATAGTAACCTACTAAGTTACCATTTAGTTTGCCACTTGATGCTTTTGTTTATAGCTTAATGCAAATTATTTCTAATTAATGAGTTACTTAATGGAACTAACAAAGTTATTAGATGTTTTCACGCTGAGTTATCATTTAATAATCCACTAGGTGATTTACTGAGTTATAATTTGATAATCAACTAAGTAATTTAGTAACCTACTGAGTTACTATTTAATAACTTATTGAGTTACCATTTAATAATCCACTATACTATTTGTTTTGTATGACTTGTTGCATATTATTTCTAAGTAAATTATTTTTGTTTAACAATTGTAATGAATATAGCTATTTTTTTCTGCTTATATAATTTATTAAAAATATAATATTGTAACCCACTGAGTTACCATTTAGTAACCTACCGAGTTACTATTTGATAATATATTTTTTTCTTTTTTGCTACGATTTGATAATCTACTTGGTAATTTGATAACTCATAGAGAAACCATTTAATAACCCGCTGAATTACGTACCATTTACCCTTTGATATCTTTGTGCATGAATATACAAAATTTCAAATTATAGATAGCTGCGAACACACGAAAAATCTCTAAGCAAATGAATATTTGAATCTAAAATAAGAATACAAATATTAGTACTTCGCTACTACTGCGGCACCAAAGCTTGATGCATGGCATAAAAGCCATGAGCCAGCAACACACTTTCTTGAGGTTCTTGAAGTTCTTAAGAGAGTTATCCTCATCTTGTAAATATGCTCCTAAGACTCTTCCAAGCTAGCTTTAGTCGGCTCATCGTAGCATATACCATTGTTGATACTTGCTGTATCCAAGTTCTATAACAATTAAAGCTTTTTCTATGCTTAACAAAGCTCAAGCTCTTTGAAGCTTACAAAACCACTATGATAAGATTAGTATTTTAAAAACAACAACATTCTTTGTATATCTCTAAGTATATCAAATCAACAAAATACAATCAAAATCTCATTAACTTTCTTCTTCCTTCATATTTAACCAAAGAAACACCCAACAAAGCAAACTAGTTTATTGTTTTGAATAATGAATTTCTTCAAACAGTTGGTGCACAGCTTTAACCATAACAAAAAGAAAGACCCAACAAAGGAAACTAGTTTATTTGTTCTGAATAATGAATTTCTTCAAACTGTTGGTGCATAGCTTTAAGCATAACAAAACTGCAATGACAACGAAGATTTAACAAAAAGTCGAATACAGGAGAAGAAAAAGAATAAGAAGAAGCCAATAAGCACAGCTGCTATTAAATGAAATTATGAAGTCAAAACATAAAACCAAGTTTCAAACTATCACAGTCACAAGAAATTGACTAAAACACAAAATTTCAATTGTCCAAATGAAGTTGGAATATTAAAATTTGACATTGAAGGAAAGATACAAAGTAGTTTAGGAGGTGAAGAGGAAAAGAAGACTCATAGCAGCAAAAACTTCTTCGCGCTCAAATCACCATTGTCGCTTCGATCGGTCGTTTGAGAGAAATAAAAACAAAAATTATGGAGAAAGATAGATTTCTAGGGCTAATTACGTGTTTGAATTCTTCTGAGTATGACGACCACGAAATTGGACACCACACCATTAATTCTCCATTGTTGCTCAAGGCTGAGCTAACGTATATACTCTGCGAATTTCACGAAGAAGAAGAAAGAGTTAAGGGTAGTTTTGTTATTAAATTTTGTTGGGTGAAAAAAACGGGGTATAAATTAAAAGTGCAATTTGGAAGGGGTAAAAATTATTAAGTGGTCCAAAACGGGGTATTCCTCAAGTAACCCCTATTCTTAATGTCACTTAATAATCTATACCTCAAGTGATGTGCTCTTTTCATTTCCACTCTATGTTTGTAGTGTAATTTTTGGGGTGTAAATTAAAAGTGCAACATACATAGGGTATAGATTATCATTGTGTCAAGAATGGGGTATTCCTTAAAATTCCCCTTCTTAAATAGAAAATTCAAAATTTGATCTCTTGTCATATTTCACATTCAAATTTACAACACATATCACTATTGCATTATATCATTTTTTTTCATCAACAAATTACAACGTTGCCCCCCTTCCCCCTCTTGTCATCATCATTTTATTAAAAAAAATGAACTTTTCAATAAAATAAAATAATAATAAATAAAAAGATGACATGGACTGTAACATGGACGATTCGATCAAATTCACTACTGAAAAGTGACATGGACTGCAACAATTTTTTTTAAGTGGTATTTTTCAAAACAAGTTGTGTAAAAATAACATTTTCTAAAATTTCCCATTCTTAAATTATTCAATTGTTAATATCGATCTAAAGTACCCATTGACTAAATTTTTGTCAAAATTATGTTATGTATAAAGACTTTTTATAAATAAAGGGTTAGGTAGGTAAATAATCATTTTGAAGGGTGTGTTTATACAAAATAGCCACAGTTTTAGAAAAAAAAATCATTAACAAGATAACAAATTTATTAACAAAATTATACATAAAAATCACGAAATTTTTGGCTAAGTAGCCTGTTTTTAGCCTTAGTTTTAAAGAATTGACCTCAGATTGTCATGATTAAGTTATTAGCTATTTTTAAGACAATATGCATTGACTGCTTTGTAACGGAAGGTAACAAATGTTACAGACTGTAACAATTTTTGTTATAATATAGGTGATAACTTTTGATACAGACTGTCACAGACAAAATTTGATACACATATGTAACAAAATATCTAATTTTTTATTACATATTTGTCTGTCACGATTTATATCAACATTTGTTACATGTCGTAATAAGTATTATTACAATCCGTAACACTATTTGTTACAGATTGTAACAAAATTTGGGCGAATGGGGGTATTTTGGGCAATCCGAATATATATGAATGGACCTGACAGCTAATTACTTAATTTTTAAATAGTTGGGTCATTTCTTTAAAAGCTAATGGGTCCAAAAATCATTGTAACAAATTTATTATTAAAGTAATAAAATTTATAAATAACCATTTAAAAAAAAGTTTTTGAAACATTGACTATTTTATAAAATTATTCTAAAAAAATAGTTATTTTCTTAAAATTCCCTTTAATAAAACAATATACACCACGTTTTAAAGATTTTATTCTTTCTTTGCCAAATAATAATTATAATAATAATGGCCAATTAAGCAATTAATCATTTTAAAGGCAAAGTTTGAAGTATTTAGCCATAGTTTTATGAAATTAGGGATTTAGCCATAACATGTAATATTTTTTTTGTAACATATAACATATATACGTGTAAAAAATATAACATTAAATGTAACGTTACATTTAATGTTATATTTTTTACACGTATATATATTGCATGTTACAAAAAATATTACATATTATGGCTAAATCTCTAATTTCGTGAAACTATGACTAAATCCTAAAAAATTATCCAAAAGTTTAGTTAAATGCCTAAAAAACTCTAATAATAATCCAAACCAAAATCCTCCGCCTTTACTGTCAAACCAATTTGAAACTCCAAAAAACTCTAGAAACCAAACTGGCAATCTCTTATGTGGAGTCACTTATAGACGGAATGGTGGTTTCGATCTAGAGCGCAATGATTAGGTTAGTATCTTTCAACTTGCTATATTTTCTTTAGCTTCTTCTAATCTCCTTAATCGAATTATACTTTCAATTGTACAAGGTTCGCTTCCATAATCCATAGTATCGCTGTGAATTTTTTAATGCCAAAAAAAAAAAAAATAGCAGAATGCGTGTGAAAGAGTAAACCAGATTGAGCTTTGTCATATGCAATACACTTTTTTTTTGGGAATTTTAAGAAAATAGCCACAGTTTACAAAATGATTTTAAAAAATAGCCACAGTTTCAAAAAATTTAAAAACTAACCCTTTCAGAAATTTCTGACACATGTCAAAAATTTCTTACACTAATTTTTATGTGTATTTTTGTTATTGTCAGAAATTTCTTACATTGTGTTATGGTTAATCTTTAAATTTTTTTAAAACTGTGACTATTTTTTGAAAACACACAGTTCAAAATAGCTATTTACCTAATTGACCCCTTTTTTTTCGTTGTTTGTCAAGGATAAATTTATATTTATAAGAAAAAATGCCCATTTGCACCTCCATATTTGTGCTACTTTTCTCGATAGCACCCTATTATTTTTTTTCGACATGTTTGCACCCCGAATTATGTTACATCGACGACTTTGCACCCTCCGTCCATTGCTGTTTATTTTTCCGTCAGATTGAGTGGCAATTGAGTAATTTTAGAGAAATTGAAAGGGTAAAATGGCGAATTCAGACTTGGCTGAAAAAAAAAGGGCTGAAAAAACTTGACTTGGCTTATTTGTGTTCTTGTCGATTATTGAAAATTTGGGGCTGAAAAATTTGGCAAGTTAGAGTTGGAAAAATTAATACAAAAATAGAGCAGGGCTTGGGATGGGAGGCTCGGGAAGAAAGAGAAACAAGCAGCAGGGCTCGAGATGGAGAGGAATCTCCCGGCGGGGCTCGGGGGGAGGGGAATCGCGCGTAGGGCAAGGCTTGGGAGGGAGGGAAATAGCTCGTCGGTGGGGCTCATGATAGAGTGGAATCGCACGGCGGCGGGGCTTGGGACATAGTGGATTTGCACGGCGGTAAGGCTTGGGAGGGAGGGGTTTCGCGCAGTGGCGGGGCTCGGGAGGAAGGGGGTTCGCGCGGCGGCAGGGCCAACGAGCCTTGCGAGTTGCCGACGGCGGAGCTGGTTAGGTTTTAGCTTTTGGGGAACTGGGGCTTGGGGGCGTAGTAGTTTTAGGGGTGTTGGAGGAGGTCGAGGTTCGAAGGGGTCGGAGGGGGTTGGGGTTCAGAGGGTGTCAGAGAAGGTCGGGGGGTTCTTGACGCCAGGGGTTCACGGAGGGTCAGGCGTGGTCGGGGGTTCACCGGGGTCAAGTGTGGTCGGGGTTCGCCGGGGTCAGGCGTGGTCAGGGTTCGCTGGGGTCAGGCGTGGTCGGGGTTCGCCGGGGTCAGGCGTGGTCGGGGTTCGCGAGGGTCAGGCGTGGTCGGGGTTCGTCGGGGTCAGGCATGGTTCAGGTTCGCGGGGGTCAAGCACGGTCGGGAGTTCGTCGGGGTAAGGCGTGGTCGGGGTTCGCCGGGGTCAGGCGTGGTCGGGGTTCACTGTTTGGATTAATTTTTTTGAATTTTTTCGGTTGAGTTTTGTTGTTGGCTCTTTAGGTTTTTTTATTTTTCTATTTTTTTACTTTGAAATTAGAAATGGAGGGTGAAAGAGAAGATAAATATGAGATTTGTGGTATACGTATAATTTTTAAAAAATTTATAGGTTGAATTAATATTTTTGTAAAGGGTAATTTTTTCATTTAAAAAATTAAATATTATTTTTCAGGCCACATCAGCATTTTTCACGGTAAAATAAACAGCAATGGACGGAGGGTGCAAAGTCGTCGATGTAACATAATTCGGGGTGCAAACATGTCGAAAAAAAATAATAGGGTGCTATCGAGAAAAGTAGCACAAATATAGGGTGCAAATGGGTATTTTTTCCATTTATATTTCTTCTTGCTAAAGATAACCACTGTCTATATTTGACCCCTATAATAAGCCACTGTCTATATTTGACCCCTATAATATAAAACTTCTCAAATAGCCCCTCAAAATATAGTCACTAAAGAAATGTGGCCCTCCCGTTGCCTTCCCGTTACCTATATTTGACGGAAAATGACGTGGAACATTTTGGAAGACCTATCCATTAATACTTTTTAGTGAATCTCAATGCCCATGATGTATTTTTATTTGGTGTTTTTAGGGTTTTGATTTTGCAATTGGGGTTTGGGTAGTTCTGATTTTGAAGTTTTTGTTTTGGAGAAGATAATGTGGTCTAGAGCCGAGGCTGGGAAGAAGATTGGCGTGATTTCTGTTTTCACTTTGGAAATCCAGAAAACAATAAATAATCTCAGATAGTTCAAGTAAAATCTCCACGCGCATCAGAGCTAAAATCAAGTTCTCCAAAAATATATATCTGTATAGGTGTGTGCAAATCTCAAATTTTTTAAGTTGCAAACCGAGACCCTAATTTCAAAGAATTCTACAACATTGCCCAAATGATGAGTTTGCATATCCTAAAACTAAAACTAATATACCTATGTTCTGGCAGTTTTCAGCTCAAAAATATCAAAGCCCCTAACATCCCTCATAAACATAAATGAGTAACAACTTTTCCTGACTAGAATAGTACGATTATAAGATTATTTAAACAGGGCACACAAAAATTTTCCCAAGAAACAGGGCACACAAATATTTTCCCAAGAATCTTTTGCTAATTAGATATATTCCCAAAAATTTTGCTCGGTGTATGATAGTCGGAGTGGACCCCACCATTCGGCCAAGTACGAGGCCAAGCATTTCTTGTTATATGCTGCTGTGTATGGTGCGCCGGAGCTCGATTTGGGCAAGCACCGGATCGACCTCACGAAGTTGCTTCCCGTCACATTGGAGGAGCTAGAGGAGGATAGGAGCTCGGGTAAATTGACGACTAGCTTTAAGCTATCAGGAAAGGGGAAAGGTGCTACGATGAATGTTAGTTTTGGCTACTGAGAAGGATGGAAGAAAAAAAAAAAGTACAGTGGTAAGACAAAGTGGAATACAAAGTGGAAGACAAAGTGGAATACAAGTAAAAAACAAAGGCTTTATAATTAGGTCAAATTACTTTTTTGCCCCAAGATGTTATCTCCGTCAAATAAATATAACGGAAGGGCTATTTTTCTTTAGTGACTAAATTTTGAGGGGCTATTTGAGAAGTTTTATATAATAGGAACCAAATATGGACAGTGGCTTATTATAGGGGCCATTCATAAAATTTATCCTATATTTTTCTACAATTATGAGACGAACATTTCTACTTGAGCAAGAGAGAAAAGGAACGAGCACATATGACCTCTTCCCTCAGGTTTTTACAGAGATTAAAAGGCAAACAAGGTAAAGGAAGAGTGTTTCAAGGTCTTACATTTAATATTGGGAACTGGGAAATGTTGACAAAAAGTAGAAAACTTAACGGACGCTATTTCTATGGGGTGAGTTGTAAACATTAATTGAGGTGGCAAAACATAATTGGTGGCACACCGAAGGGCACACCCTCTTTGAGACAGCAGATTTGGGTTCGCCTAATAGATTATTTGAGGTAAACGTCCCAACTATTTTATTTTATAATTGTTTAATTTTACGACTTCCGATGTAGCATAAATAGTTAAAATTTAAGAATATTGCATTAAGATTAGAAAAGTTGAAAAAAAAAAGAATGAAATGTGAGGGATGTTGGAGGCAAACAAGAGGTAAACATCCTAATCATTTTATTTTGAAATAATTTGACTTTGCGAATTTTGATGTTGTATAAATGGTTGAGATTTAAGGATATTGCTTTGGGATTAGAAAAGTTAAAAAAAATAAATAAATAAAATAGAATGCGGGGTATGTTTACTCTAAACAAGGGGTAAACTTTGCGCGTCAATAGTTACAGTTATCCGCGATTGATTTATCACTCGCAGATAGTGTCATGCATGAATGATTTTTCAGTCGCAGAAAGATTTTTCAGTCGCAGAAAGTAAATCTTACAGCTGAAAGGACACATCCCTTCATGTGCCAGAACTTTTCTGCGACTGATTAATCACTCACGAATAGTTTTATCCGCAAATGATTAATCATTCACAAAAAGCTTAAGAATAATGTATGACATTTTTGGTGGGAACCAGAATAGCCTTCCGCAATCGATAGATCAGCTGCGGAAGATTTTGGCTAGAATCTTACAAACACTTCGAGAATATTCCGACATTATCTTATTCAGGACTAATATTTCCTTTTAAAGAATTATATATCAGTCGTTGAAAGTTGCTGCTAATTCGCTCGAAATGTTGGGTTCTTTTGTTTTTGTTCCGCAACTGATATGTGGAAAATCAGCTGCGAAAAGTGGACAAAATAGGCCGATTTTCACATTTTTCCGCGACTAATATTTTTTTAAAAGATGCTTCTATTTACACCTCTCAGTTTACTCTCCACACCAATCAATTATTATTATTATTTTTTAAATTTTAGATTATATAATTGTATTGTTTCTTCTACCATAAATACCCTCAAAACTATTATTATTTTATCACAAGAATCCTATCTGCTACAAACTTTATTTTTCTTTGAATCTTTTATGTGGATATACAAATCCCAGCAGGTAGTTTCTAAAACAAATTGAGCCCCCACCGCCCCAAAAACACATAAAGTTTCTTCCAATCTATTTTTTTTTTCTTTTTTAAACGCACACATTCATCAACCTCCAAAGCCATACAGATTCTATAAAATCTCCCACGGTAACACTAACTTCTAATGGTGGTTAACCAAGACACAAGTGAAATCAACATGGGGAAAAAGAAGATGAAAGAGAAAAAAAAGTGCAGATGTGATTAAAAGAAAAAAAAAGAAGACAAATAGGTGGTGTGTATTTTGAAGACTCAAAGCATAAGAATGAATATCTGCTAATTTCCTCGTGGAATTCTTAACCTAGAAAAAAAATAAATAAATAAAGGCAAAAATTTATGTGTTTCAAAAATATAAGAAGGGTGTAAGATTAGTTATGCGATTGTTAAATAAAAAGAAAAAGTACGGTCCTTTAAGGGTATATTTGAAATAACAAAAAAATAAAAAAACCAAAATAACAATATAAAATAAAAAGTAATTTTAATTGAAATGTGTGGAGAGTAAACTGATTGGTGTAAAATAAAAACAATCATTTTTAAAATTAGTAGTAGATATCCTTCATCCGCGACCGATTATATCAGTCGCAGATACTATACTCGTGGATGCCTGCATATCGAGTAGCATACTTGTTAGGTTCTTCCAATCTGTCTCTTAGTTTTTTGTAGTTTTTTCTTCTCTAATAATAATTTTGGGTCAGCGATAAATGACCGAGGATTATGAGTAATGCCAGCTTAAACATTGAACACCTAGTCTTAACTGATGATCACTTAAAACAGCTTTCAGCTTCCCTAGTACGCACAAAAAATATAAAATGAGAAGAGACATTGATTAAATATAAAGTTTGACTAGCTAGGAGCCACGAATTGTGGAAATAACTAACAATGACGTGGATCAAAAGGAAGCCACGAATTGTGAGCTTTTAAATTTTTTACAAATTAAATCTACTTTACAATATTTGATTCTTGGTCATCGCTCTCTGTGGGTGTATGTAGTAGTATTCATATGGTACCAAATGTCTCTTTTGCAACTGTGCTAGAAAGAAGAAAGACACAAGGAAGAAAAGCTATATACCCCATTAAAACGAATATAACATTTTTATTCACCGTTTATCCTAGAAAGCTACAAAATAGCCAAAGATATGAGATTCTCTATCTGGCTTTTTTGTAAATCAAGATCTTCTATCCCTAATTTTTTTTTATCTCTCAGATGCGATTTTGACACTTAAGCAGAAATAATTATTATAAAATATAATAAAATAAAAAGTAAATAAATATTTATCATTTTTGTTTAGGTGTTAAAATCTTATTTGAAGGACAAAAAGAAAGAAATAGAGAAAAAAGACAAAAAATCTGAACTCTTTTTTTGTTTGGTTTAAGAAATATCTCCAACCAATAGCTCAACCATGCAAAGACAGCCTCTATCTTTCCTACCTTTCTATCTTCTAATGAGAAGGTAAGTTCTGTTTGCCTTTTCTACAGAGAATAGTTTGTTTTTGTTTTCGGATTCTTGGCTTTTTACGAGGATTGATGGTTCTAAAAAAAAAAAAAAAGGAAAGAAGAAAAAAAGAAAAAAAGAAAGAAAGGAAGAAAAAACAAAACGCCCTTGATTACAATTGGAGAGAAGAGCATATATATATATATATATATATATATATTTTGCCACATATATATATACCGGACTCCACGTGCAGACTCTACATGATTATGATGGTCCTTTCATATTTTCATTGTAATATATTGATTTCATTTGTTAGAATTGAACCGTTAGGTCGAGTTTTTGATCCCGTTTTCTTTATTTATAAAATAAGAGATTTTAATTCGCACAGATTTTTATACAAGTAAATGGGAGAGGAAAAGATAGCACCAGCAGGGATATTCTGCAACACAGAATACCAAAATCGTTAAATATACGCAGCTAGTTGAATGTGTAAACTATCATAAATTCCGCAGAATATGGTAATAATCTGATTGCTTAAATTGCATGTTAGTCATTTTATAATTTTACTTATGAATTAGTTAAGATGTCATTTAACTCACTCTGCTTTACATTGTAAATTTTAGATTTAAGTTATATTTTTAATTTCGTCAATGATTGGTTTTCAACACTTACCCCTGTTTGCCCCCTCATCATACTCATTCTATTCCATTTCATATTCCATTTCATTTTTTTTTTCACTTTTTTCAATCTTCCAAACCATTCCATTCCATTTCAATTTTTTCAACTATTTTTTTCAACTTTTCAAATCCCTATACAATATCTTTAAATCTCAACCATTTATACCACCTCGAAATTTACAAAGTCAAACCATTTTCCAAACCATTTTCAAACCATTTGGAATGGTCAAAAATGACCAAAATGGTTTTCCCAAACACAATGTAATAAAAGTCATGATGAAGTTCTTGATTTTAAAAAAGTCATTATTACTACTTTTTATATAATTGACTATAACATTTATCTTTAATGATCTTTTCACTAAAAATAAATAAAATGGCATAAAGAATAACATAAAAACATAGATAATTCAATTTCAAATATATCATTTTGTTATTTTTATGTTAAATATTGACATTTGCATAGCTGAGAAAGATGTACCGTTGGACCGTATAAACAATGAACTGATGAATTCGAATAAAAAAATCAAGGTCCACATAACTTTACAGTTAGTATAAAAGAGATACCAATAATTATTTTTTATAAATAAAATAAAAAAATGAAGAGAATTTACTACGAATCAACAACAATCGAACAAAAAGCAGAATCTGCTGATGTGTACAGAAGCTAAAGGAAAGATAACTGGCATATGCATGCAGACTAGGAATATAATATAAATAGCCTATGGCTCTATTGAATATGAGCCACCAAAACTTGAAGTTTCTTTTGGATTTCGTATAAAATACTTGAAGTAGTAATAGTAGTAGTACTAATGAGCATTTAGCACTACTACTATACTACCCTTTTTTTATTTTTTATTTTTACAGATTTGTGAGAGTTTTAGCTTAGCTCATTTCCTTTTATCAACTATACAACGATAACATGCGTAGAGAAAGAGACCCTCTTGTGGTTGGTAGGATTATAGGAGATGTTTTGGACCCTTTTACAAGGTCTATCCCTCTTAGAGTAATTTATAATAATAATAGGGAAGTTAGCAATGGTTGTGAACTCAAACCTTCCCAAGTTGTCAACCTTCCTAGAGTTGATATTGGTGGTGATGACCTCAGGACTTTCTATACTTTGGTATATTATAATTTTAGCTCTCTCTCTCTCTCTCTCTCTCTCTCTCTCTCTCTCTCTCTCTCTCTCTCTCTCTTTTCATGTTGATGAGCTGAGAATTGAACTTGACTTAGCAATATTTTTATTGAATTTTTTTAATCAATTGGCCATTTTGTTGAAGGTTATGGTCGACCCTGATGCCCCTAGTCCAAGTGACCCCAATCTGAGGGAATACTTGCATTGGTATGAAACCTATCTCCCTTAATCTCATTACAACATATTATTCTTTCTCGTTAAAAAAAAAAAAATGTTCCAACTTAAGTACATACGTATAATTGAATTGAATACAAACTTCTACTCTTCAATTCTTCTAAAATGATCCCGCGAATTTCTTGATGAGGAGATTCCATGGTTAGCTCATGTATCCGTGTGTTGTCGCGCACACATATTTTAAATTATGAAAGCTTTTATATATGGTATTTACATACGTATATGGAAAATGGTAAATGATAAAAAATTTAGCTTGAATAACTTCATCAAATAAAACTAAGTGCATATTTTATAACCATAAGTGATAACGCATCATTCTGATTATTTTTTGTAACTAAAATTTTTGATTATATTTTTGATCCGTTTAAGTCATTTATATCAGTTTCCAGAGCTAGCTAAGACTCTCGCTGTCAGAGTTCGAAGATGTGTACAGTTTTACTAGAAAAGTTATTAGAATAATTTACTATTGATTATTACCATAGCTTAATTTCACAGCTATACAAGAAGTTAAGAATGAAATGCGGCAACTTGCCTTACTATTTGACTTCTATTTTTTATTTTTTATTTTTTTTTTTTGTCTTTCTTCCTCCTTAAGGAGTATAATGTTTTTTCTATTTTTGTTTTTTCAAATATTTTTTTTATTTTATGTCGAGTACAAAAATTATCATGCATTTCGAATAGTCTGATTCAAATATCATATTTAACGTGATCCTTTTTTCATGTTATGCTTGTAGTTATCATGTATGATGCACAAAAGTAGTCCATACTTATGCTCTTAAAGAAATATTTTTCTATTAGTCGTCTCCTATAAAGCCAGAGCCATATGCCAAACTTTTGTGAGAATATTAAAACAGTACAACATTCTCAATGCCAAATCCATACGTGTTATGTGTTCTTTACAATCAACACATGACAAATATATGGAACTTTAGTCCGTGTTAACTCAATTTTTTAGGCACATACCTTAATGATAATAGGGTCAATTAAGCAATTAGGCATTTTAAAAGAAAGTTTAAAGCATTTAGCCATAGTTTCATTAAATTAGGAATTTAGCCATAACATGTAATATTTTTTGTAACATGTAACATATATACGTTTAAAAAATATAACATTAAATGTAACGTTACATTTAATGTTATATTTTTTGCACGTATATATGTTACATGTTACAAAAAATGTTACATGTTATGGCTAAATCCCTAATTTCGTGAAACTATGGCTAAATCCTAAAAAATTACCCAAAATTTTGGTTAAATGCCTAAAAAACTCATGATAATAATTGATTACGTCGTTAGAAATATGTAACTATAAAATAACTACTGAATTAATATTTTTTTAATCATTATTTAAACAGTAAATATATATTTTAATTTTATTGAAAAATTTGGACATTTTTATCCCTTCATTAAATTTTATAAATACACATTTCAAAAACATTCATAAATTTATTTTACTTAAATATTGTAGCGTATTATATATATATATATATATATATATATATATATAGCAACTCAGCAAACATCCAAGTATCCAACTAAAATAGTGGGCATATGAACAAGTAAAACCTTGATAAATTATTTATCAACAACGAGACCAAAAATATATATATTTGATCGATAAATTAATAAATAAATTTTCTTATTTATCCAAATATGTACCGTACTTAAATTATTTTACAGATTATTATTATTATTTCACGTATTTTTAACTAAGTATATCAACATCAATATCAATCATGTCTTAATAGATTTTAACTGTGTTAATCTGTTGTTATCGTGTTTGTCTATTATTTAATCGTGTCGATCATGCTCGATTATACCTAATCTTCGTTTTATATTTATGCCATATTTCGTGTTTGAATCAAATTGTCGACCCTCATACTTATAATTTTGATCAAATTACTGCTAGTTGTATGAATAAATATTATGTTTTGTATTTGTTTTGTTCGTCATGAGAACAACAGCCAATTTTGGCTCTCTGTTTTTTTTTAATTATTTATTTATTGTATTTGTTCGATTTCCTATGTGCTTTAAGTTGGATGAATCTTTCACCGTATAATTAGTGGGGACCACCATTTTAATTAAAGTACATTGAGGATTTTTTTTTTTTAAGCAAAGTACATTGAGGATTTGAGTTACAAGGTTTCTAAGAAAGATGCGTGTTGTGGGTCCGACATATATATATATGATCCATTTGATTTCATGGTATCAGTCATAAAAATCCATTAATTAATGATTAACCCTTATTTGTTTTAATTATTTAAATCAACTCATTTAAGCGAGCTTCACTAGTGATTTTTTTTTTGGGTGAGTTGCAAAAATAGGCCAAAATTAAATGTTTGTTTTAATGATAGCCTGTGTTTTAAAAAATTAAAAAAATAGCCATGTTACGAATTGTATAGCAGAAAAGTGTCACACAAAATATAACAGATCTATAAATATTTGTAAGATATTATTTAACACTTCCAAAAATAATGAGCAAAACATGAAGTGTTAAAAAACATCTTACAAATATTTACAAATGTGTTATATTTGTGTAACACTTTTCTGTTATACAATTCGTAACATGGCTATTTTTTAATTTTTTGAAACATAGACTGGTTTTTAAAAACGAAATTTTTTTTTGCTATTTTCTATAATTTCCCTTTTTTTTTTCAAAAACAAATTTACGTTGTCATATTTCTTTATTTATTAATTTGAAAAGTTAAATTTAAAGATTTAAAATGAATTTTTATTTTTCTAAAACAAAAACCCACTAGATAACTCCACCTTAATTAAATAGTTATTGACTATCAAATTTTAAAATCATTTTAATAATTAAAATTTAATCATTTAACTTTAAAAAAATTTAAAAATTTATCAAATATATACATTTAAATTTTTTAAATAAACAAACAAATATTACACTGTTTATGTATGTATATTTATAATGAGATATTTAAAGATTTAGCTAATTTTTTTATTAATTTTTTAGGAATTAGTCCTAGTTTTATGAAATTAATGAATTAGCTATTTTCATATTTGATACACATGTATCATATTTTGATACATGTATATAAAAATATGATACACATGTATCAAAAATGATACATGTGTATAAAAAAAATATGATAAACGTGTATCAAATATGAAAATAACTAATTTATTTCATTAAACTATGATTAAATTCTTAAAATATTGACGAAAAAAAATCAAATACCAAATAGACTCATTTATAATTTGATTAAGGGAATTTTAAGAAAATAGTCACTGTTTACAAAATGATTTTAAAAAATAGCCACAGTTTTAAAAATTATAAAAACTAGCTATGACTGAAATTTTTGACAAAATTTTTGCCTAGTGTCAGAAATTCTGACTGTATTTTTATGTGTATTTTTGTTATTGTCAGAAATTTTTTTACAATTTTATGATTAATTTTTAAATTTTTGAAACTGTAACTATTTTTAAAAAACACATAATCGAAAATAGTTATTTATCTAACTGACATTTTGATTAATTCATAAAAAACTCACGAGGCTACCAATGACAATTTTTTTTTAATATAAATACTAAAGTGGAACGTCACCTAAAATACAAACACTCAAAGTAAAATTTATCAATCTTTCTTTATCCAAAACATTTATGCTAATTTGCACGGCTATCTATAATGCATTAATTTTTTTTCTTTGACTCTATAGGTTGGTAACTGACATTCCAGCAACTACAGGAGCTACTTTTGGTAAGTACTTCATCTTTTGAACGTAAACTAAATACGCATATACCTCTATATATGAAATTCGATATATAGCCATATATTGTTGATACTTGATTGTATCTAGGAAATTTTAAGAAAAATAGTTATTTAGAAAAATAATTTTAAAAAATAATCACGATTTAAAAATTAAAAAAATAGTCATTTTAGAAATTTTCTACACATGTTATGGTTAGTTTTTAAATTTTTGAAAACTATTATTATTTTTTAAAAATATACCATAAAAAATAACTATTTACCTGAC
The DNA here is from genome assembly GCA_018132145.1 of Boehmeria nivea var. tenacissima. NCBI lineage: Eukaryota > Viridiplantae > Streptophyta > Magnoliopsida > Rosales > Urticaceae > Boehmeria > Boehmeria nivea. Next base: position 3,476,631 of record CM030874.1, on the reverse strand, counting down.
TGATGTTTGTATTAATCCTTTTAAGACATGTATAATAATACTATATATATATATATTCTAGTTTGTATAGGTTACAAATAACATATCTCGCGGCGTTATATGATTATACATTTTAGGACAAGAGGTGGTGTGCTATGAGAGTCCACGGCCTACGGTTGGGATTCACCGCTTTGTGTTCGTTCTGTTCCGCCAACTGGGAAGGCAGACGGTGTACGCGCCCGGGTGGCGCCAGAACTTCAATACCAAAGAGTTCGCCGAGCTTTACAATCTAGGATTGCCGGTCGCCGCCGTCTACTTTAACTGTCAGAGGGAGAGCGGCTCCGGTGGAAGGAGGAGATAAAAAAAAAACCGTAATATGATATTTGGCTCATCAAATATTATACTTATTATGGGCCTAAAGGAAAAAAAAAATGAATATTATATGAATAATCCCTAATACTCATATGCGTGAATAAGATTGCAACAACATTTAGCTTTACTGCATGGCTGCATTTAATTAATTAGACATCATACGTGTAATATGTTGTGCTGATCTTCAATTAGTTTCAAGTATCACTTAATCATATTTAGACTTAATTAGTACGTACAATATATATGAATAATTAGTGGTCATAGCCTGGCTAGCTTATAAGCACGTACATGCATGATTGCACTCTCTGTAGCTCATAATTATAAGATCATAAATACAGATATATATTTGTACGAAGTCTTTGTTTCTATATAAATGAAAATTATACACATATATATAAATATACACACATGGATGTGGGTTTGTAAATGATCTCGTATGCATTGATCATTGTTATGTGTGTTTATGTGTATCATTGTAATAATAATAGATATCATATATAATATTAAAAAGTACTTTATTTTACTAGTGATTTCTATCCATTTGACGTTATCATATGCGTGCCGCTACTCATGTCAGTAACAACGTCCACCTTCTAGCTTAATAAATTATTACATAATAACATAATTTGTTCTAAAATATTAGATATTCAATGAGCGTCACGTTTATAATTCTAAGAAATATAACTATAAAACTAGAGAAATTTAAATTTTTTAAAATTTAAATAACAATAAATCATCTCTCATAAAAATCGCTTAAAAATTAATAATGCCCGTTGCCGTGGTTTTCAAATAAAGCTCTTCTCGTACCAAATAGGCCGGTGTCATATGTATAATCATCACAGCTTCAACACCCTTGCTTAATGTCAATCCTCAGTTCCATTCGTACAATACAAACAAATTAACGTAGTAACACTACAAGAATTAAGCTTATAAGTGACCATGGAATCGGCGACCACATACCACAAATTGTGGTCGCTGATTATGAACTATAGGCAACCACTTATGGCCGCTAATAAAATAAAGAGACCAAAATAAGGTTTTTTTAGTCGAAGATAATCAGTGACAGAAAGCATCTGATAGATCAAATGAAGAAAAATAAAAATCAGACCAACATAAAGCATATGATATTGCCACTGCAGAAATAATATCTGTCACAACAAACAGTGCTCGCCATTCGGAGAAAAGTGCGACTTCCTCCCAAAATTGTCAAACATCCCTAGTTGTTGCCCCATAGTAGTATTCCAGAAATACGCCATAGTCTTCCTACAACAGCTTCCTTGCCACCCAGCCCTACAATGACCTCTGAGATTTCCCAGGGTTTTGACATTGTGGCTCATGCTAAGCCCTTAATCCCTACAGATGTTGCCCCTTTTCAATCTAGAACAGAAATTTTAGCAGCTTTGGAAACTTGTTTACAGGTGAAAAACACTACAAGGCTAATGTTGAGCTTCAACATACCGATCTCTGATTCAGTGATTACTTCCATCCAACCCTCAAGTGGTGTCTGCAAGAATGTTCAAGTTTTAACTTCCAACACATGGGCAGAAATCGCTAAAGAGGAAGAGGAAGCTGCCAAAACTATGAAAACTGTTAAGTCGATGAAAAAATGTACAAAGACTATCCCGGGTATACGCACTCATAGAGGTCATGACTCCATCCCTCCATCATCAAGAAAATATTATGTTGGAATGTCAGAGGGATCGCTAACAAAATTTATAGAGATTCCTTGTTTAATTATTTTAAAATGGTCTCTACATAAATAATTTGTCTAGTAGAACCTTATGATAAAGCCTTTTGATTTGCATGATTCTCTCCTGCGGTCATTAAATATCCACTTATTGGTTTTCAATATGAGAGAAGATGTTTCAAAAATTTGGATCCTGGTCGACAATAAAATTCCGTGCCCTAAAACTCTCTCAAATTTAGAACAAGAAATCTTGTTATCTTTCAACAATACGCTTTTCGCTTTTATCATTACCTTCGTTTATGCTAATGAGCTTCCTGCTGCTAGGGGCTTTCTTTCGAACAAGCTTCGCTCCATTGCTCTTAATCTCTCGTGGCTTATGTTAGGGGATTTCAATACAGTGCTCGGCTCACACAAATGCTTGGGTGGATGTGCTCCCAACCTGTCCTCAGGAGCTGACTTCGCCAACATGATTGCAGATAACAATCTTCTGAAAATTATAACTCAAGGAGCTCCTTTTACATGGGCTCGTTGCTCTTCGAGAGGGTATATAGAATGTAACCTAGACAGAGCTCTTTGTAACTCTAGTTGGATGGATTTCTTGTCAAACTCTACCGCGTTACTCTTCAAACCACAACCCGTAGGAACATAGAATGTAAGAATGTATATAGAATGTAAGAAGATTTGAAGTCGTAGGAACATAGAAGCTTTTGGAGACGTGCACGTAATGTTAAAATGACGACAAGCAATCTAGAAGCCATTCAACTTAAAATTGTCACTGAGGAGTTCTCAATTGAGCTTTTTCACCAAGAGACCACTGCTTATTCTAAACTCACCGAATCAATGAACGCATAGGCAAACTTTTATAGAGAAAAGTCCAAGATCACTTGGTTGGAAAAAGGTGACCGTAATTCCACTATTTTTCACAAATACACTTGCATCAAAAGAAAGAACAATGGTATTTCTATGCTTTGATTGGATGGTAATATCTGCACAGATAAAGCCATATTACAACAATATGTAGTTGATTTTTACTAAAATCTCTTCAATGGTCATTCTAGTGCCTCTACAAATGATTTTTCAATTATCTATGAGGTTATCTCCAACTTGGTATTGAAAGAAGAAAATGATATTCTCACCAAAGTCATGTACGCCAAAGAGATCAAACTAGTGATTTTCAATATGAAGATCTGAGTACACCAGGGCTGTTGGTTGCAAATGCAAGTGAACATTATCACCACAAGTAATAAAGTGATAAGTGAGATATCGTTCCCTTGAAGACTTGGGGATTAATTACCAAACCAATGAATTCTTGTCACTATTTGAAATAGCTAAATGTTTGATGAACGATTGGACTAAATTAAATAATTGCAACGAAATTAAATATGAAACAACCAATGATAAAAAGCTCCTAAGGTTCCGATTTCATCCTATTTATCATGTTCGTCAACAATTCAATTCAACGGCTCCTAAATTGTGGTTGATGGCGAATTAATAAAATTAAATGACAATTTTCTCTCGAACAAATGCAGTTCTAATTACTAATCAAATGCCTCGTCTCTCAAATATTAGAATTTAAATGTAATCGAATTAAACATAGAAATTCAAAAAAGACACATAAAAATATTCATGCTACTTCTAGTCACAACTATCCTACATCGATTAAGTTGTTGCACAATTCAATTATCCTATTTCGAATTTCTAATCGAATTCTAAGAATCATGCATGAGATGATCAAATTCATACAAGCAGTAAACTCCCATTAAATCAACCAACCATAAATAAAGAAACGAAACTGAATTGATACTTGAATAACGAACAATCAAAATAAGACTACATCGTTACCTTAGGAATTAAATAACTTAGAACATAATTAAATTAAAGAAATCTTCCATAGGGATTCTAAGCATAATTGAAAATAACAAGAGAGTTAAGAAGAAACAAAATTCAATGATGTTGAACGGTTCTATCTCCGGTTCTCACTCTTCCACCGTCTCCCTTGTGCCTTTGAAGCTCTCAATCTTATATGGCAGGATTTTCTCTCCACTCTTCCATGCCACCAAATTGCCTTCTTGGCTACTTTATATATCCATGAGTCAAATTAGGTTGATTTTCCCTTTTCCGTAACATTTTGGGCTTCAAACGAGGGCTTGGGCCCAGCCAATTGCGCGCAAGCACCCGCACACTTCCCCTTCGGGCACTGCAACAGCGTGTAGTGGGTGCTGCGGCACCGCACTATTTCCAGATGTCATGTAGCGCTCCTGATGGCGCTGCGACGAAGGCTTTTAGGTGCTACGGTGCTGCTTCATTTTAACTCCTCCTTACTTTGTGCAACTGCTTTGCTTTGTCTAATTATCTTTTAATGCAACCTAATAACATAAAGTAACCAAGAGTTACTCATTTTCATCACTTTAAACATGCTCTTGGCACACAAAACACTCTTAATCTCATGCAAAATATTTGTGCAATTTGTGGCTCATCAAATACCCCCACACTTATCTTTTGCTCCTCCCGGGAAAAAACCTATATGACAACAAATTCAACTAAACATTCTACCTCTCAAGCAAAGTAAAAAAATCAGGATTCATGTTGTCAATGCCTATAATATATATAGATATAAAAGAAGCAAACATCGTGTGAAAATCATTGCAATCATACTATGCAACGCTTAGTTTCCTAGTCAAGTTCATGTTTTCTCTCACCCACGATCTCTCGTGTGTGTGTGAAAATAGCCAATCATTCTCAATTATCTGTCCCGAATAGATTGATGTGAACATAAGACATAGAGATTTTTTTTTTGAATTATGGAGTTGTATTCATCCTCCTATAGGTTAGCTATCATCTCTCTCTCTCAACTAATGTAGATACCTCGTACGATTAAGAGTCGGTAGGACTTTTAAAGCTTGTAACGTTAGGCCTCAACTAAGGTAATTAGAATTTTGGGTTTGGTGGCTCACTTACCTAAACACATTGACTACCTAGTACTATCACTGATCTTCTTGTTGTTCCTTCTTCATGACAACCTTCGTTGCCTTTATCACGTCATTAGCACTTTGATGAGAATTTGACTATATTTTGCCCAATATGAAACAACTAATGATAAAAAGCTCCTAAGGTTCATTGTTAATCGCCATATGTTCAAGGAGGTCAAATACATCGTCTTTAGTTTTGTTCATCAGTTAGACTCCAGCTGCTGCGTTCACAAGGTTCTTCGTGGCTGGATTGAGTCCTAGGTAAAGGTGTGAACTTGCATCGAACTTGGTAGACTGTGTTGGGGACATCTTCTCAATAGGTCCTTGAAACGCCCTAAAGACTCATAAAGAGTTTCTTCCTCATGTTGCAAACGTGATGATCTCGTTGCACAACTTAGCCTGCTTCTCTAATGGGAAGAACTTCGAGAGGAACTTCTTGCACAATTCCCCCCATGTCGTAATGGAGTTGACCGGCAGCGAATTAATCCAACTCTTTGCACCATCCCGCAAAGAGAACTGGAATAAACGGAGGCAGATGACGTCATCAATAATACCATTAAACTTGAAGGTATCGCACAATTCCACAAAATTAGCGATATGCTCCTCTGGGTCCTCCGCAGGCATTCCACCAAATTGAGATGACTTCACCATTTGTAGCGTCCTGGACTTGATTTTGAAATTGTTGATGGCTATGGTCGGCTTACAGATAGCCAATTGAACACCCCCAACCATGGGTTGCATGTAGTCTATGAGGATTCTGCCTTCTTCGTGTACGGCCTGAGCCACGTTTGCCTTCTCCACCGTGGGGTTGTCGTAGGTGGTGAAGGTGGGGTGTCAATAAGGTGTTCAAGTGCGGGCTCGGGAGGCCATGCGACTGCCTCACGAGTTTCTTTAAGAAGTCGCCTTGCGGTGTTTTTTCTCTCACTGTTAAATGGGATTAGATTAGCCATTCCCCACTTACGCATTTACCTAAAATAACAAATAAAAAAACAAAAATAATTAAAAATAAAAAAATTCTAATTAGTGATTCGAATAGTTTGTTCAATATCAATTACGCCAAGTCCCCGACAACGGCACCAAAAACTTGTTGGTTGCAAATGCAAGTGCACGTTATCGCCACAAGTAATAAAGTGATGATTGGGATATCGTTCCCTCAGAAACTTACGAATTAATTACCATAATAATGAATTTTTGTCAGTATTTGAAATAGCCAAATATTTGATGAATAATTGAACTAAATTAAATAATTACAACGAAATTAAATATGAAATAACCAATGATAAAAAGCTCCTAAAGTTCCAATTTCATCCTATTTGTCATGTTCGTCAACAATTCAATTCAACGGCTCCTAAATTATGGTTGATGGCAAATTAACAAAATTAAACAATAATTTTCTCTCGAACAAATGTGGTTTTAATTACTAATTAAATATCTCGTCTCTCGAATATTGGAATTTAAAAGTAATATAATTAAGCATAGAATTTCAAAAAAAGCCACATAAAAATATTCATGCTACTTCTAGTCACAACTATCCTATATCGATTAAATATTTACACAATCAATTGCGTATCGAGCACTGCATGTAACCCCGGCCCCCGGAGTTATCCTTTACGGTACTTTTTCGGCAAACGAGTTAGTCATTTTTGTAATTAACGACCATTCGCTAAATTAATTATATCTCATCTTGCGATTAGAACTCACTCCCATCATTCCATTATCCATTTTATAATTAGAATACTTGTGCTTAAATTCTTAGTGGCCATTTATTTTGGAATCGACTCCTTAAAAGTGCAAAATTGCACCGTGAGTGCCTAAACTTTTGAGAAATTATAAAATTGGCCCAATTGAGAAAAAATTATTATTTTTGGGTTGTAATCTGTTTTTAAGGGTACAATATGATTTATAATCATATTATTAATCCTAGTTTCAAATTTGAAACGATTCCGAGTTAAAACGAAGCCGAAACGGCTTAAACTCGAAAAGTCGAGACAAACCGGGTAAACACGGTTAGAGAAAGAGAACGAGCTTGGAACGATCACTTATAAGTTGGTATTTGAACTTTTGAACAGTATTTTAGAAGTTTCTAGTGACATAAGAATGTCTCGTTAAGTCTCGGGTTAGACGGAATTTGAATTAGGTCAAAACTCCGACCGATTGTTCAGAATAGGGGCGTTTAGGCCTCTTCGAGAGAAACGGGCCTGGGGAAAGGTTCCTGGGCCAGCCCAAAACCATCCCCATTTGACTCTTAGTGGGCTTGGTGTGTTAAGAAATAATTTTTAGGCCCAATATCAAAGTGAAAACCGTGGGCCCAAGTGAGAGAAATGGTTGAGTGCCTTAATGGCTTAAGTGGTGTAAAGTGATGAACTAATGAAATAAATCCAATGATTTTTTCATTGGTGGCACATTTAACCCAACCAATTATATAATGGGCCATCATGGGCGCCATTTTGAAGAAAAGGGAAGGGAAAATGAAAAGCCTTAGTGTTTTTACTCTTGTTAAATCCTAGCCATAGGATTTGAACCCCTTAACCACCAAGTTTGAATCAATGGCTAAAATTTATTAGAATTACCAATTAATTAGCATTATTGGAATTAAAATCTTGGAGAATATGCATGAATAATATTCGGCCATTGAGAAGAGAAGAGAGAGAGAGAATGTCACATTAAGTTGCTTGGAGAATGCAACTTAATGATGAGAGCCTTGAAAAGTGAAAAGTTTTCCTCTTGATAAATTTCAACCGTAGGATGGGTTGATGAAAGAGATTGAAGGCTAAGATGAGACTTGGAACTTATCAATTGGATTTAATGAGGAATTAAAATATTTGGAGAGGAGAGAGAGTGCAAATTTCGTCCAAGAGAGAGAGAGACACACAAGTGAAACTCCCTCTAAACTCTCTCAAGTATAAAAGGATTTTTCACTCTTAAGCTTCCATTTTTGCTTTTCCTTGGCCAAATCTTGAGAAAAATCGTGGGATAGAGAGAAAAAAAGAGAAAAAGAGAAAACTATGAATGAGGAACAAAGAAAAGAAATCAAGTTTGAAAAAAAGGGAGAGAGAGAGAGAGAGAGAGAGAGAGAGAGAGAGAGAGAAGAAGCCGAGCAAGAGAGCAAGAAGCAAGGAGCGTTTCGAAACCCTAGTTCGTCAAGGTAAGAAAACCGTGGCCTTGGCTAGCCTTTTTCTCCACGTTTTTGTGCTCCAAAACCCTTAATATTCTGCTCCAAGAGGTTGAAGAACCACACAAGGTGGTTTGGAGGCAAACCCTAGAGACCGTTCGGCCAAAGTGAGAGCACGCCAAAGAAAAGCTCAAATATCCGGGAGCTAGATATACTCTCTAAACCCTAGGGTGACGTGCGGTTCTTTCTTTCCCTTAAGCTCATTAGATTAACTATGGGTGTAATAGGTTTGATTTGTAAGTTTGCATGGCGTCTTTAAGGTTTAAGTTTGCCGAACATGAGTTTAAGGAAGCTAGACCGGCTAGCTTCTGGATATTTCAACTCGTGCTCGGTTGTGTTTGTGTTGTTTATTTAGTTTGCATGTCTAGGGTTCGGATTTCTTGTGACCTTGAGTTTTTGATTGTCTTTTGATGTCTTTTCATGGCTGATCATTAGTGTTTTAAATGTGAAAATGTTTTCAAAATCACCATGCACACGACGGTTTTCAACGGACTGAAGTGAAACCATTCGAAAGATAAAATTTTGTAAATTTCTTTTGAAAATCGATCCTAAGCATTTGTGAAATTATCATCACTTGTTTGGTTGTTGTTTGAATGTTTTAGCTGCTGTTTTTAATCAACTTTTATGTTAAAAATTGAATGGAAACCGAAAAGACACAATGAAATAAGTGTCTCGGTCAAAACCCGTGAAAACAATTTGAAAGCGTTTAGCTTGAGAATCGTTTTCACGTGAGATTTAAAGCTTTAATGAAAGGTTTCAAAAAGGAGTGAAAAATCTCCTTAGAACCTAGAAGCAACTTATTTTAGTGTTAACAATGAGATTTGGAAAAATGTTAAGAACAATGTTTTACCGAAAACGACGGTTTCGCGTGATGTCGCGAAACTAGTTTCAAAAACGTCATGATTTTATAAATTGAAAATTGTGCACCAATTTTCTATTGTCAAGAAAGGTTTGAAAACCAAAAATATGTGCTTTTCAAATGAAGAGCTTGCTTCCCTTAATAAATTTTAAGGACAATAAAAGAACGAGGTAAATTTAAGGCTCGAAACGACGTTTTTATAACTTAGTGAAACCGAAGTTTCGAGGAAGTCTCAAACTAATGTAAAACAGGTGTTGAGACTTAAATGAACTTAGTCCAGCCCATACATAATGAGATGAGAACCATCGTTGTTCAAATTGAACTAAACGTGTTTTTTCAAATGATACAAGGAAACCGAGCATTTTTCTTAAGAAACGGTTATAGTACGTGAAAACCACTAAACCGAGCCCAAGAACGTTTTGTAACTTATATCCTAATTGAAAAAGGATTTAATGAACACTTTTAAAATAAAATAGAGCTTATTAATTAAGCTTAGTGTTCAAAAGTATTTTTTTGCAAAAATGTTTAAACGAACCAAGTGTCCCGTCTTAGAGACGTTTAAAATGTCAAGGCCATTTTGGACCTTTCCTTAGTCATTGAAGTCCAAAGCTTGCTGGGCCATACTGTTTTAAATTGTGAAGGCCATTTTGGGCCTTCACCTTGTTGAAAACCCAAATCCTTAGTGGGCCTAACAGTAAAGAAGCTGTGAAGGCCACATTGAGCCTTATTCTAGCTCGTAGCCCAAGTTACCCGTTTGGACCTTAGAAGTGGCTAAGGCCCATATATATCAATGCCAAATATGTAAGAAGGCCTTGAACCTTGTAGTGAGCCACTCTAAGTAGCCCAATTAAAGTAAGTCAGTAGAAAATCTATCAAGTTTAAATTTGACTTTCCTAAGCTCAGACGAACTTTGTATAGTTCGAAAATTTCAAAAGATGAGAGACCGTCTGGAAAAGTTTAAGATGGAAACCTGAGAACCTAGAGATTTACTAATTGATAGTTCGTCTCGTGTTTACGAGACGATCAAACTAACGAGACCATGTCTTCTATTCAAGGACAAGGAGACACGAAGGTGGTCAGAGCTCAGAACAAGTTCCCGAAAAGATCTCAGAACCGCCGCAACGCCTATAACTATAAGTGGCGATGCATCTACGGTACCTAGTGTATATATGTGTGAAATATTTGCTAGGGTTGCATTAGTACTTTGTGAATAAATGCTGTGTGAATGCTATATCTTTGTGCTGTCTGGTGAATAAACTATACTAGCCGAAAGAGAATCCTAGCACGAATAAAATACGAATAAAACGTTCGTAATTAGAAATAATCTAATCTTTAGATTAGAGTTTCATAAGCCTCAATAGGAGAAAATAAGCTGTAATGAAACTTATCGGTGTGCGTTCTCTGGTATCCAATCTCCACTGAGTTTACAACTCAAGTGTGAGAAGAAGGTCGGCTTTAAGCCGAACCTATAATTGAAAGAGAAACAGCTTAAAGACAAAGGAATGTGGCCTCGAGCCGCAAGTAAAAACTAAGGCTGTGAATGCCAAAGTAGAGGCTGAACCTTTGATTTACTAAAGAATGAGTAAATCATCATGAATAATTACTTATTAAAGGATTATGAAAAGAATTAGATATCGATCCCTGAGATCGGTAAATCATAATGCTAACGGCACAGTCGGGTCTTTCCCGTGTGCTATGCGTTACGGACTGTGGTTCGTTAGAATAATCTTGTAGCAAAACCTACCCACTCTATTGTATGCTTGTTGTGAACCCCTCAAACGAGTAAATCATGGGTCTCGAACCCAAACACAAGAGGCAAAGGTGTGGGACTCGTGAGAAGTTCATTCGGTGCTTTAAAGCCATAAACTAAAATTATAAGGAGGCCTCTTGAGAAATCCCAGTCTGCTGTGTGATCTGATAAGGGAGTTCAACTATGCTAAATTCCAGTCTGCTGTGTGATCCGACAAGGGGACTCAAACATACTAAATCTCCGTTTGCTTCGTGATCTAACGAGGGAAAGTATATTAGATTTAAAGTTTCGATTCCTCAGTAAACGGGACAGGAGGGACAGAAATCTAAAATAAGCCTCAATCCTACGACAGAAGTTGATAAGAGGTAAACGAATACAATCTAAATATTGAAATAAAAGTCGATGGTACCGCTTGGCTCCTAGAGAAGAGAGCCTTGGCTCTGAGAGAGAGAGCCCTGCTCCCTGCTTGGCAAAGATGTCGAGCTCGATTAATTAATTGATAAAATGATTGCTATGTGAAAACATAAGTCCGGAGAGAGTCTAATGAGACATTCCTCCAGAAGGACTATAAATAAGCGTGGTAGGTCTATAACCGATCATGAGGCCTTGACGACATAAGGAGCAAAGCTGTGCGCAAAAGACTCGCCAGTAAAGCCGAGTTGTCTCCTCAGAGCAAGGTGAACCGGAGATGTTATTCAATTGTGCTTAGTGCAACGAGATCGAGCTATCTTGTGTAGGCAGTTCGAGTATGTGGACCGAGTACGAAGTACTCGACTGTGAAAAAGTGAGAATTGAGAGACATGGGAATAGACGAGGGTAATAGATATTTTTGATGTAATTGCTGTGTAAAGGGTGTTAGTCGGTACGGGACGGCTAACCTCTCTCTGTGTGATTGTTGTAATATGTGAACATGTGATGCATATCATTTAGGGTAGACTAGTTCGCCCTTACTGAGTTTATCAAATCATAGGTTCTTGGTGTTGTAGGTAAGAAGCCAATGAGGATCGACGAGTATGAGCTGGCTAAGATGGTGTGTGTGGCATCCGTTGAAGAGAATACCCGTGGCAATATATTTTCTGCACTTTTGTTATATTATAAACAATATATGTATTTTTATGCTGGGATGAGATCTCGAAGGTTTTAAGATTTGGATAATTTATATAAAGATAATAAACTATGTGTGAGTCGTACCATATTTTGAGACCGGGACGTGATCCCGAGGACTTCTCGTAATCTCGTTTGTAATATTATTGCAACATCTATGCACCATCAACCTTATTTTGTTTTAAGTTTTATATATGATAAAGACTTCCGCATAAAAAAAATACACATAATTTCCGCTTTCAGAGTTTTAAAAGAGTTTACGAGAGTATGAAAATAAGTTTATACTCTCCTGTCGTGGCCGCGACCGAGCCGGCGAGTCGTGACACTGTAGCGGCGTGTAGTGTGTGCTGCAGTGCCGCACACTTCCCCTTTGGGCGCTGCAGTGGAGTGCAGTTGGCGTTGCGGCACCGCGTGATTTCCATATGGCGATGCGGTACTATGCTGGCCTGCATTGCACCGCCCAGATGTCGTGCAGCCATGCTCCTGATGGCGCTACAGCGTGGGCTTTCAGGTGCTGCGGCGGTGCTTCGTTTTAACTCCTCCTTGCTTGGTGCAACTACTTTGCTTCGTCTAATTAACTTTAATGTAACCTAATATCCCAAAGTAACCAAGAGTTTCTCATTTTCATCACTTTAAACATGCTCTTGGTACACAAAACACTCTTAATCTCAAGCAAAATATTTGTGCAATTTGTGACTCATCAAGGTCCATATGGTTTTGGAGGTATCTTCTATCGTCACTGTTGGGATATTATTAGTGAGGATGTTATCGATGCGATTAAGGAATTCTTCATTACGGGTGAAATTTTCAAAATTTTAATAACAATTTCATGGTTTTGATCCCAAAACACGAAGCGACTGATTCGCTTGACAAATTTCATCCTATAGTCTTAGGTAAATTTTTCTTCAAAATAAATGCTAAGATTATAGCTGATCGTCAAAATGGTATTGCTAGTCAAATTATTTCTCAACAATAATTCGGCTTTGTTTGTGAACAGCGTATTCATGACTGCATTTCCATCATTTATGAAACTATTAATTGTCTCGACAGCTTGAACGACAGAAGCATGGCTATCCCAAATCGAAATTATGACAGCGTTTGATACCATAAATTAGGATTTTATCATCCACACATTAAAGGCATTTGATTTTTATGACAAATTATGCATTTAGATCATGGTCATTTTTCATTCAGCTAAAATATATGTTTTACTCAATGGTGTTCCCGTGGGTTTCTTTGGGTGTTCTCGTGGAGACAGAGGGATCATCTTTCGCCCTTAATCTTTAATTTAGTTGAAGATATCCTTAGTAGATATTTATCTGTTCTTTGCGACTCTGGTTCGATTAAACTATTATGGGCAAGAAGATGTCTACCAACAATATTTCACCTCCAGACGACATTATAATATTCTGTAAGGCGTCAAAAACTAACATGGAAACGCTCAAAGTTTGCTTTTGACGTTTATAAGAAAATCTCCGGTCAGGTGGTTAGTGTGGTTAAATCCAAAATATACTTTGGCAAAGATGTTTCCTCACGCTTTGAATCTCAAATTCGTTTCCTATGGCCTCTGACTAAAGGCTTTTTGCCCTTTACTTATCTCGGTATTCTATTGTTCAAAAGAAGGCAAAAAAAAAAAAAAATGAATTCATGCACCCGATTAGTGATAAAATAATAGCCAAGCATGCTCATTGGATTAGGAAGTCTCTTTCGATGGCCGGAAGGTTAACTCTCATAAAATCAATGATTAATGGGGCTTTCACTCACTCTTTTTTTTATTTACAAATGGCCGAGTTCAATCCTAAAGGTCCTAAAAACTTGCATTTGAAACTTTCTCTGTTCAGTTTCTATCTCTAGTAGGAAAATCATCACAGTGGCTTAGAAAAACCTTTGTAAATGTTTAATTGATGGTTGTTTAGTGTGAGAGACCTTGAGCTTTCCAATACTTCCCTACTAAATAAATGTACATGTGATATTTTATCTATAAATAATTAGATAACCAAGTTTCTCAAAAACCGTTTCTTTGGTAAAAAAAAGGTATGCCCAAAACTTGTCAGAATTCATCAATATGGTCGGCGTTGAAGTTTCGGAGTTCCAACTGGTTAGACATTAGAGTTTTGGAGTTCCAAGTGGTTGGGAGAATCGTTGATCGATTTCTTAAAAATATTGTTAGTGTTTTTTGGGTGTTGGCATGTATTTTGGCAAAATCAGGTGTTTTCAGATAGAAGTTCTTCATTGGTGTTCCAACATCGGCTATATTTGGCAAGTATATTTTTGGCATCAAAATGATCTTTGATCTGATATGGATGAGATGATTTGCATGATCTGATCACTTATTCTCTGAATATTCTTTGTATGGAAACTGTATTTTCGTCCATGATGAATAGAGGATGAATCTGGACGTGATTCTGGTCAGAAGAGAAAAGTTTTATTTAGTGTCTCACAAGGTGTTACAACACCTTGTGTATATTTGGCAAGTGTAGATCTGCTTGATTGATTCGCTTTGATTTTAGAGAGCTGAATTAATTGCTTGAGCTGTCATCTTTATTCGCTGACTTTTCTATGTTTGGTATGTTGATTCTCGTCATTAAGTTGAGAGATTAAATTCGATCAACTTTGCTGAAAATCTGTCTGGGTGTTCCTGAGGGTGTTACTACGAGACAGGTTGAGATACCCTGTCTGGGTGTTAGAAAAACCCGGTCTGGCGTATGAAGAAGGAAAGTTTTTAGAAGACTGTTGACCAAGCTTCTGATGATTATCTCTACAGCTCATGCACGATCATTGCTGATATTCTCTCTTAATGAAGAAATATTCCATGGAGTAATGAAGATTATTACACAATTAATTGAATAATTAATGTGTGCTCTTCATGGAAAGTCTCACTTGGCTTGTCTCTTTTTATTCTCAAGTTGAATTCATTTTTCGTTTAGCTCTTACATTGTATTTTTGAGAGTCTACTTTTCTGGGTTTGAGAGAAAAGAGAGAGAGAGAGAGAGATAGCTTTTGTATGTATTCCTTCTTTGATGAGGGTGTTATTCATGGGTGTTTCAAGACTATAAACTGATTGTACTGGGTGTCACACGGAAGTGTGCTGTGAAGGACGAGGGGATCTCGTCAAGGGTAGATCACTACGTCAAAGGGGAAGCGGCGGAAAAGAGTGGAGGGATTCCAATCTTGTATAAGTCTGTGAGTCATTGTTTGGACGTTTCTAGTGGATTTTTTACATCTGAGCATGGCCCCGCAGACGTAGACGTTGTCGAACTGCGTAACCAATTCTCTTTATTATTCTACTCATTTATTATTCTGCACCCTGTGTTGTTTATCTCGTTTTAGTATCACCCTGTGTTCTTTGTTGGTATTTCTGACATTAACAAAGAACACCTTCTAACAAAACGGTTCTTACAAATACTAGAACCAATCTGTAAAATCTTAATAGGTTTTTTCTCAGACTATCGGAACCATAGGCGGACAATTTCTGTAGAAATCCAACATTATTTCCCGAAACTTTTTAGTAAAATTGTGAACTATATTCCAAGTCCGCCGAATACAGACCGCCTGATATGGACCCTTTCAACTAATGGTGAAGTTAGCATTAAAGCAATCTTTCAAGAATACCTAGGGTCTAGCTCTGAAAATATGTGAGGCAGATTTATTTGGCGAAAATTCATTCCTCCACGTCACTCTATTCATGCTTGGAAAGATCTTCAAAAAAGTATTCTCTCTTATGAGAAGTTGAAAAAGTGCAGGATATCTTTTCCTAGCAGATGTCGGCTTTGTGGAATAGTTGAGGAGTCTATGAACTATATTTTTATTCAATGTCAATTTAGCAAATCGTTATGGTGCTTCTTTGGCGATCTTTTTTGAAAAAAAAAAAAACTAGATCTTTTCGATAGCTTTGAAATTTAGTCCTCTAAGCCATGAAAGAAAATTTGAGCACACAGATCAAACTTCTTTGGCATGTCGGTATTTTGATGATCTTTTGACTTATCTAGCAAAGTCAGAATGAGTCAATTTTTTAGATCAAAAATTCATATATAAATTCCTTAAAAGCCTGGCATGTCGCTTATCTTAGAGATGTTGATAAAATTAACTCGAAAAGCATGCACAATAATATAGAGAATTTTCTTATTCTTCATGACTTGGCTATTAAGGGAAGATCAGCGATCAGTCCCAGTATTATTCCAGTTTCGTAGAACCCTCCCCTAAAAGGCTAGTTAAAAGTTAACATCAATTGAGCCGCACGTGGCTCTTCGGGTCATCCTGGCTATGGTGAAATTTTTTGTACTAGTCGTGACTTTGTCAAAGGTTGTTTTTAGTTTACTCAAGCATAAAATTTGCTTTTGAATCGAAGATGATGGGTTTGATCTTGGCCCTTGAAGTTGCTGCGATATTTAATTAGTTGAAGCTGTCTGTAGAATTAGACTCTGAATTTGTCTTCTATTTATTGAAGAGCAAATCTAATAATGTCCCTTGGCATCTCAGAAGCAAATGGCTAAATGTATTACTTCTTACTAATACTTGAACGTGATGATATCTCACATTTATGGAGAAGGCAATCGCGTGGCAAATAAGTTGGCTTCTTTCTTAAATAATATGGGAGTAAACAGTTGGCAGTTCAACGCATCAGAATGCAACTTAAGTTTAATATATAGGGATATGGTTCCTTTGTCTTTTATAATTTTATGAAATTTTAGCCTTTCTTGGATCATGCACTCTTTTTTTCTAGTAGATTTTTCTATTGGATTTTGTCAACTATGATTTTAATGAGTCCCCATTGCACTTCAGGTAGATCCTATAGGTTAGATGTCCTAAATTTGCTATGTAGCCTAGGCGGGTATCAACCTCATTGGTAAGCTACATGTAGCGTAGGCATGTGTCAACCTCGTTAAGATGTGTTCCTAACTTAAGCCTATACATTAAAAAAAGAAAGGGTCAATAATTTTTTTATAAATAAAATAAAAAGAGAACGAAGAGAATATACTAAGAATTAACAATAATCAAATAAAAAGAAAAAAACTGTTGGCGTGTTCATAAGCTAAAGGAAAGATAATTGGCATATACATGCAGACTAGAAATATAATATAAATAGTGACTCTATAGAATATGAGCCACAAATACTTGAAGCTTCTTTTGAATTTTTTTTTATAAACTTGTAATAGTAATAGTAGTAGTACTAAATAGCATTTAGCACTACTACTACACTATATTTTCTTTGTGAGAGTTTTAGCTTAATTCGTTTTCTTTTATCAACTATACATGATACCATGTGTATAGAAAAAGACCCTCTTGTAGGAGATGTTTGGGACCCTTTTAGAAGATATATCCCTCTTAGAGTCACTTATAATAATAATAATAGAAAAGTTACCAATGGTTGTGAACTCAAACATTCCCAAGTTGTCAACCTTCCTAGAGTTGATATCGGTTGTATGCGTTCCACCTGTTCATGTTCACCTCTTTCTTCCACGGCTTCCGAATTAGGATTCGCAGATGAACATCCACCCTTGGCTCTTTCCTGGCCTTGATCCTCCGGAAGTTGTTCTTCCCTTGACCTACCTCTTCCATACTAATGCAGCCTTCCGCTTCTGCGATAATCTAGTGAATGTTAGACGGAGGCTTCCTAATAAAAATCATATAGAGTACCTGATCCATGAGCAATATGTCCTTGAAAATTATCGATGCAATCCAGTTGTGAGCAATATGTCCCTAAAAATTATCGATGCGATCAAGTTGTCTAGATTCTCTATCTAGTTGAGCTCGGCTGTGAATCTTTCATGATAATGCCTAAGAGTTTTCCTTGGCTTTTGCTTCGTGACCATTAGGTCCGTGATGGTCTTCTTTTTCTTACTGTTGTAAATGAATTAAGAAATTAAACTTTTAATTAATTCATCAAAATTGGGAATCGAACTTGGTTTCAACTGGTTGAACCAAGTCATCGCTGCTTCTGTGAGTACTCGTGGAAACACCTTATAGAGAAGCTGGTCCCTACCAGTCTCGAGCAGCATGACCTGCCTAAACCGATGCATAAAAGACACTGTATCAGTCTTACCATCGTAAGGTTTTATCTGAGGAAGTTGAAATTGATCCGGCTTTGGCTCCTACTGAATGTGCCTTTACCTGAATGGTGAATGGTGATTGGTTCTTGTTCCTTGCTTCCTAGATAGCTAGCTCTATGGCTGTATGACTCTTGAGCTCCTTCAGCTGTGCCTTTACCTGATGCAGAAAAGACACTGTATCAGTCTTACCATCGTAAGGTTTTATCTGAGGAAGTTGAAATCGATCCGGCTTTGGCTCCTACTGAATGTGCCTTTACCTGAATGGTGAATGGTGATTGGTTCTTGTTCCTTGCTTCCTAGATAGCTAGCTCTATGGCTGTATGACTCTTGAGCTCTTCAGTTGTGCCTTTACCTGGTTTTGTACTTTCTTCCATAGATCTTCTTTCAACATTCCGTGGCTAGCTGCTTCTCGTTTCTTTTCTTCTTCTCTCTTATTCTTTTCCTTCGCCGCTTTGGCTCTTTCCTCTAGTCCGGTCCTTACTGCTTCCTACTTTATTCTTCCAGCTTTCTGTGCTGGCTATTCGTCGAACTCTGTTTCTTCTAGAATCACCATCACCTCTGTCCACTCTTCCTCTTTCCTGAACTCTTCTTGTTTCCTTTCTAGCTCCCTTCTTCGGTTGCCCCAGCTCATTCTCTATCGTTTGCTGGCTTTCAACCATCTTGAGCAACATCGCATCCGTAGTTTGTTGTTTCTAAAACATCATTGTGATCATTTGCTCGACCGTCATGTCTGGCTACACTTGCTCTGCTCCTTGGATTTTGTTCTGGTCTTCCATTAACTTCTGATTCTGATACTTCCTTGTTAACTTGCTCTCTGGAATCTCTTTCTTTTTCCTTACGAACCTGCAAATTCAAACTCTTTCCCTACGAAAATCTGCAAATAAAAAATGTAGGTTTAGATTTCTCACAGACGACGTCAAACTATTTGTGTCAAAATTTAACTAACTAGTTATAGGTACACGACGTGATTCGCTCTTTAGATCTAAGGAAATAAATCTCAGGTTTTTACTTAGATAAGAGTATTCTCTCTCTAAATCTATCTTTAGAATTTCTAAATGAGTGAAAAGTTACAATTCTCATCCACTTATCTCTATGAATAGATTTCCTAAATCTCATCTATTCTTTGAATTACGTTGTGTTTCCTTCCTCCTCACATGCCGAACGTGTATCTTTCTATCCTCTAAGTGTGATGTTAAACTGACTTAAGCTTTGAACCCCTAGAAGCACTACGTGTCTTGAGGATTCAGAACGACTTGATTCTGATCGGATCCCACTAACCTATAGCGTGCTCGTCATAATTTCTTAGGTTTGGGTAATTATAATTTGACCCCAAAATTTCACTCGAAACGACACTATTTTTACGTGAAAATCCCTGACCCACACAATAATCTTTGGTCAGTGGCCAAACCTGGCGTAGTTGCTTTCGGTCTGATCAAGGTTAGTCAGCCCACGACTGTTCCCTAGATTTAAGGGAATAATGCTTTTCTATGAATGGCGTGTGGCTCGAGGGTTGACACTTCTCCAGAGGTTCAAGTACCCTGGAGGCATATCACGGGGTCGTTTTATGAAATTCTTTCTCACGTCGGAGGTGCGTTCCTCAGGGCGTTAGTCTCTCGAGATATTTGGCCCTATTTTGTCCAGAAATCTTCGAGTATAAACGGTCGAGATAGTTTTTCTCGGCACCAAAATTTTCAATGAGAAATGCTTGATAATAGTTGCCCCCCAGTCTTGAGCAAGTCGAATTTTGTCGACTCCTTGAGACTTCTTATCATGGGATGATTTGTTCGTATGCCCAGGGTTCTGACGATTTGTTGCCAGTGCCAATCTGTTGACATTTATTTTTCAAATACTTGCTCGCTTCAATGCGTGTTCAATCCTTCATGCATTTTGAATGCATGCTTATTTAGCTACCCTACTTTTAAATATAGTGGCCTCGTTGCCACAAGGGACTTAATGCCTGATAGACTCTCTGCATTTAGGAGATGTGGACCTCTTTGCCACAAGGGCTTGGGTACCCAATAGGCTTCTTTGCCTTTTTGAAATTTCAACTTCTTCGCCAAAAGGGCATAGGTGCTTGACAGGCTTCCATGCCTTTAGGAAATTTTGGCTTCTTCGTCGTGAGGACTTAGGTGCTCGACAAGCTTATATGCCTTTTGGAAATTTTGGCTTCTTTTTTCGCGAGGGCTTAGGTGCCCGATAGGCTTCTATGCCTTTAAGAAATTTTGGCTTCTTTGCCATAAGGGCTTAGGTGCACAAAGACCTCTATGTATTAGGAAATTTTGGCTTATTTGTTGCGAGGACTTTGGTGCCTGAGAAGCTTCTATGCCTTTAGGAAATTTTGGCTTCTTTGTTGCAAGGGATTTCTGTGCTTTTAGGAAATTTTGGCTTCTCTTTGTCGAGGGCTTAAGTGATCTACAGACTTCTATACCTTTAAGAAATTTTGGATTCTTTGCCGCGAGGGTTTAGGTGCCCGTCAGGCTTCTATGCCTTTAGGAAATTTTTACTTCTTTGTTATGAGGGCTTAGGTGCCTGACAAACTTCAATGCCTTTAGAAAATTTTTGCTTCATTTCCGTGTGGGCTTAAGTGTGCAACATGTTTCTATGCCTTTAAGAAATTTTGACTTTTTTGCCACGAGGGCTTAGGAGCTCGTCGTTGCTTTGCTCTAAAGGGCCTAGGACCCCCGTCTTAGTTGAAATTACATATAACTAGATAATAATTATGTATTTAAATAAAATTTTGAGTGTTTATTGAAAGATCATGGTGTTAGCCTTATATATTACATTATTTGAAGGTCAAGGACGTTGGTTTATCCCGTTGCGACAGAAGATGAGCTATTGATGCTTCGTCGGGATGTTGTACCCTTGTTAGGGAGACGCTCGAGTTTGGGGTCTCGGGACATGAAAGCTCCAGTTCACTTGGTACTGACTTGCCTAGTTCTCGCTCTTTTGACAACTGGGGAGAGAATTCTCAACACTGGTCATTGGGTCTAAGGAGTGCCATCCGTCTTCGGGGACGGTCCTCCTTGTTCCTCTTCTGCCATGGGTTTTCTTCTCTACGCATTGTATTTTTCGTCCTGCTCAGTGAGATTCGGCTTTTGAGGCCTCGTCATGTGCATCGTCCCTGTGTCATTGCGAGTTGCGACTTCAAGATACCGTTACGAACTGGGTCGGGATATTTTTTTGCTGTGAGGGTGGTTTCTCCACATGTACTTAATTTTCCCAGATCGTAAGAAAACTGAGAAAGCTATGGCTACCACCTCCACCGATAACTTTCTGAACTAGTTTGGTGTATTTTTCACCATCAGAGTAGTTTCTTCAGCTGATTCCAGTTCTCTTGGGTGCCTGTTATTGTGATGGTCTTCTCCACAGCCTTCTCTCTATAACCCTCCTCTTTCCCTAACACTTTTTCCTTGGATGACACCTTTTGGGCCACTAGGAGAGGTTTGGGCATGGCTCGGCTTTTTTAGGCATACCATACAACACCGATTCCAAGGTTTGTTTCTGCCACGCCTGAGTAGCTCTTCACGGAATGGGGCGTTCCCTGAGAAAAGGTCCCGGAACTAGGGTCTTGGTCCTCAGGTTTCTAGTTCACCTGTTCCCAATATGCCTGGTTCTTATTTACTCGATAGTAGTTCTTTCTTTCTTAGCACCTCAACCCGTCCTTTCCTCGGGTTTTTGTTACCCAAGTCAGGGGTCTCACGAGGTCCGTCCACATCGTCCTTGCTGCAATTCGTGTCGTGTACTTTGCTAAAGCAACGAGCCTACTCTACAGAGCGCTCCTCCTCAATTTGCTTTGTGAGGAGTCGCTTTGAGATGGTCCAAGTGTTCTTGGCCATCATATTTTTTTTGTCAGTCGAAGGAAGACCATGACTTTATGATTCCCGAGGTAGGATTCAGAGTTGGGAACTGGATCCTCGGGATCCCTTTTTGCTCGATCTCTCAGCTAACTTGTCATCTTGCATATTGTGCATTCTCGCAATCTTTCTCCCTTTTCTTGCGGCGTTCGTTTTTTATTGAATCGCTTGGCTACATATTGTTGCTCATAGGGAGTCTCTTCTTTTGCCTTTTTGTTGGTGGGGCTAGCAAGTAGCGTGTCCCTCAAGAAATGATGGGGATGGCTCTCTAGAACTTGAGCGGTCATCGACTGGGGTCGAGGGCTTATCATTGTCCCCAAATGACCTCCTTTAAGTAGTTGGTCAATTTCGCAAGGTCTCCGCCCCCACACTGCTTTTGTGGGTCGGCGAGCTTTACCTTTTTCTCTGCCCAGCAGCGATCCTCTACAGCTTTTCTTCTTCAATTGGCAGTGCTTGGCTTTCACTGGGTTGTGCATTCGTATGTCGCTGTGTATGGTCCGTCTTCTCTATCTTACTCTCAGAGCTAGTGTACTGCCTTCCTCTCGAGGACGGCAGAAGTTGAGCTCACTATTACTTATGTTGGCACTAGTTGTTGAGCTCACTATTACTTATGTAGCCACCAGATGTTGCTGCTTATACTCTGAGATCCAGTTTATTAATTAATTAGATAATTTCCAAAAAAATCTTTCTATATTTAACTTGTAATTACATATTATAAATATCTCATATTTAATTTAATTATAATTTTTAAATTTAATAATCAAATTACAAAAGAATAAAAATCTCTCTAAAATGCCTTCAAAATGGCGCCATCACAAGGAAGGATCTCCATGTGATACCTTTTCAATTTACGGTCTAAACCACAAATACTAATAATTGTGAAAAAATAATTAACTAATTATTCGACGAGAATTCTAGTTCGATTTGTTTAGATGGATCAGGGACCGTGGACCCGTGAATTTGAGCTCAAATAAACTTAAAAAATTAGATTAAAACTTTTTAATATACTTCTCTATTTATTAATCCTGAGATTACTGAACTTAAAATTTGTAATTGAACTCTCGAATTACACAGATATTATTTAGTCGATTAGCTTACAAACCGTTTAGTTCCAGAAGAGAAGACATAAGGGAACCATCATAACTTTTTAGTAGTGAAATCCATATCTTTAATTCATATTCTCCGCCTCTATGAATTGCAGGGCCCCTAAAATGCAACTGTTGGGCCCAATTATCTTTGGGCTTTAATGAGCTAATCAAATAACCCATGAATCCATGGAAGGAGTCTATGAATTACTCAGGAATGAGATCAACTATCATATGATCATCATTTGACTGAGATTAGAACCTTCATAACGACACTTAAATGAAGTTTCTGTAATTCGGTCAGTCCAAGTCCTACATAATCAATATTATATAAAATCTTCATTCTAGTGTCACAGACACTGACCATCAAGATCATACGGTCATGTTTATAACGTCATGGACATTACTAGTGAATACTTTTATAACATCATGGACATTATTATTGAATATGTTTATAACGTTATGAATATTATCAGAGAAGTTCATACTCTTTGATCTATCACGGGCTCTTTTAAATATGTTAATTTATATTTTAATCATCTCGTACGTAAATATCTTTACATACTAAAATTAAAATTGTGCTAACATATTTTGAATTTTAATAACATTCAATTTTATAATAAAATAAAACAAACAAAATTCACAAATAACTACTTCTTTTATTTAATATTCAAAAAACGTTTATTGCATCTGATTTCTAGGGCACATTCCTAACAATCTTCTACTTTCCTTAAAGCAGATGGTCATGTCTCTAAGAGCTATTCCTAGTAGGTGCCTGTTGAAGCCCTCTATGGTAGTATCTTGGTGAACAAGTCCACTAAATAATCTTCCGAAGCAATCTTGACCACGTTGACATCTCTTCTATGCACGATCTTTCTAATGATGTAATATTTTCTCTCAACGTGTTTTTCTATTTTTATGGCTTATGTATTCTTTAGAATTTACCGCCGCTCCACTGTTATCATAGTAAAGTATTATTGGCTTATCCATGTCTAGAACAACTTCCATATCTGTATAGAACTTTTTAAGTCAAACTGATTCCTTAGTGGATTCACAAGCGGGTATATACTCAGTCTCTATGGTAGAGTCTGCAATGTTATATTATTTTATACTTTTCTAGACAACTACTGCTCCACCAAGGGTAAAGACTGATCCGGACGTCGACTTTCTCGAGTCCTTATCTGATTGAAAATCGGTCAGTGTAGCCTAAGGGATTCTGGTCACCACCTATTAGGTCTGCACATATGTTCGAGCAGGCGATTTTGGTGTCAGGTCGGTCGGGTGTGAAAACATCGGGTATTCAAAAAATGGGATCTGATCCATGACCGAAAATGAGGAAAATAACGGCGGGCGAGTGGTTGGATAATTGGTCGGTTATAGCAGGCTTTTGGGCTGGAATTTTTGGTGTTTGTTGTGTTGGGCTTTCAAGCTTTTGGGCTTTGTTTTTTGGCTTTTGGTTGCAATGGATTGGATAGTGGCTGGGCTTTTAATGTTCAATTCTTGCAAAGCAAACCTCGTTTTTTTTTTAAATATAACATTCTTCATTTTTAATTTTTCATTGTTTTGAATTTTGATTGTGTCATATCACTGCTTATTACCCATACACTAATTAAATTTGTATTTTTTAAAAGTAATCCAAAAAAATAAACCTCAATACCTTTGACAACATAAAAAAAATAAAAATTAATGAGGCCCATTCCACAAAATTATAAATCAAATGCTGAAAAGTTCCAACCTAAAATAGACAATACCAAACGAACTCTCCAAAAGAATATGGCTAGTCCAAATGTTAAATAGCCAATGAATAAACAATTTAAATTTCCAAACATAAATAGTAGAGAAACCAAATTTAAATGGACATTAAATAATACGAAACAAAGTCTTCAAAAGAAAATTCTATAATCTAAAAAAGTAACTTCATATCTTTCACAGGCTTAGGTAGTCTCTTCAAGAAGTCGTTTTTTCATCTCCAATCCGCTACTATTGAGAAATCTACTATTAGTTATTAAGTATTTTGTATTTAGGTTATTAATTTGTATCAACTAAGAAATATAAATAATGTTAAGAAGTTACCATTCTTCAAATGATAAAAGGGTTAGTAGAATTTTCACTTTGCCTTGATGTGGGGGCCATATGTTGAAGCATTTCTTAAGTTTAAAACAAAAAATACGGTTAAGAAAAAAAAAGTTCAACATACATTAAATGACTAGTATAATTATTAGATATGCTATGAATATTGTAAATAACAAAGCTAATTGAAAAGTTTTATACCCGCTTCAAGTTTCTCCGAAGCTTTAAATACATCAACTTCGTCAATATACTCCATAGTAACAATTGGTTTGTGAGAGTCATTCAACTAATTCTTCAAGCAAACTAACCTCTCGACGCTCTTAGGAGCCAAAGAACTCCTAAAAGGATCAAGTATACAACCTCCGGTAGAAAAAACAGACTCCGACGAAACGTTAATGACCGAAAAAGCAAGTATGTCACAAGCAATAAGGGACAAGACCCTATAATTGGCCGAATTCGAAGACCCTATACTTGGCCAAATTCGCCGACCACCACTTCAATATGTCAAAGAATTGACCTCTAATGAGATCACCACATGCTTTATTTAGGTACCTATCCATCTTATTTTTTGTCGTACCACCGTCTTGGTTAAGCCTTGGTTGAAATTTTAGTTTTGACCATATCCTTTTTACAAAATTATAATTTAATACTTAAATATAAAATTTCAACAAAAATTCTCTTTTATAAAATTATACTAAAATTTTTAGATCATTAACATATACAAAAATAATCATTATTTTTCTCTTTGCACCATCACGAAAATCAAATTTACAATTTACCAAAAATTTAAATGAAAATATAGGTAGAAACTTAAATTCGTTGAATCTTTAATTCTGCCCAAAATATGAACTATTTCTTGAAGTAACTCCCTATAAATTTTTTAAGATCAACAAATCTTCAGTTTTACGTTTTTACAAAAAATCAACGGATCACATAGTTTCATCATAAAGAAAATAATAAATTGAATGAAAAGATATTGCCTAATAGGCCCCCTCAAGATGGTGCTCTGGTGGAGACACCAATCTTGAGAGAAAGATCCCGAAGGCGATAACTAGAAAGCGGTTTGGTGAGCGCATCTGCAAGTTGATCTGCCGACGAAACATGAGATACTCTAAGGCTGCCACTTTATACTAACTCGCAAACAAAATGATAGTCCAAAGCAATATGCTTCATGCGAGAGTGGAAGACTAGGTTCGTGCATAAATATATTGCACCAATGTTGTCACTGTGTAGAGTCGGTGGAGAGCTAACAGAGACACCAAGTTCTTCAAGAAGAGAGTGTACCCATTGAATTTCTGCAGCGACAGAAGCAATTGTCCTATACTCAGCTTCTGTGGAAGAGCGAGCAACATAACGTTGCTTCTTTGAACTCCAAGAGACTGGGTTAGGACCGAGGAATACAACATAGGCACCCGTGGAGGTGCGATCATCAGGATCACCCGCCCAATCGGCATCACAAAAGGCATGAAGTGATAAGGAACTGTGCCGCTGTATTCGAATACCATAGGTCTGTGTACCGTTTAGATATCGAAAGAGACGCTTAACAGCACCCCAGTGCTGAGTTGTTGGAGCATGCATGAACTAAGATAGCTTGTTGACAGAAAATGCGATATCAGGGCGACTAAGAAGAAGATACTGTAAGCTGCCAACTATTTGACGATAAGTTATTGCATCCGCAGGTGGAGAGCCATCATGAAGGCGCAATGAACTAGTCGTGGCTAGGGGGGTTTGAACAGGCTTTGAATTTTCCATGTTGTGCTTGGCAAGAATATCCTGGAGGTATTTCCACTGAGTTAGGCGTAAGTTCCCTGAACAAGAAGGAACCTCAACACCAAGAAAATATGATAAGGTACCCAAATCCTTGATTGAAAAACAAGAACCCAACTGGTCAACAAAACTTTGGACGGCCATATTATTACTCCCCGTAAGGATCAAATCATCAAAATAAACCAAAAGGTACATAGTAGTTTCCCCGCGACGATAAATGAACAATGAAGTATTTGATATTGAATTTGTAAAACCAACATCAAGAAGAAAACGACAAAGTTCATTGTACCAAGCCTGAGGAGCCTGTTTAAGACCATAGATGGCTTTATTGAGCTTGCATACATAGGTCAGAAGATTTGGATCGACAAAACCCGGCTGTTGAGATATATATGCAACTTTATCCAGTTGACCATAAGGAAGGCATTATTGACATCCATCTGACGAAGAGACCAACCTTGAAAGACCGCTAAGAGAGAAGAACGCGTACTGTGGTGGATTTAGCGACTGGACTAAAGGTGTCATGGTAGTCAAGCCCCGGACGTTGATGGAAACCTTTTGCAACAAGGCGAACCTTATAGCGATCAGGACAGAGCAGGAGAACTATATTCTGTGACGGAGCAGGAGAAACCAAGTCCCACGTGCCATTACGAAGGAGAGCATCAAACTCTGTGGACATAGCTGCACGCCAACGTGGGTCTTTGAGGGCCTGGGTGTGAGAGGTAGGCTCAGGGTCATCATGTGAGTTACTAACAGTAAGGCTATACTTTGGGTTTGGATTGAAGATGTTGTTTTGGGAACGGGTTTTCATTGGGTGGATTGAAATGGTAGGAGGTAGAGTATGTTAGGTGTCGTCAGGGTAGGAGATTACGGGAGATGTCCTGTGAGAAAAGTTCGCAGGAGATATCCTGCGGGAAGAGTTTGCGGGAGATGGCGGTAGGTTTTGGGAGGCAAGGTCAGGGGACGGTAAAAATCTGGCAATGGGTTGGGGCGGGAGAATCGGCAAAAGATGCCCCAATACAGAGGTCCCCTCATCCACCTCAGATGGTACTATGTGTGGCGATCTACGGGTAAATCAACAGCAGCACTGGCTGAAAAGGAAATTGAGACTCAACAATTACAACATGACGGGAGACATAAGTTTTTTGAGAGGCAAAACTCATAGCATAGGTAAGCACTTTGAGTGAGAGAGTAACCAAGAAAGGCACATGGAAGCGAACAAGACTCCAACTTATGAGATGTGTAAGACGCAACCAAGGGTAACAGAGACAACTAAACACCCGAAGTTTTGAGAAATTTGGAAGAGTTTGAAAGAGACATTCAAAGGACGATTTCATGGAGAGGTTTCTTTTGGGCATACGGATAATGAGATAAACAGGCAGTAGTAAAAGCAAAGGGCCAAAACGAGGAAGGTATGGACGCTTGGTGAAGTAACGTTAAACCAGTTTCAACAATGTGGAGATGTCTGCATTCTGAGAAGCCATTATGTTCAGGTGTGTGCGGTGGAGTAGTCAAATGTGATATACCATGAGTTCTGAGAAAGTCTTTGAGGGCTAAGTATTCTCCACCATTATCTGTATAAAGGGTAACTATAGGTCGATTGAAACGTTTTTCAACAAGTAATTTGAAGCATTTGAACACAACCAGAACATTAGATTTATGTTTTAGTGGGTAGAACCAGATATATTTGGTGTAATGATCAACAAAAATCATGTAGTACTTATAGCCATCATATGATAAAACTGGGGAAGTCCATACATCTGAAAACACCAAATCAAGAGGAGAAGTAGATACAAGTGAGAAGTCATGAAAAGGTAATTTGTGACTTTTATTGCAGTGGCAAGAATTACAATTGAAATTGTTTAATTGACTAGAAGAAAAGGACACGGATTGAGATGTTGACAAGTGACGCATGACTCTATTGGACGGATGACCTAAACGACTATGCCATGGAGAAAAAGACTCATGAGACGTAGTAAAAGCCAGTGATGATGCTGATGCACCCGAAAATAGAGACCAAGAATCGATGGCGCCTTTAAGTGGTCCTTGATGGAGGGTGGCCCCCGTGTGAGGATCCTTTACCTGGAAATGTGTTGGAGTAAAGACAACAATAACATTGTTAGTTTTACGTAATTGGGAAACTGAAAGCAAATTTTTGTTCATTGAAGGTACACAAAGAGCATTAGGAAATTTGAAGGATGATGGATTATAAGGTGGAGAAAGAGAACCCGTATATATAATTGGCAAACCTGTACCGTTGCCCACGACGACATTATCGGATCCATCATATAGAGAATAGAGTGAGAAGTTGGCAAGATCTGTTGTTACATTATGAGTGGCCGCCCGAGTCTAGAATCCATTCTGATGGTGATAGAGCCAAGGAGTAGGCGACGGCGTTGGCTTGAGGAGTAGCATATGTCGGCCTATTCCGAGTCCGTGGTTGCGTCGAATTAGTACATGGGAGATATTTGAAGGTTGGGCACCTCTTAGCAGAGTGTCCTTGTTGTTCACACAATTGGCAGCGCCCAAGGTAAGGACGAGAGCCACGTTGACTCGGTGGCTGTGGTGACCATGGAGTCCATGCCCCAGAAGGTCGGAATTGAGTAGTGTTCTGCGAAATTGTGGAGTGATTATGGGACTTGTTTGGTTGTGCATATTTTACAGCGGTGTTGGCGGTAGCCGGGAGGGCTATTTAGTTGTCCTTCTTGGCAGCGAGATGTGCTTCATGATTAAGGAGCTTCTCGTGCAATTCTTCAAACGAAATTTTCGTCTCGTGTGCTTGGATAGCTTTGGCTAATTCTTTGTAGTCCTCATCAAGACCGTCAAGAATTTTTATGGTAAGATCTTCTATGTTAACCGGAGCATTCATTAACGCAAGCTCATCTGCCTTGGTCTTGATGTTTTGCAGGAGCTCGGTGATCTTTTGGGAGCCTTTGATCGGGTGATTGAGTTGGGTTGTTATTCGGCCTCGTGTTGGTTTTCCATATGTGAGGGCTAAGGTCGACCAAGCATCACGAGATGTGCGGACGGTTGCAATAAAAGGAATCAAGGTCGGAGACTATAAACCAATAATAGCATTCAAGATGAGTTGATCTTGACGTACCCATGTATGGTGTGCAAGATTGGCAGTGTCGGTACCATTAACCGTGATGGTTTTCACGGGACATATAATTGTGCCATCGACAAATCCGAGCAAGTCGTAGCCGGTGAGAAGAGTTGTGAACTATAGGCACCACGAGAGATAATTCAAAGCAGTAAGTTTCAATGGAGCTTGTGTAGCAACATTGAACGAAACGATGGCGGGCGTGGTGCGTGGATCGGTTGGATTAGCATTGACAGTAGGCATTGCAGTGTCGGTATTGATAACAGCAGGGGCAGAGTTGGCAGACGGTGAGGGTGGCGTGGCCATTATAGTAGTGGCGGATTAAGAAATACGTGAAGAGGAGCTACGGTGGAGTGTTTGGTTCTGCGGCAATATACTGGTTTTTGGGCGTGAGCCAAGGTGCTCTGATACCATAATAAATTGAATGAAAAGATATTGCCTAATAGAAAAAACTGAAACATAACTTTAATCACGTTTTCTTTAATCATAATGGGCCTTAAAAATTTCGTGCATAATTTCAATCATCATCATCCTAAGCTTTCTATAACCATAATAGGGCTTCAAAATTTTTACCTAAATGTTTGGGCAAGATTGATTTCCTTCTTTGAGCCCTTCGTTCCTTTGCGATCAACCGTCGCGTCCTCGTTCTCGAACGATTCGGAGAAATATTGTACCATATAAGTATCAAATCAAAACAAGGCTTCAAATCAACTTTCGAGACCACATAATCTTACCTTAGAGATTGTAATAAACCTCTAAAAATTCTCCTATAGGGCCAGACTCTATGCTCTCTTTTCTCTCTATTTTTCCTTTCCTTTTTGTCGTCTTCTTATTCTCTCTTTCTCTCTAGGTTTTTCTGTTTGAATTTTGGAATGAAAGAAAGAATGGAAACACAGCCTAATCTACTAATACAATTATAACTTTAATCACACTTTCTTTAATCATAATGGTCCTTAAAAATTGCATGCATAATTTCAATCATCATCATCCTAAGTTTTCTATAACCATAATAGGGATTCAAAATTTTTACCTAAATATTTGGGCAAGATTGATTTCCTTCTTTGAGCCCTTCGTTCCTTTGCGATCAACCGTTGCGTCCTTATTCTCGAATGATTCGGAGAAATATTGTACCATGTAAGTATCAAATCAAAACAAGGCTTCAAATCAACTTTTGAGACCACATGATCTTACCTTAGAGATTGTAATAAACCTCTAAAAATTCCCCTATAGGGCCAGACTCTATGCTCTCTTATCTCTCTATTTTTCCTTTCCTTTTTGTCGTCTTCTTATTCTCTCTTTCTCTCTAGGTTTTTCTGTGTGAATTTTGGAGTGAAAGAAAGAATGGAAACACAGCCTAATCTACTAATACAATTATAACTTTAATCACGTTTTCTTTAATCATAATGGGCCTTAAAAATGTCATGCATAATTTTAATCATCATCATCCTAAGTTTTCTATAACCATAATAAGGCTTCAAAATTTTTACCTAAATGTTTGGGCAAGATTGATTTCCTTCTTTGAGCCCTTCGTTCCTTTGCGATCAACCATCGCGTCCTCGTTCTCGAACGATTAGGAGAAATATTGTACCATGTAAGTATCAAATCAAAACAAGGCTTCAAATCAACTTTCGAGACCGCATGATCTTACCTTAGAGATTGTAATAAACCTCTAAAAATTCCCCTATAGGGCTAGACTCTATGCTCTTTTCTCTCTATTTTTCCTTTCCTTTTTGTCGTCTTCTTATTCTCTCTTTCTCTCTAGGTTTTTCTGTGTGAATTTTAGATTGAAAGAAAGAATGGAAACATATCCTAATCTACTAATACAATTATACACCTCCCCCCCCCCTCCCCCCCACCCCACCCCTTCCCCTCTGCTGCAATCAATGGAATTATTTCTCTTAATTTGCTCGCTCCCTTTAATTACGTAATCAAATACCTAATCAAGCCCCACAAAAAATAGATCAGTTTCCTTTTCTAGATGATTCTTAATATGGCTAATCTACCAATGAATTTAGACTTTATTTTGGTCCAATACACTCTTAAAAAATGTTCCTATATCATGGCATATTATGCTATTTTTCAAGCTATTTTTAGCATCGAGTGACATCTCATAAAAACTGCACGTAGTTTCGCATCAAAACTACGCGTAGTTTTGACTTTCGTAACTTAGTACATTTTTACTGTAGTTTCTTAACTAAACTACATCGAAAAATATTGTAGTTTTATCAAATAACTACCTCATACATAAAATTTAAAAAGCACTTATTTCAAAAGCTAATTCCTGAATTACCGTAACAAGCAAGGAAAAAACTCTTATTGATGCTTGTAAGAAATCGGGTTATCACAATTTTTATGATTCATAAACACCAAATACAGTTGTAGTGACAATCACCTTTCAATATAAGCAAAAAGCTTCAGTGTGTGTGAATTGGTGAAGTGTACGCGAATCAAACATAAAGCTTCCAACATAGAAACATTAAAGTGTGCTTGTGAATATTGAATCAATATGTATGTTAGAGTTTCTATACAAAATATTACAGTAGAAAAAGCTTTTCTTAAGGGGATTCCGTAACCGTTTCGTTTTTTAGAAATTTTTATTTTTTTGCGTTTTTTTTTCGAAAAATGAAAATAAATTCTAAAAAATGGGTCCAAGTATGAAATAGACAAAAGACGAGGCAAAAAAAAAAAAAAGGGGGAGGGGGGGGGGGGGGGGGGGGGGGGGTGGGCGAGGAGGGGAGGGGGGTATAGTAGGGGCCTGTGTGAAATTGCAAAAAAAGAACCTGACGCGTGGGGCCCCACATGTGTCAGGCCCCTGTGGCGCATGAAACGCACTCACCAACGCGCGTAAAGGTGCACGCTCCCGTTCCTTCCTTCTCTAAGCACGTGTTTTACCCCCTCTCTTATTTTGCTTTTATTTTCTTTTTCCTTTTTATACATTTTTATATGTTTTTAAAATTAATCTCACAATTTATTTTAATGACTATTTTATTACATGCTTGATTTGTAAAGTTTTTTTGGTTACCGTAATCAGTTATATTTTTTTTCTGATTTGTTTTGATACCTTTGGCTTTTTTTTTTGTCGTTTGTTTTGTTAAATTTAACATTTTCATTAAAGCGAATTAAAAAAAATAAAATCATAATGAATTTCACACGCGCAAAGCGCATTAACACAACTAGTATACATATAAAATCAAAACTAGATCTAGACATAATATAACGAAATACGTTGGTAATTATTGATTCCAAAATAAAGAACAAAAAAAAAAGAAAAAAAATAGAACTCATAAAAATTACTTTTTCCAATTCTCACAACCAGATTAAAAATCCAAAATGAGATTTTTTTTTTATCAGAGATATCAAAATTACAACAAAAAACAACAGATCTTAACTAAATCTAGAACCAAATTCAAAATTGGATCCCGAACCCAGTGGTAAAATAATATCCCAAAATCAAATCAACTAGGTTGTTCAGCTTCGGAACACAAAACAGAGAAAAGAATGGAGCTTGTGGGAGCCTTAAACTAGTTGACCCAGAGGATGTTGTCTTCATCCTCTGACGAGTTTATGGAATATAGAGTTGAAAAGGACGAGAAGGGCCTGCAGAAGGAGAAAGACTCGCCGACGGGGAAGCGGCTGCAACCAAGGAGGTTCCCGCTAATGCGCTAGAAGGTAGAAAAGATGGTTGTGCTTAGTGCTGTTGAAAGCTGTTTATGAATTTCATTGGAATTTTTTATGCTTTAATTGTTAGAGATTATTAGGGTTTTTTTTTTTTTTTTGTTCACTAGGTTTCTTGGAGTTCTTTGTTTTCTCTAATGATTAAGAAAAAAAAGTATTTTCATTTCTATTTTTTTTCTAAAATATTTTTAATTTTTTTACGTGTATAATGACCAGAATGCCCTCAATAAAACCTCACATGCATCTCACATGTGAAAAACAGTCCAAATTTAGGCAGATTTGAGATAAAGGACCCAATTACAACTCTTTTTTTAAGATTGTAGGGAGCAAATTATCAAAATATAAAATAAAATAAAAAGTTTAAGACCCAATTGCAACCAAGTAATAAAATGAGGGGCCACTGCTGCTAAAACTATGGTTGCCAATTTGGGTCCAGACACGAGTCTGGGTCCTCCATTAATGGGTTTGGGTCTTAACAGGTCGGACACGATTAACACGATTAAATAATAAGTAACATGATAACACAGCTAAGACACGATTATTAAATTAGTTATAAATAAATATATAAGTTTAACACTCATTTACATGTATTATAATTTTATCTATTTATTAACATATAATTTTCATCCGCGTGACATAAGAATTACCGTCTTCATTATATACATTATCAAGACTAGTCATTTATTCAAATAAAATTATTTTGGATTTACAAAATATAATTAAAAATTTGTTGAATTCAACTCAAATATAGTTACTTGGGTGAATAAACACGAGACTAACACAACTCATTTAAGCACAATTAGACACGACTAATAAATGAGTCGTAATTGGGTGAAACGATTAACATGATATTTAAATTGGGTGTGTCAAGGTCTTTCCTTCAGACTCAATTAATAAATGAGTAGGGTATATGTTCAGTCAAAATTTTTTGGACACGAATATTAAGATATGACAAAAATACGACACGTGAATTGCCACCCAAGTTAAAACCCTTATTTTCAAAAAAACCTAAGCAGTTTTTGTACTGGTGGCCCTTCAACTTATAACGCAGTTACAATGTGGCCCCTAATCTTCTTTTTTTTTGCAATTGGGTCCTCAACCTCCAAAAAATATTACAATTGGGTCCTTCTGTCTCAATTCCATAAAAAAATTGAACAAAATTCCACATGTGATCTGCACATGAGCCTTTTTATAAGGGAATTTGGTCACTTCACAAACAAAATAAATATTAGTTAAGCAAAATTAAGATATTAACTTAATAATTAAAATAGGAACTTCTTCAATGGGTTTTTTTTTGTGGTGAAAAACTGTTCTGTACCGTTAGATTTACCTTTTAATGGGCCATGCATCTTAAAAAGATAAATCTGACGGTCCAGAATTGTTTCCTACCAAAAAAAAAAAGGGAGAATTTCAAAATAAAGCCATTCTTGATGCCACTTAATAATCTATACCCCATGTGGTGTGCTTCCTTCATTTTCACTTTATGTTTGTAGTATAAATTTTGGGTATAAATTAAAAGTACAACACACATAGGGTATAGATTATCATTGTGTTAAGATAGGGTATCCTTCAAAATCCACCGAAGAATCCCCATTAAAATAATTCTTCTTAAATTATTATTTATTATTTTTTTCTCTCTTTTGCCTTTTATTTTCCCCAATCCACATGGGACCACCACCACATAGCCCATCAATTAGTCTCTTTCAGTCTGCACCACTTTCACTTCTCCGGCAAAACACCGATTCAGATCCTCAACGACGTAGCACACGTCGTTCACCGTGTTCCCCTCCATCACAGCGATCAAGCTCCCCGAACCTCCTATCGGAATCTCCGCCTCGCCAGAGATCTTCGCACGCGGGCTTCACCGCGTCATCTCGTGTGCTGTCGTTACCGGCAACGGTTCTCTCTCTCTCTCTCTCTCTCTCTCAGATCTGCCCCTTCGCACCCCTGATCAAACCACATTTCCTCGTTCTGTTGCACCGCCCAAATCCGCCACCTAATGAACGCTCAAATCTCATGTTCGATCTCTTCTTCTCGCTTCTCTTCTCTTTGGCCTTCTTCGAATTCCCGTACGCCAAGCCCATCGTCGATCGAACACTTTGAGTAATTGGGTTGTGCTCTGTTTGAAAAAGCACAAAGCTTCCATATTGTGACGAGATGCAGCAGTGGAGCACCGCGAGGCCGAGCCCCACCAGACCTGAGTTCAACTACGCCACCGTGTTGAAGCCCAACCGTGACCAAGCCCAATAGCGCCTCCCAATCGACAATCTAGCAGCCCAGCCGTGTTACTTTGCAGTGTTTGAAACATCTTTTTTTTGGTTGGATTGTTGACTTTTTGAACATTTATATTCTCTTGACAAGTATGGGTATGTATTTGGATTTTGTTACTTATTCTGATTATGACAATGGAAAAAAGAGTTTTTGAGTTTTGGATGATTGCTAGGTTTTGGTTGCTAAGTTTTGGAATTTTCGTGGCTAGGTATAATGCTTCTTCGCGTCCCCATAGATGGTTGGGAACGGCGATGTAAGAGAGAGCTGTCGTGAGTGAGAGAGATGAGAGGAAGAAAAGAGAGAAGAAAAGATACAAGGTTAACTTCAGCAACACGTGTGATGAAGGTGTGCCCAAAGTTTCAAAATGACGCCAAATACCCTTGGGTCAAGGGTCACGTGCGTGAAAGATATCAATTACTGTCTAAATTTAATTAAAAAAATTACGAAAATACCTAATTGCAACGATTTCGTCAAGATAAGGCCAATTGCCAAAAAAAAATAATAATAATTAAAGATCACATTGTAATCGCGCTATAAATTAAGGGGCCGAGAGTGCAAAAAACTCAAACTACTACATTTATAATTTCCCTTTACTTAATAATCTGAATGTCCTTTCTAAAATATCGTCAAATTGTCACACCAAAACACCGAAGCATAACTAAAAAGAAAAATAATTTTTTAAATAAATAGTCATATTTTTATATATATTTTTAACAATTAATTTATGTTTGTTTTTATTAGTAAAATAGTTATTTATTTGTGTTTAGATTTTTGAGATTATAGTAATTAATTTTTTGAATTTTATTTTTATTATTTGTTGCAGATAATATTATTTAAAATTTTTTGTCTCTAATCATGAAATTAATGACTTTTTTGGTTACATATTTTTTTACTATTTGTAAAATATTTTTATTTAATAATAAATTTTATGAAATTAGTTGTATAGGCAATCATTTATTTGTGAATTGATTTTTTTGTTATTGAATGTTTAAAATTTTTATTGTATTTATTTTAAATTTTTTAAAATTTTACTGTATATTTTATGTATTTAATCATAAATGACTATTTTACTAATATTTTAAAATATGGGCTATTTCTTTAAAATATACATTGCACTTAAGTGACCCAAAGAAAAATAAATTGTTCAGCTAAAATCAGGTTTGGTTGGTTTTTCTGTGCCTATGTTCAGGGATATTTGCCTTGCAGTGATTTAACTTCACCGAACGCCGAAAGAGGAAAATAAGAAGCAATCAAAACGGAACGATGTCGCTTCAGGCCGGAGTGGAGACTGGTTTGTTTGTGCCCATTCATTTGCATTTTTTTTTTTTCCTTCCTTCGCATTCGAAAAAATAGGTTTTTTTTTTCTTAAGATAATTGTTTGAGTTTCTGAGTTTCTTCGTCACTAATATTCCTAATGAGCTTGGTTTTGCTATCAGACAACAAAAGTCTAGTCAGAGTTGAGCAACTGAAATCGGACTGTTTTGGGGTTTCATTAGTTTGGATTTTTGTTTCTGTAAAGATTTTGATCTAATTTAGCTGAATTTATTTTATTAATAAAAGACTTCAATAGTTATTGGGTTTCTAGGGTTTGGTTTTTTGGGTGAAAAGAAGGGTTTAATATATAAGAAACAATGCTTAACTTAAGAATGCGACTCTGGTTAGTGGTTATGATCGCTTTTAGCTTAAAAAGAAACGATTGTATATATGAAAAAAAAAAAAAGTCTGTTATGGCGTATTTTGTTCAACAGATTCCGAAAATAAAGTTGAAACGAACTGTGAATCTACTACTGAAGCCGGATGGTATATTCTCGGCGAAAATCAAGAGCAAGTCGGCCCTTATGCATCTTCAGAGCTGCTTGGTGAGTTCTGTCTGTTGGAAATGTGGTTCATTTTTTTTAATTTTTTTTTTGTGGGTTTCAGCTTTCTTTGCGCGGCTATTTCAGTTTTTGTTTTTATTGTATCTTTGAGTGTTTTAGTTTGTAGAATTTACTAGTGCATCTTTTGAATTTCAGTTCTGCAAAGGTAATCAAATCGGTAGCACGATTTCAGGAAAGGGACAAAATTTTTCCATCTGTATCATCTAATGAGCTACTGAACCATCTCCTTTGCTTGTTTTCGCCTCGACAGAGCATTTATCAAATGGGTATCTCACACAGAGTACCCACGTTTGGTCGGAAGGGAGAAGTGAGTGGCAGCCCTTATCGGCAGTCCCTGAATTGATGACACACATTTCTCAGCAAGGAGTTGATTTCTCTGATAAAGGTGGATTTTTGGTGTTTTTTTTTTTCCGTTCATTCTCTATTTCTTGATATGTTGTTATGGGCGAGTTTGTTATAGTTACATACATAAATATGATTCTTATTGTACAACGTAACATGGCATGCAGATCCCTCCAATGATGATGAGTTTGAGAAATGGCAGAGGGAGATCAGAGAGGCAGAAGCAGAGGCTGAGGCAGCAAACGGAGTTTCTGGGAATGGTGATGGTGATAGACCTTCAACGCCGCCTGAGGGTGAAGAGGAATTCACTGACGACGACGGGACTACGTATAAGTGGGATAGAGGTCTTAGGGCATGGGTTCCTCAGGTTGGTTATTTTTCTTTTTTGCCTTTCTAGCTTTAAATTTTGGTTGGTTATTATGAAGCTTTTCTAGCTTTTCTAGCTTTAAATCTTGGAAGAAACTTAGTGGTTTGAGCTGCAGAAAAAGCAACTGCGAGTTACCGAGAAAAGGGAACATCTATACGTACTGATATTATGATGCAAATGAGACTTCTTGCTAGTTACCCTAGTAGGGTTTTTTGCTATATGCACTATGCCTATTTCATCTAGTAAAATTTCCGCTCAAACTTAACTGGTAATGAAAGTCGATGTTGTGGAAGTTTTTTTTTATATATCTTTTTTGGTGCTTTCCTATGGTGGAATACAGTTAGTTACAAATTCATTTAGTCTGCAGCCTTAAGTAGTTCTTCCATAGTAAATCTGTGTAAGTTTCAGAAGCTTGTATTTGTCAGCTGTCCCCATAAGGATAAAGCATTCTGGTCCTTCAAGGCTCTTTTGTTTGGTTTCTTGACTGGCTTCTGTTTTCTCCATTCTTTGGTTTGTTCTGGGACAGATATCATGCTACCTCTAATTCCCGGCCCCTGGTTAAATCTTGTCGGGTTGTAAGCTCTATAGGAAGCTATAGTTTAAACTTTACTCTTTCTTTTGGTGTAAATTTCTTATAATTTATTCGTAGATTCTGTTTGATGTAATTTAAACTGTTTTGTGTGTAAAGGATAACACAGAGAACAGAGGTGATGAATATGGATTAGAAGACATGACTTTCTTGGAAGAAGAAGAGCTCTTTCCCACAATCACTTCTTCTGATGTTTTCGCAACTGAAGAAGTTGATGCAATAGTAAATGAATCGGAGCCCTCTACAAAAGAAATCGTTGATGGAGACAGTGAGGTAGGGAAAGGAAAGCAAAAAGCTAAAAGAAAGTTGACTGACATGGAAGATACTAAGAAGGTTTGCCCGTGCTTGTCTACTTGTAATGCGTACCTTTTTTGTTTTGGAATTGATACTTCTAACCAGCTTTTCACTCAAACCATTGAATCCCTTCCCACCTGTATCTTGTCTTGTAACTTTGCTTTTCTAGGAAGCCAATAAGCCTCCCGATAGCTGGTTTGAGTTAAAAGTTAATACGCACGTCTATGTGACTGGTTTGCCTGAGGATGTTACAGTGGATGAAGTAAGGTTTCGTCTTTGTTTTTTCTGGTTAAATTTCATGCTTTTGGAAAGATGCTAACAGAAATCATTGCAGTTGGTGGAAGTATTCTCCAAGTGTGGCATAATAAAGGAGGTAGATATGATCACTTTAATATATGAATTAACATATCTACCTTATCTAGTTCTTTTTAGGAGTTTATTGCACTTGAAACAAACTTTGAGATGGCAGTAAGTTATCTCATTAAGCTATCAAATTCACAACTCAATATGAACATTTAAAATATTTAGGATCCGGAAACAAAAAAGCCTCGTGTTAAGCTGTATGTTGACAAAGAGACTGGAAGAAAGAAGGGAGATGCACTGGTTACATATCTGAAGGTATATTAAATATATTTTTTTTGGTAATAACTTTTACAGATGCTTGCTTGTGATGTTTGAACTTTCATTCATCTTCATTGGATTATATTCTCTGTGCATGTGTACTTTAGGAACCATCAGTACCTCTGGCTTTGCAAATTTTGGATGGAACACCTTTCCGTCCTGGTGGCAAGATTCCGATGTCAGTCACCCAAGCTAAGTTTGAGCAGAAAGGTAACGATAACTCTATTCTTGTCACTATCTAGGTTGTGGAATATTATCCTCAAACAAACACGAGAGGTAATATTTCAATTGGGATCATCCTCACAATTATTTTCTTAAATTCCAACTTCTAGGAACCTTTTATCAATAAAAGCGTATGGTGGACCACTTAATGACTTTTAACTATTCTGGATGCAGGTGAAACATTTATTTCCAAGAAAGTGGACAACAAGAAGAAGAAAAAACTCAAAAGGGTTGAAGATAAGATTCTTGGCTGGGGTAGGTTCATATGTTCCTTTCTTAGATGCTCTGATCAATATAGCTCTGTAGTTTGACCATATGGTTGATGCTTCTTAAATTTTTCTGCTTTCTCTTCTAGGCAATGTCCTAAAACGTTTACCAATACTATATGTAAGAATCAAATCTAGTTTTCAGAATCCAAGGTCTTTCGGGAGTTGTTATTTTCTTACATCTGATGATTAAGTAAAGAGAATAATTTACGATCATAACATGGCTTTGAGATTTTTCTTTCCATCATTTTAGTTACGATGTATAGTAATTCTTCCAAATTGATGGCCATCTAGGAGTTTCTATCATAGTTGTTGCAATTTATATTTCTAAGGAATCTTTTCATAATACTTGATCTTTCCTAGTCTTTTATGAGTTATTTTCTCGTTTCAACTTTCTATGCTCAAAGAATCGTAAGCTTTTGCATTAATGTCATTATGATTCGTCAACCATAACCCATAACATCAAATTTCCTGCACACCAACACAGGTGGCCGCGATGATGCAAAGTTGTCTATTCCTGCTACTGTTGTGCTCCGTTACATGTTCTCTCCTGAAGAAATGAGGGTAGGTTAAGACTTAAGAATGGTCTCTGTTTGAGACTATATGTTGTTTCTGGTTGTGCTCTGCTGTAGTTGTAATACGTTTGAGTAAGATCAAAATCATACTGTTTTATGCATGTTATTCATATTTTAAAAATGGAGAATAATAATGCCGGTAACATAACCACCAATTTAACTTTAACAGTTGGTATCTTACAAGCACCTTAGGGTGGACCTTGTTAACCGTGGTGGAAAATTAAATGGACGGTTATCGACTGTACTGACTTTTATTTTGTTGTTTAATTTTATAACAAAGAGAAAAGAATTGAGGCTATTATGTCAAGAAATAGAAGACCTGAAGAACTGAGGCTATTGTGTCAAGAAATAACAGACCTAATCTTTTTCCTCTCCACTTATGCTGTCTGTTCGTCATGTTAATATTTTGACTGTTAGCGGGTTATGAAATTCTCTTTTTTAAGTCCGTATGGATGCTGTAAACAGTTAAACTATTTGATATTTTAATTCTTACAGGCAGATGAAAATTTACATGCTGAACTTGGGGCAGATGTTAAGGAGGAATGTGAAAAGCTTGGTCCTGTCGACTCGGTTAAGGTAATCTAACTTTTGGCTGAAGTAATTTGGCATCTTTAGAAACACATATCCTTAACTTGACTTTCATATTCTCTCTGGTTTAACTCCCTCACTTCTCTATTTTTTTCCCCTTATCATCAACTAGCACTGCTAAATATGTGTATGTTGGTTCATGCGTTCATATAACATCATCAATCTTTAGAGACGCTCCAAATAGCATATGAGGCCTTTGCACTTCTCATGCCAAATACAGCGTTAAGTAACAAACCCTATCCCTGCTTCTGTCCATCTGGCATCAACAATGACATACATTCCTTGAACATGCTCGATTCCGTCTTCTTCCACACGGGTTTTCCCTTTTTATCTAACCAAATTTATCTTGCTCAACCTCACTCAGCTGTTATCATGAAGTCGGGCTGTTCTTGAATTTGCTTGTATCCAAGTTTACCAGCTTTCAAAGAACAGTTTAAAGCTTAAAACACATGTTCACAGCTCCATCTCACCCACCTGCGAAAGCTTCATTGTAAAAAAATTTCCGCGCCCATTTGTTATTTGGTTTTGTAGGTGTGTGAAAATCACCCGCAGGGTGTTGTCTTGGTAAGATACAAGGATCGAAAGGATGCTCAAAAGTGCATAGAGTTGATGAATGGGCGGTGGTAAGTCCTTAAACATTCCATTCTCTCTATTTTTTCATTATCAAATGAAAAGTAGCTTTTTCGACTAAAGTAAGACATTTTTGCCTGCATTTGCATGCTGAGATCGATATTCATTGTGGTTCTCATTTTGCATTTTCTTCCAACTTAGGTTTGGTGGTAGACAGATACATGCCAGTGAGGATGATGGCGAAGTTAACCATGCTTTGGTCCGTGATCTGGAAGCGGATGCAGCACGGCTAGAGCAGTTTGGCGCCGAACTTGAAACCGATTAACTTCATTTAGATTTCACCTTGCGTTTCCAATTATACTTCAATACCAGTTAGGCAGTTTTCCTTGTAAACTGCTCGTTGTTTGTAGCCCCTTTTGTCCATCGTAGAGTTTAGAACTGGAAATGACCATTTGTAAAGGAATCGTCAGGGATTTTAGAAAGTTAAACTAAGAATGAAATTCTTGAAATTACTATATACTGGCAACAAATTGAGTTTTGGTCCTCTTTTTTTTTTTTTTTTTTTGTATTTGACTTTTCGAGTTTTGATTTGAAGTAGGTTGGTTGATTCAGCATAGTATTGTTTGACAGAAATGGTTCTGATTAGGTACTAGGTGGCGTATGATTTTAGGGGCAATAACACAATAACGGAATGGTATTAAGTCGAATAATTTTGAAATCCTTATATTTATCTTCATTTTTTTTATTTAATCGATTACGCACCATTTTTATATAAATAGATGCACAGATATTTAAGAATAATATTTTGAGAACTTACCAACAAATTTGAGATATAAAATATTATTCATAATATTTCCTCTCCGTGTCTTAATCCAAAATTCACATGAACATTATATCACGACCTTATCGTAACGGACGAATTGTAAAATAGATCAAAATTAAATGATCTTTCAAATATAGCACATGCTTCAAAATAAGGAAAATTCTAAAGTAATCCTGAGTTTTATCAATAAAACTCAAGAGATTATTTTAAAATTTTTCCTTCAAAATATAAAAAATAACAATTCTAAAGAATTTTATTACAAAAAAAAAATCATAATAAAATTTTTAACATTTCAAATTTTACTTAAAAATTGAAGTTAAAAATTTTTTTACAAGAAAATTCTTTACGGACTATTTTCTTAATTAATTGAAATATTAATTATTTTCTTAACACATCTTTCAAAAAATAACTATTTACTTAATAATTTAAAAAAAAAAAAAAGAAAAAAAGAAACGTATCGATGATAAAAGAATATGCAATCATGGGGAGTTAAAAGTTACGTACAGAAGAGAGGGGGCAAAATGTGTGCGAGTCTACAAGACTAAGCGATCAAAGAATTACAACCACGATATAAAGCTCATGAAAAATTTAAGTCTAATGGAAAAGGTTGTATGTGACTTTTTTGCCCAATTTTGTACATCAATGATCAGAATCTTGAACCACCAGCATCCACGTTCCCTTGGTCGTATTAACAAGTTTTTCTGCTCTGCTGAAGATACAGGAACCAAACAAGCCTATATGAAAAACAATCAAGAAGTCAGAAATTTTATTTTTTATTTTTTATTTTTTGGGGGTTGGTAATTAGAGGCTGTCATTATAGATAGCAAAAGATGCCAAAATCCTTTTCAGTGTAATCAGAATAGTTCATTACCTGTGAACCCATCACAAGGAGTTTAGCCCCATGCCATAGAACAAGCATAATTGACCACTAGTTTACCATCAAAGCCAAAATTCTGCACATCAATGCATCAATGAAACTAAATGAAGGAAAAAAATGGACGGCATTAGTAACAAGTAGTCTATACCACTATTTTTCTTGATAAATATAAACAGATAGTGTACCAAAAAGTACCATGTTTCTCCAAATGAGAGTTACCATGCAAGTATAAAGATCTGATCACACTCTCAACATATAGAAAACAATTAAAGCATATGAAAAAAACCATTACCCCCTTTTGCTTTGTATGTAGTGCAGTTTTAAGTTCATTTTGTATTTGTAGTAGGCTAGTAGCTATGGTAAAAATGGAGACAAAACATATGTCATAGAAAGACAAACTGAAGAAACGAATTTGAAGATATGATGAAAGGTGGAATATCAATCATGAAAAGCCCTTTGGCCTTCATTAGAATTATCATATTTCGGCGTAAAATGTAGAAAAAAAACATAATTTGAACAATTCCTGTTACATGAAAGAAAAATCAATAATAGAAGCCAAGGTGGATTAGTGAAAAAACTGATTGATAATGTCTTGAAACAATCTCCTTAAGATCAACGAAAAAATTCACTGTCATTTCCGACTTATAAAACTTCATTCTAAAGTATGAGGTTCCCACATTGAGGATGTCCTTGGTTGGGTGGATGGACGGATAGATAGAGGGAGAAATCAAATCACTTTGGTTGGAGAGAGGAGAGGAAGGAGGGAGAGGGGCGGCTCTCCCTCTAAGCCCAGCAAATAGCATCCGTCCACTATGAAAGGATGCATCATCTCCATCACTTTTAATACGTAAAAAGTCTATATTACCCTCTATAATAATAAAAAACAAATAATAAAAATGAACAATGTAATAACAACACAATTCTTTATTCTTCATCCTTCTAACTTCTCATCCTTCTTACTAAACAACTTAAAGAAAATCCTCTCCATCATTCATATTCTCCATCTTTCTATCTCTCTCCATCCTTTTA
Source organism: Boehmeria nivea var. tenacissima (assembly GCA_018132145.1). Classification (NCBI taxonomy): domain Eukaryota; kingdom Viridiplantae; phylum Streptophyta; class Magnoliopsida; order Rosales; family Urticaceae; genus Boehmeria; species Boehmeria nivea. Next base: position 3,431,827 of record CM030874.1, on the reverse strand, counting down.
ACTGTCTCTATCCTTCCTACTCTCTATCCACTCAACCAGTCTCTATCCTTCCTACTCTCTATCCACTCAACCAAACATACCCTGAACACAGGAATAGTACCACCTAAGATTTGCTCGTCTTTTACACTAGTATGGAAAACTGGAAAGATTCATTGTATAACTTTCTTTTTCAAATGGAAGTTCTTTGCATTCTTCATTATGTAAACCTCGGCGAATATATGTAGGTACATGTTAAAGGACTAAAACGAAGTTCCATCAGGGAAAAAAAAAAAAAAAAAACCTTACATTATAGAGATCGATAACAGATTCATCGGGATTTGGGGAGAATGCACTGTTGACATACACAAACTACAAAGAAAAAAAAAAAATTCAAATTCATGTTCTTAGACTTGTAGGCGATGATGAGGTGAATAATAATCTGTAAGAAATAACAAAACAACCCATGTACCAATGTATCTCGGTGAAGTTGACGTCTCAAGAAATCGATGACTTTCGCAAATTTATCAGTCCCAGGTATCTACAAAATTTAAAAAACAAAAACAAGAAGAAAAAAGACGCGAACAATCTTATTTAAGCAACAATCACCAGTAATAGCCTACGAGTTGCGTCTAAAACGCAATACCAGGAATGATAGATAAATACATCGTAGAGAAATCAAACATAAACGCATCAGAACAATCTTTTGCCCAAGAAACCATAACATTTTAATTAACACGTTGGGTATTGAAAGAAACACAAAGCTGGAGCAACAACCATTGAAGAATATATAAATAAATACATACATACCTTGAATTTGGCTTGTTTGAGTATTGGAGCATCGCCAGTGGCTCTCAAATGAACAACCACTGTACCCAAATTATTCCAAACACCAAAAGCAACATTAAACACAACGACTTTGCTACATAAACAAATACCAGAAATTATGAACCCTAATCGAACATTTTGAATCGCAAAAGTCGAAAATCAAAACATCAATGATAGGGATGACCTTTTCGAACACTGCTGGGTGATTCGGTCCCACTCATTACAATGCTTCCCTTCGCTTCGCCTCTTTCTCGGATTAATCCAAAAGAAGAAATCGGATAAATCGATCGAACGATTTGCAGGTCCAACCTAATTTCTCCGATGAAATTTTCCGAAGAAATTCGATGAATGAACTAGTGGATGTTTTGTTTCCCTAATCGTTGTATGGTGATGGAAATACGGGAAATTTACATTATAATCTATACAACAATTAAAAGAAGGAAAAATTACCTTTTTGCACTTAATATTTGTGCGTCATTTATCGAATGCACTATATTCTTCAATTTCGACATATTTGCACCCTGAATTATTAAGCGCAGACAATTTTGCACCCTCCGTCCAAATCCGTCAGTTGTACGATGACGTGGCATAAAAAAAAATTATAATTTGACCTTTAATTTATTTAAAAATTTCACTAATACCCCAAATCTTTAATAATTTAACAAAATAAATTAAATAATTAAAAAGCCCAGTTGGGAGATCATTGGCTGTTCGGCAGATGAGCTTGATTCACTAAAATCTCAGTTGGGAGAGGAAAACGCATTCGAGGTGAAATTGAAAGAAGCTACTTGGGTTCCTCATCACTTCCGAGTAAGTATTTCTCAGAACGAGTACAACAATGAGAAGAGGCAAAGGATAACTGTCAGGGCTGTCGCTCCGGTTGATTTTGCTGCTGGATCGAGATTCTTGCTAGAGGAGATAGATGGGAGCTTCCTGAGTCTGATATAGTGCTAATTTTTTAACTAAGGAAGAGAACAATGCTTTGGATGAATAAACTTTTTAGTTAATATATTTTGTTCTTTTGATCCCTAGAAGTCGGTCTTATTTTATTGTTAGAAGTTGGGTTGGCAAGTCATATGTATCTATGGCTAATCTTGAGATCAGTACAGGTGGTTTAGCATTTCTTTTGAATTTTAGGAATGTGCTTAAAGTTAAACAAGTTTATCAGTAAATTCCTTGCCTGCAAAAGAAAAAAAAAAAAAACCCTCCAACATTCAAACCCCATTAAAGTTCAAATCCCAAAATTCAAGTTCCAGTAATTTTCTCAAAACCCACAGTAACCAACAGTGCAAATTTGGGAACATTAACAGTGAAAAGCACACGCTCGTCGCCTCCGCCTCTGCCTCCGTCGCGCTCGCCGGCTCCGACCCCGCCTCCCTCCCCTCGCGCTCGCCGCCTCCGCCTCTACCTCCCTCCTCTCGCGCTCACCGGCTCCGCCTCCCTCTCCTCGCGCCTCCGCCTCCGCCTCCCTCCCCTCGCGCTCGCCGGCTCCGCCTCTCTCACGCTCGCCTCCGCTTGCCGTCTCCGCCTCATTCCCTCGCGCTCGCCGCCTTTGCCTCCGCTTCCCTCCCCTCGTGCTCGCCGGCTCCGCCTCCGCCTCCCTCGCGCTCGCCGCCTTCGCCTCCGGCTCCCTCCCTCACGCTCGCCGGCTCCGCCTCCGCCTCCCTTCCTTGTGCTTGCCTCCGCCTCTTTCCCTCGCGCTCACCTCCGCCTCCGTCGCCGTCCTTCGCCTCGCACTCGCCGCTCGTCGCCATCGTCGCCGTCCTTCAAAGACAAATAACATACGGAGAGTGAGAAAATGAGAGAGGAAAGAATAAAAATTAATTTTTTATATTAAAGATTTAGGGTATTAGTGTAATTTTTAAATAAATTTAGGGTCAAATTATAATTTTTTTGGTGCCACGTCATCGTTTAACTGACGGAATTAGACGGAGGGTGCAAAATTGTCTACGCTTAATAATTCAGGGTGCAAACGTGTCGAAATTAAAGAATAGAGTGCATTCAGTAAATAGCGCACAAATATAGGGTGCAAAAAGGTAATTTTTCCTATAATGGAAAAATTTTATAAATGGGCTTTGAAGTTTGACCATCCCTCGATATATAAAACGTATTATAGGACATCATGTATAAAAAATCAACAACGTTAAGGTTGTGTTTGGGGAAACCATTCCAATCATTTTTTATTATTCTAAATGGTTGGAAAATAGTTTAGAAAATAGTTTGATTTTACAAATTTTGAGGTGGTATAAATAGTTGAGATTTAAAGATATTGTATAGGGATTTGGAAAGTTGAAAAAAATAGTTGAAAAAATTAGAATATAATGGAATGGTTTGGAGGATTGAAAAAAGTGAAAAAATGGAATGGAATGGAATTAGTAGAATGGTTGGGGCAAACGGAGATAACCCTTCCATCTATTTTAGAGTACATAATATATTTATTCAAGGGTATTAACGTAACTTCAGAATGGAAAAATACCACGTAAGCAGTTGAGGTGAAATTTTTGAGTCCATATCATATCCTAATCAGATTTTTGAATTTAGTAAAAAAAAAAAACAAAAAAGATTACCAAATTTATGCCCGATTAAGAGAGAGGAAAGAAAAAAGAGGAGCAATATTAAATTTGCTTAATATCCAAAATAAAAGCAAGAGAGAGCCGACGATTTTGGACTCTGTGGAAGCAGTGGTGGTGAACGTCCGGAGCTGGAAAAAATGGCGGTTCCATACGAACGTAGTATTCCTAATTATGGTAAGTTTTCATTCTAACTGAGATTGGGGCTCAAAATTGTTAGAGACTAGAGTTTGAAATTTTGAGGGAAATATTTTGGACATTTAGGAATTATTGGTTTATGGTTAAAATAATGTGAAGAGGATGGAGAATAACAATTGATGGAAGAGAACGGTATTGTCTTTTGCAAGTTTTTTTTTTTTTGTCACGCATTATTTTGTGCGCTTTTGGGGTTTTACCATATATTCTCTGGTGAAAAACTTGTTTCTTGGCTATTAGTGGTGACAAAATAAATTATTAGGACCACTGGTTGAAATAATCAAAGTTGGGGACCACATAGGCTGCTTTTATGGCCCTATCTAAACATTAAAATTTGAGGACTGCTAGTACTTGGAAAGATTATAAGTGGTAGAACTTCTTTTTTTCTTCTTTTGCCATGTTATGAAAGTAGCATGTGTGAACAATTTTTAACAATTAACTGCATTTTTCCTTGTGCCTAGTTTTTTTCTTTATTTTTTTTCTTCTGAATTTAACAAAAATAGATGATTTTTTATTGTTATTTCATTATTTTTATGTATTTGTCCTGTGTATGATATACTGCCTTTTAATTTTTTTATTATTATCTTCTAGTCTTTTGATCATTTGTCTATAATTTTCCTTGAATTGACAGATCCAGATTCAATTATGTTTTCCATAAAGTTTTACCATAAAGGCCAAGTGGTTAATCTAGATGGTGAATTGGATTATTGGGAAGGTGAATTTTCAGTGACAGATAATTGCGATTGTTATCAGTGATTTTTCGTCAGCAAATGTAGCTTCAGGGGCGGAGTCTCTGGGGCATATTCAAGGCGAGCAGAAGCCCCCGATTCCCACAGTAGAGCAATGCCACATCGTCACTGGAGCTTCTCCCAAAAAGAGAATGAACGAGGATTGTCGGAGATGATCCTCGAGCCTGTACCCACGAAGATAATCTGGAGAAGCACCACCGAAGGTAATGTCTGCTTTGTGGCAAGACCTCGGAGAGGGATTGACGGACAAGAAGGCCGCGGATCATCGAAGATAATCTTCACCTGCGAAGCTAATCTCGGAAAGAAAGCAAGGACCACTCGAGACGGAAGGCTTGACCCGCGAAGCTGGTGACCACCGATCGAGGATGAGGTCCACGCGTGGTAGTTTAGGTCTTTCTTTTATACTGTTTGTCTACCCCAACCAGGGGAGTTACTGTAACAGCAACTTTATCCTGCAAAATTCAAGGTAACTACATCCAACAGAGGTGCAGCTTTGTTAGGGGAACCAAACCTGTGAATTAGGGATGGGATGTTTTTGTTTCTTTCTCCTTGTAGCCTCCCTCTTCGGTCTATAAGAGAGGAGGGAACAAAAAAAAAAAGAAAAAAAAGAAAAAAAAAAGAAAACAATGAGAAATACAAAGATACAGTGGACGTAGGCTATTACTTCGAAGGAGGGCCGAACCACTCTAAAAACTCTCTCTCTTTTTACTTTTCCGGCTAACTTTTATTTTCATTGCCGCATCACATCCTAGGGGTGCAGACCTCGTCGTTGGTTCAAATTCTACACCAACAAATTGGCGCTAGAAGTAGGACGGGGCTTGCGGTCATCAGCCCTAACACCCCCCGTTCTTTCTTGTTTTCGGCCCCGTATTCCCCGAAGTTTTCATCACCTTTTGATCGGAGATCGATGGCGCCGATGACAGGACTTGGTGAGAAGAAGCCCATGGCCTCCGAGCAAGATCAGTCTGGGCGGACGAAGATTTTAGTTCATAATCGAAGTTGGCCATCATCTCTTGCCAGCACGAAGCATGCTAGTGTGCTCCGGGCGTGGCTCCGAGCGGGGCAGAGGAAGGTCACCATTGTAGTAGCCGCCGGAGGCGTCACCGAGGCCGACCAAGGAGATATCTCTACTGACAGGTCCGACGCCGATACCCGCGAATCTCGCTTGCGCGACCGTCGGTTGCTCGCCGAGCCGGAGCGAGCATTATCATCGCAGCCCGCACTGGAGGTGCACGGTCGCCGGCTGTTCACGGAAGGTCGGAACGGCTGTCGAAACCGCGGTCCGCACCGGAGGTGTGCGGCCGTCGGTCATCGTCGATTGCTCGCGGAGCCGGAGCGGGCATAGTCATTGCGGCCCGCACCGGAGGTGCACAGTCGCTGGTTGTTCACAGAAGGTCAAAACGGCTGTCATCACCGCGGTCCGCACCGGAGGTACGCGGCCGACCATTTGCTTGCAGAGTCAGAACGGCTGCCGTCACAGTTAAAGATTCGGCTCGGTCACATTGTCTCTGACCAAGCTGGGCCCGCATTGGAGAACTCGACAAGTTGCGTCCTCGTATGACTCAGGGTCCGCATTGTATATGCGCAACCCGTGACCGAAGATCGCTTCCGCGATTAGTCAGTAAGAGCCACCGCCAGTAAGCAGGCCTCGGCAACCTCGGAGTCCTCGCATGCATAGATCAAATGTCTTCAGGAAGACCCCTCGATAAAACTGCTCGGGGAACGAGGCAGCCCACGCTCAGAAGCCACGGTGCGATAAGCAACGAGCTTGTCGCCTCAACCAAGAGAGAACTGAGGGCTAGATCCTCTAGTCGCGGAAGAGTTTTCCTTCTCTTGAAGTCTACGGAGTAGACTATAAACTCGGTGTATAAAGGAATGAACCGCAGAGCGGACTCTTAGAAGCACTACCCTCGATTGTTTTCTTACCTGCGAAGAAGCGCCCAAGAACACAGGGGGGCACCCGGGGTACCACAAAGATATAGGTGCACCCTATAGGTACTTCGAAGACGTGCGAGGCTAGAACGCGTGAGTCCGGAGGGCCCACGTAGGCTTTAATCGTTGAAGCTTCCTACCACAAAGGTTTTTCTTGTCAGGCCATTCCTTCGGAGAAGGAGACTTGTTCGGGGATTAACTTGGGAAGCATTTGGCTGATTTTCTCCCAGAACCATTCTATTCTTTGGAGAAGGTAGAAGACCTGGGTATGCTTAAAGGAGGAACTCCGAGGTGTAAAAACTTAGGAGAATTTTTAAAAATTGGACTAAGTTTGATCACCGAAGAGTATAAATTAAGAGGCCACACCATATTCAGAAGCATCAGGGACCGTTGCAAGTAATGGGGTGCCTTCAAATTACTTTGGCTATTAGATTTGACCAAGGTCATTCCTTCGGAGAAGGGGATTGGTTCGGGATAATCCTTTGGAAAAGGAAGAACCCGGAGTGACTTGGAGCATATTTCGAAGAAAGGTATGTTCGAGTTATGGTCTAATTAGTCACTTGATTTGCTTTAATTATTGATGAGCGAGCAAAATACTCACTCATATATCGCAAATTCAGGCTTGAATTGTTGTTTAATTCCTCAAGTTTATGTTATTTGATGAGTTTTGTGAGTGTAAAGGTGATTTAAGCACAGATACGGAAATCGAGATGAAAAAGTACACAAAACGGAACATTTTGGCGCAAAGGAAAACAGGAAGAGAAAGACAGAGCCATCGCCGATCGATCGCGGCATAGCAGCCGATCGATCTGCAGGAGTTGCAAAGACGAGAAACAAAAAGGTAGAGAGCTTGCCGATCGATCGCAGAAAACCAGCCGATCGATCGGCCCAACTACGCGAGTCAAACAGAAGGAACGTCGATCGATCGTGGCATGCAAGCCGATCGATCGTGAGCCAATGAATCCGAGACAGCGTCAGCGCCGATCGATCGCGGGTTATCAGCCGATCGATCGGCCAAAGCTCTTCAAGCATTACGACGTCGTTTTCCAAGCGTTTTAGGTTCCGAATTTCCTCCAAAATTAGGTCAAACCTTGTGCTCTATAAATAGAACACATTTTGGACGGAAAAAAAAAAGACTTTTGACACGGAGAAAACTCAAGAGAACACCGGAGAAGAAGATTGAGCATTCATCGGAGCTGAAGGATTCGCAAAGATCATCGATTTTCAGAGTTTTTCTTACTCTTATTCTCTTCATATCTTCTTCTCATTTGATTCTATGTTTATCATGAACTCAAGAATTTATTATTCGTTGTATATAATTATGAGAGGCTAATTCTCTTTTTCTAGGAGAGATTGGCTGAACTCGATGTTGATTCTTTTCAGTTATAAGTAATAAATTTCTGCAATATTCAGTTTTTATGCTTGTGATTCTTGCTGGTTTATTTTATTTTCTGTTGCAATTGAGAGATTGAATAGAAGAATTTAGGTTTAATTTAATTAAACTTGAGAGAGGAAATTGAATCAAATCGGGAATAGTAAGAACCACAACTTAGGCATCATAAGGACCGAGAGGTGATTGGTAGTCTAGGTAGTCTAGTGATAAATCGTAAGGACCGAGAGGTGATCGATTTAGAACTATAGGAGCTGAGTTTAATTGTATTTAATTATAGCAAACGGATGCGTAAGTTAGGATCAAACACATAATTAGGTCAATAAGCGAGAGCTGCGACGTAATTTATAATATCTTAGACTAGCATAAAATTGAAAGTTGTGGTGAGGAGTTAGTAATTGATTGAATTGAGGAAGCATCGAGGGAAGCCAATCGAACCTAATATTTAGTTAATTGAGTGAATCCGTGGGAAATTTAGTTATTTGTCATTTTAATTTAATTGTTTTGTTTATTTTAATTTACAACATTCATTTAAATTCGATTTCTTAACAAAATGATTCTTTATTAATAGTAGTAATTAGATATAGGCATTTGTTCTCCGTGGGACGATATTCAGACTCACAATCCACTTTATTACTTGAACAACCCGTGCACTTGCGGTTACAATTCGCGTGTGTTTTCTAGCGAATAAGTTTTTGGCGGCAACCGTTGCCGGGGAACAAAGCGTCTAATTTTGTTTAATACTACAATAAACGAGAATTATTTTGATTTAGAGCTTTATTTTATTTCACTAACGTTTGCCGGTCTCTTTTGAGCATTTGCTTCATAGGTGTATGCCAAGGTCGGGTGGTCAAGACATATTACCACTCGATCCAGAGATTGAACGAACACTCCGGTCGTTGAGAAAGATCAACAGGAACTTATCAGCCGAGTTCACAATGGCTGATGACCTACCGGCTGCGCAACAAGCATGGAACGCTAACGTTCTACAGGCTCAACAGGGGTAGCAACCTCAGAATGAAGCTCGTACGCTTCGAGACTATTTGAGGCCTGTAGTCAATGAAAATTATTCAGGGATTCGGCGACAGACCATCAATGCCAACAACTTTGAGTTGAAGCCCGGATTGATCGCCATGGTACAATAGCAACAGTTTGGGGGTTTGCCATCTGAAGATCCCCATAACCATCTATCGTCATTCCTGGAGCTGTGCAACACTGTAAAGTATAATGGTGTGCCCCATGACACAATCAAGCTACAATTGTTCCCGTTCTCTCTCTGGGACAAGGCTCGTACATGGTTTCATGCTCTACCAAAGAGGTCTATCGAAACTTGGTGACGTGATGGTGCAGAAATTCCTAACAAAGTTCTTCTCTCCACAGATGACTTCGCAGCTGAGAGTAGAGATTAGCCAGTTTCGACAAGGGGAGAGCGAATCATTGTATGATGCTTGGGACAGGTTTAAGGACCTGTTAAAGAGGTGTCTACAATACGGTTTCGAGCTATGGTTTCAAGCTCAAACGTTCTACAATGGTTTGAATTATGATACTAGAAGTATGGTGGATGCTGCAGCAGGTGGTTCTGTAATGAACAAAACGGCTGAATAAGCTCGTGATTTGTATGAAGAGATGGCCACGAGTCATTACCAGGCACCTTCAGACAGAAATATTGGTAGACAAGTTGCAGGGGTTTTAGAAGTCGATCAGCTGTTTGCAATTCAAGCACAAATTGCGTCCCTGACTAATCAACTTGCTAACCAGAAGGGGCCAACTATGGGACAAGTAGTCATGATGCAGGGCCAGCCAGAGCAGGTACAACATTCAGAGGAACAGTTTGGGGTAGAAGTTGTTCAGTTTGTGGGGAACAAGAATTATCAATTTCGGCCAAACAACAATCTGCCCGCTCACTACCATCTAGGGTTAAGGAATCACGAGAACTTCTCTTACAGCAACCCAAGAAATGCTCTCAATGCACCACCTCCTGGTTTCCAAGAGCAATCCTCCTCAGATTACACCACGCCTGTGGAAAAAAGGGCATCAACTCTGGAGGACAACCTCAACGCCTTCGTGAACGAATCAAGGAAGAGAATGGAGGCTTATGATAAGCGCTTCAACTGTTTGGAGATTCACTGCATGAACATGGGAGCCTCCATCAAAACTCTTGAAACTCAAATTGGATAACTGGCCATGGCAGTCAAGGAGCAAGCAACCCGATCTCTCTCAAATGATGCAGAGAACAATGTAAGGGAATGCAAGGCAATCATGGTAAAGAGTGGCCCAGAAGTACAAGCCACAACGGAGAGCAATTGTGAGGTTACGGCTCTGACGAAAGCCAAGAAGGAAACATTCGCAGAGAGAGTTGAGAAGGAGCCGTTTACGCCAGGAAGTATTATGTTCCCTGACAATCCTCCGAAGATTACCATGCCACTCCCGTATCCTCAGCGCTTCAAGAAAAAGACCCATGATGAACAATTCTCTAAGTTCCTTGAGGTATTTAAGAAACTGCACATAAACATTCCATTCGCAGACGCCTTGGAACACATGCCAAATTATGTAAAGTTCTTGAAGAAGATGATGTCAAAGAAGCATAAAGTGGACAAGTCTAAGATGATAAATTTAACTGAGGAATGCAGTGCAATAGTCCAAAGAAAGCTACCAAAGAAGGAGAAAGACCCCGGGAGCTTTACCATCCCTTGCACGATCGGCAACAGCACACTCACCAATGTGCTGTGTGATTTGGGCGCAAGCATTAATCTAATGCCGCTATCAATCTTTAGGAAGCTTGGACTCCAAGAAGCAAAACCAACAACCATCGCACTTCAAATGGCCGACCGCTCCATAGCCAAACCATGGGGAGTGATTGAAGATGTGCTCGTAAAAGTCGACAAGTTTATCTACCCGGTAGACTTTGTTGTATTAGATATGGGGGATGATAATGAGGTCCCACTAATCCTGGGACGTCTTAGCAACGGGCAGAGCTTTAATCGACGTCGAAGCAGGTTGTCTTACGCTTCGAGTGGACAATGATCAAGTCCACTTTCACAAGTCTCACTCAGCCAAACCGTATGAAATAAAGCCCATGAGAACACGAGGTCAGGTAGATGCCACATTTGAGAAAGCGGTAAAAATATCTGAATCCGAAGGCAGGACCCTACAGAAAGAGCCAACCAAACCGGGTTCGATGACAAGACGCCTATGGTTATACCTCAAACGTCTGAAAAGGCATGGCAAGACCTCGAATACCAAAGTCGTGCCAACAACCATTCCAGCCGCAGATGAAATTCGCAAAAGGAAGCATCAATTCGCAGTAGAATTACTTGGGCAACAAAGAGAGCAGAATAATGAATGAAGATGCAGCGTCAAGATGGACGTTAAACGGATCGGCTTCTCGGGAGGCAACCCAAGCATTATTTTATGTTTTCGTTTTTCAGTTTTATTTCTTTTTATTTTTATTTTATTTTCATTTTTATTGTTTTATTTTTATTTTCTAGTTGAAAGTTCAATATGATTACTAATATTTTTGTTTTTGATTTTCAGATGCAAAAAAAAGGGGACAACACAGATTTAACGCCGATCGATCGCATTATTTTGGCGATCGATCGCGGCTCATTATCCACAGGCCAATACCATCGAGAGCCGATCGGTCGGGCGAATGCTGCCGATCGATCGCGAGAAGACACCGCTGACGACCAATACGCAGCCGATCGATCGCCAAATCCCGTGCGATCGATCTCGAGAGACTATGGAGGGCACCTGATCGATAGCCGATTGATCACGAGTCTTTCGCCGATCGATCGGCAAGGTTCGCCCAACACTGAAACGGTGCGTTTAACTTCTCTTCGAGGGTTTTTAACTTCAAAAATTCCCTACTTCGCCTAAACAACCTCTCCCCCTTTCTCTTTCACCCAGCCGATCGTCCGCCCCTTCTCTCTCTCCTTCTGCCATTACCACACCATATTATCTCGCAGCCCTTCTCACCCATCCAAACCAAATCCCTCTCACTCGCCACCTGATATCCTCCCACCCAACCACGATCGCGCCCCCTCTCTCTTTCACCCACCCGAGTCGCCCCTTGCACCGCTCTCTCTCTCGCACAACTCCCGCCTCCTGTCGCACGCCCCTCTGCACCACCAACCCAAGTGCCGCTCACGCTCACTCGTCCGAGCTCTCGCCCTCCGACACGCTCATGCCTTCCGCAAGCCGCTTTCACCGCCGGTTATCTCTCGCTCTTCCGAGGTTTGCCATTTTTCTTCTCAGTGGCCTCTTGGTTGTCAGCACGTTTTGTTGGGTCGTGGTTATTTGTTTTGGCATTATTACTGCAACATTTGTTCTGAGGGGTTGGAAGTCGTGACTCTCGTGCATCATTGTGTGATCTTGCTTCGTTGTTGGTCATATTTGTGGGTTCATTGTGTTGCTGCGAGTTTGCTTCGTGTGCGGTTATTTGTTGTGGTTTTTGAGATCGGTTATCGACTTCTCCGTCATGGCTAAGCGAAAGACTCGAGTGCCGTCCGAGATGGTGCGTCGACCCGCTGTGGCATTTTCCCAGGTGTTTGTCAATTCCGATGCCGAACGACTTTATAAACACTTTGTAAAGTCCGGCCAACCAATGCATGTGGAGTGTGACTTCGCTCCCGAGGCCAGCGACGGTCATTTGCAGGCTCAGATATGCCGGCTCGGCTGGCAACGGTTGTGTGATCAACCTTGCGCGGCCAATGTGCTAGTGGTCCGGGAGTTCTACGCTAACGTTCACTTTAACCGACTTGGAAATGTCATGTTGGTTCGCGGCAAGGACGTTTCCTTCAGCTCGGCAACCATACGGAGCGTTCTCAACCTCCCTACTGTGACGGATGACGATTTCCATTGCCTCTTACATGAAGGTGCCGACTATGAGGCTATCTTGCAGGAGATGGGTTTCCCAGGCTCCCATTGGTCTTATTTGGCCTCCAACCCGACCAAGCCACTGCATGTCCGCGCCAACACTCTCAACCGCTTTGCGCATGCGTAGTATCATTTCATCCGCCATATTGAAAGGGTAGTCAAAACGAAATTTGGGGGAAGGGTGGTTTTGGTGTTTTGGTAATCGGTTGGAAGAATTGAAAGGAAAAGAAGTAGTGAAAAAGATTCAGTGGTGTTGTCGTAAAGTCATGGGTCTAGGTGAACTTCGAGCTTAAAAATAACCTTCGACCTACCTTAGCCGAGGCCGCAATAATACAAGCCGAAAATTCGTTTTGATCCTCAACTACTTGTGTTCTACATTAGTGGAGATTAGCGACGGGGTCGGGCTTATGGTGATTCTCTTCGGTATGAACCATTAAGTCTTCTTGAGTATACAGTAATCGGTTGGAAGAAAGAGGAGCCACACACACACACTTAAAAGGCCATTTCCGAGGTGAGCTCGACTTGTAAAAACTCTAGCTGGATAAGGACTTCGATACTACAAGGGAATCGGTGAAATGTCCCTGAGAGCTATCCATGCCATGCACGACAAAGAATCCAGATGTTGAAGTTAGAATCATACGTTGCTTTATTTTTATTTAGGATTACTCATTCATTTATTCATTCATTTAGTCAATTATTCATTCATTCATGTTTAAGATAGGAGTCATGCATCATAGAATTCAAATTTGTGCTTCATTGTTGCTTGAGGACAAGCAATGAGTCAAGTTTGGGGGTGTGATGAGCGAGCAAAATACTCACTCATATATCGCAAATTCAGGCTTGAATTGTTGTTTAATTCCTCAAGTTTATGTTATTTGATGAGTTTTGTGAGTGTACAGGTGATTTAAGCACAGATACGAAAATCGAGATGAAAAAGTATACAAAACGGAACATTTTGGAGCAAAGGAAAACACGAAGAGAAAGACAGAGCCATCGCCGATCGATCGCGGCATAGCAGCTGATCGATCGGCAGGAGTTGCAAAGACAAGAAACAAAAAGGCAGAGAGCTTGCCGATCGATCGTGGAAAACAAGTCGATCGATCAGCCCAACTACGCGAGTCAAACAGAAGGAACGCCGATCGATCGTGGCATGCAAGCCGATCGATCGTGAGCCAATGAATCCGAGACAGCTTCAGCGCCGATCAATCATGGGTTATCAGCCGATCGATCGGCCAAAGCTCTTCAAGCATTACGACGTCGTTTTTCAAGCGTTTTAGGTTCTGAATTTCCTCCAAAATTAGGTCAAACCTTGTGCTCTATAAATAGAACACAGTTTGGACGAAAAAAAAGACTTTTGACACAGAGAAAACTCAAGAGAACACCGGAGAAGAAGATTGAGCATTCATCGGAGCTGAAGGATTCGCGAAGATCATCGATTTTCAGAGTTTTTCTTACTCTTATTATCTTCATATCTTCTTCTCATTTGATTCTATGTTTATCATGAACTCAAGAATTTATTATTCGTTGTATATAATTATGAGAGGCTAATTCTCTTTTTCTAGGAGAGATTGGCTGAACTCGATGTTGATTCTTTTCAGTTATAAGTAATAAATTTCTGCAATATTCAGTTTTTATGCTTGTGATTCTTGCTGGTTTATTTTATTTTCTGTTGCAATTGAGAGATTGAATAGAAGAATTTAGGTTTAATTCAATTAAACTTGAGAGAGGAAATTGAATCGAATCGAGAATAGTAAGAACCACAACTTAGACATCATAAGGACCGAGAGGTGATTGGTAGTCTAGGTAGTCTAGTGATAAATCGTAAGGACCGAGAGGTGATCGATTTAGAACTATAGGAGCTGAGTTTAATTGTATTTAATTCTAGCAAAGGGACGCGTAAGTTAGGATCAAACACATAATTAGGTCAATAAGCGAGAGCTGCGACGTAATTTATAATCTCTTAGACTAGTATAAAATTGAAAGTTGTGGTGAAGAGTTAGTAATTGATTGAATTGAGGAAGCATCGAGGGAAGCCAATCGAACCTAATATTTAGTTAATTGAGTGAATCCGTGGGAAATTTAGTTATTTTTCATTTTAATTTAATTGTTTTGTTTATTTTAATTTACAACATTCATTTAAATTCAATTTCTAAAAAAAGTGATTCTTTATTAATAGTAGTAATTAGATATAGACATTTGTTCTCCGTGGGACGATATTCGGACTCACAATCCACTTTATTACTTGAACGACCCGTGCACTTGCGGTTACAATTCGCGTGTGTTTTCGAGCGAACAAGTTTTTGTTTCTCATCTTTGCAACTGCTGCCGATCAATCGGCTGCTATGCCGCGATCGATCGGCAATGGTTCTGTCTTTCTCTTCCTGTTTTCCTTTGCTCCAAAATGTTCCGTTTTGTGTACTTTTTCATCTCGATTTCCGTATATGTGCTTAAATCACCTGTACACTCACAAAACTCATCAAATAACATAAACTTGAGGAATTAGACAACAATTCAAGCCTGAATTTGCGATATATGAGTGAGTATTTTGCTCGCTCATCAATTATGACCCTCGGAGAGGGCAAGATTTAAAAAGGTTGCGATCCTTGGAGAGGACGCGACTTGTGAGACCATGTTGATCCCGAAGGGACTCGACTTGTGTGTTACGTGTGTTTGTTTAACAGGTAACAGCTACGTACTCACGGCTAAGAAGATCAAGGCCGGAGCTGGTGAAGTCAGTTCCAAAGGAGCATCTGGCTCCGTAAGAGTCAGACCTTCCCGTACCTCTACAAGGAAATCCTCCTCAACCAGAGATATCTTCTATCGAGGCAACGGGACTTGGCGTAGCCGAGGAGTCATCTTCACGGATGGCTTCCTCCGCAACGCGCAGTGAGTCGTGAGTCGCGACATCAAAAGTGCCACCCTCGGGAGCTATCAGTAAAGGGACCTCCGGAGGTACCTAAAGTTGACTCTGACCCGAGGACGGCCCAGGCCTGAGAAGTCCGAGCATCCTCTTTCCCGGAGGAAAGAGGATCCAACGGAGCTGAGTAGTTAGGAATTTTCAGAGAAAATTTCAGCGTCCCACTAGGCACGGTTCGTACCTTTGGGATTTGGGGGGCAAAACCCTTGAATTAGGGGATTGGTTGTTTTGTTTCTTTCTCCTTGTAGCCTCCCTCTTCGGTCTATAAGAGAGGAGGGAAAAAAAGAAAAAAAAAACAATGAGAAATACAAAGATATAGTAGACGTAGGCTATTACTCCGGAGGAGGGCCGAACCACTCCAAAAACTCTCTCTCTTTTTACTTTTCCGGCTAACTTTTATTTTCATTGCCGCATTACATCCTAGGGGTGCGGACCTCGCCGTTGGTTCAAATTCCACACCAACAACGATTGTGATAAGATTTCTATTGTGGAACTAGACAGTATTTGCAAAGAGCAGATGAATTACTTTGTTGGAGCAGTGTATTATGTTAGAGTTGATGGCAGAAATGATTTACAATACGTGGACTCTTCTATGCTCTTGATGAAGGTTTTAGACATTTGTTTGCTAAGTTCAAGACTTGTAGAGATATATGCTGATCATCCTAGAAATGTGCCATTGAGGAGGGATGGGGTTATTGGAGAGGTAAGTGAAGGAGAGGAGCGTGAACAAGAATGGCAAGATGTGGACTACGAGCAATCAGAAGAAGACGAGACTGTAAATGATGATGCAGAAAAGGTACTAGACGGAATGCACAAAATAGACAAGGGTAAAGGGCCAGTTGTTGATGATTTTGAGGGAATTGCCATTGAAGATTCAGATCATGAGGAAGAGTATTGCACAACTAAGCATGTTGAAACTACTGATAGTGAAGATAAAGAAGAATGTGATGATGTCGATGGTAAAGGCAAGAAACCAGTGAAAAAAGTTTTACCACGCGATGATGTTGATGTTATGTTGTTCACTATTTTAGACCAACTTTGTTGTTGCTTTTGTCGTGAGTTTTTTTTTTTTTTTTTTTTTTTTTTTTTTTTTTTTTTGCACTAAAAATTTCAAAACAGCTAAATATTTCCATTACAAAACAGAAACCACAAATACAAGGTCTATATGTGCAAGCCATATGTGACTAAAACCATTTCACCAAGATAAGGGCATTTAACCAACAAAAGAAGAAAATCCTAAAACTTATTTCTTGTGTTTTTTTTTTTTCGTTTTAGGGGATTCATGGTAGGTAAGGGTATTAATTTTTGGTTTAAAATCTATCATCTAATTAATTGTCACATCATATACACGTAAGATTTTCGTACAAAAAATAGACAGAAGAGCCAAACATGAAAACTTTTCAAATATGATGTACTACTTATGATACGGCCAAGTTAAAACTTCGGGGGCCATTTGCAAAGTTTTTCTTTTCTTTTTTTTTTCCTGTTTAATTGGGCAAAGGCATTAATTTTTTGCTTATATTTTATCACATAACGGCCACATCAGCGCCATCTCATATTTCTATCTACTAAATAGACGGAAGGGTCAAATGTAATAACTTTTCAAACATTATGTACTACTTTTGAGATGTTTTATACATCAGGGGCAAATTCAAACAACGCCTAAACTTCAAGGGCCATTTGTAAAATTTTTCCTTAAAAGAATCTAAGGGGGGCTAGGTTTTTCGTCCAAATAAAGCCGAAACGTTTCGGCCCTATTTTTTGGCCTTTTTTTCGTTCAAAATGCCAAAAAAACGTCTTTTTTAGGGGTTAAAGTGATTTTTTTTTTCAAAAATTGAGTTATTATATAATTTAATAAAATACTAGGGACTAAGTGCAATTAAATAGGGCCAGAATGAAAAAAAAAAAGAGAGAGAGAGAGAGAGAGAGAGAGAGACTTGTGCACAAAAAACAAAAGCCGCTGTCACAGGCCCGTGCGCGTAGGGCTCGCGTGCCAGCCTCCTCGCCCCCTTTTTTCGGTTTTTTTTTGTTTTTTCTTTCTTTTTAATTTTTTTCTTTCTTTTATTCAATTATTTTTTCAAGCTTTCTTTTTTAATTTTTTTCCTCCTCTATTTTTATTTTAAATCCTATATTTTTTTCTTCATCTTTTTATCTCTCAAAATTTTTTTATTTCTCTTTTAATATCGCAATATTTTTATATTTTTTTTATTATGACCTTGTTTTAAAATTTTTTAATTTTGTCTTCCAATTTAAAGAATTATTTTTTACAGAATGTTTTGAATGGCCAAATTTTTATAATATATTTTTCTCAATTTTTATTTATTTCATAGTTTAATAAGTTTAAAAAAAAAAAAAAGAACTTAACGAACGTACCCAAAACTAGTTATAATAAGAAGAAACATCTAATAAAGTAATTTATATGGTCACCGGATACTATGAAATTTCTCTTCTTTTTTTTTTTCAAAGTTCTAAAATGATTTATTCAAAATTTATATAAAATTATGGATAATTGGCCCTTATTATTCTTTCATATTTATTGTCCTTAAACTATTTTTATAGGTAGTTATTGTTCTTTAATTTTTAGTTTTTGGCAATTTCAGTCTTTATTTGTCAATTTTAATTAAATTTCCACAAAAATTACGCATGTATCACTTGTTTGATTCTAATTACATGAATATAAGTCATATAATTCTAATTTATATAATCATTTTTATTGAATTGAAGAATACATTTCAAAAAGTTTAGGAAATTTTCATTTAATTATAAAATTTAATGTGATTTTGACCTATCTAATTTTATTTTTATGCAATTAAAACCTAAAGCATTGATGTATGTGTAATTTTGGTAGTTAATTTAATTAAAATTGACAAATAGAGACTAAACTTGCCAAAAATTAATAGTAAGGACCATAAGTGCCTACAAAATAATTCAAGCACAAAAGTGTATCAAAACTAAGGGTGTGTTTGGGGGATAGGATAAGTAGGGGATTGGATTGGATTTGATTAAAATTAGTCTCAATCCATTATTTGATGCATGCCAAGGATTGTATTAGTTTTTGTGGGGCCCATCGTATAATCCCATTCACTTGGGATAACTAATCCCATGTAAAAATGTGGGATTAAAATTATCCCACCCTCAAACTAATATGGATCCCATTATAAAAATATATTTTTTCTTTAAACTTTAATTTAAATATATATAAATACATTTATTTTAATATTTTCACATTTCTTTTCATTAATATTTTAAAAATTTTAATGATGATAATAATATAATCCAATACTACACCAAACATGTAATAGTATTAAATATAATCTAATCCAGTCCAATCCAATCCAATCATATAACTCATATCTAATCAAATTCAATCAAATTTGACATACCAAACGCACCGTAAAAGTACCAGGACCATTTGTGTCAAACACCTTAAAATTACCTCAAACTCTTTATTGACTTGACATATGAAAAAGACTCAGAGTTTATAATTCATCATAATATATAAATAAATAAATTTATGTGAGTAAACTTTATAAAATTTCAATAATGTTCCAATGATCCAATCCAATAAATTCTCAACAAGTATAACCCAATATTTTTTTTAAAAAATCAAACTAAAACACAAATGAGAAACTCAAATCTCTCGTACCCCACAAACAAACAGATAGAAATAAATCTTTAAGAAAAATTAGAGGAAAAATCAAAACTCTAAAAACTCAGATATAAAAACCTAGGTCTAAAAACATGTAATGTTTATTAAACACAAAAAAGCGCAAACAAAAAAAATCAACTTTTTCAATCTCAACAAACCCAGAAAAAAAAAAACATAAAAAAACACACAAAAAAAAAACCCAAAGAAGTAAAAACCACAAAAAAAAAAAAACCAATCCCTCCTGCAACACTAGACACTTCTTGACTGTGCGATGAGCCGATGACAGAGCCCCTTCTTGTGTGCACCTCCGTGCATAGGTGCGAGTTGAGATTAGCAGTATAATGAAACAATATGCGGAAGTTGAGGTTGAGTTATTAATTCTATAAGCGAGCATTGAGATGAGATTTGTATCGATGATTTAGTTGAATCAATAATTGTAGAACATTGAGGAAGTTAATCGATCCTAGCTTTTTGTAACGACCCAATACACAAAGCTAATAGAATAACACGTAAATCCGTATATAGTGTATAAATTGTATTTTAGTAGAAAATTATATGTCCAAAAAATATAGGAATATTTGAACTTTTTACACAATTTGCATGATTTACTACTAAAAAAATCACAGTTTGCAATTATGTTTCCACAATATTTAAATGATTGTCGTGTCAGGTTTCTGAAAGTTTGCAACTATGTTTCCACAATATTTAAAAAAAAAAACTATGTTTCCACAATATTTAAAATTTGAACCAACGTCGAGATCCACACCTCTGAAAGTGATGTGGCAATGAAATATAAAAGTTGGGCGGAAAAAATAAAAAGAGAGAAATTTTTAGAGTGGTTCAGCCATCCTCCGGAGTAATAGCTTACGTCCAATGATATGTATTTGATTATTTGGAATTCCAAGTCAAAACTGACCAACCTCTTCTTCTGTTCCGTCCTTTCCTTTATATGGTCGTGGAATGACAGTTGAGAAGAAGGAAAGCATAACGCACGATCCCATAAATTTCGGTATTAATTAAATTAAATGCGCAATTATTTCTCCCTAAAGACTCGAATCTCAACGGTTATATCAATCGTGAGTCTTACGGGCTTAGTTACAGAATATCCCACGATTGGGGCTAGAAAAGCGGAAAAAAAGAAAGACCTAAACTACCACGCGTGGAGTCTATGCATGCGGCCTTTGTTAGGCGTGCTGCGGGAATTGCTACTTCAGCCGGAAGTACGGCTTCAGACCTATAAACTAGTGTGAATGGAGTGAACTTTGTTGAACCTCGTCTCGAAGTTCTGTATGCCCACAAGGCTAGTGGGACGAATTCATGCCACATTTTGGGATTCTCATGTACAGTTCAACTAAGAACTCTTACGAGCAATTTGTTGAAGGCTTCTGCAATCCCATTTCCTTGAGGGTAATACCTAGAAGATTTTCCGTGAAAGATCTGATAACCTTCTAGTAATTTTTGTAAGCCTTTGCCAATGAATGGGGTACCATTGTCGAATAATATTCTTTTTGGGATACCGAATCGACAAATGATGTGTTCGAGGATGAACATCGCGACATTTTCTGAGCTTGCCTTCTTGAGAGGTATTGCTTCGGCCCATTTGGTGAAGCATTCAGTTACAGTCAATATCCAAATCCTGCCCTTGGAAGGTGGAGATATTGGACCGATAAAGTCCAATGCCCATGTATGAAATGGGTATGGAGATGAGACTGAATGTAAAGGAACCGTAGGAGCATGGATTCGATTTTCAAATATTTGACAATCGTTACATTTATTCACAAAATCCATAGCGTCTTTCTCCATTGTTGGCCAATAGTACCCAATCCTCAATAGCTCCTCAAATAACTTTCTACCACCTTGGTGTTCTCCATAGACCCCTTTATGAATCTCCACTATTACCTCATTTGCTTCAGTAGTCCCCAAGCATCTTAAGAGGGCGCCTCCATAAGCCTTTCGATATAATTTTCCATCGTCAATGCAATACTTGCTGGCGTGCCTCTTGAACTTTGTGACTTCAACTTTTCTGGCTGGGAGTATGCTAGAGCTTAAATATTCCACATATGGTGTTCTCCAGTCTCCATCTTCTACGTGCAATATGGCTTCTCTGGATTCAAAAATATATTGACAATTGTTACATGCGCGCACAACATCAGTAATGTCCGTCACCATGCCAGGCCAATAATAACCAGCACGTTGAAGACGCTTTATCATTGGCGGCCCTTATATTCCACAAACATGATGGTGTATTTTCTTTAATCTTCTGACAGCCTCTTCCTTGGTTATACATCGAGATAAAGCGCCACAAGGACTGCGGTAATAAAGAACGCCATCGATTAATGCAAAATTGCGCACTTGCTTGTAATTTATGGATTTATGATTTTTTAGCCTTTCAATGATATCTTTTGCCATTGCTCCATCGTAGTTGTTTCATCATTGGCATATGGAACATTTTTGTTGGTTATGGTGAAAGTCTTGATGCTTTCACCCTTCATTTCCATCTTTGAGGCCATCGTAGCAAGTGCATCAGCATATCGATTCTGTGTGCGCGGTATGTGCTGAAGTCTGTAACTTTTAAAATTTGCCAGTAAGTTTTGCAATATGGTTCTGTACTTGGCGAGTACCGATTCCTTGACTGCAAATTCTCCGATTAATTGTTGGACCACAAGGCGAGAATCGCCCTGTATTAATTTTGCTTGCTCCTTGGCTTTGTGCTACTTTGAGACCTGTGATTAATGCTTCATATTCAGCTTCGTTGTTTGAGCAATTAAATCCTAATCTGCATGCAATCACCGTGTCTTCTCCATAAGGGTCAGTTATTACCACCCCGACTCCTCCGCCTTGAGAAGTAAATGAACCATCAAAGGTCACAACCAATCATTATCTTCTTTAGCAATTATTTCACATGTTGCAATCTCTAGTGGCTCCATGGGTAATTCATCTCCGAGGACACAAGTGGACTCATGTGGGAACTGTGCCAATAAGTCCGCGAGGGCTTGGCCTTTTATAGCTCTTGGCATTTCGACACTGATGTCGAATTTACTGAACAACATCCACCTGGTAAGCCGACTACTGGGCATTGGTTTGCTCATCATGAATCTAATTGGATCATCTTTGGTAATCAAGATTGTTTGGTGGGAGAGCGTGTAATGAGTTGTCGTTGTGCTGTGTACACAAGGCTCAGACAATGTTTCTCGAATGTAGTGTAATTACATTCAGCCCCTTTCATCAGTCTGCTTAAGTAATAAACTGGGCATTCTATTCCATCATGTTCTTGTGCAAGAAGAGCACCAACAAATTTCTCTGTAGTTGTAAGATACAATATCAATGGTTTATCAGGTGATGGAGCGATCATGACTTGAGGCAACGCTAAGGTTTGTTTGATATGATAAAACGAAGCTTGTTGTTGAGAATCCCACATGAATGGAGTCTTCTTTCGAAGTAAGACTTGTAATAGACTGGCGATTTCGGCAAGGCCAGGGATGAATCTACGCAGGTAAGAAATTTTGCCAATAAAACTCTTGAGTTATTTTTGGTGCTTTGGAGGCTCTATTTTTAATATTGCATTTGCTTTCTCGGTGTCAATGCTAATTCCATCTTTGTGAACAACGAATCCTAGGAATTTTCCAGTGCTAACACCGAATGCACACTTAAAAGGGTTCATTTTGAGTTAGTATTTCCTACATCTTTCAAAGACCCCTTTTAAATGCAATACATGATCCTCTTTCCTTCGGGACTTGATAACAATATCGTCAACATAATCTTCGAGAATACCATGTGTCATGTCATGGAATATTACTATCATTGCCCTTTGGTACTTAGCACCAGTATTCTTGAGACCAAATGGCATAACAACGTAGTAAAAGTTCCCGAAAGGGGTTCGAAAGGCAGTCTTTTCAGCATCTTCTGGCGCCATACGAATCTGATTGTAACCGCTGAAGCCGTCCATGAAGGAGAACATTTCATGCCCAGCAGTTGCATCGATTAGTGTATCAAGATTTGGCAAAGGGAATTCATCTTTGGGACAAGCCTTATTAAGATCGCGATAATCGACACAACAACGAATTTGACCATTTTTCTTTTTGACAGGTACTATGTTTGCCAACCATTGGGGATGAGAACATGACTTGATGAATCTGGCATTGATTAACTTTTCTATTTCGGCTTTAATTTGTAACTGTACATCAGGTCGTGAATTTCTCGGCGCTTGCTTTACGGGCTTTGCTTGTGGAGAAACAGCTAGTTTGTGTGTCACCAATGTAGCACTTAGTCCTGGCATCTCATCATAAGTCTATGCAAATACATCTTTATATTCTTTAAGAAGATTAACCAATTCTATCTTCATGTCTTCTGGTAAGTCCTTAGCAATAAAGACAGGGCCTTTTTCATCACTGTTTGACAAATTTACTTCTTCCAACGGGCTTTCTTGTTGTTTTGGCTCGTCTTGAAGTTGGCTTGGGGCATCTTTTGGTTCTTCTTCTTCTTCTTTTGGGACATCATCATTCATTTGTAGGCCAGTTGTTGCAATTGTGGGGCTCAACTTTTCAGCTGGCCTCGCGCACCATCATAAGCGATACGCGGTGCGTCCATTAGGAAGGGCTACTTTCTGTATCTTTTGCGGCCTTTGAGTCGGTTCAGGGCCATCACTTCCTTCGTATTCGTCCCATCGCGGCAACATAAGGGCTTTTGCATTTGTGGTAGCAAAATCTGATTCATCATGTGTTTCATCATAGAGCAATGTACTAGCATGACGAGCCTCATCATTATTGAATGGAGCTTTCGTCCCTTTGATGGTGACCTCTCTACCCTTGTAATAAGCTTTTATACATTGGTGGAGAGTGCATGGGATACATTTGTGTGTATGAATCCAAGGTCGCCCGAGTAGCAATTGATAATAGATATTTGCATTAATAATGTGGAATCGATGCAATCCTTTTATCGGTCCGACTTGTAGCTCTACAGTTACATGCCCAAGAGTTGAGACAACACCTGCGTTGAAAGCTGTAAGATTTGTTGGCTGAGGGACCATGAGCTCTAGGCCTCTACTTAATCTTTTCAAAGTGGCAGAAGTCATTAAATTCACAGATGCTCCGTTGTCAATCATAGCCCTTCTGATGCTTATTCCATTTATTACAGCCTCCACGTATAGGGGCCGATTATGACTGTAGTATGGAGTAAGGTAATCTTTGTCTGTGAACATAAAGGTTTCATCAGAAGCTCGAGAGAGTCTTCTGATAAGATAGCTCACAATGCAACAGGTAGGTCCATACTTTTCAGCTACTTGGTGCATGTGTGTAATTGCTTCCTTTCGTGCCTCTTCTTCGAATTCTAAAGTATTGAAGAATTCTCGAAAGAGCTTGGTTCGAAGAAGAGGCTCGATCAGGCCGTTGTTGGATTCTAGTTGGCCATTTAGAACATTTTCAGAGATTGGTAATTCTGAATCCTCAATGCATGCCATGACAGCCCCGTCGTTTCGGCGTTGTGGGAAATGAGCCTGCTCCACCGTATTTGGCTCAACGATAATCTCTCCCTTCTTTAGTCGATCTTGAAATATTTGACGAAGAGTGCGGCAATCCTTGGTCGCATGATTAATTTTCCTGTGAAAGCGGCAATACAAGGCGTTTTGTTTATCTTCGGCCGAAGGAATCTTCTCGACAAAAGAGAGTCTGATTTCTTTCTCTTTCAGCCATGCATTTAACAGGGCGTGCACTATGTCCATGCTACATGAAAATTATGGCGGATCTTCGCGTCTTCCTTTCTTGAAGGACTTCGTCTCTTTGTTGGCATGTGCGTAGGCTATGTCAAGCCCTCGCTTTCCTTCTCGTTTGTTGTATAGTGAAGCTTCTCCTTGACCTCGATTTAACCGAGTCAATCTTGAGGTGGTGGCCTCCGTGTTTCTTGCCTTTGTTAATAGTCCTGCGAAATCATATATAGCATGATTTTCGATGTAGATTCTGTATTCAGCAAACATGCCCTTGATGCATAGCTTGACCAATTCCTTTTCAGGAACTGTTTCTTCGCAATCCAGAGTCTTTTCTCTGAACCTTTATACATAGGTGGTCAGGGCTTCGCCATTTCTCTGTCGCTCACTCGTGAGGTCGACGATACTCAATCGATCTTTAGCCATGTAAAATTTCGCACAAAACGGAGACACCATTTCATCCCAAGTCCGAATGCTCTCACTCGGTAAATTGGCGTACCAAGTGTATGCGCGTTCAGTTAGTGACTTAGAGAACTCTCGCAGCCTTAGCTCTGGATCATGAGCATGGATCCCGAGATCGTCTATAAATTGCACGATATGTTCTTTGGCATTTCCAGTTTTTCCATTATACTTATGGAACACTGGACTAACATACTTCCGTGGGTACGGCTTTATTGTGATCTCCACAGGGTATGAAGGACGAAAGTCTATGGAAGTTGCTAGAAGCCGTTCTTTTTCTGCCTTGAGGAGGCTTATCAGCTCCCCTTTGGTGATGAAGTTCTCATTGCCACTGGATGGAGCTTTGACAATGATTCCCACCTCGTCATGGTTTTGCATTCTCCTTTCT
Organism: Boehmeria nivea var. tenacissima; assembly: GCA_018132145.1. Classification (NCBI taxonomy): domain Eukaryota; kingdom Viridiplantae; phylum Streptophyta; class Magnoliopsida; order Rosales; family Urticaceae; genus Boehmeria; species Boehmeria nivea. Next base: position 3,406,201 of record CM030874.1, on the reverse strand, counting down.
AATGAAGCAGCACTTTCATAATTGTCTTGTGTGTCTTTGTTTGGCGAGGGAGTCTCCGTGTTGCCAACTCTATTCGCCAGGGTGTGTACGATGGTTTCTTGACTCTTTTGAATATTCTCCAATATGGTGCTGAGATTTGTTTCGTCTATGTTGATGGGTGCCACGTTCCGCTCTTCTTCGTTATCCTCCATTGATATCATGGAGATATTGATTCCTGTTTGAGTGTAATTACACAACAATCATTGTATTAGGTTTATAACACAGTATAAATCGTGTTGTCTTTCATCGATGTATACAAAATGTGTCATATCATATTTGATTTTTATTTATTTATTTATCATTCCGTAATTCATACTATTAAGTGGCACTAACAACATGTTTTATATGAGTATCTAATAAGATTAGATGACTTATATTGATCAAACATATAGAAGTGTGTTCATGACTTGAATAGATGGTAGCTCAAAATGGTATACAAACTTCACTAATATGGGACAACGATACCGGATACCTTCACCAATAGATCGTGAGTATACACATTTTGGTTCCGTTATAAAATTAGTATGTAGGACATCTAAAATAATGTTGACTTTTAGGGTCCCCAGCGGAGTCGCCAAATGTTCCCGGGTTCGTTGGGGAACACTACGTGTCGTTTTTATTGATTCTAATAATAATGTATAATGCGGTATGCAATAATGTTTAAGCAACACGTATTAATGATTTAATCACCAGAGATATTACCAGAATTGATTATTTACTCGTAGATTAAAATGCATAGATACTAATCACGACATGTCAATGCATAAGATGATGTGAATTTATTTAATTGAGATACATAATAACATGATAATCACATTATAAGAAAATAATAATATATGTCTAATCGCTAAGTTGCTTATTAAAGAGAATCATATAATTTAAATTGTACCTTGAGAAAGGACTAGCCGTTGTAACAATATAAAGGGGCTTTATTGGGTAAAGTAATAAAGTAATTATGTAAGAAGTAGCATTATTAATCTAATAATAATGTAAAAAAAATAACTAGATAAATTGTCAATCTAAAATGTTATAAACATGACTAGAAAAATTATCAATCTGAATGTAAAAACAAAAAATCACTAGGCAAGTTGTTAGTCTAAACAGTAAATTAAGATAACTAGGCAATTTGCCAGTCTGAACAGTAAATTAAAATGACTAGGCAAGTTGCCAGTTTGAATAGTAAAATAAAATGACAAGGCAATTTGCCAGTCTGAACAGCAAAATAAAATGACTAGGCAATTTGCCAGTCTGAATAGTAAAATGAAATAACTAGACAAATTGCCAGTCCGAACAGTAAAATAAAATGACTAGGCAAGTTGCCAGTTTGAGCAATAAAATAAAATGACTAGGCAAGTTACCAGTCTGAGTAGTAAAATAAAATGACTAGGCAAGTTTCCAGTCTGAGTAGTAAAATAAAGTAAAAATAAAATGACTAGGCAAGTTGCCAGTCTGAGCAGTAAAATAAAATGACTAGGCAAGTTGCTAGTCTGAACAATAAAATAAAATAATTAGGCAAGTCGCCAGTCTGAACTATTAAAGATATTATAAATTATTAGGATGTTAATTAATTAACTGAATTGATGTTTTACAATCATTTTTTTTTTTTACCAAAAGAATGATTATTGAAGTATTTAAATTAAGAGTATAAATGTGTATTGAATGTCAAATAATTCATATATGTAAGTAGACACACGTAAATATATATGTATATAATATATATATATATACACACACATATACATGAGAATTATACCTGTTATCTGATTGCTTCATTTGGCAGAATAGCTTTTTCTTATGTATGCAGGAATAATGTCGTGGAGTTGATGGGAAGAGTATAAATTTCACGAATCAAGGGGTCTAAATCAATAATCTGGAAATGGTACTCTCTCTTATTGATGGTTATTGTTATCTTATAGATAATAGGTTGCTATTTTACTCAGGCAATGACACTAAAATTCAGGTTTTTCTGAATCTTTTCAGGTACTTAAATATCTTTCTTCTCTTTCTTTCTTTTTCTTTTTTTTTTCTTCATATTCTTTCTCTCCCTTTTTCCACCACCCCTCTCTACGTAGCTTTCCATCCTCTATATAGGCAAAAGAATAGATGTTTGGTAAAGACTACTATTAGCCATTTAAGGCAAGAAGACATTATTGGTACTTTGGATAAAAAACTATCATTGTATTCATGCATTATTTTTACATGCATTTAATATTTTTTGTTTGTTCAAGAATTGCTACTTCGTAGTGTTGCTATAGTAGACATATACATATACATATACATATACATATACATATACATATATACATATATATATATATATATATATATCTTTTGGTTTCTCTCCATGTATTAGATCTTAATAATTGTATTTTCTTGTCTAATCTTAAACTCATATGTCATGAGATTTAGTATACTAAGGATATGATTTTAGAGTATCTTGAATTATTAATTTAGCAACATTGATGTGGGTCCATTCGACATTATTGTACTCAATCTCTCCAGGTCAAGCCCCATGACATTATTCCCGCTGGTGTTCTATGAACCATCTCCATTCTAATATATCCACAAACACATGTTTATATTTGTAATTTTCTATAATAAGATAATAGCTACACGGGCCAAGATAGCGTTTGTCAAACGAGCTGGGCTCATGCCAGCCCAGCTTGTTTTACCTCGACCCGTTTAGGCCCATGGCCTGGCCCGGCCTAAAGTCGAGTACCCTCTAGCCTAGTTCGCCCATAGCCAGTCTAATATAAAGGGAAAATTTTGAAAAATATCACTTTTGGATAACTTATTTTGAAACATGCCATTTAAAAAAAAATTATAGCCTATGCCATTTTTTGGTAACGAATTTGACCGAATTACCCCTTCTTTTTTTACAAATGAGAGAGACAAAAGAAAATAGGGTAACATAGTAATTTAATAATGAAAAAAGTGGCATGATATGCAATAGTGACATAAGTTACAAACTTGAATAGAAAATGTGGCATGAAATCTAATTTTCTCAATATAAAGGGCGGGTAGGGCCTATGCCTAAAAAACCATTAAAAAAATTGAAAAAAAATTATTGAAAGGAATTTTTTGGAGAACAGAAAGAGAATTTTATTTATAGATTATGATTATCTCGTTAAAAACCTTCCAAGGAAAACCTTGGTTAGAAAAAAAAAAAAAGAAAGTATACAATAAAGAAAACTTACAAAGAAAAAATTAAAAAAAAAAAAGCAAAGAAAACATAAATGTGTGGGAGAAGAAAAGAATAGGGAAACTGATATATATATATATATATATATATATATTTTCAAGGTACACAAATAAAAGAAAATTGTCATTACAAGTAGCCGTGTAATTGAGCCGAGCTGTGTCGAGTTTTGGAAAGCTCAGGCTTAGCTCGCTAGGAAATTTTCGAGCTCGAGATTAATAAGAGCCGGGTTTTGGAAAGCTCAAGCTCGGCTTGCTATGTAATTTTTGACCTCAAGCTTGGTAAAAATTGAGTTATAGAGTTCGAGCTTGGCTCGATTAAAAAGATCGATCGAGCTTGAGCTCTAAATTGCTCTCTACATCAAGCTCTATTTTACATTTATAATATGATAAAATTAAAATTACATTTATAGTATGATAAATTTAAAACTACAAAAAAAAAAAGGTAAGAAACAAGCTCCTAAATGAGCTTATAATCGAGCTTTTAAGCGAGCCAATTCACGAGCTCCTAAACGAGTCAACTCGCGATCTTTGCGATGATGAGTACTTGTGGAAGTTTTAACCTAAGTTTGATATTTTTTTTTATAAATTATGTTTTAATAACAGTTTGAAATTTTTTAAAAATTAACTATTGTTTAGGTTTATTTATAAGTTTCGAAATTTAAATTAGTAGTTATAAGTTATTTATCAAGTAACAATTAATTTTATTAGTTGTAATTTTATTTTGATTGTGTCTTAGTTTTATTGATATAATTAGAAAATTTTGTACTTAATTTGATTGTTTATAACTTGTAAAGTTTAATTAATTTCTTTATTTTATAAAATTGATTTTACCTAAATTATGAATAACAATTGTCTTAATAATTAAAAAAATAGTACAAAATTTCATATTTTTACAAGTAATAAAAAAAATTAGCTTGGTACCACCGCCGATATTCTGAGGTGTTTAGTTTCGAGGGAGGGGGCCGGCCGACGTCACTGGAGTGTCCACTCTTGAACCCGTTCAAATAGCTCCGCATTGTGTTGTTCTACCGTATTCTGCATTCGCAGATCCGCTAATTTCCAATCTTTGCCCACTGTGAGAATCTCAACCAATCTTTACCCGCATTGTGTTAGTCGGCTTCAATGAGGATCTATAATATTGTCTGTCATGCTAAATGTAGATTCTGTAGACACTGTTGATACGGGAATGGATAAGATATCACGCGCCATGTGAGTTAGCACTGGAAACTGTCCTGAATGAATCCACCACCACACTACCAGATCCAGGTTATCGTGTGTCACGTCGTTGAATTGGACATTCAAAAAGACGTTTAACTCGTTGTGCTCGGGTCGTACTGGTGGGTTCATACTTGACGGCGAGTCGTCCTCTGACTGACTTTGTTCGCGGAGTAACCTCCAACTAGTTGATACCGGCGACGTCTGTGCAATCGAGGCCTGTCCTGTAGTTTTTCCATATCGCAACTCATAAAGCTTGTAGGCCTCTTGCAATGCATTCGTGTGGCCTTCCAGATCGCTCGAATAATCAGGACCTAGTTGTCTTTTCAACAACTTTAAAAACGTCTTCAAACCAGGAACTCTACTTCGAGGATCTAATAAAATACTGAAAGCGTATAGATGCGGTAAGGGATAAAAATATTTAAAGAACTTCTCTACCATAGCAGCGACGGTCGTCCCGAGTCGTTGATGGCCCTTGTATGTCTTGAAGACGTCGCCAATGAGGATCAGCTCGTGCATCACAATAGGAGATGTTGGGCGCAATGATGCGGATAGATTTGTTGTCGCCGTGTAGAATACCTGAAGGAATGTGCATAGCACGGCAGTGTCATCCCAATAGTCATCGTGGAGTAAATTCTATCGGCGCTCGTTATTGTACCAAATGGTGAAGATATCGCGGAACGGAATGAGACTCTGCAGCATCAAGTACGTGGAATTCCACCGACTGGTAATGTCTGTGGCTATCATCTTAGCCTCCAAACCGATGGCGCTGCACGCTCTCCTCCATTTTTTCTAGCGTTGGTGCGAACCGTTCAAAAATAATATCAGCCCTCCGAATTTCTTTAAGCGAGGATTGAAGCTCGTTCAGGCCATCTTGAACCGCTAGGTTCAAGATGTGGGCGACGCATCGACTGTGGAAGAAGAATAGGTTAGACATCGGGTTCAATTCCCGTCGGAGAATGTTAATAGCTCGATTGTTAGCGGATGCGTTATCCATGGTGATGGATATAATCCGACTTGTAACGCCAAAGTCGTTGATCGCTTTTAAGATTTGATCAGCGATTTATTCTCCGCTATGACCTTCATCCATAACTTTGAACCCGATGAGTCTCTTCTGAACGGTCCAATCTTTATCGATGAAATGACTACAAATGCATATGTAGTCATGAGATGTCCCACTGGACCATACGTCACTCGTCAACGCCACTTGTTGAGATGACTCCACAAACTGCCCTATAATCTCCGTCCGTTTCCACTCGAAGTACTTGATCACGTCTGCCCGAGTAGTCGTCCTACTTGGGCGCTGATAGTGGCTATGGAACGATCTTCGTACCAGCCGTTCCCAAGCTGGATTATCGGTGAAGTTCAAACTCGCGCCTGTCGCCATGATAAACTGAGCAAGGTCTCGTCGATGTTGGTCTGGGTCGAACGATGAGGCGACCCGGCTGTAGATGTCGCCGCCTCGACACCCCCAGGTACACCGTCAACAAGTTGATCACACTTTCCGATGTGATAACGTAGGTGGTTGGTCTCTTGACTAGAATGACCACTCAATAGCTTCCCACACCTTTTACATTTCACGTATATTTTAAAAGTGCCGTTCGCCTGTTGTATTTTTACTTTCGTCATAGAATTCCACATGGCAGACTTCTTTCGCTTCGATCGCGGAGTTCGGACTTCCGGTTCCTCATCGACGTCCTCCTCCTCCTCGTCCTCTTCATGCTGGGTTGGGGCTGATGAACCGGCAACGTTCACTCCGTCTGATGACCCGCCGACGTTCACTCCGTCTGATGACCCGCCGACGGTCGCTCCGGCTGATGACCTACCGATCTCAGGTCCGAATAAGGTCCGCGCTGTTGGCGGTGGACATTGGTAGATGTCCGGGACTGGTGTTGGCCCGGTATACGGGGGCACAAGGAAAGTCGACGGCATCCCGCTCGGACCAAATGCTGGTCTCCCCCCTAAAATTGAGCAAATGTCGGCATCCCCTGATAATAACCACCCGTCGTTAGATATTCGGATGTCGTCCCGTCCCGTCCCGTCTGCGGGGCCAATCGTAGAGCCGTCGAAGGAGCACCCAATATATGTCTGGCGCGATCGAGCGAACTATCTGTAAATGTGTGCGGAGGGAACTGCGGGGCACCAAAGAATTCATTCCCCTGTTGTTGCATCGCCTCAACCCACGGATCATTTGGTTGCATTTGGCTTATATGGGTTCCCTGAGTATCGTCGTCACTGTACTGGGCCTGGGAGTCTTGGTGATACATTGGCGATATCTAACAACAGATAAATACAAACAAGTAATAAATATCATCGATTGATATTAATTAAAAGATAAAAATTAAAAAATTTACTAAATACTAAGATAATAAAATAACCTAAATTTAACTAAAATATTCTAACTTGAAATGTACAAGTAACATTACTAACAAGTAACAACTAAGAAGTAGTATTACAAATAACAACTAAAATAACAACTACTAACTGGGTAAATTTTAGATAAACTACTAAATAGTTTATTTACAAACTAAACTACCATAACTAAACTACTAAACGGCTAATGACCATAAAATAGACTTGATAAATTCACTAAACTACTAATTGAACTAAAATTTGACTAAAATAATAAAAAATAATTTAACTAACATTTAACAAAAATATAATAACTACAAATGTAATAAATAAAATAACAACTACTAATTTAATAAAATTTAACAATTACGACTCCTACCCTCCCAAATGTACTTATTAGTGCTTATTTGATGATTATTTTTTTTAATATTTTAGAGATACTATGAGTAAATAATAACGATCATTATTCTCATTCTATAAATGATAGGATGCATGAATTAAAAAAAAAAAACCGAGGCAGACAACTTAGTAAAAGAATAAACAAAATTTCACTTAAATTTAAATATTACTACTAATTTAACAACTACCAATTGAACTAAAATAAAATGACCTAAATTTTAGTCAAAGATTGTAACTTGTTAGTGACAACAACAACTCATGAAATAATATCAACTATTCTACTAACTTAAGTAAATTTTTTTGTTAAACTACTAATTTAAGTAATAATTTAACTACTAATTTAATAAAATATTAACTACCAATATTATAACTTCTAATGAAATTATAAATAACAAATACTAATATATAGAATTAATTAACGTATTTTAACTACAATTTAACTAAAGTGCTAATTTAACTGAAATTTAACTAAAATAATTAATATCAATTGAACTAATAATAGAATTACTAATCAAATTTAACTAATCATAAAACAAAATTACTTATTAGTAAATATTAAAACTTAAAATAATACTATGAAAATAAACTAACAAAATATACTCAAACTAAATAACTAAACTTACATTACATAGATGCTTCAAAAAAATTTTCTAAAAAGAAACTTACATTAAGCAGAAATGGAAACCGGCGCTTGAACTTGTATTCCTTTGCCAAAATTTTTTTTTTCCTCTGCCGAAATGAAGAACAAGTTATAGGCAAAAAATTTCTACCACACGCTTTACTTCTTTTCCTTGCCAAACATCACATTTTATAGCCAATATTTTTTTTGGTCACCTTCTACTGATTATTGAGCCTTCAACTACCTCACTACACCACATTCACGCCACACTCACTGCACGTCTACACCACATTCACACCACATTGACTAAATCACTGCCTCACTGCCCCTTGCATGCCACATTTAAATCATTGGCTCACTGCCCCAGTCGCCACCCTACACCCACTACACACCAGAAGTCCACAACCAACACACTGAAGAGTGAAGAGTCTTAAATGTAAGATTTATTAAGGCACTGCTGTGACTAAAAAATGTTGTAATTTGGATGATTTTTTTGGGTAAATACCGGGTAAATTTTTTTTTTTTCTTTGCTTCCCGGGTAATTCCGGGTATATACCCGGATAACAAATCCGGGTAATTTCTGGGTAATACCCGAAATTTACCCGAGAATTGTACCGGGTAATTGTTTACTCGGAAAATTTTGTTCCATAATTTCATGCCTACGGGCCTAGATTACATTGGCACCTCTATCCCAAGATTTACACTAGGAAAACTTCCCCAAAAAAAAAAAAAGAGGTCCTTTTAAGTGGTATAGTCCATTTATTTATTTATTTTTGTTTATAATCTAAAAGTATAGACATAAATTAAAGGGACAATTATGTAAATAGCCATTTTGGACTTTGTGTTTTTAAAAAATATTCACAGTTTGAAAAAATTTAAAAATTAGTCATAATACATGTAAGAAATTTCTGACAGTAACAAAAATACACATAAAATTACTGTCGGAAATTTCTGACACGTATCCGAATTTTTTTATTACTGAAAATACTAGTTTTGAAATTTTTTGAAACTGTAACTATTTTTTAAAATCATTTTGTAAATAGGGACTATTCTTAAAATTCCCTAAATTAAAAATGCAACACAAAAAAGATTGGTCATTAATGTGCATAAAAAAAAAAGGACATTTCTCAAAATCCCACCTACACAACATTGACTTTTTACTATAGTTTATTTCAAATGAAAGACGAAACTAGCCGTTGCAACAACCTCCAAGGCCAAGCAACGGCAAAATTCCCAAACATCATAATTGTTATTTTATTTTATCATGTTACTATAATTATTTTGCCTCGCAACGGTCAGATTCCCTTACCCTCCTCAGTCTTCATTCGTCACGGCAAATGTAACCGTTGAAACCCCAACACCATATATCCTCACCTCCATTCCTCTCATTCCCTCACTCTCAACTCTCAACATTCTCTCCCCCAAAAAAAAAATACAAAACAAAAAACAAAAAAAACAAAAAAAACTCTCAACAATTTCTTTTCCTCAGCTTCATCAGAATTTCCAAGAAAAAAAAAAAAATGGGCGGTCTGTCGATGAACAATGTGGACCCGGAGTCAAGGCACTACCACACCCACAAGGTGTTCCTTTTCAGCAACTACATCCTCCTCGGCGCGGCCTCGAGCTGCATTTTCCTGACCCTCTCGCTGCGCCTCATCCCGTCCCTCTGCGGCGCCTTCCTCATCCTCCTCCACGCCCTCACCATCGCGGGGGCAGTCTCCGGCTGCGCTGCCGCTGGATCGGGGAGGGGCCGCTGGTACGCTGCCCACATGGTGGTCACCGTCCTCACCGCCATCTTCCAGGGCTCCGTATCGGTCCTCATCTTCACCAGCACCGCCAACTTCCTCGGCAACCTCAAGTCCTACGTGAGGGAGGAGGACGGCGACGTCATCCTCAAGCTCGCCGGGGGGCTCGGGGTGTTGATATTCTGCCTCGAGTGGGTGGTGCTGGTCCTGGCCTTCTTCCTCAAGTACTACGCTTACGTCGAAGGCGGTCGGGAGATTCAGCTCGGCGGCAAGAGGAGCGCCAAGGTTCAGCAGGATGACCAGGACTTGAAGGACTGGCCATGGCCTTTCCAAGTTTGAAAGTTCGAAAGTTTTTTCATTTCCTTTCTTGTTTTGGTTGGTTGGGTCATTTCAGTGACCTCTTTTTCTATATTATGTTGTACTTGTTGTGTGGGTTGGTCCATCAATTGATTTGTTTATTTATTTGGGCGTTTGTTATGTATATGCTCATAGTTATGAAATATCTATTGTCTATTAATCATTTCTATTTTTAGATCTGTTCTTTCTCAATTCCCTTTCGAATTCTGTTTTCTTAGCTGAGTATGATTATTATTTTGATTTTAACCATTTCGTGGAAACTCGTTCCATTGCAGAAAAATTACTTTTTTTGCACAGTTGTTGATTGTTAAAATCAACTCTCTTTATCCAAAACAAAACAGCACAAACACTTTTTTTTTTCTTCAAGATATAGAACCCAAAACAGGGGTTCAATTCAAAGACTACACGCACAGCTATTTTGTCCAAGCAAAAACTATACAATCTCCCGTGATGTAATTCAATTATGTGCGTCTTTTGGTTGCTTAAACAAGCTTGAAAACAAAGTTTCGACTAATGGTAAAAACCTGATTTTTCAGATGTAAATGGAATCATTTTAGAGGAGATAGCTGTGGTGCTCCATAGAACAACGATTTCTATTATTAATAGTTCTTGAAACTTCGTTATTTTTCTTGAAACTTGCTCATTCAACTTATAAAAACACATTATATATAGTTCTGTCTTTCAGATAGTACTACACAAAAAACTCTCTAGTTTCTAGACCCAAAAAAAAAAAGAAAGAAACGAAACAGTAAGAAAAACAACAGATTTCAGACTTCAGTTGGTTTAATTTTAATGCGACCAACGCAAGAAAAACAACAGTATCTACAAAGAGCCTCGATCACATCACGACCATCTCTTTTGCTCACGGAAATTGATTAACAAAGAAAGAAAAGGGAATTTAAAACTGCCATTTTTAGTAGATATTCTTCTCTATTAACCTCTCTCTCTATGACTATCTAATACTAAGAAACTCCACTGTTGCAAGAGAGATAGGTTCATTCGTCATAATGTGTCACCAACACGGCGGCGAGCGCTTCAAATCTTGACCTCTCTACCGAAAATCCAGCTGAACGGAACCAACGATGACGCTTGCTTCGCCCTTCCCTGAGCTCTCTCCTCCAGCCTTCTGATCCTCTGCGACAATCCGCACACAAAATCTTGAGCTCTGTTCCCCTCACTGGTGAGTCCAGTCAAGTTCTCGATCTTCCACTTCCCCACAAGAAACTCCAGAATATCGGCATAGTCCCTGGCAGTGTAAACTCCAAGGCGTTGGGCGACCGCCGAGAAGTTCTCATAGAGGTTTTGATCCGTGCCGTCGAACATCAAGTGGGCTGGCATGGATATTTTCTTCTTCATCATGTCGGCCAAAGCCACAACAGTGCCATCCGGGTCAATCTCAAAGAGCTTCTCAACAATCTTTGTGTAGGCTGTCTCGTGGCGCTTTTCGTCCGCTGCAATCGTGCCACAGATTTGTGCCAATTTCAGGTCGCCGTGCTCTTTGGCTTGCCTGGCTGTGTTCCCGTGGGATATGAATGTAGCCCTCTCTTGAAACGAAGTGTAGATGAAACCAAGGTACGGGTTGTTTTCTGTTTTTGGGTCCTATAGTCGAACATAATGTATTTAAAAGATTAGAGAACTAAGCCAAAACTGTCATTTTCACAAATTAAAAGATCAAAGAAAAATATTCCTTATAGCCACTCTACAAATTGGTTTGCTTAGTCAACAACGAAAATCATGTGAAGCACAACTTGTAATTGGAGATTCAAAAACACCATCTACCATAATTATGGAAGAAAAACTTGTGTGTGAAAAACAGACCAGAGAGAGAGACAACTAAGTACAAACATGAACAAGCAAACCCGTCAATATCAAGTAGACAATTAACATTCCACTCCAATTGCACACAAATGTACTATCAGTTGGATACAGTTACCATGAAAGGAAATTCTGAAAGTAGGAGACTTAGAAATAATAAATAGGCCATAGCGGAAATCGTGGCAGATCTCGCCATTCTACTAGTAATATTTAAATGACCAGATCCAGATCTTAAGCATCAAAAACCCTCAACATTCCCAAGATAGTAATTTCTCAAAAGGAAAGAAGTAAAACTGAACAAACAAAAGGTGAAAAGGATTAAGGATCTTACCATTCCCGACCCAATCAAATACTGAATGGTCTTCTCAACTTGCTTCATGTCTACTCGGCCAGAGAGATAAAGATATTTGTTAAGAAGGTCTCCGTGCCTGTTTTCTTCTGCTGTCCATGCCCTTGTCCATATTGCCCAAGAAGTAGGGCTCGCACCAGTCTCGTCTCGAACCCCATCTAGGGTATTAAGCATTGTTTGATATGTTGGAAGGGCTTCCTCGGTGATCATATCTCCAACCAACACAATGAAATAGTCATCAGGAATTTCCTTCGCCCTTTCTCTTAACTCCTTGACTTGATCATAAAACCCTTCGGACTCCGGTTCTGGCAGGAAATCTTGTGGCTGCCAACATTTCTCGACAGGCTTTAAAAGCCCCAAGATGTTATCCTCAGCCCAACCTTCTAATGATTTGAAGATCTCAATCTTTTGAGGTGGCATTGAATGAGTCACCTGAACATGTACCTCCCTTGGGGGCAAAGACGGCTTCAAATTTTCTGTCTCTCTGCGAGAAACAGAAGGGGAGTCAGAAATGTAAGAGAATATTTTAGATATCATAAAATCTTGCAGTCTCAGGTCATATAATTGTGCTATATCAGTTTACAAGATACTTAAATGTTCCTAACGAAAATACACTAATTACGAACAGTTGTATCAAAGAATAAGAAAGAAAACTAGGAACTGTTTTGTATGCAAAAAGGAAGTAATTGGGGAGTCGTGAAAATTCCCTGAAGAAAACTCGTCTAATACACTCTACTCTCTCTTCTCTTATCTCCATTCCCTCTTCATAACGCATGCACATTTAACCGACTTGTTATCAATCAACTAAGAGAAAACACGATAGTGCTTATAAGTATTATCGCTCCGCCCCCCCCCCCCCCCCCCCCCCCCCCCCCCCCCCTCCCCCCCCTTCCCCCCCAATTAGCTTAAACCCAACTATTTAATTGGATTATCATTAGGGTCATAAACATACCACTCATTCAAACTGATCTAAAAGTAAACACAACAATAATTAAGCTCTATGATCATTGCTAAAACTATCTGTGGATACTGCCATACGACTGTCAAACACTTTCTTATGACAGAGAACCGCTCGGTAAAATTATTTTCGGAGATCACGTCTTGAGTGCACTATTTGGAAAAACAATCATAAAAGGTTGACAAGAACCCAAATCAACCGCCATGATGATCCGCGAATTAGTACAAATAAAATATATAAGCAGGAAAATGGGCCTTTTCCCATTGGAGGACACTAGATAAAAACTTGCTTTTCTTGAAAAACAAGGTAGTCTTTGTGTGTGTGTCTTAAAGAGAGAGAGATTGCTTGAAAGTTTTCTTATACAAGTATGCCCACCAAGAATAATTAGGACCAAACCTGACCAACCACCACATGCTTTCAATGAACACATTAGTCAAATACACAACTACAAAATAAGAGCAGCGAAACAAAACTGTTACTTTTAGACACGAAAATATGAAACTCTAATCGATGTTTTAGGGAAAACAAATACAACAACTGTTAACTAATATGAGAATTTCCACATAACAACTGTACTGAAGAAAATTGTCAAATCTAAAGAGGGACAATCTAATAGCTAATATAGCTCAACATGTAGCTAGCACAAAGAAATACTAAAAACTCCCACCAAAAATACAATATTAAATATAGAAAAATTATGGTAAATAGCCATTTTTTGATGTATTAAAACAAATAGCCATCGTAATAAATTAAAAAAAAAAAAAAAAAAGCTAATACTCGTAAAAAAATGTATTAGATGACAAAATATTTGTAAGAAATTTACAACATAACAAAATTTAATTGCAGTTTTGGTTAAAAAAAATTATAACAAAGACTATTTTATTATTTGAAAATCCACCAGCAAGGTGGTCTACGTTTGCTACTAGCCCCATAATATATGTTTTAAAATAAATTATGGAAAGTGCAGAAATAAAAATTGATCAGCAGCTTGAATAAATTTAAATAGCAGCTCAATCATGTGAAACAACCATGAGTTTTTTGTTTGTAAATCCCACAACGGAATTTAGCCAAAAAAAAAAATCCCACAACGGAAAAAAGCTATAATAATCTTTCATATTTTTTGTACTTTTGTAAATACTAGGGAAAACCAAATAAAGACTATGACCAAACCATCTGATGCCTAAAAAAAAAACCCACAGAGATTCTTCTTTTTAGTAAATCAGTTACAATATTGAACCAGTCAACCAAACAGAACTAGTTCCGAGAGAAAAAATAAAATAAAAAACTAAAAATCATGCCTGTTTCTCAACTAATAAGAAATGAATATAACATTGATTCGGAGCCACAGAATGAACGGAGACAAATGCAAGATTCCATATGCATATTTCAGATCACATTTTATTTTTAAAGATGATTATCAGAGTTCAACTTCAATACCATTAAGAGAAAAAAAAGACAAAAAAAATGTAAAGCATGTGATCATCTGAAACTGAAAGATTTTATTTTTTATTTTAGTAATGTTTATGGCCTGACATTAAACAGGATTTCGATGCATGCAAACGGTAAATCAAATCACCAAATATATAAATTAATAAAAGTCGGTCACAAGCTGACATCTTGATATCAAATTACATAGATAAATTAAAAATACCCAAATCAGAACACAAGTGTAAAAAGAAAATGACAAAAATGATATAAAAGAAATACATGCAATGACATCTTCATGAGAAACGACACGCAAACACGTTCACATGCATATCAGACAAACATGCAGAGACTTAAAAACTAAACTAAAAACAGAAAAGTTAAAATTCAGAGAAAAAACTATCTACGCAACACAATCAAAATAAACAATTAAAAAAAAACGCAGGTATTAAAATTAACATAGAAATCGAGCAACCCAGTAGAGTTAATTCAAACCCAAGATTTAATCACAAATTGGAATAAAAACACAAGGACCCAAATCATTAAAACAGCAAAACGAGAATCGAAACAAAAATAAAAATAAAACTGAAATGAAATGAAAATCTAACTAAAACCCATGTGAATATGTGATTAATGTCTCAGAAATGCATTTGGGAAGGAAAAAAAAAACACACACACACAAACACAAAGGAGCGAATTATTTATATACTGACTTGGAAACAGAGTGTAGAGTTGAAGCCATGGAGACTCTGGGAGATCTGAGATTAAGGGTTTTAGAAGAAGAAGAAGCGTTGTGGGATATTGGGAAGCTTACGAGCGAGCTCAGTCTAGAAGCCATTTTTAGTTCCTTTGATCGTTTGTTTCTGCGTTTTCAATGAAGGAATGAAAATGAATGTGTGTGAATGAAATATGGCGACCCGGCAAAAGAAAAATAGACGATCTCGTTGAGACTTGCGAGAGAGAGAGACTTGGCGAGAAAAATGAGAGAAGAGAGAGAGAAAGTAGGCAATGTTGGGCAGAGAGAGAGAGACAGCGGAGGACCCATTAAAAGGACTTTCTTTGCAAAAGCCCATTGCTTTCTCATGTTATTACGTCATTGCCCTTCCAACTTCTTGTAAAAATCACATTTGGCCTCTTTTTGCAGCGGTGGCACTGTCCTTTACCCTCCTATGCAATCGGGTATCTTAATTTTTGTCTTTTTGGCAATTACCTCTTTAACTTTCAATTTCTTTGCATTTTGATGCAATTTCGTCAATTTCTGACAATTTTAGATGGAAATTCACATGTGACTCTCACATGAGGTCATTTTTTGGGGCATTCACGGCCTTTTGATTAAAAAAATAAGCTTGTGTTTGGAAAACCATTCTAGTCATTTGTGACCATTGCAAATGGTTTGAAAATAGTTTGGAAAATGGTTTGAAAAATGATTTGGAAAATGATTTGACTTTGTAAATTTTGAGGTAGTATAAATGGTTGAGATTTAAAGATATCCCCCCGTTTGCCCCACCCATTCTAACCATTCCATTCTATTTTTTTTACTTTTTTTAGTCCGCCAAACCGTTTCATTTCATTCCAATTTTTTCAACCATTTTTTTCAACTTTTCAAATTCTTATACAATATTTTTAAATCTCAACCATATATACTACCTCGAAATTTGCAAAATCAAATCATTTTCTAAACTATTTTTCAAATAATATTCAAACCATTTAGAATGGTCAAGAATGACTAGAATGATTTTCCCAAACACAAACATTGTATAGGGATTTGGAAAGTTGAAAAAAATAGTTGAAAAAATTGGAATGAAATAGAATGGATTGGAGGATTAAAAAAAGTGAAAAAAGTAAAATGAAATGGAATGGAATGGTTAGAATGGGTGGGGGCAAACGGGGGGTAAAAGTCCAACAAAAATAAAAAAGAAAAAAAGAAGGAAAACTCCCTTCCCCCTCTCATCTCTCATTCTCTGTTGTTGATTTCTCTCTCTCGGATGGAAGGGCGGCCAGTCGGGTTCTATGATGGGCGGTTTGAGGCAGAGCGTCACGGGCTCACGGCGGGTTTGAGGTTTGGCGTAGGACAGCGGCGCGGGGGTCGGGGTTTGAGCACGAATGTTGAAGATGTCAGTGCGGTTGAGGTCAGAGGTCGGATGGGTTTCTTTGGGTTTGGGTTGCCATGGGTGAGGGGTTTGTTGATCCACGTCGGATGCCACTGTGGGTTGGGAACTTGGGGTTCGTCGCTCTTCATCGTGGCTCCTCTCCGGATGCCGCTGTGGGTTGGGGTTTGTCGCTCTTCGCCATGGGTTCTTCGCTCCTTGCCGTGGATTCTTCGGTCCTCGTAGTTGGGGGTTTGTCGCTCCTTACCGTGGGTTTGTCGCTCCTCATCGTTTGGGGTTCGTCGCACCTCACTAGAATCAAGCGTGATGGGGGGTTTGGGTTTTGGGCTGTGAGTTTTAAAGTTGATGGCGATGGCACACGAGGGGTTGGGGTTTTGCCATTTTGATTTCAAATTTAGTGTTGGAATTAGTTGTGTATCTGGTTTTGATCTATCTGCAATTGGATGTAATTTTGATATTTTTTTCTCTGAAAAAAGTCACATTTCGGTTTTTGATTCTGGTTGTCGAATTCGGAAAAGATCTGATTTCGATTTTGGATGGTGTTTTGTCTTGTATTTTTTTTTGGGTTTTTTGCAGCTATGGCCCTCAACTTAGCGTGTTTGACAATTTGGCACTGCTTCTTTTTTTTTTTTTGGCATTAACCCCCTTGAATTTGAAAATCGTTGCAATTAACCCTAAATTGGATACGCCCGTTCGAAATTGGACGGAATGACCTCATGCCGCGCACGTGAGGAAGCGCGACGCTAGGTTCGCACGGAGGAGGGGCCAACGGGGCTGACCTTGCCGAACGGAGGGCAGTGGAGAGTCGCGGGCTGGGCTTTACGCGAATCGAGGTCGCGCAAGGGAGGCGCGACGCTCGCCGGGGTTTCGTCGTGGAGAAACTCGCCGTGGAGAAACGCGCAAGAGAGGCTCACCGGAGTTGGGAGGCGCGGCGAGGGGCCGAGCGAAGAGGAGGCGCTCGCGGGGGAGCTGGATCCGGCGAGGGGGCTTGGTCGGCCGGCGAGAGGGGGCTTGATCAGCCGGCGTTGGGGTTGAGGAAGAGAGGGAGAGAACGAGGGGGCTTGTTATAAACGCCCATGTGCAAATCACGTGCCAAATTCCGTCCAATTTCGAACGGGCGTTTCCAATTTGGGGTTAAATGTAACAATTTTCAAATTCGAGGGGGTTAATGCCAAAAAAAAAAAAAGAAGAGGTGTCAAATTGTCAAACTCGACAAGTTGAGGGGCCATAGGTGTAAAAAACCCTTTTTTTTTTCCTTTACAATTCAATCATTACCATCAAAATTTCCAGAGAAAAAAGAAACATAATCCAGTTTTGGGTTTCAAGAGATTACAAGTAAATCATATACTTGCTATTATTGATGCCAAAGTTGTAATTGAGTTCAATCTACTAATGAAAATGATGTTGGAGTTCCTAAGATCAACTGAGATCAAATGATTTTTTTTTTTGAAAGAATTTTGAAAAGAAAAGGTAAAGATAAACTTTTAATTTGTATATTTTTCTTTAATTTTAAATTAATTTTTAGACTTAGATTAATATTTTTCAACAAAATGACTAAATATGCCCTTAAAAACGAAACACATGCTTGTGATATGTGAATTTTCGACCAAAATTGACGGAAGTTAATGAAATTGCATCATAATACAAAGAAATTAAAAGTTAGAAAGGTAATTGCCAAAAAAAAAAAAACAAAAACAAATAAGGTATCCGATTGCATAGGAGGTTAAAAGATAGGGACTACTGCTGCATAAAAGCCAACACATTTTTACAAAATTGTAAAACCATGGAAGGATCTTCTAGTGATATATGACCTTTTTATTGATAAATTTGGTACTATAAATATATAAAATGTTATATTTAAGACTAAATAATACTTTACGGCAAATAGCAAAATATTTATGTGTTATTTAAAAATAGCGTTGGTTTTATCAAAAAAAACAAAAACAAAATAGCATTGGTTTCTAATATTTAAAAATAGTTATTCCCCTTATATTTCTTTAGACCATCTCTAAAGCACACAAATGTTATATTCAGCATACTACAAGATCAAAAGATTAATTAGAATTTTACCCCATGTTTGATTCCCCCATTCTACTCATTCAATTCCATTCTATTTTTTCATTTTTTTTCAACTTTCTTAATCCTACAATCCATTATATTCCATTCTATTTTTTTCTAACTATTTTTTCAACTTTTCGAATCCCTATACAATATCTTCAAATCTCAACTGTTGGTGTAAATTTGAACCAACAAGGAGATCCGCACCTCTAGGATATGATGTAGCAATGAAAGGTAAATTTGGTCGGCATTTAAGTCGAAAAAATAATAAACGAGAGAGAATTTTAAAGTGGTTCCGCCTTCCTCCGGAGTAATACCCTACGTCCACTGTAAATTATATTACCTAAAATTCCAACTCACCAACCTTTTCTCCAGTTTTCATATTCCCCCTTTATAGTTGAGGAATTAAAGTCCGGAGAAAAAAACATAGCGCACGATCTCCTACAAATCCGGAGTCATTATTGAATTAAATATTCGGTTATAAATGAACGGTTATCTCTCCCTAATGACTCGGGAATTGAATATCGTAACGGTTACTCAATCGCGAGTCTTACGGGTTTAATTACAAAATATCCCACGATCGGAGCTAGAAAAGCGAAACAAAAGAGATACCTAAACTACCACATGCGGACTTCATTTTCGATCCGGGGTCACCAGCTTCACGGGTCGAGCCCATCGTCTTGAGTGAAGCTCTTGCCTGCTCTCCGAGGCTAGCGTCGCGGGGATGGATCATCTTCGATGATCCACGGCCTTCTTGCTGTTAGTCTCTCTTCGAGGGTCTAGTCATAAAATCGACATTACCTTCGGTGGCGTTTCTCCTGCTTATCATTGCAGGTGTATAATTGAGGATCATCTTCAACGATCCTCGTCCCGTCTCCGTTCGGAGGAAGCTCCTGTGATGACATGACATTCTTTTCCTATTAGGATCGGGGGCTTGTGCTCGCATTAAATGTTCCTCGGAGACTCCGCCCTCGAGGCAATATTTACTAACGAAAAATCACTTACGACATCTGTCCCCCCAATCCTAAAGGTACAAATCGTGCCTCAAGGGATTTCTTCCTGGAGAAGTTTCCTTTCTGAGAAGCTGTAGAGTTGCGTCTTTTGATGGACGGGCATTTAATGCTCTGACATCTTTTGGGAGATTACCTTTGTTCGACGTGATTTGCTGACGTCAGGTCATGATTAGATTTCCTTCAAAAATCCCTGATCATCAGATGATAAGAGAGAGATGCGAATCGGAATGCAGGCTCGGGGGGAGGAGGCAAAAGGGCGCGAATGAAGAAGTCGGTTCTCGTGCGTCACTTCGCCTTCTTTAACACCTATAAATTCCCTATTCCTTTTTTATTTCAAACTTTTCGTGCATTCAAATTTCTCTGAAACCTCAAAAATTTTCAACTCCCTAAAGTCATTCTAAATTTCGTCTGATTCCTCTTGAATCTTTGCCAGAAAGCGAATCTGATCTTCGACCGCACTTCTCTTCTGACTCTCTAGTAAGTCTTTCACACTCCACCTCAACTCCCATTTTTCGAATGGTTTAGGGTTTTAGATAGATTTTTCGATTTTGAGACACTGATGTCGTCGCCTTATCCTTTTAGAAAAATGTCTGACGAATCCGTATCGTCTTCCTCCGGGGCTCGGTTTGGGTCAGAACCCTCATTCGAGCATACGTAGCCTTCGCCAGTGGCTTCTTCGTCGCCTTTGGTAGCGGAGATAAAGTCTCCTTTGGCCCTTAACCGCCTTCGACAATGGAGCAGGAGAAGAAGAAGAAGAAGTCCAGTATGGCTTTTGTTGCGCAGCTATCTTTCCTAGCGACCTTGATGGACAACCCAGCTTCGCAGTCCTACAGAGCTACGGCTTCGAGGCTAGTCTCGTCGGCTTCCGCTCTGCGGGTTGCCGAAGCCAGATTCGTGCAAGTGCCTCAAGCAACAGCTGCTCTTCTACCTCCACCAGATTCAACGACAATCGTGGTGGCTGAGGAGATCCTTGTGGTGCCCTCATCCATCATCGTCGCAGAGACTAAAGTCTCCTCGTGCACGAAGGCGGACGTGGAGTATGTGCGGAAATAATGTCATCTGCCCATGGACATAACAACCAGGACGATGACCGTGGAGGAACGTTTGAACTGTCCTCCGTATCCTCTGATGGCCTTCAACAAGCCCATCATGAAACACGAGCCCAGGCTGCCTCTGCATCCCTTGGTTTGGGAAATGCTCGCGTACTATAGACTTTTCCTGAGCCAACTGAATCCAAACGCCTACAAAATCATGGCGAGGATGCACATCCTTTAGAGGAGGGCGTTTGGGGTCAACCTCACTGCGGAGGAGGTATGCCATATCTACAAGCCCTCCTCGAAGAAGTCCGAGGTTGGTTACTTTTTCTTGGCTCCTTGGGAGAAGAAGAAGATTATGATGACCAACCTGTCCTCCTCCTGCGAAGGATGGAAGGATAAGAACTTCTGGGTTAGGGGTATCTTCGACCCATTTAATTCCGTCAGGGGAGCCCATAATATCCCGAGGAACTACAACGTCCCTGGTGAGTTTCACACTTAGAAAAATTTCTCTTTCTCTATTTTTAGTCTTCTTTATTGTTTCTTCTTGTCTAACCTCTTTGTGGTTGAATGCAGAGTTGTTTATTCAACCTGCGGTGTCAGGTGATCAATGGCGAAGGATCTTAGAAGCTCTCGCTCTCCCGGATGAAGATAGAGACGTTCGGGTCCTCGTCAACGAGGGAATTCTAGTTACCTACGGGTGGATTTCTACCCGTATGGAGTTAGACCCAGACCAAATCCGTTCGTACGTACCGGCCTCGAAGAAGCCCAAATCCAAGGTCGGGGCATCTTCAGCTGTGGTCGAAGAGAGTGAGGCTCTTTCTCTGAAGAAGTACACTTCCTCTGGGGCTTTGAAAAGGAAGAAGGCTGCCTCTTCTTCAAAGAGGTCAGCTTCGTCCAAGCTCGCGGCTACACTTGCTCTGTTATCGATGGAAGAAGCCGAGGTCGAGTCTTTTCCAGAACCTTTGAAGAGGAAGAAGAAGAAGACGAAAGACAAAGGAGTCAGAGCCAGCTCCTTAGAAGATGACTCCGTCGGATCCTCCTCCCTCTGAAAGTGAGGATGTTTTGACTTCCCAGACTCAGGTCGTCCCCGAGTCTGAGAAATCTCAAGCGCCCCCAGAGGCCCCCCCGACAACGATTCCCCAGGGAGGCTATTTTGATGTCGCAGTCGGGAGGCTCTGAGGGCTGCGGAGGAAATATTCTGCGAGGGTAGTTCCTCGGCTCCGAATATTTCTGTGAGAAGATCCTCCTCTGAGCGTGGAGAATTTTCTTATAGAGGAACAGGGAGATCTGACTCATCTGGAGTCAGATGCTCCACCGAAGCTGACTCCACCAGCTCCGGCACCGATCCAAACTATGCCTGGGTCGGACCGTTCGAGACCGATCATCCTTGATGAGGGTAAGTAGTTGCTACCTGCAAAATAGATACACGATATATTTTAAACACTAACATGTTTCGCTTTGTTGCCTTTGCAGATCATTTCTTCAGTCGCCTTGGGCGTTCGAGGCCTTCGAGTCCCGCGGCGAAAACTCTTCTTGTCCCCGAACCTTTCATCGGGGACAAGACCAAGGAAAAACGGCCCATAGAAGGTGATCTTCCTTCGGGAACTCAGCCCCTAAAGAAGATGAAGAGTCATGCTCGACGTGAGCATGGAGTGACCTCAGGCGGGGGTGTTCTGGAGGCCGAGTCCAGTGAGTAGCCAGTTCCATCGACCCCGGAGGCTTCTTCGCCGGCTGTAGAATCCACGAAGAAGGCTTCCACTAAAGCCCCCGATGATCCAGTAAAAGACTTCGTGGTTCCTCCAGCCGGGACTCTTTATGGTGAGGCATCTTTCAACTCTTGGGGTCGTTCCACTGGATCGCCGATCTTAGTCCCTTGCTGGACGAGATCTGGTCTGAGGAAAGCTTCCAGGAGTTTACCAAGGAGCCACTCTAGGCCGGCTATCGAGAAAGGAAGCGGATACTCTTAAAGGTAAGACTCTTTATACTTTCTTCGAAAATTTATAAGTCTTAGTCTCTTGATCCTATCCTCCTTAAACGATGTAGGTATTGCTCACGAAGGACGGAGGTCACATTTGCCAGAGGCCAACAAGCCCTTATCCACCTTCACGATGAAAACAAGAGGCTGGTCGCGATGCTCGCGGAGGCTAATGTCATTTTGAGCAAGGCAACTGAAACCGTGGCCTTAGCTACTGACAACCTGAATAAGGTAGAGGGTTATAAGAAGACCCGCGATGATGAGGTAGCCAAACTCCGAGAGGAGTTGCTTAAAGAGAGTGCATCCTGCGATGAGGCATGGAAGGCCCTCGAAGAAGAGCACCGAAATCACAAAGAGAACCTTCAATCTGAGAATATTGCTCTCGAGTTGGCGATAGAGGATGAGAGGGGATTAAGAGAGGCTGCTGAGAGCAAGCTTCAAGCGGTCGAGGGCGAGCTCCAAGAGGTGACCACTGAGCTCAAAATGAATGAAGCTTCCCTCAACGAAGCTAGGGCTAAGATCTGTACTGCCTGTAGCAGACTACAAGAAGAGCACTGCCTTCGAGAACTATGTCGAATAAAAAAAGGCAAAAGTGGCTCTCGGACTTGCAGGAAAGCCCCGGCTATCAAGTTGAAATGCAGCAGGCTACGTTCGAGGGCGCGAAAAAGGTGCTAGAGAAGCTCAATGTTCTTCATCTCGAGTGGAACGTCTATGACAAAATCAAGCGCCACTAGAACTAGCTTTCTCCCTCGGCCTCTTTTGTAATTTTCCTTTTTTTGCCTCGAGGTCTTCTAGACGCCCATATTTTGTAATCCCCTGATTAAATTAATAAAACTTAGTTTTTTATTTTCACAAAAAAAATTGTCTAAGTGTTTATTTCCTCATAACTCTAATTTTTTACTTTATCTTCTGCTGTTTCCCTTGGCTAACACGATCGAGTCCCTTCGGGATCAACCATGTAATCGTAAATCACGTCCTTTTCGAGGAACACCGCTTATCTAAATCATGCCCTCTTCGAGAGTCATAATCAAAGCAA
Source organism: Boehmeria nivea var. tenacissima (assembly GCA_018132145.1). Classification (NCBI taxonomy): domain Eukaryota; kingdom Viridiplantae; phylum Streptophyta; class Magnoliopsida; order Rosales; family Urticaceae; genus Boehmeria; species Boehmeria nivea. Next base: position 3,382,500 of record CM030874.1, on the reverse strand, counting down.
ATTAAGCGATTAACTAGACCGTTACTCGAACATAATTTTCTTCGAAAAATGTTTTAAGTCACTCTGGGTTCTTCTTTCTTCGAAGGATTATCCCGAACCAAGTCTAATAACCGACAAAATTTGTAAGCACCCTATTACTCGCATCGGTCCCCGATGCTTCTGAATAAAGCGTGGTCTCTTTACTTTTATGCTTAAGTGATCAGACTTAGCACAATTTTTACAAAAATTTTCTGAGTCTTTCAAACCTCGGGGTTCCCTCTTTAGGCATACCTAGGTCTTCTATCTTTTTCGGTGTATAGAATGGTTCTAGGAGAAAATCAGCCAAATGCTTCCCAAGTTAATCCCTGAACAGGTTAAGACCTTACAAGAAAAACTTTTGTGTGGTCGGAAGCTTCAACGATTAAGGCCTACGTAAGTCCTCCGGACTCACGCGTTCTAGCCATGCATGTATTCGAAGTACCTATAGGGCGCACATATTTCTTAATGGTACCCCGGGTGCCCCCCTGTCTTCTTGGGCGCCGCTTCACGGGCAAAAAGACAACCGAGGGTAGTGTTTATATGAATCATCTGCTTTGCAGTTCATTCCTTTATAGACCGAGTTTATAGTCTACTCCGCAGACGTTTTGAGTTTATAGTCTACTCTTCAGACTTTCTTTTTTCTTTTTGAAGAAACAAAAAATAAACAATTGATAACTAAATTTTGGTACCATAATTGCTGAACTTTCATTGATAATTGCTGAATTACAAATTACATAATATAAGAGGAAAGTAATTTACAAGTGAGGGGAGCCTACTGATAATATTTATTGAGATGCTCCACATTCCAAGGATATTTTATCGGTACTCCAGTGAGATCCGCGAGTCGGTATGCTCCCGATCGCATAACCTCGGTGATCTGGTAAGGTCCTTTCCATGAGTATCTGAGTGCTCCAGCTCCAGGCTTCTTGGCGTTTTGAAATACTTGCCTAAGGACGGTGTCCCCGACCTTAAACTTTCTTTCTCTTACCTTGGAGTTATAATACCTCGCCATGCGCTGCTTTTGGGCTTCTATCCGGATCTTAGCGACTTCTCTTCGCTCCTCGATGATATCTCTCTCTGCGGCCAAGAGTGAAGGGGTGAAGTGTTAGTTTCTTCGTCGAAGTTTTCATATTGAAACAAAGGAACTTTCACCTCAACGGGAATCATCGCTTCGGTGCCATAAGCCATGGAGAATGGAGTTTCTCTAGTGGTCGTCCTGGCCGTAGTGCGATAACTCCAAAGGACTAAAGGTAGCCCTACGGCTCATCGTCCTTTAAGTGTGTCGAGACGTCTCTTTAAGGTGATCTTGATGATCTTGTTGATGGCCTCAACTTGACCGTTACTTTGCGGATGATATGGTTCTGAAAAGTCTTTTGATGCCGAACTGATCATAGAGGTCTCTCACAGCCTGATTGTCGAATTACAGAGCGTTATCCGAGACTAAGGAGTGAGGGATCCCGAACCTGTATATGATATGTTCACGGATGAACTTTGACAGGTTCTTCTCAGTTCTAGTTGACAAAGGAATAGCATCGGCCCATTTGGTGAAGTAGTCCACTACCACGACGGCGAATTTAAGCCCTCGGGCGCCGTGGACAAAGGACTGATGATGTCGATTCCCCACTTCGCAAAGGGCCGGACAAAAGATAACCGTAAGCTGCTCTGGATGAGCCCTAAAAAGTGGAGAATATCTCCGGCACTTATCACATTTCTTCGCGTAATCGGCAGCATCTTACTTCATCATGGGCCAATAGAATCCCTCCAACAAAGCCTTGTGCGCGAGGGACTGTCCCTCGGCGTGATTCCCACAGACTCCATCTTAGATCTCGCTTAGGACTTGTTTGGCTTCCTTGTTGTCGAGGCATCGAAGCAGCAGTGTTGAAACTCTTCTCTTGTATAATTTGTCGTTTAACAGCAAGTAATATTCAGCATGGTACCTGACCCTCCGGGCATGTTTTCGATCTTCTGACAGCTTATCCTCCTTCAAGTAAATGATGATTTTGTCGATTCACGAAGGCTCTGAATCGATCGCTTCCACCAAGTCTTGCTTCGCGATAGTTGGTTCGGGGATAATCTCAACCGGGACTAGACAAAGAAGCTCGGCGTCTTTACTTGTCGCTAGCTTAGCCAAGGCGCCCGCGTTCAAATTATCCTCGCGGTCGATGTGTTTCACTTCGTACTTGGAGAAGTTCTGAAGCTCCGCTTTGACCTTCTCCAGGCAAGTTACTATTATATTATCGCGAGCTTGGAACTCGCCTGAAATTTGACTCATAGCTAATATCGAGTCACTGAAAATTAGAAGTGAATCTACTTGAAGTTCTTTGGCGAGTCTAAGCCCAGCCAGCAACGCTTCGTATTCTGCCTCATTGTTTGAGGCTTTCAATGTGAACCGCAAGGCGCTGCTGATACGATGATTCTCGGGGCTGATCAGCATGAGTCCCGCTCCTGAGCCATTCTCGTTCGAAGATCCATCCACGTAAAGTTTCCACTTTGGGAGCTCTATTTGTCGATCCCGATCCTTCTTCGAAGGAAAGGTGAACTCGGCAATGAAGTCTACTAGGGTTGTCCCTTGATCGCGGTACGTAGTTGGTAAAGGATGTCGAACTATGTCAACTCGACCGCCCATTTAACAAGTCTACCCGAGGCCTCCGGTCTACGCAGCACTTGCTTCATCGAGTGATTACTGAAAACGATCACCGGATGAGCTAGGAAGTAATGACGAAGCTTCATAGTCGAGACAATAAGAGCGAGTGCGAGTCGTTTCAGCTCAGGATATCTAAGTTCAATGTCAAGAAGGCGCTTGCTCAAATAATACACTGGCGCTTACACTCCAGCAACCTCTTTGACGAGTACTGAACTAACTGCATGCTCTGAAACTGCGAGGTAAGTAAAGAGCCTCTCCCCTGATAATGGCTTCGCCAAAATCGGGGTGTACCCAAGATAAACTTTGAGCTCTTAGAAGACTCGTTCACATTCCTCGGTCCAAACGAACTCCTTACAGCCACAGAGAATGTTGAAGAAGGGGAGACACTTATCAGTCGAACGAGAGACAAACCTGTTCAATCGTGAGTTTCTAGACTTCTTTCCCTCTCCGAGGGGACCCCATGTCAAGGATGGCTTGAATCTTTTTCGGGTTATCCTCAATTGCTCGTTGACTAACCATGAAGCCTAAGAACTTTCCAGCTCTGACCGCGAATATGCATTTGTTTGAATTGAGCATCATGTTGGTTTTCCAAAGATAGAGAAGGTCTGATCCATATACGTGACATGATGCTAAATCTTCGTACTTTTGACCATCCGCGTCTGTGAACGAGAGTTCGTTCGTGACACCTCGTGTGGGTCGCGAAGTTTACTTCGCGACTTGAAAAACACCTCCTAAAGGCTTCGGTTGCACCTCCTGGGCATAGTTCTTCATCGATCACTGAGACTGCCCCCAGGATATGGGTCTCCCGCGATCGTATGGATCTCGCCCTTGATCTCTCTATTGGGCAGCTTCCTTGTTTTGCGGTCTGCATCCTTGCGGTAACCCGCGAGCTTTCCTCTGCGGATGAGAAACTCTATCTCATCCTTCAAATCGAAGCACGTCGCGTTCGTGTGACCGTGAGCGTTGTGGAACAAGCAGAACTTGTCCTTATGCTTCTCCAGAACCTTCTTCTTCATTGGCAACGGGGGTCGAAAGTCAACCTCGCTTCGCGAGTTGACGAAGATTTTCTCGATCGTGACAGTAAGCTCGTGGTATATGTCGTACCGTTGTTTACGAGCTCGGGCCGCCTCGTTCCCTAGTCCTAAGTCGCGATGCCTCTTACCATCGCGGCGCTACTGGCTTTCTCCTGCGAGGGACTCCGCAGGTCTCTTCTTCTCCTTCTGTCAGTCCCCTTCGGGGTCTCCTCGGGAAGTCTTTGCAGCCCCGGACTTCTTTGAAGTTAAGGCCTCGGCGTTGATGTAGTTCCTGACCCGATCTAGAAAATCTGAGTACGTTCGCGGCGGTTACTTGTTAATTGAAAATGCAAACAGAGTATCCCCACAAACTGCAGAGTTCGGAGCCAGCAGCAGGGCATCATCAGACAAATGCCCCACCTCCACCGTAGCCTTAATGAATCGCTTCAGCCAAGTCTGGAGGGTCTCATCGTCCTTCTGCTTAATGCGAGCAAGATAAGTCGGATTCTTAAGGTGCCTCTGGCCCCTCAAGAATTGCGAAGCGAACCTCGCCCTCAAATCTTGCTAACTCGCGATTGAGTTGGCTGGAAGTCGATACCACCACCTGCGTGCTTTGCTCGCAAGGTGGTATCAAACAATTGGCACTTGATGGCGTCAGAATAGCCATAAGCGCGGCCCACGAGGAGTAAATCTCCAAGTAGTCAGAAGGATCCTCGGTCCTATCAAATAGGTTTACCTTGGTAGCCTGAGTCGATCGGGGATGAGGGCGGTGAGAATGTCTTTGGTCAGGAGAGTAAAATCCCCGTCCAAAATCCCATCGCGGGTAGTATCATCTAGGAGCCCTCGGAGACGTTCGATCTCCGCGGGCGAGAAATCCTGGGTACCTAGGGTCTGCCTGCTGGTAGCGGTGGTAGCCGACCCATCGCGGAGTCGGTCAACCATCGGGGATCGCACACCTCTGATGCAGACCATGGGTTGTGCGGGAGCACGCCTTGCTGGCTCCCGTGAAAGTGGGCCCAATCTGTCAAAGACAGACCCAGACTGGGCCGATTCTTCAGCTACGTCGACGGCAGGTCGTGAACCTCCGGCTCAAACCACCAGTGACTGTGCACCTCCAGTGCAGGCCGCGGGCTCGCGCGCCGTCGTATTCCTTCGTCTGTGGGGTTTGTGGGTCTCAGCATTAGACTCGTCAGTATTCTTCCTCCAGGTCGGTCACGGTGGCGCCTCTAGCGGCCACCTCGGCCGCAACCTTCTTCTGCTCTGCCTGGAGCCACGCCCGGAGCACATCCGCTTGCTCTCCATCAGTATGACGCATTAGGTGACCTTGGTTTTGCACCAAAGTCTCCATCATACCGCTCATCCACGCTATGAGCTCCCCCACGTTCTACAGTCTTTGCTCGATTTTCTCTTGCTTGGAAGTCATCGGGCTCTTTCCCGCACGTCTAGTCATCGGAGCCATTGAGCTCCGATCACGTGGAGCCAACGACGAAAACTGTAGAAAAACAAGAAAGAAAGGCAAACCGCCCTCCTTCTAGTTCCAATCTGTTGGTGTAAATTTGAACCAACGCGAGATCTGCACCTCTAGAATGTGATGCAGCAATGAAAGGTAAATTTGGTCGGAATTTAAGTTGGAAAAATAATAAACGAGAGAGAATTTTTAAAATGGTTCGGCCCTCATTCGGAGTAATAACCTACGTCTATTGTAAATTGTATTACTTAAAATTCAAACTCACCAACCCTTTCTTCGATTTTCGTATTCCCCATTTATAGTCGAGGAATTAAAGTCCGGAGAAGTAAACATAACGCACGATCTCCTACAAATCCGGAGTCATTATTGAATTAAATGTGCGGTTATAAGTGAACGATTATCTCTCCCTAATGACTCGGGAATTGAATATCCTAATGGTTACTCAATCGCATTTCTTACGGGCTTAATTACAAAATATTCCACGATCGGAGCTAGAAAAGCATAACGGAAACAGAGACCTAAACTACCACATGTGAACTTCATATTCGATCGGGGGTCACCAGCTTCGCAGGTCGAGCCCTCCATCTTGAGTGAAGTTCTTGCTTCCTCTCAAGGGCTAGAGTCGCGGGGATGGATAATCTTCGATAATCTGCGGCCTTCTTATCCGTCAATCTCTCTTCGAGGGTCTTGTCATAAAATCGATATTACCTTCGGTGGCGTTTCTCCTGCTTATCATCGCGGGTGTACAATCGAGGATCATCTTCAACGATCCTCGTCCCGTCTCTGTTCGGGGGAAGCTCCTATGATGATGTGGCATTCTTTTCCTATTACGATCGGGGGCTTGTGCAAGCATTAAATGTTTCTCGGAGACTCAGCCCCCAAGGTTACATTTACTGATGAAAAATCACTTACAACATCAACCATTTATACCACATCGAAATTCGCAAAGTCAAACCATTCTATATTATTTTTTCAAACCATTGCAAACCATTTTCAAACTATTTTTTCCATCCCAAGGAATAGGATGGAATGGGTGAAATGATCACATCAAACAAGTGTTTAACCTTTTTAAATATTATTTTTCTTTTTAAAAGTTAGGGTAATTGGCGCTGGAAGTCTCTATACTTTTAGTCTGTATACACTTTGGTCCTCAATCTTTTTTAATAGGCAAAAGTCTACCCTAATTTTTTTCTTTTGGCAGTCAAAGTCCAATTGGAAAAAAAGTATTAAATTTGGATGGAATTTCTCAAATGAACATCATGGGCCTTATTTTATTATCTATATTTCCCATAATAACCTTCTCTTCACAAAGTCATCATACCAACCAAACATATCAGAAAAAGAAAAAGAATTCAACTCTCTAAAATATCTCTTCTGAAATCAAAGAGAAAAATTTGGGCTTCCATCATCAAAAGGCATCTTAAAAAATGGGTGAGTTGTAAAAATAGGCCAAAATTAAATGTTTGTTTTAAATGATAGTCTGTGTTTCAAAAAATTAAAAGAATAGCCATGTTACGAATTGTATAACAGAAAAGTGTCATATAAAATATAACAAATCTATAAATATTTGTAAGATATTATTTAACACTTCAAAAAATAATTAGTAAAACTTGAAGTGTTACAAAACATCTTACAAATATTTACAGATGTGTTATATTTTATGTAACACTTTTCTGTTATACAATTCGTAACATGGCTATTTTTTTAATTTTTTGAAACATAGGCTGGATTTTGAAAAACGAATTTTTTTTGGCTATTTTCTACAATTTCCCTTAAAAAATTGAGTGAAGGTTCGCGAGCGGCGGTGTGAGGAGGAAAAATGAGGCTGACTTCACGGCGGCACAGTGGCAGAGCGACGGAGATGAGTTTAGTAACTCCCAACGGCTCACGGCAGAGGCTTCGGGCATAGCTTGATTTTCAATGAGGAAAGAGATAGATAGAGAGATGAACGAGAGAGAGTAATTTGATATGCTTTGAGGATGGATAGATTGAGATAAAGAAAGAAGGTTGGATGAGAGAGGAAGAAGAAGAGGAGAAGAAGAAGGGGAAGAAAGAGAGGAGGGGATGAGGGATTTCTCAAACCCTAAACCCACTTCCATTTAATTTCCTTTTTATAATGAAAAAATAATATTGGTGAGACTGAGAATATTGGCATATTTTGTGATTTTGGAATCTAATCAGGTTTTAGAGATTTGATGATTTTGTGAATATGAGATTATAGAGCTAATTGTTTGGAGTATTTTTTTAGAAAGAAATAAAAAAAAACCCAAAACAAAACAACTTCACTATTCCTGTAATGGGAAATGATAAAAAAAACCTGTTGGTAGGAAACGATTTAATAATTCTTATTGGTTGTAAATTAGGCTGTATGATTAGTAATATGTTTCTTGTCTTATGTATTCTTTTTCTCTTCTTCTTCCTCATTCGATCTTTTTTTTTCTTTTGGTTTTTTTTTTTCCCAAATTTGTCTTTCTTCGTTTCTTTTCCATAGACAAATTTCAAATTCCCCAAACCAACTATTTTGCAATATATAATCTATAAGAGTGGCACAAAAAATTCATAATCAGTGGTGATAAAAAGTTAACCCAGTTAATAGCAATTATCATCAAAGACCGAGTCTTCTACAATCACACTAACTCGAACAATCTATAATGATCAAATCTGTAGCAAGAGCGACTTTATCGAGAACGAAGAACAAAATGCGACGATGGTGGAAGGAGGTGGGCCGGAAGGAGCGACGGAGGATGGGGGAGAAGGAGAAGGACATGGTAGTGATGAGGAGGAAGCCATCAGATCCGAGGAAGGTGGCGGAGACAGAGCGGTGGCGGGGGTGGGGGGAGGAACCAGAGGGTGGAGGAAGGAATCGAAGGCGAAGGACTGGTGATTACGGACGGAGGTATGGTGGAGGCCGTGAAGGAAGAGCCAGGGCAGGCAGAGGCAGTGCGGTACTTATTAGGGCAGTGGTGTGGTTGCTGAATTCTATTTCTGGTGTTGTGTGGTGTTGGTGTCATTTGTGGTGTGAACGGAGAGTTACAACTCAAAAAGAGAAACACTTTTGTTTACTTTTATTTTTTAATAATATTTAAACAATAATAAAATGTGGCAAGGAGCATGTTATTTTTCCCACACTTTTAAATACCAACCAATCAAAATCATTTCCCATAGATGAGTTTTTAATATAGTTCACATGGCAGAAGTACCCAACAACTTTTACAAATTGGTATGATTATTAGGTTTGGCCATGATTTGAAAAATATTTCGTCTCTTGCAACGTGATGTATACTATGAGTGGCAATTTAATCATGCTAGTGTTTTACTTTAGTTTGTTCACAATTTGTTTTTTTTTTTTTTTTGAGTTTTTTTTTATAGTCACTTTCTTGGGTCTTGGAGAAGGGGGCGGGGTATTATGGGAAGTCCAAGTAAATGGACAGGTCACATGCTAATCATGTGAGTAACTCCGTTAAAACTTAACACTCCGTTGGTAATTGGACTGATGTTGCCAAAAGAATTTAATTGAAGGAGATTTTTACCTATTAAAAAAGGTCAGGTACCAAAGTGTATAGAGACTAAAAGTAGAGGGACCACGGGTGCCAATTACTCTAAAAGTTATTATAATTTTATAATTTATCATTTTTAAGTGATATTTACTGTTATGTACTATCAAATTATCAATAACAAATATAATATATCTCTTAAATAAAAAATATTTAAATTTTAATAATATTTATTGAATTTTTTTGTTTAGAAATACAAATGTATTGAAATAATATGAGACAACCAAATTTTTAAATGTATATAGATTTTTAAAAATATAACTTTTATGTAAAAAATAGTAACATAAAAAGTGGTCCATAAAAAATAGAAAAAAGTAACATATGAAATAAAAATCAAATGAATATTCAAGTTTGAGTATTTTAATATTGTTGTGGCAGTTTTGTAAATATGTAATGGCAATGTTGTAATATTGTATCGACATTCTTGTAAATTTGTGTTGATGCTAAAATATGGTACATGCTATCGTGTTGATGCTAAAATATGATACATGCTATCTTTGATGCCAAATTTAGCACAAATGATAGCACAAGCTAAAAATTATGTTATATATAGTATAACATTAGAGAGTCAATTTTGACTCAAATGTTAAATTTTAGTATGTTAGCACATGCATTGAAGATGCCTTTAGTAAGGGCTTTTTCATCATTTCTAATGGATAAACATTTGGGCAAGGGTTAAAAAGAAATCGTTTACATTCGCTTTGGTTGTTATAGAGTTAAGAAATTCTTATTCTATGCTTTTTTTGTAAGACGAAATTGATTTCAGTTTCTTGATTTCTTCAAGATAATTTTCCATTAAAGTAATGATTTCGCAAGAATAAGTCATTTTTTTATTCTTTGATTTGATTCACGATAATCTCTATATCATCGAAGTAAACTCCCATTAAATAAATGACAAAGTAACAATGAACCAAGTAGCTTAAAGACACCCAAAACTTCTTATGATGACACTTAGCTTTGGTATATTAGGTTATGTCATTTTAGTCAAAGTAGGATTTTATTGAATAGCAAAAGGCAATCATGCAGAAAAGCTAGTAGAACTCGTACACAGTGGCGTTTGTGGCCCCATGAACGTCACCGCACGTCAAGTATGAGTATTTTATTGCAATTATTGTAGATTACTCAAGATATGGGTAGTCCTTGCAATTCGATAACTGGAACTATTTTTTACTGTTTTTGGTTAACAGTTTCGGTCAAACTGTAACCGGAATAAAACGGTAACAATTAACCCTTATCGTTTTATTCTAATAATGGTTTGACCTTTATCGATAATCGTTTGGCCAGTTTTTTTTTTTGGTTCACCGATTTTTTTTTTGTTTTATAGTTAATTTTAGTAATTTGATTATAAATTTGTATGTTTTATTAAATTGTAAGTAATTAATTTTTAGTTAACAAAATTAGTTGAAACTATTTTATTTAATTGTTTAAAAATGTAATTAGTTCATGATACTTTTTTTTTTAATTTTTCCATAAATGTAATGAAATTATTTAGGGTATAATTGGTTAATTGTTATAATACAAATTTAAAGTACAAAAAATTAAATGAAAAGAAATAATTTATTATAGTAATTGAATAGAGTCATAAAATGAAATCCCGCCACTGATTAGTACTTTAGGATTCCAGGGGGTCATTTACATACATGTTATCAAAATAGTCAATAAGTCTTGAGGTATTGTCGATATTTTTTGGTATTTGTCGAGTTGCTTGATCATAATCTTTTGTTAACGTTATCATCTCGGCCATGTCAGACTTAAGTGACATCCGTTGTTCCTCAAGAATGCAACCGTAGGAGCTAAAAGCGGACTCAGAAAAGACAGTAGAAACATGGATGGCTAGGATGTCTCGAGCAAACCTCACGAGAATTAGAAACGTTCCTTGGTGTGCCTTCCACCATTGAAGGACGTGGAAATCAAGTTCCTCTATCTCCTTCATTCCATCTTTGACTATCAAATTAATAATGTGGCATGCATATTTTTGATGCAATAATGAGTCATGATAACCACTAACTAATGGATGCAAAATCTCTACGGCTCTATCGTTGAACGAAGTGTTGTCCATCGTGAATGCAATGACACAATTTTGTAAATTAAAATCCTCTAATACATTAATTATTCTAGTAGCAATGTTAACACATGTGTGCCTAACATCTAGTAAACGAAAACCTATAATGCATTCGTGTAAAGCTCAATCATTGTCTATATAATGTATTACGACTCTGATGTAATCTTCCCTAGCTCTACCTGACCAAACGTCTGAAGTATATACAACATTAAATGTTACCTTCTCCAACTCTTCACTTAGAGCAGCACATCTCCTATTGTAATATTCAGTCAAATCACTCATAGTTGTATTCTTAGAGATGGGTTGCTATTTTGGATATTGACTTCCAACGTATTCAATGTAGGTGAGGTGTTCTCATAAGCTAATTGGCATATTCGAAAACTAGTTATAATGACTTCGTTTTAGCGTGAAGTGACTTTTAAAGCTTGTTAGAGCTACAAATGAGTCCCTAAAACTTATTATAATATATTATATGTTCAAATATTCATTTCAGATCAAAATAATTTTGCTAGAGTCACTTCATAGCTAAAAAGTCCTTTAAAGCCTCGATTTTGAAAAACTAGACAGAAGGACTTTGTTTCAGCACGAAGTGACTTTTTAAGGCTTCTTGTGGCTCCAAATTAGTCCCTAAGACTTATTATAATATATTATATGTTCAAAAACTCATTTGAGATCAAAACAATTTGCTAGAGTCACTTCGGAGCCAAAATCCTTTAAAGGCTCTATTTCGGCAAAACTATTTATAATGACTTTGTTTTAGCGCGAAGTGAGTTTTAAGGCTTATTGGAGTTCGAAATTAGTTCCTAAGACTTATTATAATATATTATATGGTCAAATATGCATACGAGACTAAAGCAAATTTGCTACCGTCACTTCAGAGCCAAAAAAGCCCTTTAAAGGCTTGATTTCAGCAAAAGTAGTTATAATAATTTTGTTTGAGCGCGAAGTGACATTTTAAGGCTTGTTGGAGTTCAAAATGAGTGCCTAAGACTTATTATAATATATTATATGTTTAAATACTCATTTGGGTTTAAAAAAAATGGTAGAGTCACTTCGTAGCCAAAAAAGCCCTTTAAAGCGATTTTAGCAGAACTAGTTAATGAGTTATAATGACTTTGTTTTAGCGCAAAGTAACTTTTTAAAGGCTTTTTGGAGCTCAAAATGAGTCCCTAATACTTTTTATAATATGTTATAAGTTAAAATACTCATTTGGGATCAAAAAATTTTTGCTAGTGATACTTTGAAGCCAAAAAAACCTTTATAGGCTCAATATATTTAACTAATGCTTCCCTATGTGCATAGGGGTCGAAATTACTTACCTGGGCCGATGTGACAATAGTGTTGGCCTGCTGCCGACACCGTGTTAGACACTGCTGCCGCCCGTTCCTATTTAGCTTGGCACCTCTAATGGTGATTTTTTAGTGCCATTTTGCCCGTTAACGAGTTGGTGTTGAACTTCTTGAGGCATAATTTGAACCATGCCCAACGGACTTATGTGCCATCTTCTTGCACTTCATAAGCGTGATCAAAATATTGTCACACCTTGGAACGTAGTTTCTTCCTCTGATAATGCACCGATGGGGATGGGTCGTTCGTCGCCGCTGGCTCTTCGGGTACTCCTTCCTCCTCGAGTAGCTCATGTAAATGAGCCATAGGTGATGAATTTAGATCGACTTGATCTCCTGTGTATGTGAAGTTGGAAAATTCGTTTGTAGGAGCCCAACGTCGTTGAGGACGAGAAGTAGGAGTGCGCTCGACATCCATAATATGTAAACAAATATTTGGTAAATAAATATATTTTGTAAACAAATATTTTGTAAATAAATATTTCTAAACAAAAATATGAAAGCGTTAGCACCGGTTCTCATGACCGTTGCTTTCAAATTTTTTTTCCGGTCATTTTGACTGCTAGGCTCGCAACTACCTTTTTTCTTTCTTTTCTTTTTCTTTTTTTCTGTCTTTCCGATTGGGCAATTGAGCCCTTTTTTTTCGGATTTTCTGACCATTGAAGTGGCTCCAATTATAAGCCGTTGGATTTCCAATCCGACGACTCAAATCTCTTTAAAATAAAAAAATAAAAAATGGTAACAGTCGGATACTGTTTGTGGCAAAAACAGTAACGTTTAACCGTTACTATTTTGATACGGTAACGGTTAAACTGTTAAACGGTAACGGTTAAACCATTATCGTTTATCGAATTTACAAGTCTAGGTTTGGCTATGTATACCTGATGCACCGCAAGAACAAGACTTTTATGTTTTAATAGTTTCAAGTGAAAGCAAAAAAGCAATCGAGTATCCCTTTAAGACACTACAGTCTTACCAAGGTGGAGAGTACCTCTCTGAAAAGTTCATAGGGTATTCGCCATGAAATTGGATTATATTCTATCGGACTACGCTAGGAACTCCGCAAAAAAAAAAAAAAAAAGTGTGGTAGAGAGCATAAATAAGATACTACCATGTCCATGATGCTACACAACACTCCCATTAAAATTTTGGGAATGTATTTTACAAACAAAAGTCTACTTGTTGAATCTTATACTATCTCCGACATTTCTCTAACAATATTTTGGTTACTGGCCCTAACCTTGGTCAGGGTTAAATTCTTAAGCTTATCGTATCATTTTGTAGAATTTGAAAGCCTTTTATTTCGCCTGTTGATTAGTTTTATTTTCTTGGAGCGTATTTTTATTTTTGTCTAATGTTATAAGTAAATTTTCATCAGTGAACGTAGCCTCGAGGGTGGAGTCTCCGAGGAGCATTTAAAGCGAGCACAAGCCCTTGATCCTAATTGAAATGAATGCTACGTCGCCACGAGACTCTCCCCCGGACCAAGATCAGATGAGGATCACAGAAATGATCCTCTACCTTACTCTCACGATGATAAGCAGGACAAACATCACCAAAGATCATGTCAATTTTATGACCAGTGACTCGAAGCAGAATTTATTGACAAGAAGACCGTGGATCATCAAAGATGATCCGACGCCACGAAGCTATCCTCGGAGAAGAAGTAAGGACATCACTCAAGACGGAGTGCTCAACCCGCGAAGCTGGTGATCCCCGATCGAAGATGAAGTCCACTCGAATTAGTTTAAGTCTTTCTTTCCGTTCCCTTTTTCTAGCCCCGATCGTGGGATGTTTTGTACTACTCCCCTAAGACTCGCGATTGTTATAACCATTTTAAGGTATTCAATCTCCCAGTCCTTAGGGAGAAATAACCGCACCATTACTGTACATTTAATTTAATAATTAATCCCGAGATTTATGCGATCGTGCGTTATGTTTCCTTCTCCAAACCATTATTCCTCGCCTATAAAAGGAGAAACGTAGAGCTGCAGAAGGGGTTGGTCGAATTTTACTTGTAATCAGAGTATTTGAAATAACATTCCAAGTGGACATAAGCTATTACTCCGGAGAAGGGCTGACCTACTCTAAAAATTTCTCTCTTTTTACTTTTCCGACCAAAAAATTATTTTTCATTGCCACATCACTTTCAGAGGTGTGGATCATGACGTTGGTTCAAATTTTACACCAATAATTTGGCGCTTGAAGGAGGGCGTCTGCCCTTTCTTTCCAGTTTTCTATCCAGATTTTTAAAAGCTTTTCTGTCGTCAACCGTGATCGGAGATCAATGGTGCCGACGACTAGACGTAATGGGAAGAGCCCCATGACCAACGAGCAGGAACAGCTCGAGGAAAGGCTGCGGCACATGGAGGAATCCATGACGCTAATGCGCGGCTTGGTGGAGGCTTTGGTGCAAAACCAAAGTCAGCCGCCACTTCTTATTGACGCGGAGCAGGCGAATGTGCTCCGAGCCCGGCTCCAGGCAGAGCGAGAGAAAGCTGCGACCGAAGTGGCTGCCAGAGGCACTACCGTGGCTGACCCGGAGAAAGACTCTTCTGACGGGTCTGAGGCTGAAATACATAACCCCTGAAGCTGTAGAAATACAAAGGCGTGCAAGCCCACGGCCCACACCGAAGGTATGCGTCCGCCAGTGGTCTGAGCCAGAGGTTCGCGACCTGCTGTCGATGTAGCTGAAGATTCGGCACAGTCCGAGTCTGTCTTTGACAGACTGGGCCCACTTTCGCAGAAGCCAGCAAGGTGTGCTCTCGAACAACACGGCGAACGCATCAGAGGTGCGCGACCCCCGGTGGTAGACCGACTACGCGATGGGTCAGCTACCACTGCCACCAGTAGGCGGACCGTGGGATCCCAGGACTTTTCGCCCGCGGAGATCTAATGTCTCCGATGGCTCCTAGACGGGGAATTTTGGATGGGGATTTCACTCCCTTGGCCGAAGATCTACTCTCTGCCCCCATCTCCGATCGACTTAGGCTGCCGAAGGTGAGCCTGTTCGATGGGACTGGAGATCCTTCTGACCACTTGAGAGTTTACTTCTCGTGGGCCCGCGCTTATGGCTATTCTAACGCCATCAAGTGCCGACTGTTTGATACCACCCTCACGGGCGAAGCACGTAGGTGGTAGTACCAACTTCCTGCCAACTCAATCGCGAATTGGCAGGATCTGAGGGCGAAGTTTGCTTCGCAGTTCTTAGGGGCCCGGAGGCACCTCAAGAATACCGCATATCTCTCCCGAGTCAAGCAGAGGGACGATGAGACCCTCGAGGCCCGGCTGAAGAAATTCACCAAGGCCATAGTGGAGGTAGGGTATTTGTCTCACGATGCCCTACTACTAGCTGCGAACTCAGCAGTTCGCGAAGGTCCGCCGTTTGCGTTTTCTATCAACAAGAAACCGCCGCAGACGTATTCCGATTTCCTAGATCGGGCCAGGAATTACATTAATGCTGAGACCTTGACTTCAAAGAAGTCAAGGGCTGTGAAGACTTCCAGAGGAAACTCTGAAGAAGACCGACGAAAGGAGAAGAAGAGACCTGCGGAGACCCCTGCAGGAGAAAGCCATCAATCCCGCGATGATAAGAAGCATCGCGATTTGCATCCAGGGAACGAGGCGGCCCGAGCTCATAAACAACGGTACGATACGTACCACGAGCTCACCGTCTCGATCGAAGAAATCTTTTTCAACTAGCGAAGCGAGGTTGACTTCCGACCCTCTTTGCCAATAAAAGGGAATGTCCCGGAGAAGTATAAGGACAAGTTTTGCTTGTTCCATAACACTCCCGGTCACACAACCGTGAATTGCTTCGATCTAAAGGATGAGATAGAATTTCTCATCCGCATAGGAAAGCTCGCGGGTTTCCGCAAGGATGTGGACTGCAAAGCAATGGACTCACCCAATAGAGAGATCGTAGGCGAGATCCATATGATCACGGGAGGATAAGCTTCCAAAAGGCCGAGAACATGCCCGGAGGGTTAGGTACCATACTGAATATTGCTACTGGATGACAAATTGTATAGGAGAGAAGTCTTAAGTGGGATCCACGACGAAGTCGATGCAATACGCAGGGGGGCATCCTTCGCCTATAATTTATTTTCCTCTTGAACTATGTAATTTGTAATTCAGTGATTGTCAATAAAAATTCAGCAAGTTTGGTGCCAAAATTTTAGTTCTCGATTATTTATTCTTTTCTTCTTAAAAAAAAAAAGTCTGCATAGTAGACTATAAACTCAGAAAACCTGCAGAGTAGACTATAAACTCGGTGTATAAAGGAATGAACTGCGAAGCGGATGATTCCTAGAAACACCACCCTCGACTGTCTTCTTGTTCGCGAAGTAGAGCTCAAGAAGACAGGGGGACACCCGGGGTACCAGAAAGAAATAAGTGCGCCCTATAGGTACTTCGAAGACGTGCGAGGCTAGAATACGTGAGTCCGGATGGCTTACGTAGGCTTTAATCATTGATGCTTCCTGCCACACAAAGATTTTTCTTGTTAGGTCTTAACCTATTCGGCTATTAACTTGGGAAGCATTTGGTTAATTTTGGCCTAGAACCATTCTATACTTCGAAGAAGATAGAAGACCTAGGTATGCTTAAAGGGGGGAACCCCGAAGTATGAAAGTCTTAGGGAAATTTTAAAAAAATTGGACTTAGCCTGATTACTGAAGCATAAAATTAAAGAGGCAACACTCTACTCAGAAGCATCGAGGACTGACGCGTAATATGGTGCTTTCAAATTTCGTCGGTTATTAGATTTGACCAAGGTCTTCTTTCGGAGAAGGAGCTTGGTTCGCGATAATGCTTCGGAGAAGGAAGAACCCGAAATAACTTAGAGCATCTTTCAAAGAAAAGTATGTTCGAGTTACGGTCTAATTAATCGCTTAATTTGCTTTAATTATGACCCTCGGAGAGGACATGACTTAAATGAGTTGTAATCCTTGAAGAGGACGCGACTTTTGTTTACATGGTTGATCCCGAAGGGACTTTATCATGTTAGCCAAGGGAAATTAGCTGAAGTTAAAAGTTAGGAGTTGCGAAGAAATAAATACTTATACAATTTTGTGAAAACAAAAACTGTTTTATTGATATATTTAGGAGAGTACAAAATGTGGGCGTCTAAAAGACCCCGAGGCAAAGAGAGACAGAAAAAAAAAAAAGCTGATGAAACAATCATTGGCCAGGCGCGGGCACTTAACTTCCTCGAAGACGTTCCATTCAGGATGGAGAGCGTTAAGCTTCCCTAGTGCCATGTTAGCGCCCACGATGGTAGCTTATTGCATCTGGACTTGGAAGCCAGTGTTCTATGAAAGTCCGAGATCCATTACTGCCTCTTTGACTCAATAAAGTTCTCGAAGATAGCGCTCTTCTTAAAGTCTGTAACAGCAGTGCGGATCTTTGCCCTAGCCTCGTTGAGATCGGCCTCATTCTTACTGAGCACGGTGTGTGCGTCTTTAAGCTCACCCTCGAGCGCTTCTATCCTAGTCTCGGCCACTACTCTCAACCCCTTTTCTTCCTCGAGCGCCGCATCAAAAGCAGCCTTCTCAAATAGAAGGCCCTCTTCATGGACTCGGCGCTCATCCCTGACGGTCTTCCACGCCTCTTCTCGTGATGCACTCTCCTTACGCAACTCCTCTCAGGGTTTCGCCACCTCATCATCGCAGGTCTTTTTATAACTCTCCACTTGCTCGAGGCTGCCTGCCGCCATACCCATCACGTTGGTCGCTTTCTCAACAGTGACATTAGCCTCGGAGAGCTCCGCGATCAACTTTTGATTTTCCTCGCGGAGGTAAAGTAGGGCTTCTTGACCTTGGGAGAAGATGGCCTCCGTCCTTCGAGAGTAGATAAAATTTACTCTCACGATGATAAGCAGGACAAACATCCCGAAGATGATGTCAATTTTATGACCAATGCCTCGAAGCAGAATTTATTGACAAGAAGACTGCGGATCATCAAAGAGGATCCGGCGCCGCGAAGCTGCCCTTGGAGAGGAAGTAAGGACTTCACTCAAGACGGAGCCCTCGACTCGCGAAGCTAGTGACCACCGATCGAAGATAAAGTCTACGCGAGTTAGTTTAGGTCTTTCTTTCCGTTCCGCTTTTCTAGCCCCGATCGTGGGATGTTTTGTAACTACTCCCGTAAGACTCGCGATTGTTATAATCGTTTTAAGGTATTCAATCTCCGAGTAGGGAGAAATAACCTCACCATTACTGTGCATTTAATTTATTAATTAATCCCGAGATTTATGGGATCGTGCTTTATGTTTCCTTCTCCAAACCGTTATTCCTCGCCTATAAAAGGAGAAGGACGGAGCTAGAGAAGGGGTTGGTCGAATTTTACTTGTAATCAGAGTATTCGAAATAACATTCTAAGTGGACGTAAGCTATTACTCAAGAGAAGGGCTGAACTACTCTAAAAATTTCTCTCTTTTTACTTTTTCGACCAAAAAATTATTTTTCATTGCCATATCACTTTCAGAAGTATGGATCACGACGTTGGTTCAAATTTTACACCAACATCTAATTCTTTATGTTTTTTTTTTAATAATGATGATTGATTCAACCCCTTATCAAATACCTTGGTTGTATTTTTTTTTTTTAGAGATTTTTAAGGATTTAACCAAATTGTTGGCTAATTTTTTAGGAATTAGTCATAGTTTCATGAAATTAAGGAATTAAATATGATATGTTACACGTGGAACATATTATGTTATACGTATGTTACGGCTAAATCCTTATTTTGACATTCTATGATTAAATCCTTCAAACTTTACCTTTAAAATGGCTAATTTCTTAACTGGCCCTTTTTTTTATCACTTCACTAATGACGCCTAGTAATGTTAGCTCTTCTATTTTTCGCCATTTTATACACATTCAATGTTTAATAATTTACAAGCATGAATAATGGTCTAACTATCACCAATAACTGAAAATAATAATAACAATGTTAACATTAATATTAATAGTAATGACATTCAACATTATAAATTTAAGTTTTTATTTAACTTTTAGAGCATCTCCAATGCAATGATAAATTGATGTGCATATGCTAGCATTTAAGTGAAAATAATATTCTTCAATACAATATTATTTTCAATGCCAAATTTCACAAACACTAAACTTGATGTCAAATTTGACACCAATTATAACATAATGTCATATTTTAACATTTAAAAATGTGTATTGATTGGTTAAATTTTCATCATTAATTGTGAAATTCACAATTCATATTATGAAAAATGCTGTTATAGAAAAAAAAAAAAAAAAAGGCCGTGTTTCTTACTTTGGCTAACATTAGAGTTGTGCAATTAAATAATAATAAAATAATAAAAAATATCATTTAGGCAGTCTCTAATGCATATGGGCATGCCAATGCTGTATTTAACATACTACAGCCAAAATGCTATATATAGCATGAAAATCACACACCGTATTGCAATGCTGTTTTGCTAAATGAGATGGTAAATTTTAATTTTTTTAAAACATTAGTTTCTTTCTTAAAATGTTAATATTACTTTACAATATACCCTTATTAATTGATATTCATTGTTATCTAATATCAAACTGTCAACAAAACTCATGTATCTCTTAAATAAAATAAAATAAAATAAATTTTAATAATCTTTTGTTGAATTTTTTTTTTCATTAAGAATTACAAATATGTTGAAATAAAGTGAGAAAACAAAAAAATTTCAAACATATATAGATTTAAAAATGTGTTACGTGAAAAAATAATAGTACAAGGAATGTTTCATAAAAAAAATACAAAAGTGATATAAAATAAAAATTAAAAGATGTATTTAATTTTGATTATTTTAATTATTAGTTGTGTCAATTTGTTAAAACGTCAGTTAAATAAATAGTCATTTTGCATGATGTGTACAATTTCAAAAAATTTAAAAATTAACCATAAATAATTCCTTACACATGTAAAAAAATTCTTACATGTGTAAGAAATTTTTAAAATGACTATTGTTTTAATTTTTTGAAACTGACTATTTTTTAAAATCATAGTGACTTTTTTTTTTTTAATTTCCTTTTTTAAGTATGTAATTATATTATTGTAATGTTGTAGCATTCTTGTAAAATTGTACTCAATGCTAAAATATAACACATGCTATAATTAATTTAGCATCAGGATAACATATATTAAAGTTTATGCTATACATAACATAACACAACATTAAAGTTCAAGATATTTGTACTCTAGCATTTGATATAACTTGTGCATTTGAGATGCTCTTCAAAACGACACTAGTGCATGTCAAATATAACTTCTTTTTTTTTTTTTGCCAAATTTGATATTAATAATGACATTTGCATTGAAAATTGTTTTAAGCCTAATTTGATCCCATTTTGAGCGTTTCAATTCAAACATCATTAATCAAGATTTCAGTCCCATATGGAAGACAATTTAAAGCCCCAAAGTAACTTATCTGACAACATCACCAGGTCATAAGTTCTAGCTAAACTTACAATCTACATGTGATTGATCTGGAGATATGTGAATCGACACCGTCAAATATCGGCCAAAAACTGGGACTATATTCAAAAGAAACCCAGAAAGCTATAGATACTTTTACTAGAAGAAATTGATTTTTACATGTGAGAGCCAGCACATGAAAAGGAACATCAAAAAGGGATTCAGTTGCATGTGAAACTCTGCTGGCCCTTAATAGCAGAACTGGTTCCAGTAATGGCCGTGACGAGCTTTAATTCGCGTTCAGGTTAATGCTTTCACCAGCAGGTGGTAAACACCTTTTCGAAAAAAAAGCAGCAATGCTTTTGGTTCGGCCCGAGCTCTTTTCTGTTAATGGACAAACAATGCACGCTCTCAGTCACCAAATTACTGATTTCAGGTGTCGGTTGGAGCTATTTAATAGACAAAAAGAATGAACACGCACCTGGTGATACTGACAAACCAAGTTTCTGCAAAACTTCTTTCTTTACCTGCTCAACGAGATTGAGATATATTAGTGAATC
Source organism: Boehmeria nivea var. tenacissima (assembly GCA_018132145.1). NCBI lineage: Eukaryota > Viridiplantae > Streptophyta > Magnoliopsida > Rosales > Urticaceae > Boehmeria > Boehmeria nivea. The sequence continues at coordinate 3,361,405 of CM030874.1, read as the reverse complement.
AAATTTATTTTCAGCAGATGTTTGATTCTAGCTTCAAAGTACACTACGTATCTTAGCGAATGAAATTGCTTGATGATCCGGGCTGTTTATGTAACAGAAATATGAAAGTTTAAAACAGTGAAACCATGAAACTGGGGGTATTTATCATTAGAACTTCCTTGACAAAGTAGCTGTAGTTTTTGTCATATTGAGAACAAAAAACTCTTAACATTATCTAAAATTCCACACAATGAAGTCAAAAAAGGGAAAAGAAAGCTACTGGAAGAACCAGATTATTGAGCAATGTGTTTATTTAGCTGAGCTTTGTTCCAGCTGTCAATGCCATCTGTTAGGCTTCTAGACTTAGTCCAAGAACTGCTCTAGGCAGTTAGAGACAGTTACAATAGTTCTAGCTTTCTCCTTCTGTAAAGCCTCTCACAGGATCAGATTTTTTTTCTTTCAAATTCTAGCTTGGTATCTAAAACAGGCACTTTCTTAATTCAATTCTCATAGTTTTTTCAAGCTTTTTCTGAGTTCATCAATGGTGTCTTGTTGAAAAATTGACTGAAATTAATTTATTTCTAGGAAAAAGAAAAAGAAAATAAAAAAAGTAACAAGGCTATAAGCCTTTGACGAGGCCGTGGGCTTAAAACCCAATATGCTTGTTAGCCTAGTCATATATATATATATATATATATATATATATATAGATGTGTGTGTGTGTGTGTGTGTGTGTGTGTGTGTGTGGCTATAGAGAAGAAGTGAATGAGCAGCATGTGATTCTATCCTCGATTCTCCACTTTGTCTATCTATTTTATTCTTTCTACAATTCATTGATCATTTTCCTACATCAACTATTCGCAACAGATACAACAAGTGGTTGCTCGAAGTAATGCCAAATCTGAGTTCTCTCCTCTACAGTAGCGGAGCTCGTGGCTCCATTCATTATTCGCTGAACTTGACATTTCCCTTCCCCAAACATCCATTCTTGCTGAGATAATGTCAGCGCCAACTCTCTTGCTTCGAACCCGTGTTCCACACCCAAACCAAGCATATTAAGATTGATGTCCATTTGATCAAAGAGTGAGTTCATAGCAAATAACTTGATGTGCACTCTGTTCATACTAAAAAACAAACTGCTGAAATTTTGACCAAGCCTATCACCATCCCATGTTTCGAGAATTTTCGAAACAAGCTCTGGCTAGTCCATCCTAGCTGAGCTTGAGGGAGGATATTGAGCCACGTGTGTATTTAGCTTTAGCTTGTGTGTGATATGCTAACAAACGTAATTGAAAGATAAAACAAGGAAATAATCTGGAAAAAAGAGGAACTAGCAATTATATTGATAACTTTGAGCAAATACTCAGATCTGGGAACATCACACACCAAGCATTCGAGAGGCTTGGGACTCTCCAAAACGAGCAAAGCTCAATACAAAAATGATCTTCGATATCCCCCACACGCACACAACGTGCTCCCTATATCCCCTACAATCCTAACCGAAAATATTCCCCATTACACGTCACTAATTATTTGCTATGAAAAGACAAACTACCCCTCACACACTCACTCTTACATCAGCCCACTACACCTCAGCATTACGTGTCATGTTTCCCTTACGTCTCGCATAGGTGAAACGGACCTGAGGTCTAACATTACCTTCCCCCCAAACATTCACCTTGTCCTCAAGGTGAAAAGCAGGAAACTGAGATTGGATTGCCTGAAAATCCTCCCAAGTAGCTTCAAACTCTGGCAGATTCTTCCACTTCAGCAGCACCTCAACCTCTCCTGGTTTTCCTCCCGACCGAGGACGAACACCAAGTAAGGCTTCGGGTTCCACGAGCAGCTCTAGCTCCGAGGACAACTGAGGGGGAAGCAGAGGGGATGAAACATTCACGCCGTGAGCACGTCGAAGTTGCGAAACATGAAACACGGGGTGGATGGCCGCCGTATCCGGAAGTTCCAACCTATATGCAACCTGACCAACGCGTTGAGCAACTGGAAACGGTCCGTAATAACGCGCAGCCAACTTCTCGAAACGACGACGGGCTAACGAGCTTTGCCGATAAGGTTTCAACTTCAAAAAGACCCGGTCACCAACCTCAAACTCCTCATGGTGCCGTTTGGTATCAGCTTGAGCCTTCATCTTCTGTTGAGCTCTTAAAAGATGCATCCGCAGCTCGTCCAATATGTCATCTCGATACTGCAGCAGCTGGTCCACCTCAGAAACCGTCGCCGAGCCTCTCTCATAGCGAATGAGCATCGGGGGGTCGCGGCCATAAAGGGCACGGAATGGAGTGCAACCTGTCGAAGAATGCTTAGAGGTGTTGTACCAATATTCTGCCCACGGCAACCAACGGGCCCAAGTTCGGGGTTGTTCGGAAGCAAAACAACGGAGGTACGTTTCCAAGCTCCTGTTAACAACCTCCGTTTGTCCGTCGGACTGTGGATGGTAAGCCGTGCTTCGCTTAAGAGTGGTCCCCTGTAGCTTGAACAACTCATTCCAAAAGTGGCTCAAAAATATCCGGTCACGATCGGAGATGATCGCCTGAGGAATACCGTGAAGTTTGACCACCTCTTGAAGGAAGATAGCAGCCACGGACTTCGCAGTAAAAGGGTGTTTCAGCCCCACAAAATGGGCGTACTTGCTGAGTCGGTCCACCACGACGAGAATAGTGTCTACACCCTCCGAACGAGGCAGCCCCTCGATGAAGTCCATGGTAACTTCATCCCACACCTGAGCCGGTAATGGTATCGGCTGTAGCAAACCAGCAGGGGTTGCTGCGAGGTACTTATTGCGCTGGCAAGTATCACACTCCCGGACAAACTTGATGATGTCCCGGCGCATCCCTACCCAAAACAGCTCTGCAGCCATCCTCTGAAAAGTCTTAGTCTCGCCCGAGTGGCCCCCCACCGGCGAACCATGAAACTCCCCGATGAGCTGGGAGATCAACGATGATGTTTGAGGGATAACCAGCCGCCCCTTATAATAAACCAGCCCATTCTCAAGAGCAAAGCCTACGTGCTGATGGGAACCCGACTCAATGTCCTGGCGAATTTTCGTCAAGAACTCATCTCCTTCAATCTCTGCTCGCAAAACCTCCCAATGTGTCCATTGAGGGATAGACATAGCAGCACATTCAGGCTGACCAGATACGCGAGACAGCGCATCGGCTACTCTGTTGCTAGCCCCACTACGATATTGGATGTCAAACTGATATCCCATCAACTTCGAGATCCACTTTTGATACTCAACCCCCGCGATTCGCTGCTCAAGCAAAAATTTTAGGCTTTGCTGATCCGTCCTAACAACAAACCGCCTCCCCAGCAAGTAAGGCCGCCATTTGAGGACAGCAAAAACGATAGCCATAAGTTCCTTCTCGTAAATGGGTTTCAACCTGGTTTGAGGCCCGAGTGTTTGGCTGAAATAGGCCACCGGACGTTGGCCTTGGATCAGCACTGCTCCCACTCCAAACCCCGACGCGTCAGTCTCGATAATAAAAGGTTGGGAGAAGTCTGGCATGGCGAGTACCGGAAGAGTGGTCATAGCTCGCTTCAACTCTTCAAACGCCTTGGTCGCCGCTTCACTCCATCCAAAGCGATCCTTCTTGAGTTGTTCGGTCAAGGGATGAGCCAAGTGTGCGTAGCCCGCCACAAATTTTCGGTAATACCCCGTCAACCCCAAGAATCCACGCAACTCCCTCAAATTAGCCGGTGTTGGCCAATCGAGCATGTCCTGAATTTTCGAGGGGTCTGCTGCCACTCCAGCTCCTGAAATGATATGTCCCAAGTACGCCACTTGAGACTTGCCGAACTCACACTTCTTTTGGTTGGCGTACAGCTGGTGTTGCTTAAGTAAAGCCAGCACTTGAGACAAGTGTTGTCGATGGGTCTCCTCGGTTGGGCTATAAACCAAAATATCGTCAAAAAAAACCAACACAAATCGACGAAGGTGAGGGCGGAATACCTCATTCATGAGCGATTGAAAGGTCGCCGGAGCATTAGTGAGCCCGAATGGCATCACGAGAAACTCGTAATGTCCATCATGGGTGCGGAATGCCGTCTTCGGAATATCCTTCTTCGCCACTCGTATCTGATGATATCCGGACTTGAGGTCCAATTTGGAAAAAATTGTTGCCCCATGCAGTTCATCTAAGAGCTCTTCGATCACCGGAATGGGATATTTGTGAGGCACAGTGGCTTTGTTTAAAGCCCGGTAGTCAACGCAAAACCTCCATGACCCGTCCTTCTTCTTCACCAATAGTACGGGGCTTGAGTAAGCGCTGTGGCTGACCCGAATAATCCCAGCAGCAAGCATATCTTGGATGAGCTTTTCGATCTCGTTCTTTTGTACATGAGGGTACCGATAGGGACGAACACTCACCGGCGGACTACCCTCATGCAGCACAATCTGATGCTCATGTCCTCGGTTCGGTGGCAACCCCGCTGGCATATTAAAGACCACCATATGTTCCTCGAGAATGTCCTGTAAAAAGGGTGGAGCCTCCTCCGGCCACTGCTCCGGCCCCGAAAGTTGGGTCAGCTCCACTAAGAACCCCGATCCTTCCTTCTTAATGGTCTTCAGCATTGTTTTCAGCGACACCAGCGTCCTACCCAAACTCGGGTCTCCCCGCAGGGTGATCGTGTCGGAGCCGAGGGTAAACTTCATCACCTGCGTCTTCCAATTGGTGTGCGTCATCCCCAAGGTTTCTAACCATTGTACCCCCAAAATCACATCCGAGCTACCCAACCGCAAAGGAAGGAAGTCCTCCACAATCTCAATCCCCTGTAATTGGAGTCTAACCCCCTTGCATAGGCCCTCGCTTTTCACCGAATCCCCCGTGCCCATGGTCACCCCATAACTTCCCGTCTGCGTCGTCGGCAACTGCAGCTTCTGGACCAGCTCCTTTGAGATGAAGTTGTGGGTCGCGCCCGGGTCAATGAGAGTCACAACCTCTTGGTCTCCGAGGACGCCCTTGAGCTTCATTGTTTTTGGAGATGTGAGGCCGGCCACGGAATTCAACGACACCTCGATCATCTGATTCATTTCCGCCGCTTCCAGCTCCTTTTCTGTCTCTTCGACCTGGTCACTCTCCTCGCCGACCGAGTCGCTCTCGTCCATGGTGAGCAGTACGCTCAACTCCCTCCGCTTACAACGGTGGCCAGGCGACCACTTCTCGTCACAGCGGTAGCATAGTCCTTTCTCCCGCTTCCTCTGCGCTTCAGATTCCGAGAGTCGCCGAACTTCGCCGGCCGGCGTTGCCGCCGCGCCACCGGACCCGGTCGGACGATTCCCTTCAGCTCCATGGTTAGTTGGTCGCGAAGCTCCCATTCCTCGATGGCCAGAGAACCCACCGCTAAACCTCTGACTCTTGGCCAAAGCTATCTTCTCTTCAATCCGTTGGGCCAACTCCATGGCCCGGCCCAAATTGTTGGGCTCAAGGATTCGCAATTCCACTCGGATCTCGGGCTAGAGCCCATTGATGAAGCTGCCCAAGGCAAGCTCATCTGAGATATTGTCGAGTGGGGCTGAGAGCTCGATAAACCTCCGGCGATAATCAATCACACTCCCGTCTTGCTCCAACGCCAGCCACTGCTCATACAGCGAGCCCGTTCGAGTGGTCCGAAATTGCTTCAGTAGTCGAATCTTGAGCTCCTCCCAAAGCACGATCGACCTCTTCTTGTCCTCCCACTGATACCACAACAGGGCATCTCCCTCAAAGGCAATCACCGCCGCTTCAATTTTCTCGTCGTTCATCATTTTGTGGAAGTCGAAGTACCGTTCCGCCTTAAGAAGCCACCCATCGGGGTTAGTCCCGTCGAAGGACGGCATTTCGAGCCGTCGGAACCGAAGATCTTGCCGGTGGTGTGGGGTCGGAGGCGCGCCGCCCGTCCCCTGCTGCATCGTCGGGGAGTTTCCCCGAGCTTCGCTGTTGGTCGCGCTCTGAAACACTCCGGACTCCTGGAATTTCTCCGCCGCCATGGGCATACCCGGCCCCCCGTCGCCATGGAGCTTCATGAAGAACTCCATCTGCTTACTGATTTTGAGCATCTCCTCCTGTAAGGATCCGAACTCCCGTTGCACGTCCTGGTGGTTCTGCTGCAGCTCTTGCTGCACCGCTCCGAGTGTCTCCTCCACCTGATCCACCCTCTGAGACATCGTTCGAGTCGCCATCTACCAGGTTCTCACTGCTCTGATACCACTTGATATGCTAACAAACGTAATTGAAAGATAAAACAAGGAAATAATCTGGAAAAAAGAGGAACTAGCAATTATATTGATAACTTTGAGCAAATACTCAGATCTGGGAACATCACACACCAAGCATTCGAGAGGCTTGGGACTCTCCAAAACGAGCAAAGCTCAATACAAAAATGATCTTCGATATCCCCCACACGCACACAACGTGCTCCCTATATCCCCTACAATCCTAACCGAAAATATTCCCCATTACACGTCACTAATTATTTGCTATGAAAAGACAAACTACCCCTCACACACTCACTCTTACATCAGCCCACTACACCTCAGCATTACGTGTCATGTTTCCCTTACGTCTCGCATAGGTGAAACGGACCTGAGGTCTAACAGTGTGCCAGCTGTAAATTCCATCTGTTAGGCTTCTCAGAGTTAGTTACTGAACTTCTCAGAGTTACAGTTACAACCGTCTTCACTTTCTCCAACCATAAAGCCTTGTATAAATAATTTATTGTAAAATTACGTGAATCAATACAATCCATTTTTTCACAAAATCAGTTTTTCCTAATCAGCCTCCCTTATTCTCTTATATTATAGCTCAAATAAACCAATCAATTAGAGTTCTTCAAAAAAATTAAAAGCAGCTAAAAACTTCAGGTATAATGGAGAGGATCAGAGAAAACCGTATTTTATGCCTGAGTTTACTATATAATTGAATAATTTGGACAAGAGTTTTGGAAATTAGTTTCAAACCTGCCACCTATTATCCACGAACTCTGATATCTCACGCACTTTATTCCTTAACTGAGACTTTGAGAAACCAGGGAACTTCTGTTGCAAACCTTCAGCTAACTTATGGATACCCTGCGAGCACGACTGAATACCAGACACCTGAAAAATTGCAAATTATTGTGTAAATAAAATAGAAAAATGCAAAGGGAAAGTAAAGTTCCAAAAGCTCCTAGAGAAGTGTGTAAGGTCAACGGAATATTGGCAGCTTACTAGTGTACGCAAATCTGCATCTGGTAAGGAAATTGCAGTTGAAGATGGTGTAGCAATATCCTTGACACGTGGAGGGCACACTTCTTGATTAATGTCTTCCATGTTATCAAGCGAGATCTCTATAAGTGAGCTACCAGGAAATAAGCGCATGCTTAGAGCCTGCAAGCACATCTGTTCCAGCTTCAGAGTACCCACGAGATCTTCGGCTTGTAAAAAAGGGCCCTTCTCATGCATCAAGTTTGATACAATCAAAGGCTGATTTTTCCTCAGAGCATGTTCTGTCAAACTGTTCAAACTCTTTTGCTGCCGAAGCAAAGCACAGAATTCCTCACTTTCTAAGCCAGGTGAGCTCTTGGCCTCAGCTGCGACATCAGCATCCATGCTGTCAACTTGTACTCCCTGAGTATCACACAAGATTCTCAAGTAATAATTGAGTAGGTACAGAATGGCGTAAGGTGAGTTATTTACAACAGTAATTGGAGTCAATTTTAGATCACCAGCTTTGGTACAACAGAACACAGAATAGTTATTGATTAATGGTGTCAGAATCGGCAAAGCTACAAAACGCAATAGATTTAACTTTGAATAGCATCGATTTGTATATGTTATTTCGTAATTGGTTCTTTTCAATCTTAAATTCAGGACTCTGCAAATCTCTTTTTTTCATCCAGCCATAGTTGGCTGTGATAGCTCATTTATGTTACAACGAGATGGTAATGAAGAAAACCTTTTAAAATTCATATAAATAAACTAGAACCAAAATAATAATATAACCTCAGCCAGGGTTACAGATTGATTAGCTGGCTCTATAATTGAAGCAAATTAGGATAGATGTTATATCACATTACAGAAGCATAACTAGAGACCATCCCTCCAAATACAAAGATAAGGAAATAAATCACACCGTTTGTAGCAGTAATAAGCATAACCAGAGCAGTTAAGAGTGAATTAAACATAAATCTACAATATAATGGATAGTATTGCAAATGGCAAGTGACATTGCAGTATTTCGATGACCTAAAGATAGCGAAGTGGAAATTCATCAATAGAAGGTGTTGTTGACCACAATGAGGAATTTGGTAAAGGAAAAATATAAAAAATAAACATTTTCAGATAGAAGATTCTTTTAGAAGACATAACTGAACAATCGAAGATTCTTTTAGAAGACATAATTGAACAATCACTAATAAAATAAGATTGAAGTGAACTGCAGCTTTTAAAGTCTTTTTTTGGTACCAACTGCAGCTTTTAAAGTTGAACATCCAAATTTCTCACCTCATTTTCTGAAAGATACCCATCCGGAACAAAAAAACCATCTTCACTGTCATCTCCATCATCGGCTTTTGGTCCTCCCTCCTGTAAACTTTCATTTTCATCATCTTTATCACAATCTGAAAGGCTCTCACCAGGATCCTCCTGAAAGAATTAAAAGATTAAAGAGCTTGCTTCAATATTCAAAGAGCATAAGCAAACTAAACTAAAATAAAATAAAACATTACCTCTTCCCACTCCTCATCACTATCAACATCATAATCCAAGTCAGGGTCCATTCTAAAAGGATGTCGAGGTCCGACAACTTGGCTGAAAAATACATTAAGAAAGATGGTTCAATTTAAGATCCTCCTTCTGGAGATACAATTATTACGCTCTCTCGCATTTGATCTAAGATAAATCTTGGAAAATGTGATTTCTAGACTGAAAATTACCTCTTATTGGGCCATATACCGTAAAAAGCAGGTCTGTGGCTCTTGTCAAACTGAAGCAACTGCTTCCCACGAATGAACTTCTTGACATCAGGAAGAGAACAAGTTGCATTAGTCTGACATGATCTATCATCAGAAACACATTCTCCAAATTCATCTACAAGTTTATCTTCTTCCAACTCATCTATCGCAATAACTTGAGGTCTACTTGTGGTGAGCTTAAGCTGCTTAAAAAGTTCAGTCTTAGGCTTTTGACGTCTGCCCCAGTGCTGCTTTCTGTTTGAATGAATAGAATGACCTAAGCGGCGCCATGAAAACAAGTGTTGTCTGCAGAGTATAAACACCTTAGTCATTTCAATTTCATAAGCCTGAAGTTGTACTGAATGAGAGGAGAAAATGAAATTTACTTGCAGATTTCCTCAAAGTTCATATTATCATTTGATAAAAGAGAAGAATCCATTGACTGAGTAACTGCCTCGGGCACTTTTTCAATCCTTTTACTTGATGAATCAGTTGTTGGTGCTTTAGTAGGAGACTGGTCAGTCTGCAACGGACTGGTTTTGCTTCTCTTGATAAAACGTTCCATAATTGAAGCTTGCTTTTGTATAGAAAGTCGTTTTTTAAGCTCAGCTGTTTCTTTCTCTCGACGTCGTTGATCTTTCTCAGCTTCCTCTTGCTGTTTCTTCAACTGTCTTCTCATCTCCGACTCTTCTTTTTCACGTCGCCTTTCATCTCTTTCTGCCTCCTCTTGAAGCCGCTTTTGCTCTTTTTCCTAAATTGTTTTCACCAGGTTAGCCCATCTCCAATGCAAAGCTATATCTGGTATTTAGAAAAATAATAATAAAAATGCAACACTTGCCCAATACAAAACTACTCTGTCACATGCAATTATCCTGATGATCAATTACTTTGAGATTGGTTAAATTAATATATCAAAAATCTTAACATTAAATAAATGTGACATCTAATCGTTAAGACAAGGCAACAAATAAAAAATAAATAAATAAAAAAAGTGAAATTAAACCAACCAATGAGATTATATAGTGAGCAGATGCCAGAGTTTGGCATTTGCTATACTTGGTGCCAATAGAACCCTTTCAAAGCACTAACAAGAGTTAATTGTACTTACATTCTGCAACTTTTCTTTAAGAACTTCTCGTTCAGATCTTTTTCTCTCTTTTTCAGCTTCTCGTTTGTCTTTATCTAGTTGCTTGATAAGCAACTTCTCTTCCTTTTTTGCTTCCTTTTGAGCCCTAGTACCAGTTGCAAAGGGAAAAGAAAAATGAGTATAACGAATCAGAAAAGACACTAAACATAACTGCTGAGATCCTATACATACAGGTCTGCACCGTTTTTTTGCATGAGTCGAGCAATTAACTGGCGAATGGCTATTTCAGAATGAGCTTTACCAAGCTTGCTTGACGCCTTCGTCAGGTTAAGTTTGTAATGCTGATCACTCTCTGACGCCTGTAATGCTGTTATCATTTCTAAAGACCAAAAGGAGAAGAAATTATTGAGAAAAATATCAGATGCAGTTGTTGGAGATTTCTGCAACTGAAAGGTAGATAACTAATTTTGCTAAGTTAATGTGCAGGTACTGGAGAAGCAAACCAAGTTAACTTTTCTAACATCATATTAACAAATTGACAAACACTACAGCTGAGAAGAACAAATGCATGCGTAATATCACCAAAAACAATTACATATTGACAACAAAAGGACAAATGGTCAATATAATACCAGGCATCAATTCATTTCATCCAGTTGAACTTGCTATGGTTTTGGTGTTTAATGCTCTAGGAATGCAGCGGTCATTGGGACATTACACACAATAAGTAAATGGGAGAAAAAAAAATTGAAGGTGTATATAATCTTTCCCAATAAGGCCATGCCTTCAGAACCGAAGCTTCCTTTAAGAAATAAAAAAATAAATAAAGGTATTAATCAGATATTCAAAATCTATTATTTCTTCAAACGTACTGCCGATAGCATTTGACTGATAAAACCATGTAAAAATCTGACAATGTGCTAAAACAAGAACAAAAACAATTCTTATGGAATAGCTTTAAGGAAAAAAGCATTTTAAGCTAGTTTAAATAAAGAGGACATACAGACTAACCAACCAACTAAAAAGATTGATGATAACGCCATTGGCATGGCAAACACACATGGCTTGGTACTCCTTGCCATCCTTTGTGTGCAAATTCAGCTGTTAGCAGCAATAAGTTCCTTCCAAAATTATTTGAAGGCTCTAACATTGATTGCAACAAAAGAAGCACTATACATCATAGTGATAATACTCATATGGCTCATTCAGAAAACAAGCAATTTCTAAGAAAAATTAACACCAATTCTCATGTATTTGGCACTAACCTTTAGGAAATTTAACAATAAAGTGGAGAACACGAACCATCCATCAGACAAAGAAGGAAAACCTACCAGATATAGCAGTTATCCTCTCATGGATTTTTTTCCGACAAGTGCGCCTGATACTCAATACTCCACGCACCGATTGTGGCATCAGCTTAATGTCCCTTGTCTGTATAATCAATGAACACGTTAGTTACACAATCATCAAAACTGTTCTATGCTTACAATGCAATACTTTGTGCAATTGAAACAACACAATAATAATAATAATAATAATAATAATAATAATAATGATGATGATGATGATGATGATGATGGCCAACACCCAGCGAGCACATAAAGCGGAGAACACAATCTCCCATCAAGATGAATTTTGTGCAAAAGCTTTTCCTTTCAAACATCTTATAAAAGTAACAACTGGGGTTGAAGAAAACTGAAAGAAAAAAAAAATGCAGTATGCAGTAAAACATGAGCATAACTATAATAACAGCACTTTTTTTTTTCTTTTTTCTTTCTTTTTTTTTAAAATAAAGAATTGTCATTGAAGAGAAAAAAAAAATTAAAGACATTTACTCAGAATTAACAAAAATGAAATACAAACAACTTAAACGGAGGTCAAGATAATAAATTCTGGGATTTGACGCATGAATGAGTTAAGCACACCCAATCAAAATGATACAATGCCATAATAAACAACAATTAACTTAAATTCTCTATCTTTAAACCTAACACAGTTGAGCAAAATTACCCACGATTAAGAGCCCCCAAAACTAACCAAAAAAAAAAAACCCACTTATCTCCATAAAAAAATTTAAAAAAAAAATTGAACAACAAAACCGGAACTAAAAAAAATGTTTTAATTCTTTGAGTCCACGAACAACAAAACCTAAACTAAAAAAAAATATACAATAATAAAAGAAAAGATTGTCGAATCGAAAAATCACCTCCCAACACCAGAGGCAAGAATCCGATTGGTCCTCCAAGACATCGGCGTCGGCATTGGGAACTCCGTACATCATCCTCTGCCCAACCGCGAGCACAGCGCTCTTCACCGCCGCCGGCGTGAGGCCGTCGCAGACCGCCTTCGCGTCGCCGAAGATCTCGTCGACGAGCTTCGAGAGAGCAAGATCTCTCTCCTCCATCATCGCCGCCACCACCGCATTCGCATTCGCTCCGCCGCACTGCTTCGCCGCCTCCAAATCCACCTTCTCCGCCATGGCCTCTCTGTAGTACATGACCAGAGCTTCGAGCTCTTCGCGCAGAGCACCGATCCGAGCCTCCTTCTCCTCTGTTCCCAAGATTTCCGGCACAAGACTCGCCCTTTTCCGCTTCTGCGTCTTCTTGGGTCCATCCTGACCGTTCATTTTCCCTCCGGTGGGGTCAGGATTGGACTCCATGGCTGAAAAGCTGAGGAAAAAAAAATCCGAATCGATGAAACCCTAGAACAGTGAAAGGTGAAGTGAGAGAAGTGAGAGGAAATGAATGGAAAGAAAATGTTCTTTTCACTTTTTTTTTTTTTCTCTTTCTTTTGGGAACGAGAGAGACAGAGAGCGAAAGGTTTATTGTATTATTATTATTATTATTGTTTAAAGGCAATTAAAAGTGTTAATTGTTTGGGGCTCCCGCCAAAAGTAAGGGCGAGTTTGGCTCCAAAATCCAAAACTGTGAAATAAGAAGGCGTATTTGGGTTTGTGTTTGTTTTCCTCTTTTTGGGATTTCGCGCCTTTCTCATTATCGTCTCTGCCGTCTGGAGCTTTCGCGCGCCACGTTATCCACTGCGGCCTGTAAGACCTTTAGTCAAACGGTGTAGTTTGGACGGAAGGTGAATTGTGAAAGGCTTTATTTGGACAATATTATAAGGATGATAAATTTTATTTTTTCCATTTGTATATTGTGTCATTTTATTTTAGTCCTTATACTTATTTTATATAGGTCATTCTTTCAAATCATCACATCTCATTCTATTTTATTCTATTTTTTTAACTTTTTAATCCTACAAATTATTTTATTTTATTTTATTTTTTTCAACTTTTTTTTTAACTTTCTAAATTCATATACAACATCCTTAAGAGTCCGTTTGGTAGAGGTGAAAATTGGAAAGAATGAAAAGTTTGAGTGGAATTTAAGATAGAAAATGTAAAAGTGGATTGTTTGGTGAAGAAGAAAAGAGAAGGGAAGGGAAAAGAGAGAGAAAAAAAACTAGTAAGTCCCATAATTTTTTATCCTTTCAATGTTAGAAGGAAAAGGGAGAGGAATTTTTTCTCACCACAATAAAGAGTAAAATTACTCTTTTGTCTATTTTTTAAGAGATTAAAAAATAAAATAAATGAGCAAAATGGTAATTGTTTAGGTAAAAAATTATCTTTCCTTCTTAATATACCAAACAATATAAGGAAAAACTATTTTCTTTTATTTCCTTCTTATTTTCTATCACCTTATATTTTCCTTTCCATCCAATTTTCTATCCCTCTTACCAAACGGACTCTAAATCTCAACCATTTATACCACCTCGAAATTCGTAAAGTCAAACCATTCTACTCATTTTTCTAACCATTTTTCAAACTATTTTCTAAACCATTTTCAAACTTATTTTTCCATTCCAAGAATGGGATGGTATAGGCAAAATGATTAGCCCAAACATAAGCTTAAAAACGTGTCATTTATCGTCCTTAAACTATAAAAATATGTCAAAATAGTCGTTCTGTCCCCCTTGTTTGGGCAAAACATTTTCCTCATTTTTTACCATTTTGGATGGTTTGAAAAATAGTTTGGAAAATGGTAAAAAAAATGATTAGAATTGTTTGACTTTGCGAATTTCGAGGTGGTACAAATGGTTGAGATTTAAAGATATTGTATAGGGAGTTGGAAAGTCGAAAAAAATGGAATGGAATGGAATGATTTGGAGGATTAGAAAAGTTGAAAAAAATAACAAAATGGAATGGAATGGTTAGAATGGTTGGAATGGTTGAGATTTAAAGATATTGCATCTCTCTTTCCAATCTCTTTCGATCTCTCTCTTGCATGACTCTCGATCGGGGCTCAGATCGGTCTTTGCATGGTTGGGCTTGGGGTTGCTACGAAGAGGACGGGGTTAGGCTCGAGTTTGGAGTTCGCTGGCGGGGGGTTCGGGGTTTTGTCGCGCGGGGGTTAGGCTTGGGGTTGCTACGAAGAGGACGGGGTTGCGCTTGAGTTCGGAGTTCGCCGGCGGAGGGTTTCGGTTAGCGGGGGGTACGGGGTTGTGGTTTATGGGGGTTCGGCATGTAGGGTTCTCAGGGGGCAGCGTGGTTTTCAGGTGGCGGGGTTTTCAGGTAGTTCGATTGTGCGGGGATCTCGGAATTATCGTGCTTTTGAGAGACAACAAAGTGAAGTTAGGTTAGGCTAAGTCCAACCTTCACGAGTCAACATAATACTCAAAAGAGATTGCATAAAAATGCTCTGCTGGAAAATCCTTCATGTGTTCTTAACCAAATCAATCAAAAACAAAATAGCACAAGATCCCTATAATTCATTCCATCTTGCATCAATTTTAATTTTATTTCAAAGCAGAGATCAAATATGGCTAGCCTTGTGGATTTGAATTTGGTCTATTATAATTTGTTCCTATTTGAGATATACGTTGATCAGTAACATGTATTTTGTTTATGATATGCGTGTAGTTGTGTGTATTTGACAAAAATTTTATTGAGACTTGGTACATGTTGATCGTTGAATATACATGGAGCTATTTGACAGAGAATGTCAATTTGTGATTCGGGTATAGATTTTCATTTGGAGAAATTTTTAGATTTGGGTATAGATTTTTTTTTATCGTGGTTTAAATTTTATTTGGGAAAATTTTTAGATTTGGGTTTAGATTTTCATCTCAGTTTTTATTTTTTTTTCTTGTTTGATTAGAGCTTTTTTTTTTTGTTAATTAAAGGGAAAAATAAGAAACTAAAAAAATATTATAATGATATTAATTGTCCATTTACGACTTTACCCCCGCTCAATTGACCACATGTTGGTCACATGACAATTTTCAGTTAAGAAATAGACGGAATTTGGATGGAGGAACTACTTTAAATCGTTTTTATAGTTCAGGGATTGTGAATGAGACGTTTTAAGTATAAGGACCAAAGTAAAATAGCACTTAAAGTACAGGGAATAAAAATAAAATTTACCCTTGTAAGAAAAAAAAATTGAGAAATTTTGGTATAATGACACCTTTAAGAAGTCAAGTTTACAATTATTATTATTATAAATTATGCCATTTTTTTTAAAGAATTTTAAGAAAATAGCCACTTTTTAAAAAATAATTTTTAAAAAATAGTCATAGTTTCAAAAGTTTTAAAAACTAGTCATTTCATAAATTTTTTAAACGTGTTAGAAATTTTCTTACAGCAATTATTATGTGTAATTTTGTTATTGTCAGAAATTTCTTACATATGCTTTGACTAGTTTTTAAATTTTTTGAAACTGTTGTATTTTTTTTAAAACATACAGTTTAAAATTACTGTTTACCTAAATGACCATTTTTTTTTTTATCATCAAACCAGTGAACGACACATGTTTGGTATTAAAATCAACAGCCACCCGAAGTAAAAGCTCAGCCCAAAAATCACACGAGCACATTACGAGAGTTGAGATGTGCAAATAAAAAAAAAAAGAGACAATTATATATACACATGATCCAAGAGAATATTTCATTTAAAGAAAACAATTGTAGATATTTACATCCAACTCAAAATCGTACACCTATTCATTTTTATGACTAATTTTACTCTTTTATATATTTTGACTAATTATTTAATGTCTTTGAGGAATTATTTAAGTGATTTTTGTTTTGTTTCTTGTGATTCTTATTAATACATCGCTAATATAGGAGTTTTTGAGTGTTCCTAGAAGTGAAGCAAAATTTTACAGAGTTTTTGTAACCTTTCTATTATTATTTTCTTATTCTCATTTATATATCGTATTTTCATTTTTAAAAATCTGTTGCACGTGTGAAATAAATTTTTCATTTATTAGGAAATGGATCTTTTTTTTTTTTTGCTAATTATTTATTTATTAGGGGAAGAATCTTTATTTGATTCTATAATCATATTTCTTTTTTGTTCTAACTTTTTTTTTTAAGAATTACAAATAATTACACATTGAACCGCACCATAGCCCTTAATGCCTATTCAGGAGCACTAGGGAGCAATATAAGAAATAGAGATATGGACCACTAAGTACCTTGGACTCAACCAAGTCACATTATGAATATACACCTTCACATAGAAAGAAATGCACTCACTAAGATTTGAACATGTGATATAAATCTCGATTTTGGAGGACTTTGCCACCCAAACTATCTCTCATGGGTGTTCTGACTTTGTTTTTAATAGAATTTTTAGTAAGTGAGCTTGAATTTATAAAATATTATAGAGATTTTTAAGCAATTAGCACCTGTTTCACATATGTTTTCAAGGAATAGCACATGTTTTGATTTATTAAACTATTAGCCATTAGTTCAAACTAATTAACTTGATTTTACTATTTTACCCCTACTATTTTAATAAAACTTGTTCACCTTATTTTTTTTCCAGTTCTACACAAGTTTTCCTAATTTCTCTATCTTTCTCTCTTTGTTTCTTAGCTTCCAAACAGATTTGTAATTTTCGTTTTGGCGATTTTCGCGATTACTTTGGTGATTCGATCTACATGTAACTCTTCCAATCTTCGTTGTGTTGCTCAGTAATCGATCTACAGCGAATTTGCAATCTTCGCTTTTTATTGTGTTTTTATTGTTGATTTTGGTGAATTTCTCTTGTTCAATTGGCATTCAAACGACTGTTCCTTTAGAGATTTTCTATTGTTGATATACAATCGACCTTCGGTCGTGATTCATGCGACAATTTTCAATTATTCTGTTCGTTTTAAGCTTGCTTGCGGAGTTTTTTTTTTCTCACTTTTTTTTTGGTGTAATCTAAAGCATGATTTTGCTAGTTTCTTGTTTTATATTTGATCTTCATTCAACAAATATGTTTTCAATTGATCATTGTGCATTTATTTTCTTTTTTCCTGAATTTGAGTGGTTTTAGCGTGTTTGTTTTTTCGTTTTATTAATGGTTCTGTTTTTCGTCTTACCAGTGTAAGAAATTTCTGATATTCAGTCAAACTTTTCTGATGATTTTGTCATTAGTTATATTACTAGCTAGCAACTGTCTGAAATTTCTGAAACCTAGTTAGAAATTTCTGACGCATTTTTTTTTGTTTTCTATATGCAGCAATGAGTACATATGATGTTGGTTTGTTCGTCTAGTTCTGGATCTGCTCCTAGTGTTTTTGGTAAATAAATTACCTCTTTTGTATTTGTTACTCTATATCCTTTAATATATTTCAATGAAAATAATTTTATTTTGTTTGTTGACAATTTGTTAAAAAAGATTGTTATTTGCAGAGCACAATTCTCTTCTTGAGGTTTCTGCTCCTTCAGGAATTTCTTACCAATCTAATTTTTAAGATGATATTTGTGATTCTATCATAATTGATGATGTAGACTTGGCGAATCATAATAGATAATGTGGACTTGGCGAATTTTTCTAAGTCGTTTGACTTAAAAGTACACAACATTTTCTGCTCGATTATCGTAAATAAGGTTGTTGATTCTTGATGAATTTTTTGATTATTAATTTAACCAATTCAGGAACATTTTCTAAATTCCAGATTGTAAGAAATTTCAGATACCGTGTCTGAAATTTCTTACCGTTAATAAGAGGGACGAAGGGCATTTTTGTTTAAACAGAATTATGTTTGGGCCTGATCGCTACTTTTTGAATATTTGTAAACATAGGCTAGTATTTAAAAGCCCAATCCGAAAAATGGCTAGATAGCTAATGGACCCAATATTATATTGGATTATATTCAGTCGAATATATTGATTTATATGATTGACAAATTAAAACGTATAAAATAAGCTAGATTTTATTTATTATTTTACATATAAGTCAGATTATGTCATGTATCCTACTATATAATAAGTGTTGATATGGAGATGAATTTTCGTCCAAAACGGTGCCGTATAGGATGAAAATTTCGTCCCCCAAATGGATCAGGGAGCGACACGTGTCGCTCCCTCATTCGTTTTCTTTTTTTTTTATGGGCATAAATGAAAAAATTTCCAAAAATTAGGCCATAACGTAAATTAGTTAAAATATAGGATAGAAAAACAATAAAATTAGGGCAAAAGTAAGAAAAAAAAACCCTGAGAAGATGGGGACAGCCTTGACGCGTGGGGCCCGCATGGCAGGGGCTCTCCCCCTACTCCCTTCCTTTGGCGCGTGCGTGCACGCGCGGCCCCCTTCCTTTTTTTTTTAATTCTCTTATTCTTTTTTTTTGCCTTTCATTTTTTCTTTTTTACACTTCTAATTTATTATAGCATTTTTATTTGTATTTCTAAATTTGTATAAAAAAAATTCCACACTATACATTTCTAAAATTCTTTTGATAGTGGCTTATTTTTATATGTTGTTAAAAAAATAATTTTATTAAGAAATTTAAATTATTTTATTTTAAAGATATAATTGATGCTAAATTAAAGATAATTTTAAAATGTTTTTAATTTTGGTTTGATAAATTTATAATACAATGCGCGAATTAGTTGTATTTTTTTCGTTTGTGTTCGAATTTTTTTTAAAAGTGTTCGTGGATTTTTGTTGAATGATAAATTAATCGCTTAATTTGTGAAAATGACAAAAATACACTTATTTATTATAGTTTTTACAAATTTTTCTGAATCTTTTAGATTTTTTTGTTGTTCATATAATTATTTCTTTTTTTATAAATATTAATTTGATATATTTTTTGTTTCATTTTTATACATTAATTTTGTTATTTTTTATATTTTAAATCTCAAAATTAAGTTCTAAACAAATTTAATCGTTATAAAGTTTGAATCTTAACAAAAAATACATAATACTATTTTTTATAATTTATTACTTAAAAAATTAAATTATAAATGTATTAAAGAATAATTGTTGCTAAATTAAAAATAATTTGAAAATACTTTGAATTTTAGCTAAATAAATACATAATGCAACGCGTGAGCTTTTTTATTTTTTTGTTCAATAATTGGATTTAAAATTTTTTTCTTAATCTTTTGACATCTATTATGGTATAGTTTTTTTTTTTCAATAGAATTTTTTTCCCTTTGTTTTAGAATTTAATCCTCTGATATAATTTTAAATGTGGCCCAATATTTTATTAAATAATATATGTTTCCCCAAATTAGTTGAAATGATATTAATACACTTATTTAATAGAATCTTAACATAAATATAGATTACAAATATAGATTACATAAATATATTTATATTAACATTTCAATTGAATTTTATTCTATTATTAATGAATAAATTTAAATATATATATATATATATATAGAACGCAAAAAAAAAAAATACACGGAGCTCGCACGCACTATGCGCGTGCCTGCCTACAAACTAGTCTAATATGAAATATATAAAATATAAGTGACATATGAGATAATATAACCCCAGATTAAGATGGATTATATGAAACAACAAAGAACACAGTTCATTATATAATATAAACCAAATTATCTTATGTGTTTAATCTAGAATATATAAATACAACTAACATATGAGATAATATAATTTTGAATATAAATGGATCACATATGAAAATAACAAAAAGCAAAGCATATTACATAATATAAGCAGGATTATATGTTGTGTATTTAATCTGGAATATATAAAATACACTTAACTTGAGGTGATATAATCCAAAATTAAAATGGGTTGAATTTGAATATGTTTGATAAAAACAAATGAAAATATCATATATATATATATATATAAATTGGATTATGTGATGTATTATAATCTTGAATTTTTATAGAATACAACAAAATGATAAGGTATATAATCTAAAATTTTAGATATATCCTATATTAATAAGAGTGAGTTCATCACTTACTAGCTTGTCATGGTCTTTTATCTCCACTATTGATGGTGACTTAATCTAAGGGTTAGAATTTATTGCGCTTGTTTTCCTTATTTCAGTTTATGTACACATATTGTATCATAAAAAATATTTTATATATGTCTATATTTATTTATTTACAAGTTTTTGAGTTTTTGTGAATATGGATATGTTATATTTAATATGGTTAACAGCTCATTTGGTCCTTGAACTTTCACTCGGGTAATAGTTTGGTCCCTATTCTATTTTTATTAGCAATAGTAGTCCTTGAACTTTTTATTTGTTGCTACACCGTTAAAATTGGAATATTCTGTTTTATTTTTAATAGAACGTGCATGTGAATTGAACGTTCAATTCCTTAGACACGAAAATGTCTCAAACACCTATGAACTGAATTAAACACGCAAAGCACCGCAGCCCCACCGGCTCCACCACCCGGCACCCCACGGGGACATACATCACGCCTAGCTCCGGCGCCTCGAAGCCATTGATAGACTAGAACAAGCCCGACCCTCTCCGCCACCGCCGCGTTGGCCTCTGAGAGGCTTTCGACAAAGACCCTGTCGGGCAAAGCAAGAGACGAGCCGGAGGGTGAGTCGAACAAGAACCCCTCGACGATGAGCAAGTTGGGGAAGTGGATCTGTGGTGTAAAGCCCTCAAAATTATTAAATTATTACAAGGATTTTTGGTGCAAATAAAAATAATTTTGATGGGCATTTGTACAAGTTTTGGTTTATTTCTGGTCTAAATGTATACAAAATTATTTTCTTTTTTCTTTTTCTTTTCTTTTTCCTTTTTTTCTTTTCTTTTCCTTTCTTTCTTCTCTCTCCCGTTACTCACTCTCTCTCTCCTTCCCCTCAAATTCGAGCTCCCTCTCTCTCTCCTCTAAATTTATTTTTTTCAAATTTCTTTAAAACTTCAATCGTCCATAACTTTCTCATCCGACGTCCGTTTGATGCGTGCTTGGTACCATTGGAAAGCTCTCGACGAGAGGAACAATTTGAGCGGTGGTTTGTCGCTGGAAACTGCCGGGATTCGCCGAAAAATTAGCCGGAAAGTTCGGTTTTCGTGGATTTCGCCGAATTTCCTATTTTCGAGCTATTTTTGGAGAAACGAGCACCGCCATCGTGCTCGGGAGCGTCCAAACTATAGGACTGGATTTGGGCAGCCGAGTTGCCGTCGGATTTCGCCGGAAAACGCACCGCCGCCGCCGTCGCCCGTCACCGCCGGCCACCATTTCTGAAATTGGTTGAGGGGTTTTGTAGAGGACAGCGTGGGCAGCAAAAGCCCTCAAGAATTTCTCCGATCCGACGCTCGGTGAGTGTTTAATTTAAGTTTGAAGTTTAGAACTTCAATGATGAAATTGGATGTGTTGTGGTTGTTGTTTGATGAAATTGACCTCACCATTGGATTCGGAAGGGTCGAATTAGGTTGGGTTAGCTTTTTGCAGGTCGGAAATACGTCTGGTTGACCGCCTCGTTTTGCGTGCCAAAATGCCGGTTATGTCAAAAATTGACATGTACTTCCGGACCTCCGATTAGGGAACCGACACTGTCGTTGGACTCGATTCGTCGCACTGATCGCAACGGTGGTCTTTGTTTGTGCAGATTCTACTACGAGAGTTACCTCGATTTGCGTGCCAGCTTCGCCGTGCGAATCAACCGGGTCGCCCGACAGGCACAGTCTCTGATTGTCGATTGAGGACAGTCATCGGACTCGGTTCGACAAGGAAAACGCAACGGTGACCTCTGTTTCGCAAGATTCGACTCCGGTTGAAAAGTCAATTGTTTGACTGCTCTATACGTATATCGAGGTAGGGGATTCTCTCATCAGATCTCTTTCTTTTATCTGATAGGTTTTATGAATGTTAGAAACTGATATTTAGGGCAGTTTAAATATATATAATTGATTGGTATTAGGAATTATGACTGGAATAATTAAAAATGTACCTAAGTGGACTAATCAATTATATACGGCTAATGAGAAATTTCATAAATAACGAACTAATTGTTGTGACTGTGAGGTTGTGAGTGTGATATCCCCGACCTATTTATTTTATGCATTTATGACTTTATGGATCTAGACGCGGGCCCCCGACGCGTGATGTGACCTGTTGACTTTGACCGTGATTGCCACTGACGAGTGGCTGGCTGCTGCGCAGTATGCATCGGGATGACCACAGTACTCGAGGTACTGGAATAGTGTAGGGGAACGGTTTGAGAGCCTGTAGTGTACCGGTCGTCTCGACGTCCACGCCAGACCGGGTTACGGATAGGGACGTTTGGTCCACCTGTAGTCGGTCCTATGGCATTTCCTTGAGGATTTAGGGTTGTTCTCGGTACCTGTTGCGTGCTACCGGCCGTTCTCTAGTTTTGGACTTTCTTTTGATGGCTGAGAGCGATGGATTGTACTCGTGAGAGTTGATGAATAATTTGACACTAATTACATCTGGTTCAAAAGTAATAAAACTGGTTAGAAAACTAACGAAATAAATAACCGGACTAATTAAAGATTTGACTAAAAGAGATTTGGTAATAGGATTTCCTACTGGGCTCGATGAGTTCTTCCCCTTTCTTTTTCCCCCCTTTCAGGAGGTGTGTAGTGCAACCTATCTGATGAGGCGTAGAAGTTTCTTCTTCGAGATTTGGAAGGCGTTTTCCCCCGTTTGCTCGCTTTCAAGTGTAGGTCTTCCGTCAGACTTTTGGTGCAGACTTTTAAGATTGGATGACTGTATAATTAATTAATTTGAGCGTTTGTGACCGATGAGGATTTTTAACTTTATTTTCTAGTGGTGATGTATTAACTGTGGATTTTATAAACTATTTTGTCTTTGTTTTAAAGGCCCGGGCAAATTTCAAGTTGTTAATTTCACTTATTCACTTATTTGCAAGATTTTATTTATTTATTTCATTAATTCTTCTGACCCCCTTGGCCGATCGATCGACTTCTATGGTGCGATAGATCGGCGATGACTCTGCCTCTTTCCTCTGTCTTGCAAATTCTTGCCGATCGATCGACTGCTTGTGCCCGACCGATCGGCTATTGCTCTATTTTGTGTGCTTTTTCATCTCGATTTCCGTACATGTGCTTAAATCACCTATCTCACAAAACTCATCAAAACACATTAAAACTTGAGGAAACTACAACAATTCAAGATGGAAAATGTGATATATGAGTGAGTATATTGCTCACTCATCAAGTACTATAAGTCTATTAAGTTTTGTGGACAAAGTTCACCAAAAAGGGCGTCGCCGAAGCTTCGACGAAAACCGTGATTTTGAACTTCTGGCATAAGTCCCAGTCATCTTGGGAGGAGTTTGGGAAAACTGCAACCACCATTGTGTTTGGGGTGTCGAGGGTTTCAAAGCCTAGCCTAGCCTCATCGGATCCGCCCTTGACCGGTGTTGACTACGGCGTTGACCGGTCAATTTTCTAGCCAAATTAGGTAAGCGAGCTCTAGGGCATCGTTTCGATCTTCTACATACAATGAAGAACTCGATTTATTTCTTTATGAGCAGGAAGTTTGATCGACTCAAAGTTTCCTTTCCATGCAAAAACGAGAGAAAATTAACGGGAATTGGCGATCTGTAGATTTTGCTAACCTTTTTGGTTGGTCCAAAGAGGTAGGGATTCTATTACTTGCTTTTCGTGAGATTTTTTACGTATAAATGGTAAATTAGAAAGAAAAAAATATATTATATTATCTTGTTCTATATTAGGCCAGTTTGGCATTGCTTTTGGATGCTACTATTAGATTATAAAAGAATCTAATGCAGCTATATGCGTTTGGTAAACCTGCTTTTTAAAGAAGCAGGTAACTGTTTTTGCTTTTACGTTATGTAATTTGAGAAGCAGGTTAAAGGCTGTTTTTCTATAACCGAAATTGCTTCTCCAGTTTAAATTACTAAAATAGCCTTAATTAACTACCCATATTCCACTAAATAATTTTCTAAAATTATTGTTTGGTAATTTTACATACACACACTATTTTAACAGTAGTTTTAAAAATAAAATAACCAAACACCCTACATGCTTATAACTTCAGCAGCTTCTTTCATCAGCACAGTTTGAAGCACTTCTTTTATAAGCACAAGAATACCAAACTAGCATAATGTATCACATGTGAAATGATTATTGCTTTTAATTGACTTGGTCATTTATGAAAAATATGAATGCATGGATGTTTCAAAAAGAGAAATTAGTCTATGATTAGGATTATTGGTACACATGGAATTTACATTGACATAGTGCACGTGTCGCTAGTTACTGCACATGCTAGGTCCGGGATGTATCAAGTTCTCTCGAGGTGAGTCATGGTATGAGATTGTCCATCCACACTAGTGGACCCTCGTGCCACATATGGATTAATGATTGTGGATGTTGATTTGTTTTATTCTATTGCGTGTTGTACAATTGATTTTTTGAAAAAAAGTATACATCCTTAGAATACACACTAATATATATTGCTATTAATATATTTATGTTATGAAAATTCTAACCATGCAGGTTTATGATAATTAAAGTTAAAAACGGTAAAACCAAAAAGTGAGTGATCGTTTCCCTTGTAAAGCCCTCAAAATTAATAAATTAATAAAATGATTTTTGGTGCAAATAAAAATATTTTGGTAGGCATTTATAAAAATTTTGCTTCATTTTGGTCTAAATTTATACCACATCACCACTTTTTCTATAACGACCCAAAACTCAAAACGGTATTATAGTTTCGAAAAATACGGTCAAATTTGAACTTTTTAAATTAACTTACAAAACCAAACTTTTAATACTAAACATGAGGTTCACCAATCCTCACTAACCAAAAATAGATTTAATTTTTACACTTTACAAAATATTACAGAATTTAAAAATATCTTTTCTGTGCCAACGATTAGCCGGTAGTCCACGTAAGGTCTGACAGGTCGGTCCCGTATACACTCACTATTCCCGTCATTGTCGCCCCTCGCTCTTTTTGCTTTCGTGACAAGATACCTGCGACACGAGCACACTAGTGAGCTATTAGCCCAGTAAGTAGATTAGATAAATAAATGGCTAAGTCTGCAGGTAACAAATAACAAAAAATGTCACAACACAAATATCTAATAAAAGGGCGGACTCGCCGATCGAGTCATCGTAGTCCGAAGAGTATATATCACTCTTAAGCAACCTTGCCCGCGAAATATATTTCAGAAATAGGTTGCTAAACCTACGCGGGGTATAATACCTACAAAAGAGTTGTGCCGTGGAATGGGGTCGGACTCGAAGACCCATTAATCTCGACTCAAAGGTCAACCTCATGTTTTGATCTAATCTCACTCAAGTTCACAACTCTCTGACTTAGCTTGTAAAAATATGTGTGCACATAATTTACTATTTAAGAATTCTCGATTCTATAATATTGGGAAGGTCTCGTCAGCCTCACCCCTCCTCTAGACCTCTTGCGGGTCGATCTAGAACTCATATATATATCCAAACCCCTTCGCAGGTTATTCTAAAATTTAATACAGACTTAGACCCATTGCGGGTCGTTCAATAACTTATACACAATCTAGAACTCTTGCAGATCGTTCTAGAATTTAACACATATCTAACCCCATTCGCGGGTTGTTCTAGAACTTATAAACATCTAGACCCTATCTCGGGTCGTTCTAGAACTTTATACACATCTGGACCCATTCGCGGGTCGTTCTGGAACTTAATACACATTTTGACCCCTTCGCGGGTCGTTCTAGAATTTAATATACATATACACCCACTACGGGTTGTTCTAGAACTAATACGATTCTGGACCCTCTGTGGGTCGTTCTAGAACTTATACAACTCTGGACCCTCTACGGGTCGTTCTAGAACAAATACGACTCTAGACCCTCTACGGGTCGTTCTAGAACAAATACGACTCTAGACCCTCTACGGGTCGTTCTAGAACTACTATCTTTCTAGACTCTCTGTGGGTCAATCCGAAACTCCTCACGACTGGGGTTCTGTCGGACTGTTTCGGATTGATTGCGCAATCACCCCATCGGACCGATCCGGATCGTCAAAGTCACATCTGTGGGGAGGGCCGTGGTTCTCCTTCCCAAGGCCCCTCAGGCCATTCCAGAAGGTCGTCTGCCGACCTCCTCAAGATCTCTTAGATCGTTTCGAAACCTTTCATGGCCAGTAGCCCCGTCGGGCTGTTTCGAAACCGAATCATGATCGCGGCCCCGTCGGGCCCTCTCGAATGATCAAACTACACATGCAAAGAAAGGTCGTCCGCCGACCTCCTCAGTCGTTCCGAAATCTCGCACGATGGCCCCGTCGGGCGATCTCGGAACCGATCATGATTCGCGACCCCGTCGGGCCCTACCCGTATACATACATTGGTTTCGCTCCCCTTAACTTGTCTCAGAGTTTTCTCTTTGGCCTGCAATAAACTCTCAACAACAACAGAAATAATTTTATGCCTGTGGTCCCATACCCACCGACAGATAAGTCATACTAATATATACACACACAAACAGACCCACACCCTACAATAGAACCTGAACTACGAAGTTGAGTAGTTTTATGTCTGTGATTCCATACCCACAGACAGATAAACATATAAATGAACACTCGCACAATTACACCCCTATAGAAACACAACACATCATAGCGAACCTACAGTCCCATACCTGTAGGCTCGTTGCACAAACAAGACAACCACGATCAAAAGCTCGTATTCACAACCTTAGCAAGAATGGGGATCCACATAGTTTGGTAGCCACAATTTTAGGAGCATCGCACGCTTTATACAATCTCAACACATGCACAATATATTCAAGCATGGTAAGTATACTCGTGTCACAGTGGAGATCTACTTACCTGAGGTCCTAAGTCTCTCATCTTTTTCCTCGCGACCTTTCCTCAGTGGCGTCCCTCCTTAAAGCTTGATGTGTGGCACTTCTGTCCAACACGAGGATTAGAGGGTCAATGCCTATGTTTACTAATCATTCGCGAGAAATGAGACTGTAGGGCTCAATGAATCAACAGAAGGGAAGTTTAGACAGTGGGACAACAAACAGTTCATCGAGAAATACCTCTAGGGGTATTCTCGTCCCGAGTGTCGTTGACTTAACGTTAACAATCAATCCAGACTATCGGGTCTTTTGTTTGACTAGATTAGGAGAGAAATGAGTCCCTTAAACTAATCGTTTTCTGACTTTATTTTATTACGTATTAAATATTCGAGCCTGAAATCCGGCAGAGTTTCCCCTGTTTTTCGGATATCCCGGCCGAAGCCTTCACCTAATTTCAACCCAGCACCGAACTAATTTCGGTCACAGTCAATCACAACAACCACACAGGCAATTTTATCATTTATCATAATTACTTTCAAAACATAATCATAACTCAATACCGAGCCCCAGTGGCTCGGATTCCACACAAAGAGAGCGATATTGACACATTTGAAATTAAAACAACTTTCAAGTCGTCATTGGTTCTCTTAAACCGAAAATTGCCTTTGGCCGCTCGCTTATACCTTTGGAATAGGACGGTGAACGTTCGTGCGCCCGAACTTACTTTGTTGATGTTCCTGCACGATTGCGAGAATAAAAGAAAACGAATCAAGTTTCAACTTACACAAAAGCAAGACGTTAAATGCTCGGACCCGAAACTCAATACTCGTTTTAAGCTCAAACGGGCACGTTTACAATAAATACAATCCAATACAACCAACGCTCGAGCAAAAACACTAAATCCTCAAGATCACACAATTTTCTTTTTTTTTTCTTTTTTTTTTTTTTTAAAACGACATCTCTAGATTTCCAAAATTACACAAATCTTAAGAATATTACCATGATGAGGCACTTGAAACATTAATCCCCTTGACTAGTGTATTAACCATATTACTTTACCTCGATCCAATAAACTTGACACGAGCATAACACACATTGTAAGCCATTAAATTTTTGAACTCGTAAATTTTCTAAAATTATAAATTAGCTTTGTAATCGCCGACGATACCCAAAACCAACCGACCAAACAACTTAACAAGATTTGGTTAATCTTGTTACATATATAAGGCAAATAAATCATCGAAGGCAATCCAACCAACAAAAGTACCAATTTTCTAAAATAATAAAATTAGCTTCAATTTACACGAAGCATTTGATCACCTTACCCAAAATCACCAAGAGACGCACACTAAGGCACAATCTCATCTAATTACATAATAAACACAAATAGATAACACAACCAAGATATGTGCAACAAAATCAACCAATTTGCACCCATCCAATAATGTTTACAAGGAGACTACGCTACACAATTTTAATCACGTCATCAAGCCCAAGCAAGATTTTTATTTCATTATTACTGAAAATTCCTAAGACTTTCCAGTAATCTAATTAACACTAAAAACATGCCATAACCACGAATTACCAAAAACATGCAAACAAATCATCATTTAACCTCGCATTCAACAATTTACGAATCACAACAAGACTTATCATTACGAGCCAAAGATTACAAAACACCACCAAGCATTACAAACTCAAACATAATTTATCACTGAGATTAACTCGGGTTCGAGGCTCACCAAGCGTGAAGGCAGCGGTAAACCCGAGACGAGCTCGAGGCGGCTCGCTAGGTTGGGGCTCGCAGAGGTGGTGTCGCGAGCTTGGGACTTGGAGGCGCGCGGACCGAGGTGGCCGTGTAGGGCGGAGCTCTAGCAAGCTCAGCGAGGAGGCCGACAGCGCGGGTCACAGCCGGCGGCGGCTCGACGGCGCAAAGGAGTTGGGTCGGCGAGGCTCGCGGGCTATGCGACGCGGGCGCTCACGCACGGACGAGGCGCGGTGAGTGGGCCAGCTCCGGGAGAGAGGCGACATTACGCGGCTGGGGGCGGCGCGAAGCGGGATGGAGCGGCACAGCAATTGGGCTGGGAGCGGAGAAGAGGCCGCGGTGGGTCTCGCGCAGGGGAGAACTAGGCGACGTTGCTCGGGCTCGCGCGGCTTGGGTCGCGTGAGGAGGCCGCGCGCGAAGAAGGCTGGACGAGGCGGGGTCCGGCACGGGAAGGCCCTGAAGCTCGGAGCGTGCTGGGTCGCGCGGATCGAGGCGTCGCGCGGCCGGGTGAGAGGCGAAGAAGGCCCAGCGAAGCTCGGGCTGAGCTCGTCGGCGACGCGTGTAGAGGAGGCGAGCAGCGATGGCTTCCACCGGCGTGGCTGGGCAGAGGCGAACCGCGGGGGATCGCGAAGGAAGGCACGGCGAGAGGGAGGCAATGCCGGTAGGGGCTGAGCTGGCCGGCGGCAATGGCGTGGAGTCACGGCAGAGAGAGAGAGAGAGAGAGAGAGAGAGAGAGTGTGAGGCTGAGAGATAGAGAGAAAGTGAGAGGGTGGCTGCTGGGAAGAAAGAAAAATGGAAAAAGAAAATAAAGCCCTAGTGGGCTTGGGCTCAATTTTGGCCAAAAAGGCCCAAAAATTTACCAACGGGAATAGTAAAATTTCTCCGTGAAATATTAAAATTGTACACGTAATTTGGACAATGAGAGTTAGGAATTTTAATATCATTCTCGAAATAAAATAAATTCCTAACACATCCAAAAATTCGAAATTACAAAATATCCATCCAATTCCATAGTTTAAATCATGACTCCAAATTGACCAGATTTAATGAAACTGGCCAATTTTACAAATTGGTCATAACTGAGGCAAAAATACAAATTAATTAACTGGCACAGTGCTTTTAAATTCAGGTCATTACATTTTCGTTTTCTCTTATTCCTTTCTCTTTCTTCCTCTTATCCCTCACTTTTCCTTGTAACTCTCTCTCTCCTCCATCTCTCAAATTTGAACACACATTCTCTCCTCCAAAATTTTTTCAAAAATTCATCAAACTTCAAACACTCATAGCTTTCTCATCTGTTGTCCGATTGACGCATACTTGGTACCGTTGGAAAGCTCTTGACGAGAGGAACATTTTGAGAGGTGGTTTTTCATCAGAAACTGCCGGAGTTCATAAAAAAATTGTCTTAAAAAAGTTTGAATTTCGTGGGTTTCACCAATTTTCCTATTTTTGAGCTGATTTTTGAGAAACAGGCACTGCCATTGTGCTCGAGAGGGTCCAAACTATAGGACTGGAGGTGGAGCTCGCCATGTTACTGCCGTTTCTCGACAAAATCCACCCCGCCGCCGTCACAGTCCACCCTCGCCACCGTCGTCGGCCACTAAACCTGATATTTAGCAGTTGGTCTTGTAGATTGTGTCGTGGGTAGTAAAAGCTCTTAAGAATTTCTTTGATCCGACGCTCGGTGAGTGTTTGATTTCGGTTAACAGTTTAGAACTTTATTGATAAAATCGGACATGTAATGGTTGTTTTTTGCTAAAATTGACCTCACCATTGGATTTGAAAGGGTCGAAATAGGTTGAATAAGCTGATCGCAGGCCCAAAAAACATCCGGTTGGTCGCCTCGTTTTGCTTTCCAAAAAGTGGTTACGTCCAAAATGGACCCGTACTTTTGGACCACCAATTCGCTAACCGACATCGCTGTTTGACTCGTTTCAACGCACTGATCGCAATGGTGGTATCTGTTTGTGCAAATTCTACTCCAGGAGCTGCCTCGATTTGCATGCCGACTTCGTCGTGTGGATTCATCGGGTCGTCCGATAGGCCCAATCTCCGATCGTCGAGTGAACCCAGCGGTGACCTCCGTTTCGCGAGATTCGGTTCTTGTGGAAAAGTCAACTGCTTGACCGCTCTTACAAGCATATCGAGGTAGGGGTTCTATTATCAGATTTCGCCCTTTTATTTGATAGGATTTATGAATATTAGAAACTGATATTTAGGGCTGTTTGAATATATATGATTGATTAGTATTAGGGATTATGACTGAAAGTAATAAAATATTCCTAATTGGACTAATAACTTATAGGCGGTTGATGAGAAATTAAGTAAATGATCAACTGAGATTGTGATTATGAGGTTGTGAGCGTGAACCGTCGACCTATTATGTGATACATTATGACATTACGGATTTGGACGTTGGCCCTCGACGCGTGATGTGACTTATTGTTTGTGATTGTGATTACCATTGACGAGTGGCTAGCTGCTACTATTACGACCCATTAACACGTGCCATGACGGCTTTATCATCTTACTTTCATACTTAAATTCGTAAACCACAACATAATATAAGCAAAACAAAGCATGCGTTTTTTTTTCTACAACTTAGAGTCATTATATCAAACATAGATATTTAAGTCGTATATGTTTGTATATATATGCATCATAAAACATATATATGAGGTCCGAGTATAGTCTCGCTGGTGTCACAGGTCTTGTCCACATGCACATTCTCCAGTGCTCGAAGATCCCACGTCATTTTGTTTGGAGCTTATCTTTATCTACAACATCAAGAAACTTAGTGAGTTGCTAAACTTAGTAAGTGATGAACTAACTAACCTATGAGTCATGCTAATGCGGCATTACAATAATACAATTAACTTTTGTTTTAAGCACAGTAAATAATTAGAAAGAAATCAACCATTCCATACCGATTGATTCCTGCTTCTAGGACTATCTATAACAGTTCATACTTTCTTAGCGTTCGCCTCAGCCATTCTCATAGACATCTCGGCGATTGTGTTTTCATTTAAGTTATGTTTGGGATCCACTAATGGTACCGCATAACTTTACTTCAATGGCGCTAATCACGGAGTGGGCTAGCTCACCTTGCAGAGCATCTCCCTGCTATAATTCTTCTTAGACAGAGCAAGCTCCGCCAATGCATTTCATTGTTACTTTCATTTTCATAAACATATAAGAGGAATAGTTGTCTCAAAGGACATTGGTACCATCGACATCGTTTTATAATTCTATCTTATGTTGTTGACTGACAATCAACAACCCAAGGCACCTTGTCATTTCAGGCAACCGAGCAACAATGCATACTTGTTGTCCTCAATGTCGTTCAACATTTCAATTAGCACTCAGGACGTGAATCCGGAGTCGCTGGGATATCATGCTCGGGCTTGAATCCGGCAATTAACGATGTCTGTTTCATAACCCTCTCTTACCTTTGGTTCGAGGACCTAATGTTATTTCATCGTATAAGGGTTGTTTAATAGCAACAAACAAGGCTCGGTGTATGTTTGTTCCATCCGATTAACCTATCGGAACACGTCCCATACTATGTATTATTTAATGCGGGAGAAAACCCGATTTATCTTTATTATTTTCATATTACCGGGGCTCAGGCCTATTCTCTATAATTTCTATCGATTTAAGCATAAATCATAGATTGCACGAGAACCTAGAACGTAATAATGCAGCACATAGCACACTTCTTGAGTTGTAGGTGCATCGTCCACTTATTTAGGTCACTTGTCGGTCAACCCAGGCTTTTTCGGCTTAGTTTCCAAGGTCTTCGGGTCCGGGAATTTTACAGGTTCCTTGACCAATGAAATAAAATCTTATTTAGTCAAATGACTAACTTTACTTGTACTTAAAAATATTACTTATTGATTTAAACTCATTTTATTAAGTACAAGTCATTTATATCATAAATATGTCATTTTTCAGCTTAAAACTGCATTTGGTCGGAGTTCGGAGCACCAGGTGTCCTTTCGGTGCGAGTCGGGCATGCTTGGTCTGCACACGGGCCACATTGAGCGCCCACGCGCCATGCTAGGCACGCACGGGCTGCCCACGGCCACCCACGGGCGTGCTGGGTGCACACAAGGTGCAGGCAGCATGTTTGGCGCGCGCGCTACTTGCTTGTCGTGCGCGTTGGGCGACTGGCGTGCGCACTGCTCGCCCACTACACGCCCATGCTGCCTGGGTGGTGTTATTTTGTCACCAAACTTACTTTTTCATTCTCAAATCCATTTTTAACTGGTTTTCACTACCCAAACACTTTTAAACACACCAAACATGAATAAAACCTATCAAAATTGAATGTTTAATTCATTTTGAACTAAAATAACCAAAAAATATTCATTTAAACCTTAAATCAAGCATAACATATGCAAACTTAATTCAACTTGCAAATTCCTTTTACAAGCAAGGCTATCCTTTCCTTTTTGTCATAAACTCATCAAATAACAAACAACAACTCAAATCAACATCATCAACCTCATACTTTATTCTAAACCAACTATAAAAATACTTGTACAAATCTAGGGTTTTTAAGGAAAAGAATTCTACCTTTGGTGCTTTGACTTTTCTTTTCTTGAACTTGCGGAACTTTTCTTCAAAACACTTCTCCAACTTCTCCAAACTCTTAAGTGGCTTAAATACAGTATAAAAGAGTTATTATATGTTGAGACTTAGCTTGAAAAATTTGTGAGAGCAAGGACTATTTCAAAAACTTACCTAGCTTGCTCTAAACCGAGCTTCTCCTTTATTTATTTTCTTCTTCTTCTTCTCCTCTTCCTTCTTCTTCTCTCTCTTTTCTTTCTCTTGCCTTTTTCCTTCACTTTTTATTCTGTATTTCTTGTTTCAAATTCGTTCAAGGGCTGCCTATTTAAGTTAGAATCTAAGCTAATTGGTGTGTAACGACGACGTCACGACGAGGTAATCGCCTTTCTACCTCAAGCTTATAATTTGACACCTCCATCTTGTTTTATGCCAACAAAGCCTACTTAAGATCAGATTCCATGAATACAAGACAGCTCATACTTAGCCATGTGAAGTTGAAGCCCGTCGTGCTTACATCTTTTATGAAATGTGCACTTTAGTCCACCGAAATAAATCCTTTACAACCTAGTCCTTGTTACATTTCTAAACTTATATATTAGCCCTTCTAGCACCATTTATTTCTTTATTCAACTTATTTGTCCAATTATGAAACATTATATAAATTTTCAGAATTTATAGAGCTCATTTCTTATTTTTTCCTTGGCGTTACGATTTCGGTCCCGAAATAGCGATTTTTACCAAAATTTTACCGTAACTTCTTTGTTTGACCTTGGATTAACCTCAAATTTTATATTTGAGCTTAATATAATTATATAATCTCAACTATAATTCATTTCCTTGATTGGTTACCATTTTCTCCTTTTTTTCCCAAATTTGGGCTAAAAATGCAATTTTCATAAAGTTTCGGGCTCATCGCATAATTTTTTGGCTACAACAAGAATTATTAAACTAAAACCCTTGTTTTAGTCACCAAAGTTTGATATTAAACTGATTCTTTGATTTAACTAATTACTTGCTTACTGCTGTTTCTGTTATTCAACTAATCGCGCCTTAATTAGTCGAATTAGGATCTCGGACTCGCGAGAGAATTTATGGAAGGAAAGCATTCTCTTACTCATTATAATTCACATGAAATATAAAGCGGTTTATTTATCATAATATTATCGGGACGCTGGGGAGTCGGAGTTCACAGCTACGCAGTACGCATTGGGATATCCAGGCACAGTAATCGAGGTAATGGGATTAGTGTAGGGGTCGGTTTGAGAGCCCACAGTGTACTGGTCGTCTCGACGTCTACTCTAGACCGAGTTACGACTAGGAACATTTGATCCAACTGTAGTTGGTCCTATGGCACTTTTCTTGAGGATTTAGTGTTGCTCTCAGTACCTGTAGTGTGCTATCGACCGTCCTCTGGTTCTAGTATTTATGTTGTTGATTATGAGACCTTGAGATGTGCTCGTGAATGTTATGAAAAAATTGCATAATAATTATATCTGGTTCAAATGAAATAAAAATTACTAGAAACTCACTTAACGAATAACCAGATTCCTATTGGGCTCGATGAGCTCACCCCTTTTTCTCCCCCCTTCCAAGAAGTGTACAGTGCGACCTGTCTGACGAGGCATAGCAGGTTTCTGTTCGAGATTTGGAAGGCATTTTCCTCTTGCTTCCTCAAAGTGTAGGTTTCTTTTCAAGTATTTGGTTAAGACTTTAAGTTTGGATGACTGTATAATTATTTAATTAGAGCGTTTTGGATCGATGAGGACTTTTAACTTTATTTTCTTGTGGTAATGTATTAAATTGTGGATTTTATAACTGTTTTTATTTTTATGTTAAAGACACATGGGTAAAATTTCAAGTTGTTATTTTCACTTATTTGTTTATTTGAAAGACTTTATTTATTATTTTAATAATTCTACTAACCCCCAATTAGGGCCGTTACAGTTTTTGGTATCAGAGCCTAGGTTTCGAAAACCTTGGGGTACATCACCACCTTTTATTTAATAAATAATTTTTGACAAGTGTTTTCGTTTTGACATACCATCGGTTACTTCCTAATTCTGATTATAATTTTAATTTCAATCATCATGCGCCACACTCGCCAAAACACTGATAAGCTTGAACCCGACCCTACCTTTAACTTGGAATAAATGATTGCTTTCCTACATAGTCTTCAATAGTCAATTGATGGCTTGAGTCGATAGTCAGATCGTCGTAAATTGCTTAAGAACTTTAAGGAACAGGATCCCTATTCTTTCGACTAGAAGCCTGACCCGGTAGTAGCTGAACTCTGGATCGAATTAGTAGAAAAGAAGTTTGAAATCTATTTGAGGGTCATGTTACACAGTGGTGGAGGATGTAACTAGATGAGTTGGGGAATAGGAACCCCACTTGGCATGAGTTTGAGGACACGTTCCTGAGCTACTATGTTCCCGAGGACTACAGGTTGGAAAAGGTGCATGACTTCTTTAAGCTCACTCAAGGGAACATGTCAGTTGAAGAATATCAGGCCAAGTTCATGAATCTGTCCCATTATGCCCCTGAAGTAGTTACCGATCCTCGAGCTAGAACTGCAAAGTTCATTCGAGGACTCCGACCTTGACTCTGGCAAGCTTTAGCCCCCATGTTGCACACAGACTTTGTAGCGGCTGCTGCAACCGCCAAAAACACGGAAACGGAGATAGACCGCAACCGAGGGAGGCAAAAGGAGCCGAAAACCCGAGACCGGAGGATGAGAAAGGGAAAGAAGTACTCCACAGGGAACTGGAACCAGTAGCAGTTCAGGATCGTCTAGAGGAGGACGTTTCTCTCCTTACGGTACTTGACATAACTGTGTGCGGGGCACTTCGGACGCAATTGTCCTCAGGTACAAAGACAACAACAACAGCCGCAAGCTCCTTACACCCAGCCGGCCGGAGGATTCAATCAGAACCGGCCTATGTTCCAGCAGAGCCCTACACCCTCTTATGTTCTAGTCTCACAGCCTCGAGGTCCTCAGCAGAATTTCTACTATCAGTAGCCGAGGCCCCAGAACTCAGGATTTCAGCCAACTCAGACTTGTTGCTACTCCGGCCACTAGCAGCCGAGATAGCTTCCAACCTCAGGGGAATGCCAGATCCAGCGGTACATTGAATGGGCTGTGGACATAAAGGGTAGGGCAGAGGTAGAGTATAAGCTTATGCAGTCGCGGCTCAAAAGGACGCTGGGATTAACGTTGTGGATGGTATGCTTCTCATTTTTTAGTCTTGGGCTCACGTGTTGTTTGACACGGGAGCCACTCATTCTTTTGTTTCGGTATCATTTGTATAAGCATTACAGTTGGATGTTGAGAATTGTGATCGTTCTTTGGAGTTATCAACCTTGACGGGTGGGTTGTCAGAGGTGACTTTGATTTGCAAGATACGCCATCTTTTCATCAGAGTACGTCGATTCTCTGCCGATTTGTTCGTTTTGCCAGTGTTCAAATTCGATGTAATTTTGGGCATGGATTGGCTAACCAAGTATCAAGCCACAGTGGATTGTTATCGGAGGCGAGTTATTCTCTGGAAGAAGCATGGCCAAGTCGTTGAATTTTAGGCAAAGCATGGAAGGTTCGTGTTTCCCTCGGTGCTTAAATCTCTTTTGGGCGGGCACCGTAATCTGGAAGGGATAGGAATGTTGTTTGCTCTTGATGAAGAAATGGGAGGTCAAAGTGCAGACTTCTTTATCCCAGTGGTTAGTAAATTCTTGGATGTGTTTCTTCCGGAACTTCTCGGACTTCCTCCAAAGCGAGAGATCGAGTTCTGCATTGACCTCATTTCTGGAACGTCTCCCGTCTCAATAGCACCGTACCGCATGGCACAGGCTGAGCTTGAGGAGTTAAGAACTCAGCTCGATGATCTTCCGGACAAGGGGTTTATCAGGCCGAGCACTTCGCCTTAGGGAGCACCCGTTCTTTTTGTTAAGAAGCATGATTGGACCTTACGACTTAGCGTGGATTATCGTTAGCTCAACAAAGTTACCATAAAGAACAAGTACCCGTTGCTTGGAACTGAGGACCTTTTCGATCAACTTAGTGGATGTTATTACTTCTCGAAGATTAATCTATAGTCAGGATACAAGAGTGGGGAACTCTAAATTATGCCGTACTTGTTCATTGCCGATTTGGATTTGAGTATACAAATTACTTTATTTCTTTCTCATTCTATTTGGTTCTTAACAATTTGGTATCAGAGCATCCACGAAGGCTGGGCGAAAGTCACCAGCACAGGTGCGGTCGACGGCGACCTTCGACGAACGATTCGAGTTCATAGGGGATTGGATTAGCACCCGACCTGCTCCATCTACACTTTTTTCAACCCTATAGAGCCCCCTTCACACCAAAACTTCCCAACATTGATTGCAATGATAGACTCAACCAATAACGGCCTTACTTTCTTAAACCAAAAGTTGTCAAACTCTGAACTACGTAGGAAGAAGGAGTGGGGGTTGTGTTATCACTACGATGAGAAGTGGTCCATTGGCCATGTTTGCATGAAAAAATCCCTCCATGTATTGGTGGTGTGCGATGAGGAAGAGGTGCAACCAGAAGTCACAGACGACTCACCGGTGGCTGCTGTGGTCAGGCTGTAGCCAGAGGACTCAGTTGAGATTTCCCTCAACTTGGTCTTGGGTCTAACCACTCCGAGAATGATGAAAAGCTTTGAGACCAAATAGGGTCGCGAGAAGTAATCCTATTCATTGACTATTGGGCTACTCATAACTTTATTACCTCTAATCTTGTAGCTAGCTTGAGGTCACCTATAGTGGAGACGGAGGGTTATGGTGTTCTCATGGGTACGGGATATTGAGTTGAAGGGCATGGGGGTTTGCAGGGGTGTTCATTTGTCCTTGCTGGAGGTGGAGGTGAAGGTGGTAGAGGATTTTTTGCCACTCAAAATAGGCAGCACCGATGTCATTTTGGGAATGCAATGGCTGGGTTCCTTAGGGAATATGCAGGTTAATTGGCAAATACTCACCATGAAATGGAGGATTGACGATATGACGATGACGGTACAGGGTGAGCCCGGTTATGTAAAATACCAGTGTCTTTGCAGACCATGTTAAAGACTCTCAGTGAGGAAATGATTGGTGTTTTTTGTTGAACTTGAAACGTGCGAAGTAAAAGCAAAAAGAGAGGCAGTGCTACAGGCTGTGCAATCTGTACTGGGCCGCTATTCAGCCATCTTTCAGAAACCATAGGGGTTACCCCCTTCTCAGCATCGCGATCATGCCATCACACTACGAGAGGACACTCTACCGATTAGTGTACCACATTACTGATACCGACAAGTTCAAAAAGATGAGATTGAGCGTCTAGCATGAGAGATGATGACATAATCCATCCAAGTACTAGCCCATATTCGAGTCAGGTCCTATTGATGAAAAAGAAAGATAAAAGTTGGAGGTTTTGCGTAGATTACCGTTCCTTAAAAAAATCGACTATGGCAGACAAATTTTTGATACCTGTGATTGAAAGGCACTACGAGTTCCTCGTGATGCCATTTGGGCTCACCAATGCGCCAGAGACCTTCTAAGCCCTCATGAATCACATCTTTAGACAGTACCTACGTAAGTGTGTCCTTGTGTTTTTTGATGACATCCTGGTGTATAGTAGGACTTAAGAGGAATATTTGGAGCATTTAGAGATAGTGTTTGGGGTGTTGCAGCGGTACTCCCTCTCGGTGAACAACAAGAAGTGCCGATTTGGACAGCCATGTATTGATTACTTGGGCTATATAATATCGGTAGCTGTAGTGGCAGTGGACAACTTGAAAATTAAAGCGGTACTAAATTGGCCGCGACCAAGGACTGTTAAGGAGTTGCAATGTTTCCTTAGGCTAACTGAGTATTACCGAAAATTTGTGGTAAGGTATAGCACTATCGCGTAGCCACTTACAAAACAACTTAAGAAGGACGCCTTCAAGTGGAATAAGGCAGCGGACGAAGCATTTGTTCGGTTAAAAAGAGCGCTTACCACGACATCGGTGCTAGCCTTGTCGGACTTCTCTACACCCTCGGTGGTTGAGACAGACGCGTCCGGGTATGGCTTGGGGGCGATTTTGATGCAGCACAACCGGATGATATAATACTATAGTCATATTTTTTCCATGTGGGCTCGCCTCAAGTCAATTTATGAACGAGAATTAATGGCGATAGTGTTCATCGTGCAACGATGGCGATCGTACCATTTGGGGCGCAAATTTCGTTGTCCGAACAGACCAACATAGCCTTAAGTTTGTTCTTGAGCAGTGTTTAGTGAGTACCGAACTAGGGTATACCTTCGACATCGAGTATTTTCCCGGGCTAGAAAACAAGGCTGTCGATGCCTTCTCCTGCATCGAACCTGAAGCGAAATTACTTGTCACTTGCTTCTGCAACCTGTCGATGTATCGGGACTCTAAGCTAAGGTGGATAGTGACCCGCACTTAGGAAGGATCAATCGGGACTTGCTGCAAGGCTTGGTGTCAGAACTGGGCTACACATGGGAAAGAGGGTTGCTACTTTACAAGGACCGTGTGGCTAATCCTAAGGGATCACCACATATCCCTGCACTGCTACGTGAGCATCATAATCGCTCGGTTGGCGAGCATTTAGGGGCATGAAAGACGTTGATGCGAGTGGCAGTCGGGTGGTATTAGGTCAGGATAAAACGAGACATGACAGAATATATGGCACATTGTGAAATATGTCAAAGGAACAAATAATTGTTTTTATCCCCAGCGGGCCTCCTACAACCGTTGTCGGTACTGGACCAAATTCGGGAACATCTTTCCATGGATTTTATTGAGGGATTACCTCTTTCAAGAGGTTATGATTCAATCCTCGTTGTGCTTGATGGATTGAGCAAGTATGTGCATTTTATCCTTCTTCGGCTCCTATTCAATGTGCAAACGGTGGCCAAGATTTTAACTCGTGAGCTGGTACGGCTACACAGCATTCCGCGATTGATTATCTCAGACCGTGATAAAGTCTTTCATGGTTTTTTTTTAACAGAGTTGTTCCATCTCCAAGGGTCGGCATTAGAGCGAAGTACGACTTTTCACTAAAAAATCAATAGGTAGGGCGAAGTTGTCAACAGGTGCCAAGAAGCTTATTTGAGAAATTCCATATCAGACAAGCCGAAGTAGTGGTCTAAATGGTTGGCTTGGGTGGAGTATTGGTACAACAGCCCATACCATTCTTTAACAAAAATACCCCATTTTGTGCCATATATGGGCGGGAACCCCCACTATTGATTCACTTTGGCTAATCCTGAACTACAATGGCCTCGTTTGAATAATTTTGGAAGTTCGCTATGGAATTTTTGATGATTTAAAACAACATCTCTCACATGCCTAGTAAATAATGAAGGCTATGACGGACGAAAAGCGGCAAGA
This sequence comes from Boehmeria nivea var. tenacissima, assembly GCA_018132145.1. Taxonomy (NCBI): domain Eukaryota; kingdom Viridiplantae; phylum Streptophyta; class Magnoliopsida; order Rosales; family Urticaceae; genus Boehmeria; species Boehmeria nivea. The sequence goes on along the minus strand of CM030874.1, from coordinate 3,320,642 downwards.
TATGAGCTTCGAGATCGGGGATTGGGTACACTTGAAGATAAGACCATACCGTCAGCGATCTCTTGCAAACAGCAAAATAAAAACTCGGACCGCTCTACTGTGGTTCTTTTCGGGTCTAGTAGAAGGTGAGAGTAATGCCATATCAACTTCAAATGATGGCGGACACGCATATACACCCGGTGCTTCATGTGTCGTAGTTACAACACATTGTAGGGGAACAAGAAACCAACCCTCTCTTCCATCACAGTTGTCCGATGAACAAGAAACGTGCCAGGACTTCGACCGGGTTTGGGGTAAGACAAGGAGGTCTTCATTCAGTGGCAAGGGCTACCGTTGGCTGATACGACGTAGAAATCCTTCAAGATGATGCTACGACAATTTTAGGAGTTTCACCTTGAGGACAAGGTGAAAGTATGAGCGACGGGTGTTGATAAGCCCCTGATATATTATCCTTACGCTAGAAGGAAGAAGATTGTGAATAAATGATCAGGGGGAGGGGGGGGGGGGGTCATTTAATCACTATTTGGGGGCTTTTTCATTTTGTGAGGCCATTATGCAATTTACACTAGTTAATTAGTTAGTTATCGTATTTTGTTGAATATATGTATTAGGTCATGCTCAGTTTGTGAGCAGGGACTAATTTTGGTAAGTACTAATAAGAGATCCGTGGACTCTCAAATTCCGCCGTTCTTGTTCATTTCTGATTTAGATTTGAGTATACAAATAAGTTTATTTCCTTTTTAATCTGTTCGGTTCTTATCACTTTACTTATCCCAAGAAAGTGTCGTTGGAGAATAGGATAACATTAACTGGTCACCAATCACACAATTAGGAGTTGAGATGTTAGAGAATCCTTTTGAAGAAGAGATGAAGAAAGATGTCTTTGCTTGCAATGGAAACAAGTCGCTAGGTCTCACTGGGTTTGAATGTCATTTTATCAAGCTAATTGGAAATAGGAGGATATCAACAATTTTGGAATAATAGGGTTGTGAACATATTTATTAATGAGACTTACATTTGTCTTATCCCCTAGAAAGCGGTGGAAGATTACATAAGTTCAAGGAAGAAAGGATTTGTTTTCAAGATTGATTCGAAAGGCATATGATAGAGTGGAGTGTTCTTTTCTAGATTTTGTTCTAGGGAAAAAAGGTTTTGGATTAAGATGGAGGAGAAGGATTTTGGGATGTATTTCTTCAGCATCCTACTCGATTTTCATTAATGGTAGGCCAAGAGACAAGTTAGAAGATTCTAGAAGACTTAGGCAAGGAGATCCACTGTCACCTTATCTCTTTACTCTAGTTGCGGATGCTTCGTCTAGGATAGTTAGTAGAGAAGTTGAAAGAAGTCGCTTCAGCCCTTTTGCCATTGGTAGAGCGGGTTTGGAGTTAGACCAACTTCAATTTTCAGATGGTACACTTTTCTTTATAGTTTCGGAGGTTGGCAATTTGATGAATTTGAAAAGTGTTCTCTATGAGTTTTGTACAGCTTTAGGATTAAAGATTAATTTGTCAAAAATTCATTTACTTGGAATCAATTTGAACGTGAGGAGCTAATGGGTTCTTGCATAAATTTTAGGGTGTTCAGTTGGGGAATGGCCAATTCAATATCTAGGATTGCCTCTAGGAGGGAATCCAAGGAGTAGGAGTTTTTGGGAGCCCGTTATTAGGAAAGTGCCAAAGAGACTCGATGGTTGGAATACGGCTTTTCTTTCTAAAGAGGGTAGAGTGACGTTGATGCAATATGTGTTATCTACACTTCCAACATATTATATGTCGGCTTTTAGAATGCGAATCGTGTATAGGAGGAAATTAAAAAGCTTATGCGGGATTTCTTATCGGAGAACTTCGAGGGTGAACTATCAAGACATTTATTTGCATGGGACGATGTGTGTAAACTGAAAGATCTGGGTAGATTGGGTATTTGCAATTTGGGCAATAAAAATTCAACACTGTTGTCAAAGTGGCTTTGGAGATTTCCCTTGGAGAAAGAGGCATTTTTGCATAAATTCAACAAGGCGAAGTACGGTTTGCTAGATGACAATTGGGATCCAGCTTGTGCGAGACCAACACTTTTAGAAGCCCTTGGAAATCAGTTCAAACATTGGCTCATTTGTTTTACTAAAGAACAAAGTGGGAGTTGGGTTATGGCACACTATATTATAAGATTTTGGGAGGATGGTTGGTGCATAACTTCTTGTCTAGCATATTAATTTCTAGGTTTATATAGCTTTTAGTACTTCTAATAAGGCAATCGCTCAATTTATAGAGAACTCGGATAGAGAGAGTTTTGAAGAAGTAACGTGAATTTCTATTTTCCAAGAAGCCTATTTGTTAGAGAAGCCTCTCTGTTAGAGATTCGTGCAAAGAGAGGAATAATAGATAAAAGAGCATGGCAGGATGGCAGAGAGGACTTTTCAGTGAAGTCTACGTTTCATTCATTATTATTGGAGGGTGGTTCGACTTATTCCCTCTAGTTAATCACATATGGAAAGCTGTTGTTCCATTTGAGGTGGCCTTTTTCAACTAGTTGGTGATTAAGGGCAAGGTGATTATTCATGATTTCCTACAAAAAAGAAATCCACAACTGGTTTTATCTCCAGGATTATGCAATATGTGCAAGCAAGATAATGAGAATATCAGTAATTTGTCTCTTCATTGTAAGGCTGTGTCTACAATTTTGGAATATGTCACTGAACAAGTTTGGAATAACCTAAGTGATCTGGGACAAAACTGAGGAATTTCTATTTGGTGAACTATCAAGGAAAATGCAGGAAATTGAAGTCTGTAGTGAAGGTTGCCATTATGACCACAATATGGAGTATTTGGTTACGAAGGAACGATAGTATTTTTGAAGATAAAGAAGAAAGAATTGAAGTGTTTTGGAATGCCATTGATGTTAGAATAGCTCTGTGGCTTCATACTAGAGTCAAAGAGTTTCAAATGTTTTTTTATAGTGATTTAGTCAAATATTGGTTTTCACTTCTGTAAAATCTCTTTACTTGCATTTCTTTCACTGTACTTCCTTTTTAATTAATAAAATTCCCGTCTCTTTTAAAAAAATGATGGAAAAGGAAAAATAAAAAATAAAAGGCAGACTATAGGACACAATTTACAAACCCTTCATTGACAACTAAAGTAAATAATACTTACTTGTATGGAGAGATTTCAGCTTCTGAGTTCTCCAATTGCCTCTTGCAGACGTGGAAGATCTACTTTCACATGATTGTTGATGATGGTAAAACCTTTAATCTACACGTGGACTCCTACGAGCTACGTCAAAAGGGGAACCTGGAAAAAAGAAGTGATTAGGGAGCTATGCCTCAGTCAGAGCAAGTATTTCTCTCTTCGAGTATGTTTAGGTCGCAATAGTTGCAAGAGATGCGAATTAGAGCTACGTACCTTTATTTATAGCATGTTGGAAGATCGTTAGGTTAGCTCATCCAAATTAGGGTTTTCTTGACTTTCGGCCTGATCTGTTAATTCGAATTGGGAGTTGGGATAGTTACCTGATTACGAGATGATCCACAAGCCGATTGCTTCCTTGATTTGTGGGACAGTCTGTATTTGATTGCAATTATCTTAGTAGAGTCAGCTCGTCTACCACGTGGCACGTCAGCTTGCTCTCCACGTGTTGTAATCTCAAACCAGTTTGTTTGGTTCTGTTCAGCTCGTCAGCATGCTTAGATACGCTAGTCATGTACGTGTCAACTTGGGTAACCTCGGGTAACAGCTCGTTTAACTTGATCGAGATGACAGCTCGTTCCACAAAATCTTAGTTCGCCTGCAAAGCAATTTGCTTGCGTGCGAGGCTGCTCGCTTCCCTGCGATCGATTAGATGTTAACACGTGACCCATAACACGGTATAAATTTGACCCCAACAATTAGCCTCCCACTCCTTGGTTTAAGCATGCTTGACCAAGGAGTGATAACATGCTGCAGTATTCCTCATCGCGCTTGCTTGCACATCGGCTTAATCAAGCGACTTGAAATCCCCCTTTCTTTTCTCTCTTTTTTTTCTAAAGAAGGCAACTTGCTACTTACTATCAACGATTGCATTATTCTGGATGTGGAAATGAAACCAGCATATATATGTGACTAGTAAAAACATCTAATTTTGTAGCTTGTTGCCTGCTTCTTGGTTTTGAGCTGCCTATCACGTGCACGTACCTAGTGTATAGCCCGTGTCACATTGCACATATACATGTGATCATATTCTACTACAGTTCACTAAATCTAGTAGCTTGCCATGTGACTCCTTTACTCCCTGCTAGCTCAATGCAAGTGGCTTGTTGTTTTTTTTTTTAAGGTTCTGCCAATTCACAAAAAAACTAGCTCATTTACAAGCTATCATACCAACTCCTTTTGTACACCTTGCACTGAATACCAAGTCTTGCATTTACATATACACGAATATATAAATAAATATATATGTTTATATATAATAGCTAGTGGGAAGAAGCTTGTCTTTTTGTGCACCTAGCGCACACTAGTATGTACCCATTGCTCTAGTTTGCCGTCATGTTAATCTTGACAAGTTAAAAATTAGCTTGTTCATTCCTTGTTCAACTCAGTAAAAATGTGGTCACACCATAGGCAGTAGGCTATAAGTAATATTTTGACTATAGCTATCTACTCTTGGTCTTTAACGTACTTGACTGAATAAACTTGCTCTAGCTTGTCAGGAAGTCCCTATCGCTCGCAGAGCCCTTTTTTTGGTTTTTTGTTTTTTTTTTTGGTTTTTTTTTTGCAGGCCTATGTGTGACAGTCCAATGGCAAAGACGTCCACATTAGTACTGAATATCCCTATTTCAATGTCGTCCTCGCTAGGATCTTATTTTGAATTTCAAACGGGAGAAACCAGAAAAAATAAGGCGCAGACCCAAACACTTTTTCTTTTCTTTTGATTCAAATAGTATCATCTCTACGCCATGGTCCAAGTCAAATATGGTACATATTACGTGTTGATCTTTATCTTGTTTTTGAGCATTTCTTCAAAATGCTCACCTATTTTGGCCAAGCTTTCTTACCTCTTATTGTCCATATTTGCCCAGATTGTATCTTATCTTGGTATCTTTGGCAAACCTCGAGTTTTTGTTGGCAACTATTGCTCTTCAAGTGAGAGGAGCGGCTCCCTTACAACTTCATGAGGCAAGTCTTAGTGGTTATTTCTTTTTGTTTTAGTATTGTCGTATATCGTCCATAGTCCTGGCATTTTTTTTCATTTTAGTATGGACTCTTCTGCTACGGTTTGATGTGGGGCTTACTTCAAACATCAGTATTTCAATGTTATTCGTGGTTTTTCTCCTTAGCTGCTGCTTTCTCTTCGTTATTTTTGCGGGATGACCGACGTCCGTTGTGTTTGTTACCATAGTCATGTATTTGATATACTCGCCTGACTATTTTGGGATTTTGCCACTTCCTCGACTTTGTTGGCATGTCAGGACTTCCATTTTAGATTTCATGCGTGGTTACTAGCAGTGGAGAAGTTGTGTTATTCATAGTCGTCAAACCTCGATGTTGTGACAAAAGGTGCCTTGAGGCTTTCGGAAGTTTCATGTCGGATTGCCACTCGCTGAGCCGTTGCTGTTTTGAAAGTGTTGATATTTTGGAACGACATTTTGCAAGTGATAGGATAGCCGTGCTTATGAATAATGAGACCTTAATAGGACTATCGGGACAGCCTTGGGTTGACCACCTAGTTGAGCGCCCCACAATTAACTCATGTGACATTGATTCTAACCACTTAGAACCACTTTTTCCACTTTGAGCGTCTCGCCGAGTTCATTTTCCTTGCAGTATTGGCACTTCTTCATAGAGGGATGCTGGCTTCGGGGTCGATTATTTGATCAGGTCATCTTGCTACACTAGGAAATCTATAATCTCGTGTTATTGTCAGCGAGCCAGGGGTTATTCCGAGCTACTTTCATCTACTCTGCAACTTGATTAAGGTCGACAACTTCGTCAGCGAGGTCCCGCGAGTTCGCATGCTTTGGACCCACTTTGAGCACGGTCACAACCCACCGTCTGTGATCATGCAATGCCGAGCCGATCAGATGTACAACGAGTATGCCATTCTCGTGGATATTGAGGTGCGAGTGCCTTCTGAGGTTGAGCGAGCTGACCGCCCATAGGACGGATGGGTTGCATTTAACGAGCTATTTTTTGAGGTGGGACTTCGTCTTTTGATTCTCGAGCTAGTAAGGCAAATATTACTCCATTACAATCTAACACCTGTGCAACTCATGCCCAAAGCTCGGCGAACTATTATGTACTGCGTGATTTTAGGCGAAGTGGCGGGATGACAACTCACACTTTGAGAGTTTTTTACTTACTATGTGTTGAAGGTTTCAATTCGTAAGACAGAGCTCGACACTATATATCTCCACGTGGCTTAATAAAGCTAGTGACATAATTGGACTACACATATAGACTTTGGAAGAAAGTTATGTTGTGTGTCGAGTACATATTTGGGGTTGAACTTTGTCGACCGGGTACTCCTACGCCTGCCAAGTTTGGCACCCCAAGTGAGCTTCTGTTTTATTCCTTACTTGACTATTTGATCTCTAACTCGTGTTAACCATTCTTGTTCTTATAGGTCGCTGAGCATACAACGCTCTTCCACTCGAAGAGGATAGCTACGAATTCTTTGACCACCTCGAGAATTCACAAACAAGGTCGGTACCTACGCTTCTATCGACGGAGAACTTAAGGAAGTCTATCCTGTGGAGGTATACATCTTTTGGTCCAGTAGGTATTCCTTGACCCGAGTGTTGGATTCGTGTTTTACGTTACGCGCTCCACCTATTGAATGGTCCTTTCACGATGTTTCCTCTCTTCTCTTACGAGCAAGCCGCTATCACAGGCCCTCAATTAGCGAACATACCGGTTCACCTGCCTTTGATAGATGATGCACCCAGAGCCTTTAATACTAGACATCAAAAGAGAAGGGAAGACTGCAAGCTCTTCCAAGGCATCCCAACTTGCTCCGCCTCCGCTTGCTCTTCCAACCAAAGTGCCCATCGCATCGGCTCTTTCTGTTGAGCTAGGGGTTGAATCCGCCTTTCCTATCGAGGATGAAGGCATGGTTACCGAGCAACTTCATGAGGTGAAGTTGACATTCTCTCGCTCGAGCTCAATTTGGGTCGATGACTATCTTGCAGAGCAGTTCGCGAGATCGCTCATGATACTAGGAGATGAAAGCGGGTACGCTGATCTGACCACGGCGACGATGATCCAACGTATGAGTGAAGCTCTGATTAGGGTATATGCCACTTCCTCTTTCTAAATTCAAAATTAAGACTTGGTTTTGTTTCAACATTGCCAAATTTATTTTTTATTTTTGTCGGCTACCTAAGATACCATGGCTGGGACTCTCTTCATGGAAGAGATACGAAGACAAAAGTGAGAGCTCGCTCATCAATTACAGGAGGCGTGATAAGTGCACGAAAGTGTGCTTTCAATGTGCTTAATTGTATAAATTTACTGGAATTTTGTAATTATAAATGAATATTTTCATGTTTTTAATGATTATTATTTTTATTGAAAAATATTTGTTTTAGTTTGTTATAGTTCCATAAATAATTAATTTTGGTTTAATTTATTTTGGAAGGTATAAAATAGAAGAGATTTGGTTCAAGAATAACAAGAAAGCCCGAGAATAAGACAACAATGCCACTTCAGCCGGGTTCCACGGCCATGTGGCCCAATCACCGTGCGTCTCCTCAGCAGACACGCAGACCAGCCCAGGTCGCCTCCTCTCCACGCGCACAATGCGCGGTTCTCGAGCAGCAGCAACGCCAACGGGCGCGTCTTCTCCACCAGCCTAGTGCGCAAGTGCGCGTTTCCAAGCAGCCCAACAGCAGTGGGCCCCTGCGCAGTCATCCACCAATCAAAGCTGAGCTTAGTGCGCGCCAGTGGGCCCAGCTGTCCCCCAACTCGGTCAACTCCAGCAAGCCTTCCCCGAATCGCGGCCTGCCACGTATCCGTCCACTTCAAAGCAACGAATAAGCTTGTGACACGTGGCTATTCCGAGCCCAACTTCTCCTCAGCGTGGAATTGATTCCAAGCTCCGAATTTCACAATTTAATTGCAAAAAAATCTCCGAAAATTAATTTGTTAATTACCTTATTTTTGTATTCCCATTTTCTATTAGTTTTCATTTCACTAGCCACTCCCAAACACTATAAATAGAGGTGTTGGCTAGAGTTTTTGCACCCTTAATTTAATAATTAATAGACAATTTATTTATCATATTTTCTCTAGAATTTGTGTGAGAATGCATTGGAGACTAGGCTAAATTCCTAGCAAGGCTAGGGATGAACTCAATTGTGTAGCTTCACTGTCTCAATTTTGATTCCAAACTATGTGCTTTAAAGGTTAGATTTTATTTATGAATTGGAGTTCTTATCTTCTGAAATATTATGTTCTTTTATTTTTCATATGAATTTAGTCATACTTGATTTATGTGATTTTTAGAGAATATTAATTTCGTTAATTTGCTTATTTTTGTGAGTTGTTCTTTTACTGCAGTATTGTCAAATTGATATATTGTAGATTTAGGAATGCTTATAGAATAAGTAATTGAATGTTTGTTTTATTTTATTATTCCGTTACTGCGTTATGATCAATTTTGATGTATCGTCGATTTAGGATAGTCAATGAAATTTATATTCGTTATTTTAATTGAAAGAACTTTTTCATAATAAAATACATGTGTTTAATTTTTAGTTCTTAATTACATATTTTCCGGTTACTTGTTTGGGATGTGAAACTTGTAATTGAGTAATTAATTGGAATCGAAATTGGCGTCAGTGAAATGAAACAATTGAGTGACTCCTGAAGCCTTGTTAATTCTTTTCTCATTGATTGTCTATTTAATTTTATTCATCTTCTTTAATCCAAATTCTTATTTCTTTTTAATATTTTGATTTTTACCTCTTAAAGTTTGTTTGAGTTTTTGGTTGTTAATTTTCACCTCCTCGTGGAGACGACTCCGCTTCTGTTGTGCTACCAACGACCGCTTAGCTATTGCACAATTTGGGCGTGATCAAGGCGCAACATGAGCTCGCAACATACAAGGATGAGCTTGTAAAACTGGCTTTAGAGAAGGAAAAGAGAGAAGAAGACGCCTAATGGAGGAGTATTGGTGCTAGGAGCGATGAGGCTCTCAAATTCGCTAATGAAGACATGGGAGCGGTGAAGACAGAGGTAGATTTTAAGTTGCCTTTTGCGGTGCTCCAAGGGCGACTTGATTTGTTCAGGCAACTTCAGAGAGGAGATCAGTTTGATTATTGCGCTGAGATTGCTAACCTTGAATGCAACCTAGAAGAGGTGGCGAATCACCAGACCAATGATAGACTGCCAAGTGAGGATGAACATGGCGAAGAGGTCGTTGTCACCATGGTAGCTCAAGGTGGTGGTGACTATCATGAGCAGCTAACCGTTATAGCCGACCAGGATGCATTCACATCGAATTAGTCCATTGAGTGAATTTGCTATTTTGCAAACCAAACGGTAACTTTATTTTGTTAGCTTGTGCCAAGAAGGCCACTTTTACTCTTTTTTTTAGGTTCTGCTTGACATAGGGCAACCTTTTCCATTTATCTTGTAAAATTGTTATATTTCATTGTTATCTAGTCCTGTTGGATCAGCTTGTTCATCTACCTTTATGTATATATATGAACTATTTGGTGCGAGATGCACATTCTGCTACTTCGTTGTTATACTTCAGTACTTTCTAGAACGAGCATTAACGTTAAGAACTTTTTGAATATACACTATATATATCTAAAAATTTTGAACTCAAACATAAATTTCGAATTGCATATCAAATTATTTAACGTGGTCGATGTTTGGCCGGCAGCGAGTAGTGCGTAGGTATATGAGTTGATGAGATGGGCATATGACATGCTGGCATATGAAATTTCCAGCGCACTAGCACTCGAGCTGGATAAACGGCGCGCAAGTGCACGAGTCAGGGCAATCAAAAAAAAAGACACGCTGGCGCTTGAGCCGGGCAAGCAGTATACTGGGATTCGAGCCAAGACACGGTGCGCGGGCACTCGAGCTGATATTTTGTAAATGGTGCGTTGGAGATCGAGGCAGGCAAACAGCACACGGATACTTGAGCTGGGCAAACGGCGAGCGGGTGCACGAGTCAAAAAATAAAAGAAAAAGACAAACAACACGCTCGTGCTCGAGCAGGGTAAACAGTGCGTGGGCAGTCGAGCCGACGTTAGGCAAACGATGCACTGGCGCTCGAGCCAAGCAAACAGCATACGGGTACTTGAGCCGGGAAAATGGTGTGCTGGTGAACAAGCCGAAAATAAAAGAAAAAGGCAAACAACACGCTGGCGCTCGAGTCGGGCAAATGGTATGCTAGAACTCGAGTATGACAAAAGACGCGTGGGTACTCGAACCGACGTTAGGCAAACGGTTCGCTGGTGCCGGAGCTGAGGAAACGGCTCACGGGTACTCAAATCGGGCAAATGGCGCGTGGTTAAACGAGCCGAAAATAAAAGAAAAAGGCAAGCGACACGCTGGCGCTCGAGTTGGGCGAACAGTACACTAGTACTCGAGCCGAGTAAACGGGATGCGGGCACTCGAGCCAACGTTATGCAAATGGTATGCTGGCACTCGAGATGGACAAACGGTGCTCAAGTACTCAAACTAGGCAAATGGCACACATGTACAATGAAAGAAGGTGTGATTCCTCTGGCTTGCAAGGTAATGTGATAGTATTTTAACGTAAAGCAATATATTCCATGTAGTATCATGGGCTCGTTCTTGACAAGTTGTACGTATTTCTTCATTCTCCTGCGAAACAATACTAATGTTTTATGAGAAAATAGCTGAACTCATTCATAGTTTTACGAGCTACCTACCTACCCATGTTTAGGTGTCAAGCCTGAACATAGTTCGATTAACAATCCTAATTCCCTTATTTGAAACTAGCTAAAATAATGGCAGGAATACCAAACCAAAGACAAGCTAATGTGCTACGTAGCACTCTAAGTTGAACGAGCTAACGTTACATAAAAGTATGAGTAAAATTTTAATAAATAAACAAAGCAAACTAGGAAAATAAAGAACGAGCTAAAACAAATGATTAAGTAGACATCGAAAAGGCTAAGCAAGGTGCTACACGTAATACCTTCGAAGGTGGTGGGCGTTCCAATTGCGCAACATGCCTGTGCCATCCATCTCTTTGAGCCTATAAACTCCTGGCTTGACGACGTGCTCAACCCGATAAGGTCCTTCTGAATTAGCGTCGAGCTTTCCTATCTTCCACTCTTTCGTATTTTCAAATATTTTGCTCAGTACGAGATCCCCTTCATGGAAGTGTCGATGCTTGACTTTCTTGTTGTAATAACGGGCTGCTGCTTATTGGTAACAGGCTAGGCGGAGAAGTGCTCGATCCATCCTCTCTTCAATATGGCACAGGTCGCCTCGCCGTTGCTCGCTGTTGCTATCTTTATTTTCCTACGTGATCTTTGTCCTCAAGCTTGGCATGCCAACTTCGACGGGGATTACGGCCACAACGCCGTAAACAAAAGAAAAATGAGACTTTTCGGTAGCTTTCCTTGGCGTAGTACGATAAGCCCATAGCACAACAGGGAGCTCCTCAGCCCACTTTACCTCGCAAGCTTATAACTTCTTCTTTACGTTGTTCATGATTGTCTTATTGGTTACTTCATCCTATCCATCACCTTGTGGGTAGCTTGGCGTTGAGAAGCTCAAGTGGTTATTCCATGTGCTACAAAAGTTTTTAAACTTCTTAACGATGAACTACGATCATTTGTCTGTAACTATCTCCTTAGAGATTCAATAACTACATATGATGTTTCTCCATACGAAGCTCTCAGCATGTTCCTCATTGACTTCCAAAAACGCAGCTAGTTCAACCCACTTTGAGAACCAAAGAGCTACTCGAAGATCGAGTTGAAACAAAGAAAGTTTGCCTCAAAGCGGCCAAATGCCAAATTTATTGTCATATATGGGAAGTTATACAAACGATCTACCATGGAGCCATATTTATGTTGTCTCGATGAAGTAGAAGCAATTATGCGTTGCGAGAGATACACGAGGGAGCGTGCGGTAATCACTCTGTGGGAAGGTCATTTGCCCAAAAAACACTGTGACAAGGCTACTACTGGCCTACCTTACTCGTGGACACGGAGGAGCTGGTTAAGAAGCGTGACAAGTGTCAGAGGTTCTCGCTAATAATACACCAACCCACGCCGAAGATATGTCGTCTGTAAGCTGCTCTTACCCTTTCATGAAATACTCGATAGGTGTAGTATGCCCTCTCTCCATCGCCCCTGCTCAGCTCAAATACATAGTCGCAATGACTGAAGATAGGTGCTCGTTAATTATTAGGGGAGTCTACTTCCACAATTTCTTCATGTTCTTTCTCGATGCATGGCTTGTCGAGGTACCCGGCTAGTATAGTTCGCCTAAACTCGCTCTCTGCAGCCGACCCTAATGTAGCCAGTGCATCAGCTTGATTGTTTGACTCTCGCATTACCTATTCAAAAATGTAACTTTCAAACTTCGCTCGCAACATGCTAACAAGCTCCAAGTAAACGATCATCTTGCTATCTCGAGCCACATAATCTTCTAGCACTTGGTTTACTACAAGCTGTAAGTCGCTCAGGACCTTTACTTGTCTCACACCCAGTATTTTTTCTAGATGCAAATCCGCAACTACCGCTTCGTATTATTCTTCGTTGTTACTAGCCTTAAAGCCTAGCCCAAACGACTGCTCAATTACCTCACCTGATGGCGATTGCAAGCAAATACCAACTCTACTACGTCGTATGTTGGATGATCATCCACCTGAAGTATCTACTCTCCTTGTAGTTGCAGCGCACTATCATGCAACTCAACCTACTCTTCAGGTATTATCTCTATTGTAAAATCAGCTAACGCCTGGGACTTAATCGTTGTACATATCTTGTAAGTGATGTCAAATTCCCCTAGCTACATAGCCCCCTGTGATAGTCTGCCAGATACGACAGGCTTGTGCAGCACCTTTCTAAGTGGTCACGATGATAGGGTGATATTGGAAGTAAAGCCTTAGTTTCCTCGCTGCTACAACCATAGCTAGCGCGAGCTTCATATGGTACCGTGTCTCAGCATCTTAAAGTGCCTTGCTTAGGTGGTAAACTGGTTGTTCTTTTACTCCATCAGCATGCACAAGTGCTGCACTTAGGGCTATCTCAAATACAGCTAGATAAAGCATTAGTGGCTCATTGTCAATAGGTTTGGCAAGCAATGACGGGCTGCTGAGGTATTCTTTTAACTGGTCAAATGCTGCTTGACATTTTTCGTCCCACACAAAAGGTGTTTGCTTCTTGAGTAGCTTAAAGAAGAGTCGACACTTGTCTGATGAGCGCAGAATAAATCTGTTTAGTGCTGCAATATGCCCCGTCAAAGGTTGAAAGTCACGCTCTGTCTTAGGCTCTGGTATGTTGATGAAGGACTTCAGCTATTTTGGACTCGCCTCAATTCCTCGAATAGTGACCACAACTCCCAGAAATTTACTTGACACAATAGCGAACACACACTTCTTTGGGTTCAGGCGCATGCAATACTATATGATTAATCTGAGACACTTGCCAAGGTGCCCTATGTGGTCTTTGGCCTTTAGCGACTTCACCAACATGTCATCGATGTAGACCTCCATTGTCTTCCTGAGCTTCTCAGTGAACATTTCGTTTATAAGTCATTGAAACGTTGCTCCGGCATTCTTTAAACCGAATGACATTACTTTGTAGCAATAAGTTCCTCACTCAGTGATGAACGAGGTCTTCTCTTGATCGTTGGGGTGCAGTAAAATCTGATTATAACCTGATAATGCATCCAAGAAGGTGAGCAGCTCATGGCCTGCTGTGGCATCAACCAACCTATCTTTGGGGCACGATTTGTTTAGATATGTGAAGTCAACACACACATGTGGCTTTCCATTCTTTTTTGGCACAACCACCACGTTGGCAAGCCAATAGGATATTGCACTTGCTAGATGAAGCCTGCTTCGAGCAACCTGCATACTTCCTCATTGACGACTTCGTTCCTCTCAACTCCAAACTTCCTTATTTTCTGACGAACTGGTTTGTGGTTGGGGTCGACATTCAAGCGGTGTGTGAGAACCTTGGGATCTATCCCTGACATATCAAGGTGCGACTATGCAAACAGTTCCTTATTCTTCTTAAAAAACTCTAGTAATTCGTCAAGCATTGCAGGCTCTAATTGCACCCTGATGAAGACGGTTGGGTCAGGATGTTCAGGGTCAACTGGGTACTCGTTCACTTGCTCAATAATTGGCTCTCGGACCCACAATTTTCCATGATCGACCGCCATTTGTGATTGCTAGTCACGAGGTGCCCTCAGTTGCAGTGCGGTCAAGTAGCATCCACGAGCTACGGCTTGATCTCTGCGCACTCTCTTAATCCCCCTCTTTGTGGGGAACCAGATGACTTGGTAATATGTCGAAGGGACTGCCCGCATATTGTGAATCCACGGTCTTCCAAGTATTATGTTGTACGCCTAAAAGCAATCCATGATAAGAAAAGTAGTCAACTTATTCTCTCTCCCAGCATACACGGGTAACCTGAGAGTCCATATGGCTAGAGTTGACTCCCCGTTGAAAACTATTAGCACGATGCCCGTATGCTCGATGTTTGATTTGTCCAACTCCATCTCCTTTAGTATGCTAAAAAACAAGACGTACACAGAGCTACCATTGTCTATTAGAATTCTCTTCACTTCATATTTAGCGATAGGAATGGTGCTAAACATTGCGTCTTCATGCGGCTTGCACATTACTCGTATCTCGTCGCTGTTGAACTCAATATAATACTCATCTTCAAGGTCACCTAGAGAGCACTTGGGTACTACTTCCTTTGCTCGACGAGTATGATCCCTACTTGTCGAGCTTGTCTCCCCACTGTAAACAGATCCTCCACTAATCATACTGACATATTTGTGAATTGGAGATCGTGAAGGGGTTCGTTCTTGCTCTTGTACTTCCTCGTGGTAGGTCTCTACCAACTTGGCCTCTTCGTCAACCCATACGTTTTTCTTCCTCGCTTACTAAGGAATTCTCTCAGATGGCCCTTTTTAGCATCTCGATAATTTCGCCGCGTAGAGCCCTGTATGTTTCTGTTGAATGACCCGTTCCTTTATAGAACTCGCAGTACTTGTTAGGGTCTCTCCTAGCATCCTTCTGCTCTGGCCAATGCACAAACTCCTTGTCCTTCAGATGGTAACATACTAGCTTGTCAGCATCTATATTTAGCGCGTTAGGAGGGGGAAGTGGTCGGTCTAATCGATCTCAATTCTTGCCAATACGTGAATCTGGCCAATTCTCCCTGCGCTTGTCCCCGTTATAGTGCTCTCGGCCTGGCCACTACACTGCTTGTGCTTGCTCGCTTGTCCAGCCGTAGGTGTAGAAACGTTTGTCGCGGTGCCTTTCTCCTGTCTTGCCTTTTCTACATGTAACTCCTCGTCTTCACAATCACAGAAACCTCTTGCTGTGGCCAGAGCCTGCTAGACTGTAGCTAGAGGAAAAGTGCAAAGGTGCATCTTGTAGCGTGATTGTGTAGTAATCTTTGCTTAAGGGCTTCTAGCGCTACTTCATCCTTGTAGCGAGCTATTTCAGACAAAGTCTTCGTGAACCTTTTGATGTAGGAGCGCAATGTCTTGCTCGACCCATGTACGACTACCCATAGGTCTACTGCTATCTTTCCAAAATGAATGTGCACTGCATAATTGTCCATAAACACTTTGTTGAGTTGCTCGAACTTCCCAATTCTCCCTGGTGGAAGATTGCAATACCATATAAGTGTTGGCCCCTTCAAGCTTTATGAGAATAGTTTGCAAAGCATCTCGTCCATCATCGCTGGAGGAATATTGCATCCCAACAACACCTCTTTGTATTGGAAAATATGGTCGTGAGGGTCAGTCAATCCGTCATACTTCTGAAGGCTTGACATGCTGAACTTACTTGGGGGAAATGTGTTCAGTATGTGCGGCTGCAACGAAGTATTTTGCGAGACCTTAATCAATTCATCGTACCTGGTAGATCGACCCATCTACTTCATAATCTCTTGTTGCATCTTCGTCACCACCTTTGCTATACGAGTTTCAACATTATACGTCCTTTGTGGGACGGAACCTGGCGATGACGGAGGTAGATGCTCTGTAAGCAGCTTGCTACAGAGACAGCACTCGCATCCCCACAAGTACGCAAGTCGCGGCGTATGAAAACAAAGATCACATCCTAAGCATTGGGCTGTGAGCTCCCGATTGCCTTTGACATGCTGACGGTGCTGCATAAGTGGTGGTACCATGATGACGATTTGTATGCCCCGACTGGCTTGGTTGCAATGGTGTGTAGTAGCCCGCTGTGTGGTAAGCGTGGTAATTAGGGACTGGCGGTGGCGCTACATGTTGCTGGTTAGGATTGGGCCCATCTGGCGCGTATTGCCGCTCTTGGAGTACCACCAATCAGGCTCGAAGATCTATATTCTCAGCTCTTATCACAACATTATCGGCTCTTGTTATTTGTGTGAGACTCATAATTTTTGCCATGCACTTATCCTGCTCTTGCGTGCTACGAGTCAGGTTAGGGTCGGTGAACCATGCATCAAATCACCGAAGGTCTGCTCTTGTCATGTGCGGTCATGGTGTTGCTCTGCATCTGTCGCGTGCGATATCGTGTTGGATTGTTTAGCTTGACGTATTCGAAGAGCGATGTAGAATCAGAGGCCCCACAGGGATGCCAAACCGTAGACGTGGGAGATCTATCGTCACTTGATTATTGATGATGGTAAAGCCTCTGATCTATCGTGGACTCCTACGAGCTACGTCAAATAGGGAACATGCAAAAAAGAAGTGATTAGGTAGCTATGCCTCAGTCAGAGTAGGTATTTCCCTCCGAGTATGTTTAGATCACAATAGTGGCAAGAGATACGAATTAGAGCTACGTACCTTTATTTATAGCATGTTGGAAGCTCGTTAGGTATAGTGGCAAGAGATACGAATTAGAGCTACGTACCTTTATTTATAGCATGTTGGAAGCTCGTTAGGTTAGAAAGAAAATATATAGTAGAGGAAAGGAAATCATAAAAAGGTTAATAATGGGTGAGAGTTTGAAGCATTTGCAAGGTTAGTGTTGGGATGTATTTGAGGACCTTAAGATCGTCAATGTCAATTGAGACGATTAGTAGGAAGAGAGCTAGGATGATTTGAGCTTAAATACACCATTTCCATCCACCCCTAGCCTGAGCTTATCGTTACAAGCCTACAAAGTCCTTTTGATCTTTCACAACTCTTAAGTGTTCTATTAGTGGAGAAGGGTGCGAAAATTGGGCTTATGGTTGTTCTTCATTCATATTCTAGAAATGTGACTCTTACTTGTACTTACGAGAAGGCAAGTTTTGAGACTAAGAGAGTAGAGACAACTCACACACACAAACAATTAACTCGAGCATTTGAGAGAGGTGTAGCAAAACAAAGTCATTTGTAATATTTAGTTTTCCTAAAAGCTCTATAGAGGAATTCTAATTTGAGATGCAGATCCGAGAGACTAATTACGAGACATATTCATTCACATTCTGCATATTTACATTTTGCATTTAGTTCTTTCTTTCTATGACGTACAAATAAATTAGGTATGATGATACACTTGTTAGAGCTTTGCTTGAGGACAAGCAACGGTTTAAGTTTGAGGGTGTGATGAGTGAGCAATATACTCACTCATATATCACATTTTCCATCTTGAATTGTTGTAATTCCCTCAAGTTTTAATGTGTTTTGTGAGTGTATAGGTGATTTGAGAACAAACTGGGAAATCGAGACGAAGAAACCCGAAAAACAGACAAATCTTGAAGGAGAAGTAAGCAAAATCAAGGAGAAAGATCAAGAGCCGGTCGTTCGCCTGTCATGGGCCGAACGACTGCCCAAAATAGCCAAAAAGAAGGAAAAATCCGAGGCATCGCCAGTCGTTCGCCAAAATCCAGCCAAACGACCGCCCGGCTGAAGAATCGCAAAAAAAAACTCCTTAGGGCGGTCGTTGGACAACTTGGGGTGATCGACCGCCAAGCTCGGCGGTCATTCTCCTGATCTGGTCAAACGGTAGCCCGACCAATTTTCAGCATCGACTTTTTATGAGCCGATCGTTTGCCAAACTCAGCCGAACGACCGCCAAACATCACTGATGCAAAAACGACAATGTTTTAACTTCGTTTCTAGATGGGAAATTAGGTCAAATCACTTGGGCTATAAATATATCATATTTTGGACGGAAAAAGGGAGGTTCACACAGAGAGAAACACCACAAAAAGCTCAAGAACACCAAGATTGGCTCTTCAAAGAGGAGACAAAGATGGATTTGCTTGCGAATCTCACCTGAGTTTTCTCTATTCTCTTTATTTTCTTCTTTTGTATTTCTTGTAGTCATTATGAACCCTAGTTTATTTTATATATTTATTTGTTTGGTTTCAAGAGTTTAAATCTCTCTCTAGAAGAGATTAGCCAAACTCAATGTCGAATCTATTATAATTTTCATTAATAAATTGCTGCAATTACTTAATTCTCATGTTTGTGTTCTTGTTGGTTTATTTATTTCTATTTGCAATTGAGAGATTGGATAGAAACTCTAGATTTAATTTGATTAAACTTGAGAGAGGCAATTTGATTTAATTGGAAATAACAAGAATCACAGCTTAGACGCCACAAGTACCGAGAAGAGATTGGTAGTCTAGGTAGTCGAATTCTGAATCTTAAGCACCGAGAGGAGACCGATTAAGGAATCTAGGAATCATGTATGAATGTATTTAATTTCAACGAGCGGACGCGTGAGTTAGAATTGAGTACATAATTAGGTCAATAAGCGAGAGCTGCGACTTAGTTCTTAAATTCATAGACTAGCATAGAATTAAGAATTGTGGTGAGATATTAAAGAGTAATTGAATAAAGGACACGTTGAGGGAATCTAATCGATCCTAGGTCTTACTTATAGTATTTTTGTTTACATTTATTTTGTTCATTTATCATTCTTCAACTAAGTTGCTAGTCTAGATAAAGTAGACATTTAGTATTCGTAGTGCTTCGTTAATTAGTTTAGTTAGTTCTCCGTGGGAATGATATCCGGACTCTTCTGTCCACTTTATTACTTGAACGATCCATGCACTTGCGGTTAAATTCGTATGTGTTTTCGAGCAACCAGCCACCAGTGCAAATAACCCTAATAATAATCCCATTTCGTTTCTTCTCCGTTATCCTCTAAAATAGTTAGGGTTTTATGCTGCTAATACGCAAAAACGCACAGACAAACACACACAATGATCGATCCAACCATATTGAGGTCAGTTGTGGCTGCCAGAGCCTCTCTCTACCGACACACTGCCAGCAAGCTTCTCGGAGCTCAGACTCAGACTCTGCCTTTGTCTGAAACTCTCACTCCCATCTCTCAGTTCTCCGCGCAACTCTGTCAGTCCGTGAACCACCACATTCACTTCTTCTCCGCAGATCACAGCGGCTTCGAGTCGGGTCTTTTCGAATCCGCCAAACCCATCTCTGATTCCAATTTGTTGGAGACTCTCAGCAAAAATCGAGGCGCTGGCTGTGCCGGTGCCGAGGTGGACGATATTGCCAAGGTCGGAGAAAAAATCTATAATAATTTGCCCTAAATTGGAAACAGCGGTCAATTTTTGGACGGAATAAAGCACGTGCCTAACATTTGCATACTCAACAAGGGCAGAGGTAGTCTTTCCCAACTCAAAAACACTTCCAATTAAAAAACAAAAACAAAACAAAAACAAAAACCAAAACCAGTATCTTTCTCTTCTTCTTCTTCTTCTTCTTCTTCTTCCTGATCTCTAATAGCTCCTCGTCGGCGTCGCTCTGGGCCCCAGTCTTCCCCTGTAGTTGACCCCACAATAGCCACTACCTCTTCTGTGTTGCCTTTCTGCCCGTCGCTACGTGGGTCCTACTCCCTCATGGCCTTCCTCACTCTCCTCGAGAAAGGTCGCCAGCTCTACAATAGTGCCTCCGTCGTGGCCCGCTCCGCCGTCCTGGTATTAGCGGCGAGCTCATCAAGGGTGAGGTTTTCTAGACGAGCAATTTTTTGGAGTCGATTACTAGCGACGGTGTAAAACCGTCCTCCGTCGCAGTCACTGAAGTCTTCTCCGGTCGGGACCCTAGCCGCGCATCCTTCGCCCGCCCGCAGAAGTCCAGGATGCTCACCGTGCTTCCCGAGCCCGATCGCGTCTCGCAGGTCCTCTGCCGCAAAAGTCTAGATCTCTCTGTCGTTGTCGTCAAGGACGATTCCGACAATCCCGAGGCCTCCGGCAGCGAATCAGGAGCGAGACGGCCTTAGAGAGCTCTCTCACTCCATGCCGGCAGCGAAGCTTTCGCTCTCGCTCCAGTCCTCGATGCTGGTGAACGTCCCAGCGCTAGCGAGTCGGAGGAAGTTTGACGCTTTCGACGCCGAGATCGTGGCGCGAGGCTCCGGCCTATCACCGGAGACGACGTTCTCGGTGCTCGAAGGCGTCGGAAGGACTCTCAAAGGGCGATATCTCCGCCAGGTGACGAACATTATTTGTCGCATGACTGGCTTTCTTGATTAGGCTTTAGATTAGTTTGCTCTGTTTTTTGGGCTAGATTTTGTGTGTTTTGGTTGAGCTTTTTCTTGTTTGTTTGGTTTATTTTGGACTAATAACAATGTGGATTATATGAGTGAGTGAGTGAGAGATTCAAGAGAGGTTTAGGATTATTTTTCTTGTTAGGGCTTACCCTGTGCACGGAGGAGCTTTACTATTACTGTCATAGACGACTTTGCCCTACTTATAAATCCTTCTGCAGAAAAAATCCAATAAAGAACATTGCATATCAGAATAAGATATTACAAGAAATATACATAATGCAAGCGATGGTTTTTAATCTTAGTAGAATTAGCAGTATCTGCTCTTGAATCTTCATTCATGTTCAATAGCATAATCCAACAAAAAGAATGGAAAAAATAATCTATCTTTGGACGCACGCAACTCTAAACTAGATTATCTTTTCTAGAATATTTGTTTGCCTTTGTTGCAAAATCTAGAATTTTCGTGGGAAAAAAAAAAAAAGAGACGAATAGCTGTTGAGAAGGGTAACACTGTACGAGAAGGAGTGGGTTTTTGGCTTTTCTTTATTTTTATTTTAAAAATAATGTAAATGACCACAAATGCCCTTGAAGAATTGATGACGTGGGAATTCCGTCCACTTTTTGATAGCCGTTTGCAATTTGGGTTACATTGCAACGATTTTCAAGTTTAGGAGTCGATTGCTAAAAAAAATAATTGGAATGCCGAACTGTTTCAACCCGTATAATTCAGGGCACCAGTGCAATAAAGCCTAATAATAATAATAATCCCATTTCGTTTCTTCTCCGTTATCCTCCAAACCAGTTAGGGTTTTACGCTGCTAATACGCAAAAACGCAGACAGACACACACAGTGATCGATCCAAACATGTGGATGTCAGTTGTGGCGGCCAGAGCCTCTCTCTGCAGACACACTGCCAGCAAGGTTTTCGGAGCTCAGACTCTGACTCTGCCTTGCTCCGAAGCCCTCACTCCCATCTCTCGCTTCTCCGCGCGACTCTGTCCGTCCACAAACCACCACCTTCGCTTCTTCTCTGCAGATCGCAGCGGCTCCGAGTCGGGTCTTTCCGAATCCGCCGAACCCATCTCTGATTCCGATTTGTTGGAGACTCTCGGCGAAAATGGCGGCGCTGGCTGTGCCGGTGCCGAGGTAGACGATATTGCCAAGGTCGGAGAAATCAGCAGTGCCCAGTTGGAGGGTTTAGTTGCCGGCGATGAGTTCGACGAAGGCCGGTTTGAGGAATTGCTCTCTCTTCTTCGGAGCAGGTCCGAAGGGACTCTGGAGTCCAGTTTTAATGGTTTGGGCTTGAGTCTCAACGAGGAATTGATGGTAAGAGTCGTCGAATCCCCACAACTTTTGACTGAGAATTTGATTGGTCTGTTTAGGTGGGTTTTGAAAGAGAAGCCTGAGTTCGTAGTGACTTCGCTTATTGTTGATTCGCTCGTTCTCGCTGTGTGTGAGAGTGGTCTGAGCAAGAAAGACGCGTATTCTCTGTGGGATTTTGTGAAGGAAATTGGCGAGAAGAAAACTGGTGCTGTGACGGTGGAGAGTCTGAACCGCTTGATTGCTTTGTTGTCGAAGCTGGGCAAAGGAAAGGCTGCGGTCGAAGCTTTCGACAAGTTCGGAGATTTTGGGATCGAGCCCAATGCGGATTCATATTACTTTGCGATCGAGGCGCTTTGTAGGCGCTCGATGTTCGATTGGGCGTGGTCGTATTGCGAGAAGATGATTGATGCCGAGAGAGTGCCGGATGGCGCGAAAGTTGGGAAGATAATATCATGGTTTTGTAAGGGCAAAAGGGCTCAAGATGCCCATTCGGTTTATGCATTGGCCAAGGAGAAGAAACAGTACCCACCCCGCTGTTGTGTTAATTTTCTAATTTTTTCACTCTGTCGTAAGGGCGACACAGTGAGGTTGGCGCTCGAGATGTTGGACGATTTCGAGGGTGAAGCAAGGAAATACGCAATCAAGCCATTCTCGGCTGTGATACAAGGGTTGTGTCGGATGAAAGACTTGAGTGAAGCCAAGAAGTTGCTTCTTAAGATGACAACAGATGGACCACCTCCTGGAAATGCAGCTTTCAACTCGGTCATCCATGGATATTCCAAGGCTGGTGAAATGGAAGAGGCAGTCAAGATTATGAATGTGATGAAGGAAAGGGGATTGAAGCCCGATGTCTACACTTACACTGTTATCATTAGCGGTTACACCAGTGGAGGTCAGATGGAAGAGGCGCATAAGATCTTAGCAGAAGCCAAAAACAAGCATTCTAAACTCAGCCCAGTGACTTACCATACACTCATTCGCGGCTACTGCAGACTTGAAGCCTATGACAAGGCATTAGAACTATTGTCTGAGATGAAAAACCATGGTGTTGAAGTTAATGTCGATGAGTACAACAAGATGATCCAATCTCTATGCCTCAAGGCACTGGATTGGGAGACAGCGGAGAAATTGCTAGAGGAAATGAAAGAGAAGGGATTGTACCTTAATGGGATTACGAGGGGCCTAGTTAGAGCAGTCAAGGAAATGGTGGAGGAGGAAGTCGACGCCGCAAAGAATTAGTGGAGGCCTAAATTATTTGCTCGGCTGTTGAAACGGGCATTTTCAATAAAGATAGATGGCGTTTGGGAAGTAAAAATAGCAAATAATTTTGTTGATTGTTTTGTTTTCTTTTTGATACATCTCTTTGGTAGGATGAAAAACCAAATGTTAGTTTCTTTTTCGGCTCGGGTTTTTTATGCTTTAGCTTTGAGCCTAAGAAGTTTTATCAGGTGGTGCCCTGTGTTAAGCAGTAGGTTGGCATGACTTGAAGAAAGAGTTTCTAGGTTTGTGTTTTCTTCCCTGTTTGTTATCCAAATTTCACTTCACTGAGATATTACTCTAATAACTCTGCTGTGGTGTATTGAGCTTAATTTTGACAGCTTAAGCAGTAGATGAAATTTTGACTTGATTGTAAACTTATTAAATGTACTTATGTATTACTTTGGCACAACCCCTGTGATTTGTGTTGGTGAATAAATTTAATTGATAAATCACGTGCCACATAGTTGGTATGTAAAATTGGGGATAAATTTTAATGTCACTAGTATTACTCAATACAAAAAGGAGAGGATTTTTGAGACTACGGCATGTAGAAAAGAGAGGAGAGTATATTTTATTACACACTTATGTAATGAAGAGAAGGAACTGTGATTATATGTATACATATATACATGAAACTATAAAAGATAACATGAGAGAGACCAAGATGGAAACGCAGCAAGAGGGAAAGAAAGTGATTGAAAATGATCCTTGTATGTAACAAAATTTTGGTTTTATATAATACACGAGTACGCGCGCATAGCGGGTGTTCATGTAATGTATTTATCCGATCCGTATAAAAAAAATTCACAACATGTAATAAGTACGATAAAAATATTTTTTAACAAAGGATGTTTTCATTAATATTTTAATAAATAAGTGTACTTTTATAATTTTAGAAAAATATATGAAGATTTTTTTATAATTTTATAAAACACCGCGAAATAAAAATGAAAGAGGTCAAATAAAAGTAAAAATAAAACGTTATTTGCACCTAAAAAAACATAAAACAATGGATGTCAAAAGATAAAGAAAAAAAATTAAATTTTAAATATGGCAAAAACAAATTTTTTTTTTTTGAGATTACCATGGTAAAAAAATAACTGTTTAAATGATTAGAACAAAAAAATTGAAACAGTAAGAGAGAGAATAAGAATTTGCAGAAAAGTCTCAAGATTTGCTAAAAATGCCCTAAAAATTTGCCCCAAAGCCCTCAAAAGGAGCCCCTTATCGCCAAAAAAAAATCAAAAAAGAAAAAAAAAACGTTTGGGGACGCGCACGTGGGGGATACAGATTCGTCTATTGGAGTCCGAGTCGAAAAAAAAAAAAAAGAGGTGGGAACAGTGTTTTCGACCAAAACGCTTGTTTTGGTTGAAAACACTGTTCCCAAAACCCTTTTCTCACTTTATATGTTAAGGACGAATGTGGGAAAGTATCTCATGGCAATTTCCTACATTCCTTTTATGTGACAAAAAAATGTGTATTTTTGCCTATCTTAATGGGGCAAGGGGAGAATTTTAACTTTTAAGCACTTATTAGGCATGTTTTCTTCCAACGTTATAAATAGATACTGATTCCACATTTCGCAACGTACAAAAACAATTTTATAGAGAGAGAAAATTAAAAGCAACATGATTAAAAAATCAAGAGAGTTTTTCAAGCTCCAAGAGACTATAGATGCATAGTCTTGAAGTTAAGCGATGACATTGGTGTGCCAACAGTAACACACAGACTTGGGAGTTAGACCCGATTCATAGCATGGAAGACAATAGTTGGCTTGTTACAATTCTAGCCCCGGAGAACTTCATAGCTAACGAAGTATAATTTTCTTATTATTGTTTTGATTATAATAACATGACGGAGATTCTATGGATGAATACTTGTAAAAATTTAATCCGCATGTTTTTCACCAGGTTCTCCGCTGCGGAATCTCAAAGAGAGATGTTGCAATCATCATAGTCGATAGAATTTAATTCATCATGTCTTCCTAACTCTTTTTATGCATCGATTTTGATATTTTACAGAAATTTGATACTGGTAGTGCTTTGATTATTGGTATTTTAATTGAAAAAATCATCTTTCTTTAATTCATAATATTTTTGATTGCCTGTGATTGACGGTGGAGATTGCTGTGAGATTTGAATGAGTTGAGCGAATTTTCTTTGATTGGAAAGCTTTGGATTTGTGGTGATTTTTGGATATCTTTTTATCAAATGAATCTGAACTCTTTCTTGGTCACTAGGAGATGGTATTTTCTTAAGTGTTTCATGCAGTGCTCGAACACCGAATACATCTTGCAAGTGAAGATTCAAAATTGGCTTACTTAAACGAATCTGATTGATTTTGTTGAGTTCATTCTTTTGATTTCAAGTATATCTATTGTCGGTGATTGATTCATTTTGTTATTCTGAATATATTATTCAGCATAAATGACTGTTGACCATTCAAGTGTGATATGATTTTCTTTCTTTGGAAAGTCAAGGGTGTATGGAGATTTACAGATATTCTCTTTCCAAATAAGTTTGGAACTTTCCTTATGTATTTCATGCGGTGTTACGATACCTGATGTATATTTGAAAAGTCTGATGGTTGTTCTGCTTTTGTTTCCTTTTATATTCATGCGGTGTTCGAACACAGAGTATATATATGGAAAGTCTGTGTGCTGAGTTGACTTGGAAGATCTTGTTTCTTTATATATCACGCGGAGATCGAAGACTGAGCTGGAACGCGTGGATATCTTTACTGTTGATATGGATGATTATTTTGATGTGAAAATAATTATCTTTGACTAAGTTTTTATTGCATGTTTAATGTGTTTCCTTTTGGAGATTATTCTTGGTCATCTTATCATCTTCCCTAGCCATTTATCTGAAGCTTGCTGAAGAGAAAAGCACGAATCATAAAGAGTGAGTTGAGTGCTTATTCATAATCTGGGTTTATCTTTGTATGGGGTTTATACTCTGATGAGTAGTGTTCTTCACGGTGTTCTATAAACCTTGTGAGTGTGAATATATGTTTGAGTGAACTTTGTAATGGAAAATTGGTGAGAGATTACCCGGGATGTATGATTTGTAGACGAGAGGATCTCTTCAAGGGATTGTTTGTAAGGCGAGGGGATCTCGTCAAGGGTAGATAGCTAGGAGTGACAATAAGATGGCGACGAAGATTGAGATGGAGTCGAAGTCTTGTTTAAGTCCGAGAATTCTCATTTGAGATTTTCTAGTGGATTATTTCATCTGGGCAAGCCTCCGCAGACGTAGGCGAAATTCGAACTGCGTAACCAATTTCCTTGTGTCATTTTTATTATTTGCTACACTTTTTGGTTACTGTTCACGTCGTTTATTTTACCATCTCGGTTTTAGTTTTTGCTTGTGTTCCTTAGAAGTGTTCTGTCACCAACAAGGAACACGTATTAAGAAAACGGTTCTTTCAATTGGTATCAGAGAGGGTCGCTTGTGCTTTAAACGAAATCCGTAGTTTTTCAGATCCGTTTTGACGAGATGGACTTTCTCAGAGAAGGAGGCTCTGTACAACGTCCGCCCTTACTTGACGAAAGTAATTACTCTTACTGGAAGGCTCATATGAAGGCGTTTATCAAGCCCATGGATGAGAAAGTATGGAAGGCTATTCTTACTAGTTGGGATCATTCTATGAAGAAAGACGACAATTGAGAATCTGTGAAGAAACTAAAAATAGAATGGATTGCAGTTGAAGACATGTCGGCGAATAGCAATTCGAAAGCCTTAAATGCGATTTTCAATGCCGTTGATACAAATCAGTTCAAACTAATCTCAACATGTGAGACGGCGAAAGAAGCGTGGGAGATTTTGCAGACTGCTCGTGAAGGTACAGATACTGTAAGATTGTCTAAACTTTAGATTCTTACAACTCGGTTTGAATATCTCAGGATGAAAGAAGAAGAATATATTACTGAGTTCAATGCTAGACTATGCGACATTGCCAACGAAGCCTTTGCCCTTGGAGAGAAGTATTGTGAAGAGAAGCTCGTATGGAATGCCCTTAGATCTCTTCCTAAGAGATTTGTATACAAGGTTACTGCCATTGAAGAAGCCAAAGACGTCCAAACTATGAAGCTTAAAGAACTAATGGGTTCTCTTTGAGCCTTTGAAATGAATCTTGAAGAAGGGAAGGGAGAAAAGAAAGCTAAAGGGATAGCGTTTCAAGTTGAAAGCCATGTGGAGGAGACGGACTCAATCTGTGATGATGATGATCTTGCTGAATCAATTGCTGAGATCATTAAGAGATTGAACAAATTTACAGAAGCGGTTCAAGAAGTGGGAATCCGAGTGGAGTTTCAGCCAGTGTTCCAACACCTAGAAGGAATACCTCCTCTACTGCTGAAAATTTTAATTTAGGAACAAGAAACAGATTCGGTGGAGGAAATAATTCAGAATCTTATATAAAGAATATAGGGATCCAATGCCGAGAATGTGCAAGTTTCGGTTATATATAAGCTGAGTGTGCTAATATCCTAAAAGAAAAAGAACAATTCGATGAATGCTACCTAGAGTGATGGAGATTCAGATTACAACATAGAAGATGAATCTAATTTTATTGCTTTTACTTCTAGATCTGATGTTATAGGTGGAGATGGTGCTAGAAGCTCGTCAAGTAATACTGGTGGTGATGGTCTCTCAAAGAACACCGCAGGTGTCACTAAAGGTATTCCAACACTGACTTACGAGAGCAGCGATGATGAAGACCTAACTGAAGAAGAATTGATACAAGCTTACCGTTTGATTCATACCAAGTGGATTGAACTGACAAAAATATGCGAGAAGATGTCTGTCCAAATTCAACAATCTAACATTGAGAAGAACAATCTGCAAAAGCTAAATTCAGAGTTGGAGTCTAAACTCAAGGAGAGTCAAGACAATGTTGCAACACTCATGGCAGAACTTGAGAAATTGAAGAAATCGGTAAAGATATTAAATTCTGGTTCTTCTACGTTGGATGAACTTCTGTCTGCATGAAGAATAGAGAAATAACATTTTGGCCTTGGGTATACTGGACAGACAGGAAGTGGTCAGATGGTATTTGTTAAAGGCAGCGCATCTGGAGTCAATAAGGAAGAAGTTGTGAGGGGCAAAAGACCAGTTGAAACACCAGTCAGAGCACCTGTTGTTATGAAATCTGGGAAAGCAAGTGTTGCTACACCAGCGAGAATACCGGCTGTCGTTACATCTGTTCCAACACTAGGCAGAAGAACTACTGCATCATCAGGAAGGGTGAGAAAAAAGTGATGGATTCCATATGCCATTACTGCAATAAAGAGAACATATCAGGCCACGGTGTTATCAATGTCTTGCAGATCTAAGGAGAGTTAGAAAGAAGATGCCACACATTCGGAGATCAACCAAACAAGTATGGGTGGAAAAGTCAACTTAACGCTGTAATATGGCTTGCACTTCTTTGAAGGCTCTGGAAGAGATGAATGTTAACAAAATCATCTTTCTTTAATTCATAATATTTTTGATTGCCTGTGATTGATTATGGAGATTGCTGTGAGATTTGAATGAGTTGGGCGTATTTTCTTTGATTGGAAAGCCTTGGATTTGTGGTAATATTCGAATATCTCCTATTAAATGAATCTGGACTCTTTCTTGGTCACTAGGAGATGGTGTTTTCTTAAGTGTTCCACGCAGTGTTTGAACATCAAATACATATGGCAAGTGAAGATTCGAATTTGGCTTACTTGGACGAATCAAATTGATTTTCTTGATTTCATTCTTTTGATTTCAAGTCTATCTATTGTCAATGATTGATTCAATTCGTTATTTTGAATATATTATTCAGTATTAATGAGTGTTGACTATTCAAGTGTGATATGATTTTCTTTCTCTTGAAAGTCAAGGGTGTATGGAGATTTACAAATATTCTCTTTCCAAATAAGTTTGGAAGATTCCTTATGTGTTTCACACGGTGTTGTGACACCTGATGTATATTTGGTAAGTCTGATGGTCATTTTGATTTTGCTTTCTTTTATATTCATGCGGTATTTGAACACAGAGTATATATATGGAAAGCCTGTATGCTGAATTGACTTGGAAGATCTTGTTTCCTTATATATCATGCGGAGATCGAAGACCGAGAAGGAACTCGTAGATATCCTTGCTGTTGATATTGATGATTATTTTGATCCGAAAATAATTATCTTTGATCAAGTTTTTATTGCATGTTTAATATCTTTCCTTTCGGAGATTAGTTTAGGTCATCTTATCATCTTCCCAAGTCATTTATCTGAAGCTTGCTGAAGAGAAAAGCACGAATTATGCAGAGTAAGTTGAGTGCTTATTCATTTGTATGGGGTTTATACTCTGATGAGTAGTGTTCTTCACGGTGTTTTATAAACTGTGTGAGCGTGAGTATCTGTTTGATTGAACTTTGTAATTGGAAATGGGTGAGAGATTACACGGGATGTGTGATTTGTAGACGAGGGGATCTCGTCAAGGAATTGTTTGTAAGGCGAGGGGATCTCGTCAAGGGTAGATCGCTAGGAGTGACGAGAAGACGGCGACGGAGATTGAGAGGGAGTCAAAGTCTTGTATAATTCCGAGCATTCTGGTTTGAGATTTTCTAGTTGATCATTTCATTTGGGCAAGGCCCCCGCAGATGTAGGCGAAAGTCGAACTGCGTAACCAATTTCCTTGTGTCGTTTTTATTATTTACTGCACTTTTTAGTTACTGTTCACGTTGTTTATTTTACCATCTCGGTTTTAGTTTTTGCCTGTGTTCTTTGGAAGTGTCCTGTCACCAATAAGGAACATGTACTAACAAAATGGTTCAATTCAGATACTATAGATTTATACTTGTTTCATGACTATTACGCTGGTTAATGTATTTTTGAAATTTATATTTTTAAATTTTAATTATTCAATTGGCTATGATCGTTAAAAATTTAATTCTAATTTCAATTTTCTGAGATTAAAACTTATTTTAACTTCAATTTTCTTACTTAGGTTATAACCTTAATGAGATTTTTTATGATTTAACCAAACTTTTGGTTATTTTTTTTAATAATTAGCCATAGTTTTACGAAATTAAAAACTAATTTTCATAAATCACACATGTAACAACAATGAAAATAGCTATTTTTTTAATTTCGTAATATGGCTAAATTCTTAAAATATGGGCCTAAAAATAGCTAAAAGTCAAATCTTCCCTAACTTAATTACACGGGAGTGTACACTTGGCATGCCAAACACCATCCAACCTTTTATTTTTAATTTTAAAATTATTAATTGTCTTCACTGCCCTTGTTTTTTTTTTTTTTTCAATTTTATAAGAATTGAAAAGGTGCTTGTGGCTTGACAGAGAAAGCACAGTTTATTTTCAAAATTTTTTTATTTGACATATTCTCTAGCACCTTAAAAAAAGGATTCGTATAACTTATACTTTTACTTTTCTGATGCCGTACAGCTGTCAAGTGCTTCCAGAGTTCCACTATCATATTTATCTTCGAAACAAAACCAAAAAAAAAAAAAAGAAGAAAGAAAGTGGACAATGTTTCTTGTGCAAGTGAGATTTCAACCGGTTGACTCCTCCACTGACATTGATCTTTGCGGGCACCTGGTTGAAATTGGTTGGTGGATCTTTTAGAGCTTGTAACGGGCAACAAAAGTACTCAAGAATCGTGCCGATTCAATACACAGTGAGTCGTTAATTTTGATTTAAAGTTTTAAACTTTATTGATCGAATTGTGCATGTTCTAGGCTTGTTTTGTTGAAATTGAACAGATCATTGAACTTGGGATGACCGATTTAGGTTGGGTGATCAGCTTCTCGCACGTTGTATCGTTTTGCATGTCAAAAACAGATATGTCCGATACGGACCTCGTACGTTCAAACCTCCGATTAGCAAGCCGACACCACTGTTTGACTCATTTTTGACCCAACGATTGCAATGGTGGTCTCTGTTTGTGTAGATTTTTCTTTAGTCCAAACCTCGTTTCACGTGCCAGCACTCGTAGATGGGCTGATTGACTCGCCATATAATGCCGAACACCGATTAAAGTGTGATAACCCGACTTTTTATCCCTATGTAATGATTTTAATAATCGACTTTAATGCACGAGATTATTTTCTCAATATTCATGTTATTACATCACTTGTTACATTTTATGAAAATTAACGATAATTGTCGGACCGTTAAGTTGAAGCGATGTATCGAGAAATAATTATAAGTCAAACTACATGTAGTCACAGAAAACTACAAGAAGTTTAGGAGTAAGTGACATGGCATTTTATTTAATGTCACATAATGTTAAATAAGGTCAACTACCTTTAGGTAACGATTTTTATGAGAATGAACGTATTTTAAGAAATGAAGATTTCAAAACTTTTAGGTGTTAAATCTTTTTGAAAAGTGAAAGAGACATTATTGTGAGATTTAGGCTGTAGATATATTTCTAAATTATTCTAAGGCTATATAAAAGTTTTGTAAAACATATTACATATCATTTTAAAAATCTTTCAACAAGCTTTCAAACGGTGTAAAATATGTGCCAATCGGAATAGTATAGAGAAAGTTATGACTGATGAAAGTTTAGTGCGCAAACTAGTCCGCAAAAACAACACAGTTTTGAGGGCATATGTAAAAACGACATGGTTTTGTAAATTAGGTCTATTTAAAGCCCCCTGTGTGAATTTGAAGTCCTAAGAGCCTCCAAACCCCTATAAATAGCGCCATTTAGGGGTGAATAAGAGAAGATTTTATCTCCTCTATTATCTCAAGGAATCTAAATTAATTAGAATTAAATAATCAAAATTTAGGATTATCCAATTGTTAAGATTTGATTTGATTTGATTCACTGAATCTTATCAAGATCATGATAAAATATTCTCCCCCTTTTTTCTCTACCATAGGCACCCATGAAATGTATAAATAGGGCCTTAGGCCTCACTTTTTCTTCACACCAATATTCGAAAGCTCAAGCAGAAAAAAAAAAAAAAAAGAGAAAACTTCGGAGAAAATTCTTAGAGAAACTCTGAAGAAAATTCTGGAGAAAGGTCAACCATTATAGAAGCTCTGAGTGGGATTACGCTGTCTAATTGAAGGTATAAACAAAATTCGTTAAGTTTTATGTTTTGAAAACTCGATCTAAGACTAACCCGAAAAGTATTCGTTAGGAAAAATGGATGCGTTCGAGGGCGTTATTAAAGGAAGTCCAGTCCCAAAAAGCTAAGGATCAATCTAGGGTTTGCTTTCCTATTCTAGCATTAGGGTTTGAATTTTAGATTCCCAAAAATTAGGGCTTCTATGAATTTTATGACCAAAATCCTCTTTAGGCCCGAAACTAGTGTTTTTATGCTCCCCTCCTGTTGTTCTAATTTTTCTGTCCAATAAAATGATTTTTCCTGTAGTGAAGAAAATTTACACGTGTTTATTTATGAGTCTAATACATGTATATAAATTTTCAAAATTTTTAGATCTACAGAATAATTATGGAAAATCCAGAACCGAGGCTATGCAACCCGCTCCAGCACTGGACATTTTGCGTGGTCTAGATTTCGGCAGCTTTTTAGGTAGTTTAAGTCGCTATCTCGCGTACTCGTATAAGGCCATTTAGCACAATTCAAGTTAATTTTTGAAAATTTATGGTTTACTTTTTGTTTAATATTTACGATGAAATTAATGTAGACGAAAATAGTGATACGTACATAAAGAAAGACAAAAAGGTTGTAAGAATTTTTGAATCTCATATCTTCGACGGTAACTACTCAAGCAAGCTTTTGGCATAAAAGCACACGGTAAACACGCCCTTCAATACTTGTCATGTGGATGTGTAACCCTGCATGCATGAATATAGTTTTGAGGTAGCTAAAAGATAAAATTTCAGCATGGTGTGAGTGTCAGCAAGGCACCCCGACTAATAACTCTTAACGTGGGATTTGTGAGGTGTAGCATCATACAATTGGTTGTTGTCTATGTGGAGCAAGAGAGGAGGATTGACTTGTATCATGCTCGCTCAGCATTGTGAGCTAGGAGCCCCAACAAAACACTTAAAGTGTTCGCATTTCTCTTTAAGGAACATTTTTAATCGGCCATATTAATTTACAAAATTTTCATTCCTAAAATATGATTTTAACTTGATTTAAACCAAATTGTTATTTTAGAAAAGATTACAATTTCAAGTGGTTTTTCAAGATGATTTTTTTTATAAAGCTCGTATTTTATGAAGTTTAAGTTTCCCGAGATATGATTTTAAAACAGTTTTAAATATAAACTATTTTATAAGTTGGGAATGTCTTTTATGAAATTTAAAATGGTTTAAATAATCTCTAGTCCATTAATGTATTTTATGTTTTTAAGAAAGTTTGAAATCTTAGTGATTTTCTAAACACTAAATGCCTTTTTTATGATTTAAGTAATTTAAACCAAAGTATTTCTATGAATCTAAATTATTTTCATAAATTTTTTCCGTTGAAAATTTATGTTGCATTCTTTCAATTATTTTAAAAGTATTTATGTGATGAGATTTTAATGTCTTTATGTAAAATGTTTTTATTATGTCAAGTTTCGTTTATGTTAGAATATATATATATATATATATACGTGTTTTCGTAAATGAATTTATATATGTTTCTTCATGATGACTTTAAAAGTCTTTATAATAAAATCTCATTTTAAAGTATTTTAATGTAATGTTTATGGTAGAGAAAAATAATTTATTAAGTTTTAATATTATGTAATCTTATTACAAAGAACGAAGAAAAAAAATTAGCTTCATGTTTCTATGATTACCTCTGAACGAATGGTTGTTGCACTTCACATTCTTAAAAGTCTCTTTAGAAGGCATTCAGGATACAACTTAAATCTAGCACCGTTATTCATCACAAATAGGTGGATAGTCTGAGATAATTATTCAAGACTTTAGAAGATATGTTACGAGCATGCGTTATAGATATTAGTAGATCATCAGATAAGAAGCCATCATGGATAGAGTTATTGTACAATAACAACTATCACGCCTTCTAAGGTATGGTCCTATACGAAGTACAATACAAAGAAAGTGACGATATTCAGTCCAGTGGTGTGAAACCAGACAGTCTACTATTGAGAAGACGGATTTAAGAGAGTAAAACCGAAGCAACGAAGAAGATTCGAGAAAGGCTTAAGACTGCTCAGATTCGACAGAATAACAATGCCAATAAGAGAAGAAGACCCTGCAAGTTCCAAGTTACGGATACTGTACATCTGAACATCTCAACACTCTCGTGTGTGATGTAGCTCAAAGATAAAGTGAAATTAAGTCCTAGATATGTGGGATATTTCAATACGTGTTCCATATACCTATGCTTAAGAAGTACGTGTTGGATCTATCTCATATAATGAGTAAAGAACTAAAAGAAGTACAAGAAGCCTTAACCTACGAAGAGAAACTAGTGAAAATCTTGGACAGAGTAAAACAAGGTGTTAAGATTCAAGGTTATACCTTTGATTAAGGTCTTATGGAGCAATCACAATAGAGGAAGACATGTGAGAACGTGGAGAATATATGAACGCTAAGTATCCCGAGCTGTTTTGAATCTCGGTACGTTAATTTTCGAGGACAAAAATTTCTAAGGCGGAGAGATTGTGATAACCCGACTTTTTATCCCCATATAATGATTTCAATAATCGAACTAAATGCAAGAGATTATTTTCTCAATATTCATGTTATTACATCACATGTTATATTTTATTAAAATTAACAGTAATTATCGGAGCGTTAAGTTAAAGCGATGTATCGAGAAATAATTATAAGTAAAACTACATGTAGTTTGTAGAAAACTACAAGTAGTTTAGGAGTAACTGACATGTAGTTTTATTTAACGTCACATGATGTTAAATG
Organism: Boehmeria nivea var. tenacissima; assembly: GCA_018132145.1. Lineage (NCBI taxonomy): Eukaryota > Viridiplantae > Streptophyta > Magnoliopsida > Rosales > Urticaceae > Boehmeria > Boehmeria nivea. The sequence continues at coordinate 3,285,558 of CM030874.1, read as the reverse complement.
AGGGAAACTACCTTTAGGTTACGATTTTTATAAGAATGAGACGTATTTTAAGAAACAAAGATTTCAAACCTTTCAGGTGTTAAATCTTATTGAAAAGTGGAAGAGACATTATTGTGAGATTTAGGCTGTAGATATATTTCTAAATTATTCTTAGGCTATGTAAAAGTTTTTGTAACCCCTGACCGCCGGGGTTATCCTGCTACGGTACTTCTCGATAAAATTAGATAAACGTCATTGTATTATCGACTCTTCTATAATTAATTTAATATCTCGTCTTGTAATTAGAACTCATTCTCATTATTGCATTATCCAATTTATAGTTGGAATATTTATGTTTGAATTCTTAATGGCTATTAGATTTGAATTCGACTCCCTAAAGTGCAAAATTGCACCGTGAGTCCCTAAACTTTCAAATTTATAAAATTGGCTCAATTTAGAAAAATGACCCTTTTAGGGTTATACTCTATTTTTGACGGCCACAATATAATTTATAATCATATATTTAACCTTTGTTTCAAATTTGAGACCATTTCGAGTTAGAACGAAGCCCGAACGGCTTAAACTCGAAAAGTTGAGAAAAATCGTATAAACGCAGTTAAAGAATGGGACGAGCTCAAAACGACCACTATGAAATTAAAGTTGATTTCTAAAATATATTTTTAGAAGTTACTTGTGACATAGAAAAGTCTTGTAAAGTCTCGGGTTAAAAAGAAATCGAATTAGGTCAAAACTGTGAACAATAGACCAAGAAAGGGCATTTTAGCCATTTCGTGCAAGAATGGGCCATGGGATTCATTCCCGACCCCTTGAACCAGCTCAAAACCATCCACTACAGCCACCAAGCGGGCCTTGCCCATATTAATTAATCATAGGCCCAAAACTAGAGCCAAAACCGTGGGCCTAATTGGCTTTAGGGATTGTAATTCCAAGCTTAACAATTAAGCGTAAAGGTGACAATGAAATAATTCGGAGGATTTTGTTGTTGGTGGTTGGTTTGAAGTTTGAACCAACCAATTAGAAATGGGCTATCATGGTCGCCGTTTTTGAAGAGAGAAAAGGAAAAAGTAAAAAGTTTTAGCTTTATTACTATTCTTTAATCCTAGCTATTAGATTAAAGATACTTAACTACTAAGTTTAAATCAAGGGCAAAAATTGAGTTTAAATATCAAGAGAGTGTGAGATAGAGAAGGTTCAGCCACCAAGGAGAGGAAAACTTCGCTCATTATGGTATTGGAAAGACAAATGTAATGATGAGGAAGGTGAAAAGACAAGTGCTTTATGCTCTTATAAAGTCTCAACCTTTTGATGAGAATACCAAAGCAATTGAGGGCTCAGATGAGAGATCAGATTGATTAATTATTTTTAATTGAGGATTGAAAATAATTGGAGGATAGAGGAAGAGAGATTTCGGTAAAGGAGATAGAGAGAGAGAGAAGTGAACTTTCTCTTCAAGTAACTCCCACCTATTTAAGAGGCCTTGACCCTTAGGCTTCCACTTTGGCTCATTTTGAACCATAGAGAGAGAAAGAGAGAGAGAGAGAGAAATTTGTGCATGAGAGAGAGAGAGAGCAAGAAAAATAAAAGATTTTGAGAGAGAAAGAAAGAGATAGAGCCGACCAAGGAAGGAAGAAGAAGCAACAAAAGAGATTTGAAACCCTAGTTCTAACCAAGAAGGTTAAGAACCACAAGTTGTAGTTTTGGAGCCAAAGCCTAGAAGAGTAGTCGGCCAAGGAAGCCAACACGATGAGGATAAGCACAAAACCCAGAAAGCTAGGTACAATGTCTAAACCTTAATGAGCTCTCTTTTAGTATTTGTTTTATAGATATAACCATGAATCTATTCTGTGATGATATGTTGTGATAGATTATTTGCATGGCCATTATTTATTTTGATGGAAACCGAACATAAGTCTAAGGAAGCTATAAAGGCTAGCTTTCGGATACTATAACTTTTGTTGGGAAAGTTATGTTGTTTGCACTAGAGCTTCGGTCACCAAGACCGTGGCTCTTTCTTTTTCCTTTCCTTTGATTTTTGTGTGCTAAAGATGTGAAATGATTTTGAAAACAAACATGCACGCGACGATTCTAACGGACCGAAGTGTTAACCGCTAAGAAAGATAAAATTTGATGATTTTCCTCAAAGATCCGAACCTCAACCTTATGTAGATTATAATGGATTTTATTATTTCTTATTTGATCATTTAGTTACTGTTCTGAAATATATTTTGATTTATTGATCAAATGGTAACCAAAAAGACAAGATGATACGTGTGTCTCGGACAAAACTCGTGAGAACGGTTCAAAAAGCAATTAGCTTTGCGAATCGCCTTCACGTAAGCTTAAAGGTTCAATGAAAGGTCATAATAAGGAGTGAAAGACCTCCTTAGAACCTAGAAGCTACTGTTTTACTATTAATAAAGTTATTTGAGAAAAGTTAAAGACAAACGATAGCTCAAAACGACAGTTTCGCGAGAGACTGCAAAACTAGTTTCGAAAACGTTTTATTTTGCAAAGTTGAGTATTATGGGCTTTTCCAATACCTCGATGAAGGGTTAAAATCAATGAATAATATCCTTTCAAACCTAAAAGTTGCTCCCTTAAAATTTCTGACAATGGTAAAAGAACTAGTTAAAGTTAAAGCTCGAAAATGACGTTTTCAAGATAAACCACAACTAAGAGTTCGATGAAATCTCGAATTATATGAGATGGGTGTTATGGGCATGAGTCTAACCCTAACAGATTGAGATGAGGAAATTTAAAGTTAAAATTAGCTAAGCAAGTATTTTCAATAAAATCTTAGGCTCATATTCCTTCAAACCGAGCAATTTCCTTAAAGCGGACACAACACGTTTTGAACAACTAAAACGAATGTATCAACGCTTTTATAAAGTATAACATAGTTTGAAAAGGGGTTAAGAAGATCTTATATTTTATTAAAGACCTATAGAAATTGCCAAATAATATATAAGACTAGTTCCCGTGCTTAAGAATTAAGTATAGTGCAAAACTATACTAGGAGTAGCTCGGAAAGCCCCAAGGTGCACGAGAATTCTCGTTAGGGTATCGGTTTAGCCACCGAATACATTTAAGGTTTGATTATCTTTACTAAGTATTTAAGGCAGCCCCGTAACGTCGAAAGACGACTTAGAACAACCGAGCAATTAAATGTAAAGTTTCGCTCTCGATATAACGAGACAAGCGAACTAACGAAACCGTGTCTTTATATTATGCAAGGACAAGTCAACAAGAAAGTGGTCGAAGCTCAAAAGCAAGCTTCCAAGACGATCTCGGATAGCCAGTAAGCCCGCTCAAGTAAGTGGCGAGGCACCTACGATACCGAGTTTGTATGTTTGATGTGCTTGTGTGCTAGGGTTGCATTAGAATTACAAGTTAAAGACTGTGTGTGTATTTATATGCTATGTGGCATTAAAATTAGATGAAAACCCTAGAAGGGAGATATAAAGGAATAAGTAAACTATTATAGATAAATTAGTATAATACTAAATAAAATATGAATAAGACAAATTATAGAGACGGACCTCGTTCCGTGTTGACATCCTCGTTGGGTTCCAACCCGCGCGAGAAGACGAAGCTGGGCATTAGTTCGTGAGGGAAACCTAAGCTGGGTTATGTCCCGTGAATTATCAGTAAATAATCTTAAGATAATGTAAGCAAATGATAAAAGTAATAGTGTGAGTTAGAATCAATACCTCACCTAGCCTTATTGTTAGATTTGTTATAAAATCCCTAAACGAGATAGTTGCGGGTTCTCAAACCCAAATCGCAAGAGGCCATACGTTTGGGACTCGTGAGTAGTCCATTAATTCTAATGTCTTTTAAAGATTGATAAATCTAATCGAAATCCAAGCCCTCTTGCAATATCCCAGTCTGCTGTGTGATCTGACAAAGGGATAAAGAATAATAAAATCTCAGTATGTTGTGTGGTCAGACGAGGGGTTAAAAAATAATAAAACCCCAATCTGCTATGTAATCTGACAAGGGGATAAAGAACAATAAAATCGCAGTTTGCGGTGTGATCTGAAAAATGGATAAAAGACCAGATAGAATACCCAGTCTTCTTATAAGAGTATGATGGGCAAGAATCTGAAATAAACCTAAGTCCTCCGAGTGAGTTGACAAAAGGTTAACGAGAATAAAACTGTGAAAATCTCGATGGTACCTTTAGGCTCCAAGAGAAGAGAGCCCTGCTCCAAGAGAGAGAGTATTCTCCACACTAAGTCGGCCAGTTGGGTGTTGAATGAAGTCCGTGAGACTGCCGGGAGATTGGCCATCTCCCTGCCTACACGCTATTGATATCGCGGTAACCATCAGTGGATCTCAGACACAATAAAGCAAAAGAATGAAGACATCTATGTGATGAGCCGTTGTAATGGCAAGTTATCGAGTCAAAACTTAAGTCCCGAGTTAGCTCTAAAGAGAGCACTCAAGAAGGACTTTACACGAAGCGTGGTGGGCCCATAACCTACTGAGAGCTTCTGAAGGGTGATACCATGAGCTGAGACCATGGTAAGTGTTCGATTGTCCCACGACGATCGAACCTCTTTCCCCTACGATGAGATTATGGAAGAAAGAATTGTGTGATAATGAGTAGTGCGAGAGACCGCCTGAATTAAGGGGTCATAGAGAATAGAGTAAGATGGTCTTAATTAAATAACTAGCAGCCTGAAAGTCTACCTGAAATAAGAGGACACTCCCGAGTATGGTTGAATAGTCTTGGCCGTTTGGCTGGTAGTGCGAGAGGCCGCCTGGTTAAAGGTAGGTCCTTAGAGATAGAGTAAGACGAGAAAGGCTATGTTCGAGAGGCCGCCTGGTTAAAGGTAGGACCTCAGTGAGTAAACAACTAAGTGAAGAGTAAAAGACGAGAGACGATAGTGAAGAATCGAGTAGAAAGCTTAGTATTGTGTGAAGAGAATTAGTCGGCATGGGACGACTAATTCTCTATTTATATTGTATGGTGCATTGTTTTTGTGATTATTGCATGGCATATTTAAGATAGAGTAGTTCGCCCTTACTGAGTTTATCAACTCACATGTTTCTCGGTATTGTAGGTAAGAAGATAGTGAAAATCGAAAGCTAGGAGCTGACGAGGGGTGATGTGTGTGGTATGATCGAGGAGCAAGTTAAGACCTGTGCCAATTTAAAAATATTTCCGCATTTTGCATTTGAAAGACAATATTTTGTTTTGAATCCATGATGAGATCCCGAGGATTTATTATGTGTGTAAAACATATTTAAATTCTGCCTTAGTGGCTTTTACGAATGATGTTTAAAACTTTCGCATTACAAATATATATATATATATATGACGACGTCGTTGAATGTATTTTAAAGTGTTAAAAAAGTAGAAAAGAAGAGTTTTACTCTACTGTCGCAGCTATGACCGAGCGAGCGGGTCGTGATAGTTTTATATAGCATATTGCATATCATTTTAAAGATATTTCAATAAGCTTTCTAATGGTGTAAAATATGTGTCAATCGGATGAGTACATAGAAATTTATGACTGATGAAAGTTTACTGCACGAACCAGTCCGCAAAAATGACATAATTTTGAGGGCATACGTTAAAATGGCATAGTTTTGTAAATTAGGTTTATTTAAAACCCCTTGTGCGAATTTGAAGCCCTAAGAGCCTCCAAGCCCCTATAATTGGAGCCATTTAGGTGTGAACATGAGAAGATTTTATCTGCTCAATTATCTGAAGGAATCCAAATGGATTAGAATGAAATAATTAAGATTTATGATTATCCTGTAGTTAAGATTTGATTTGATTCACTGAATCTTATCAAGATTAGAATCAAATATTCTCCCCCTTTTTTCTCTACCATAGACGCCCATGAAGTCTATAAAAAGGGCCTTAGGCCTCACTTTTTCTTCACACTAATATTTGAAAGCTCAAGCAGAAAAAAAAAAAAAGAGAAAACACTAGAGAAAATTCCTAGAAAAACTCTAAAGAGAATTTTGGAGAAACTCCGAGCATTATAGAAGCTCTGAGTGGGATTACGCTGTCTAATTAAAGGTATAAAAAAAATTCGTTACGATTTAAATTTTGAAAATTCGATCTAAGGCAAACTCGAAAAGTGTTCATTAGAAAAAAAAGGTGCATTCGAAGGCGTTATTGAAGGAAGCCAAGCCCTAAAAAGCTAAGGATCAATCCGAGGTTTGCTTTCCTATTCTATCATTCGAGTTTGAATTTAGATTCCCAAAGCTTAGGGTTTCTACAAATTTATGTGACCAATATCCTCTTTGGCCTGAAACTAGGGTTTTTATGCTCCCTCCCGCTATTTAGATTTTTCTGTCCAATAATTATGAAAAATTCAGAATCGAGGCTATGCAAACCGTTCCAGCACAAGATATTTTGCGCAGTCTATATTCTGATGACTTTTTGGGTAGTTTAGATGGCTAATCAGCTTTCGATGACAACTAAAAAAATTTAGAAAATTAAATTTTGGATAAGTATTATGAAATAAGATTTTCCTAAATTCAGCCTTAAATCTCATGTATATCCTGATATTCCGAAACTATAGAATCTACTTTGTGAAGTAAGTCCAATTTCGAAGCGTTTTCCGTACAAACTGATAACTAAAAAATTATAGATTTTTCAAAAATAAGTGGAGTTACTTACGCACATTTTTTGAGATATTCTAGGAAAGTTTTTAAAAAATTAATTTAATAATTCAAGCCAAAATTTGGCACTCAAGTTTGAAATCTATTTTTCAAATAGAAATCAACCCATTTATTATCATATTGTCGTTATTTGTAAATAGAAATCAACCCATTGGTTGCAATTGTGTGACATAGAACACCAAAACGCTCTGTCTATAATGATTGGTTATTAAATTAGATGTACTTTGTGAACTCCTCTACACTTACCTTGGAATCTCGGATAGTTATGTTCTAAGTTGGGCCTGAAACGAGACCATAGTACCCTTCCCATTCGGCCTGGGAGCATCTCGGTGAATATTATCACACCTTTACAAATTTATTCATATTAAAAATATTTTTAAGCCAAACTGTTTTTAAAGGGGAAACTACGTTCCTTTAGAATGTTAGTCTTTTAGTTAGAGTTTAAGAATTAGAATTTATACTTATGTTAACTTATGGTTCTAGGTTTCGCTTCTGATACTACCGAGCTTTTATCCAAATAAACTCTCAGTTTACGGTAAGTACAACTTCACTATAGTACGAAGTAGTTCAAAGAAAAATTATATTATGCAATATTTTATGTGACGTTTGTTTTATGAAGCATGTTATGATGAAATATTTATATGATGAAGTTTTAAAGTTTATGATATTATGTTTTCTCAAACTATAAACATAATTATGATATGTTTAAAGCTCAATATTTTAATGTTCATGATGCATGTCATTTTAAGTTTGTGTTGACCCAAGGGCATGTCATTTTAAGTTTAAAACTGTATCGTACCGCCCATTCTCCTTGTGTCGAACCAAGGGCATTAAGGAGACAATTTCACGATATGTTAATAATGTTTTGGCCTTAGTCGCGAGGACCTTGTACATCCTCGCAGACTATTGGTCGAGCGCGCTCCACGAGGTACGTGCACTATGATGACAATCCTCTAGGATGCAAAATAATGTTAGATGATGAAGTGAATGAATAATAAAGAACAAAATGTCATACATTGCGTAAAGGTTTTATGAGGAAATGAAATTTTAAGAATTTGCAGTATATTTTGAGGATATCTAAAATTTTAGTAAAAATAAAACTATTCTTGACTTGAACAAATTTTTATCTTTTTTCCTGATTAAGGGTAAAAATTTTGAAAAACTATTTTAGTTAGTAATTAATCAGAATTATTATTACCATGGTGATAGTTATTACTACAATTTATTTATATCTTTTCTAAAATTTTAAAGTTAAATTTATCTAATATTTTATTAAACTATTCTCGCAAAACCTAAACAAAAACTAAATCAATTGACTGTATGCCAGCTAATTACCTATTGCAGTAATTGCCTAAGACTAAGATGCTTATAAATGCATTATTAACATTATAATATTAAGATAAAATATAAACTACTATCAAATTACTTCCATGATAAACTATTTTTATGCTTTTTTTTTAAAACTACGTGATAATATAATTGACAAATCTATAATCAACTGCCTTCATTTATGCTTGTGTTTCTACCTTGCAGCAACTTTGATAAAAAAAAAAGTAATATTATTCCCAATTTAAACAACAATAATCCGTTCATTCCAAATATAATTAAAGAATACCAACAATTAAAAATCTGAGTCTAAAAGCTTATTATTTTTTGTTCTTCCTGCAATTAAAAGATGAAAAGTATAAATATGTTGAATATGATAACAATTTGTAAAATTAAAAGGATATCGGGGAATTAATAGGCTCTTCGAGCTATTAAAAGAAGAATACAAAAAAATATGGCTCATATATTTTTTTCTATAATCAACAATATTCACTTGACATATGTTATAAATCAAACTTAAAAACATGCATTGAGCTTTCACATAAAATAATTGTAGTGACTATAAGAACAGATTTAGAAATCTGTACTCAAGCTGCCAGACAAATCAATCTCACAAATAAAGATTAATACAATCACTCAAAAAATTGATCTCAACAAAGTCCTGGTAAGAAACCGCCACACATGTTATATAATTTACTGAACAGAATATTTTTTAGATATAGAGCAAAATACACTATCTATTTCTAAAGATACCACGTGAAGCAAAAAAGTTTTCAAAGAGAATCATATTCTAACATTATATATGTTTTTTTTTTAATAATATTTAATAGTGCAACTGTTATAGAAGTAAAAGACATTTTATGCTCTATCAAAAAAAAAAAAAAGAGACATTTCATGAAGACGCTTAGTAAGAAATATATTTTACTCAACAAATCTATAATATTAATCATCATGGTTAATCTTATAAAAACAAATAAAACGGTAACAGGGCAAGTTACTTCTTTAAATATAAAAAAAAATTAAAAAAAAAACAAAGCAAGAAAGAGGCCAAACAACATATGAATTCCTAAAGAAGGGTAAGTAAAACATGATGACAATAATATCCAAGCAAGATGTTTTCTAGTAAGGGCATTTTGAGATTACATAAATATTGGAGATAACAAAAAATCTAGACTTATTAGCTTAGGCAACTAAATTGAAGTTGCAGGCAGAAATCAAAACAATATTTTTTCCTTTTAAAATAAGAACATGACATACAATTAAACATTAATAAAAAGATGAGATGACACAAATAATACAATAACTTCCATAGTAAACTATCAAATAGTTGTGTGTTAATCACAACAAACCAATCTATTTAATTTATTATTGTATCCTTTTATTTTTTTTAGAATTTGAAACGAAGTAATTATGAAGATAATATCATAAATGCAACAACTATACACTAATGCAAAAGTAGAGAACACCATTTACAAACGAGATTTAGTTAAGCAGGATAGGGTAGCAAGAATGCTATCAGATTTAAAAAGTAAAGGAAGGATGCAATGAATCAGCATTGTAGCAAAGTGAGAATAGTGGTTGTAGTGTAGGGTGGTGAAAATTCAAAGTTAAGTAGGACAAGCTAGCCTTATCAGTAAAAACACCACAATCAGAAAGCATAAATATGCTATGCATCGTATTTAGTGATAAAAAAAGAACTTGTCTATAAACTCAAATAGCTAAAAAAACCTCTTCACAAAAGCATATAACGCAAATATGATGTTATGATAAAAAAAAAAAACTTCACACACAAGAAAAAACCTTAATAAGATTTTTTTTCCAAATAAAAAAGACCATCAATTTCTGTCGTTTTGATAACATTGTCCTTCTTTATAGTTACATGTCATCTTAATAAGTACAACAGCTTATACTTGTGGTTTTTTTTTTTGGTCTCTGTAATGTACTATCTAAACTAATATTAATCAAATTACACATTAAACAAAAAAAATTAAAAACATAATAACTCATTAATCACAACAAACCCAAAATTATGGACATGTGGGAATTTTTTTTTTTCTGAGTTTGCATAAATCAAAGTTATTTCAATAGGATATTTTTTAAATTTCTTCAAACTTTATGAATCTTATAAATATAATACGTAATTATAATATCTAGAATTATTATAGTAATATTATTTAGTTCTAAAATTAATATGGCATAGCCAATAAGAGACTAATTATAAGAAAAATCTCTACAAAGATTGGGCAGTATGTAGGGATGTAAGTATACTACTTAATCTGATGAAAAAGCACACATAACAAAAACTATTAATTTTCATTGGAGAGGACAACAGAAATAGATTGACTATATGTACTATCGGGATTCAAGCTAATACAGCCATAAAAAAAAACAGCAGTAACCAAGGAAAGAAAAAAGAAAAAGAAAAAGAACCTCAACTTTAAAGTTTCTTTTAATCATTAAAAAACAAGTAATTAATTTATCATTAAACTATGTACTTCCAAAACTAAATGAGCAGTGCTACACATACCAACTTTTTTTTATCAACTTTTTAATACAGACCTATGTGCCATATTATCATTGATAAGTGTTTATCATCTAATTAGAAGGATGCCAATCAAAACATGACACTTTAATTGTCACATAAGTTGGTATTAAAAAATTAGTAAAAGAATTGATATGTCTAGCATTATTCAAACTAAATTTCAAAACAAACAAAATAGAATTCAGTGATATTGCTTTAAATTTTAGTTACCTTTCTTAAACGACGCCGCTTGAAGCCACTCGGTCTCAAATCATCAATAAAAACACTCTTATTTAGCATAGAAATTCAAATCTCAGTCAAAGGCTGCGCCTAACTACTTGCTTTCTCTATCCGTCCCTCTCTCTCTCTCTCTCATATTTCTCATTTCTAGAGACCAAATCAAAATCCTTAATTTAAAAAGAAAAAAAGAAAAAAAAACTCAAACAGGGAGACTGAAATAATTCAAAAAACCATAAAAAATTTTGCGAAAAAATTGACAAACCCAAACGAAAAGGCCATGAGGAGACGAAAGTTGCGCCGAAAAATTAAAAATATACTCAGAAACACTAAAAAAACATTACTAGTAAATAGGACTAAATTGTTAAAAAGAAAAAATCAAACACAATTAAAAAAAATATTTAGAAAAGAAAAGAAAAACTTATCTGTTAACTACAGATGCATAAGCCCTTGGCAAACTCGATTCCCAAATAATTATTGACCTTGAAACCCAAATGATAACCCAAAATCAAATAAGAGTTAGGAACCCTTTAAAACGTTATTTTCCACAAAAAAAAAAAAAGGGCAAGTCATATCTAGATAAGAAAATAGAAATTAGATGAAGGTAAGAATAAATTGAAGATCAACATCGAAACTGAAAAAGGTAGACAAACAATAATTAATCTCCGTAGAAAACAAAATCTAGTGAAGAACACCAAAACCATCAGTTCAAATCAACATTGCAAAGAACATAAATAAACAAATTTTTGAAAACCCAAAAAAAAAATGAGAAACACAAACCCTAAACCGATTTAAAAAAATAATGATAAATCAAAGGCTAGATCAAGTGAAAATACTGAGAAGAGTTAAAGTAGAGCATCCGCAACCTTGCTCTATTGCCCTGCTGCAACGTCATTTTGGAGAAAAAAAAGAGAGTCCACCCTTACTCTATTTTGGTGCTCTATTTTGAAGCAAATGAATAATATTGATTTATTTTAGTGCAAAGGAACAGTGTATAGAACAAAACTTATATAATTTATTTTATCAAATTTTTATTTCTCATGATATAAGAAAATTATATTTTAATATGTGGGTATTTTTTTAAGAATATAAATTGATTATTATAATAAGACAAAGGAATATGAGAAGAGAATATTCTATATAGAGTAAGATTTGGAGTAATGGAGTGCAGATGGTTGAATAATTTGTGCATAATTTGCTTTAAAATAGAGCAAAAATAGCTCTATTTTAGAGTTAAGAGTGTAGATGCTCGTATAAAATAAACACCTAGCGAATCAACTCTGATAGACACCACTGAGCCAGAGAAAGAAAAAAAACTTCTTAAATTTAAACTCCGATAGAAAAATTAACTGATTGATCATCCTACATGCGTATCAAGGTAATGGTTTTATTACTAGTCCTCGTTCTTCATATTAGCTAGGTTATTATGAAATCATTAGTTATTTCATGATTAGCTAGTTGGGCTTATACCTAGACTTTATGACATAGTTTAGTAATATTTTATAATCGAATTTATGAATATTTGGACTAACTAATAAGAGGGTTAACAGACATGAAAGTTAGGTGGTATTAGAATTTTATTTGTTATTTATATGTAACAATTGAGTAAGTAACCATTTTATTAATAATATTTTGAGAAAAGGGTCAACGCTTCGATTAATTTAAAAATTAATCATTTTTAACTACATGATAAAGTAAATTTACCTTTATGCCCTTCGTTATCTTATGCATTAGTGGATAATAACTTAATTTTTAAAAACGTTGAACGTTGACCATTTGCTTAAATATATGGACTAAAAAAATAGCCAAATACCAAATATACCCTATAAAATAAAGTATATTTGGTATTTAGGCATTTCTTACTCTACGTTTAAAGAAATGACTAACTTTTTAAAAAATTAAGTTATTGGTCAATAATAGATAAGAGGACAAATAACATATGGGTAAAAACACATCATCATGTAGTGAAAAGGATGACTAGTTTATTGATTAATCGAAACGTTGACTATTTTCTTCAAATACATTTATCCCATTATCTTTATAAAATAATTCGTTTGAAATGGGCATTAAACTAAAGGAAAAAATCATAAATATTCCTTGAGTTTTATCAAATTTCTAATTTCGTCCTTATTAAAAATTCCTAATCAATCTATTAGTTGATAAAATCAGTATTAAAATATCCTATGATTCAAATTTGGTCAACGTTAATATCTAAAAAGACATTATTACCCTTTATCAAAATAACATATTACATCTTAACTTTTTTTTTTTTAGAGTTAATAGCTCATTTGGTCATCAAACTTTTCCTCGGTGACAGTTTGATCCTTAATCTTTTTTTATTAGCGGTAATAGTCCTTGAACTTTTTATTTATTTTTCTACCGTCAAATTTCAAAAATTTCGTCCATTTATTAACAGATTACTTACATGAGATGCAGGTGCTTCGGTGTCAAAATCTCAATACCCAAAATACTCATACATATTAAGGGTTTAGGTTAGATTTTGGTCCAAAAATAATTTGATTAGTGGAAAAAAGAAAAGAAAAGAGCAGAGCCTCCCCCGACCCCAGCCGCTTTGGCGACCCAAACCCTGGCCATAGCCCCCCACAAACGACCCCTAGCGCGAACCCCCAAACCCCGGATCGTAAATCTCCATTGGTCCTCCAATTTGCTCTTTGCCTTCTCTCTCTCTCTCTCTCTCTCTCTCTCTCTCTCTCTCTCTCTCTCTCTCTCTCTATCTCTCTCTCTCTCTCTCTCTCTCTCTCTCTCTCTCTCTCTCTCTCTCTCTCTCTCTCTCTCTCGTTCCTTCCAAAACATCTGGTGCGCTCCACGAAATCGCTCTCAGACCCAAATCACTTCTATTCCAACAAAAGTGGCCACAAACTTAAATCTAAAAGAAGTACAAAAACAATGTCTTGTTTTGGCTAAATGTGAAAGCATCAATCGAGAGTCGAGTGCGCCGAGTGCATATCCAATAATGTTGGAGCCAGATTCTTCGATAGTGGTGGCACAGCCGAGCGCGATGAGGAAGAAGATGACCAAGCAGCTGACTGGAAAGAAGTTTTGGGAGTGAAGCCCAATAACCTGCTCATTGGACCCAACGCACAGCGTAACCTTGCCAATTAAACTTATGTTATGTCTCTGGGCTTTAACTTTTCGCCCCTTCCTTCACCATATTTATTACAATCATGCCAAGCTGCTCATTTGCTATTCACTGCCTTAATAAAGTCTCCTTGTCTTAATATTCTCTTTCATTGGTGGTTTGTTATTTGTTGGCAGTCAAAATTTAACAAAGTGAAAACCGAGCCCAGGCCCAAATAAAACTACATCGACCCCGAAAGCCTATAAAAAAACTCAACAAACTAAGGTAAGTACCCGATCCATATCTCTCTAAAGACAAAATAATTATGTGTCAATTTAAAAAAAATGAACATTTTATTAAAATCACATATTTTTTTAACATTTTACAAAATGATCAAAGGCACATAATTATTTGATCCAAGGACCCAAGCCTTACAAGAGGTACTACATTGGATTTTGGAGTGGAAGACACAAATAATAAATAGGGCCAACAAATAAAATCATAATTAAGAGTTTGTGTTTTACTTGAGAAAATTCATGAACACATTTTTAATTGTGACGTTATTTAGATGGAATGAGAATAGATAATCTCATTTTTTAAAATATTTTGACATCATTTACCAAGCTCAGTTTACACTAGTTTGAGCATATTTACTCATTTTTACTAAAGAGACCCCTAATTAGTCCAAAATTTAATTAAGCCCAAGTGGGCCTATAATAAACCCAAGGGCCCTACCTAACTCTCATACATGTTTAATATGTGTTAAAAATGAGTCCATGTGGTCAAAATGTCAAGTCACCAAAGTAGGAGAAGCTTACACTTTCTTATTATTTTTTTATCAATGAACCGTTGGCGGTTCAATTTTTTATTGATAAAGGTTTTCCTTGCTGAAAACTTTGACCATGCTGGCCTCAAAACTCACTTTCACAAACTCCACAATAGTTTAGAGAATGGTTTAGGTGGTCTATTAACTTGATCTTATCTATAAGGTGGGAATTACTTGGTCATCAAGCATAACTAAGGGTGAAATGATAATTTGGCTTTGTTTTATAGCAGTCCTCACCTTATTTTGCTAATAAAATGACCTTACTTAAGTTACTCCTTAACCATGAGTAAAAAATAGTCATTTTACTGAACACATGGTGGGATATCACATTCCAAACTCAAAAGCTCTAACAAACAGACACTCTCTATTTCTCTCTTTAAAAAAATAAAAAAATCTCTCTTTCTCTCTCTTTCTAGTCTTAAAGCTTACAAAATCCGTTTTGTTCCTAAAACTTCCAGCAATATTCTTTCTTCCTTTTCAGCCCATAATCATTAGTACTGTCTTCCATACGGTCCCCACTACCCAAAGCCACCCTTATACTTTCACCTATGTCATTTATTATGCTTATTTCACCATGATGATGTCCAAATGCTCATTTTTCAACATAAAGAGGTTATTCCTATTCTTATATCCTATTTATTATTTACTCTCACTCTTTAGCTTAATATTTTTATCTATTAATGCTATTTATTATGCTTGTCTATTTATTATGTCTAAGTTATTTTTGTGTCATACTTTATTCATTTTTCTATGTTGTCATAATGGCCAAATTTTTGTAGAGTATTTATATCCAATATTCCACTTTTCAAGTTTTTCGAGCCATACAAAAAATGCATCGTTACTCTACCGAATTTTCTCAGAAAATCCTTAATGGCTTTTTGTTACTCTGTCGAAATTTCGGTAACCAATTTAGTATCATCAATGTCACCATTAGTCCCCATCTTGTCAAAATATTAGTTTGTACTAGTTTTGGCCATCTTTTTTTGGTCTGATTTTTTGAATCAATTTAATCCATCTAGCGGTGTCATAATCTAAAACTAATTACATCTTTATATTACTCATAACTCATATGTTCCATATTAGCCTTTACCTTATTTTTCAGAACATTTTAGCTATTTATTTTAATCCAAAATATTTTCTGCATGCAATCCCGTTTTTGCAGCTTTGGAGTCAATTTTCAACATCTAAATGGTCTCAAAACATGAAATAAACATAGACAAGTTATAGCCCAATGTCTTACCCGTGAAGTCTAATAGTTATTTAGCCCAAATGACTCTATTTATGCCCCAAAACAAGCCGAAATCTGAGGCCTGTCCACTGTTCTGAATTTTTAGTAACATGATTATAAGTATCTTCTAACGTTGTTTGTATTATAGTATACTGAGAAACATCCTATTACGTGTTTATTACTCACCATGTCTATCATTTATATGCTTAAGCAATACTTTGGGCCACATATCATAGTTAGTTTAGGCCTACTTGCTTAACTAATCCATATTATTATTAGTCCATGCTATAACTTATATTATGTCATACTTAACCCATCTATCACATTCATCATTTATCACAAGTTATGCATCACTCATATGCTATATTATGCTATACTATAATACTATACTAAATATATATATATATATACACACACATATATACTAGGTATGATAGTACCATATTATATTATATTATATTATATATATTTATATTTCCGCAAGTCAGGCCTCGTTCTGTAATTTTATTTCTTCTGCAAGATGTGTCCTTGACCTGTACTTTATTTTAATTTATTTCTTTCGCATTTTAAATTCTCGCAAATCAGGTCATTTCCAGTACTTTATTTTCTTTATTTCTTCCGTAAATCAGGTCATGTCATTTGCTTTATTTTCGTTATTTTTTCTGCACTTTAAATTTTCGCAAATCAGACCGTGTCTTGTGCTTTATTTTCTTTGTTTCATCCGCACTTTATTTTCTTTATTTTTTCTACACTTTAAATTTTCACAAATTAGACCTGTTTTTTTTTTATCTTTATTTCCTTCGCACTTTAAATTCCTATAAATTAGGCTAGGTCCTGTCCTTTATTTTCTTTATTTCTTCTGCACTTTAAATTCCAGTAAATCAGGCTATGTCCTGTACTTTATTTTCTTTATTTCTTCTACAAATCAGGTCATGTTCTGTACTTTATTTTCTTTATTTCTTCTATATTTTAAATTCTTACAAATCAGGCTGTTGTCGGTGATATTTCGTCACCCAGTGAGTCCGAGGGCGGTATCCAATTCAGTTTCAAGAAGTCTAGAAACCCCGACTCTACCGAACCAAGCGAAAGTCACCCCTCCGTGGGAGCACCCTTCAGGGAAAGGACAGAAGAGGATTATCGGAGATGATCCCCGATCCTACACCCCCGGAGGAAAAACATTACCAGGAAAGAACTTCCAGAAAACCTTCCTGATGAGGGACCGACATTTAAAGACAGAGTCCTCAAAGGCGATCTACCCCCGAAGGAGGTTGCCACGAAGGAAGGACCATTCGACGAAGACTCGGCCCTCGGAGTCATCGACCCTCGGTCATAGAACGTTTGACCATGGGATCACAGACCTCAATTATTCTCCCCCGAGCAGGGAATTCACTGTAGCGACAGACTTATCCTGCCGCAGTCAGGATAGCTACTCTCGGCAGGTGGGCAGCTTTATTAGGTGAACCAAACCCGTGACTTAGAGGATTTGACATTTTGTCCTTTCTCAACTGTAGCTCTCTTCTTCGCTTATAAGAGAAAGAGGAGTGAAAGATGAGGGAGCAGGAGAAAAAGGTTGGAAAAACTTACTCTGTAAAACTCTCAGTCAAAAATATATCAAAAACATAGTGGACGTAGACTATTACTCCGTTGGAGGGTCGAACCACTTAAAAAATTCCTTGAGTATTTAATTCCTGCTAAATTCACACTATTCATTGCCGTATCACATACTAGAGATACGGATCACGGCGTTGGTTCAAATTTTATACCAACACAGGCCATGTCCCATACTTTATTTTCATTTATTTTTTCTGCAATTTACATTCCAGTACTTTTCCTCCTTATTGTGAATTCAAGGTACACTTGTCCATATACTCAATGATGTGACTTCGCTCGGTGTATGTGGATTTGACTCATGTATTGTCCTGACATCGTGGCATTTATATCTCGGCTGTTACCTAATATCATGGTAGTTACCGTTATTTGACCTTATATTTTAGTATAATATCCATATTAACATAAATTATCGTAACGTGGCTCCAGCTCGTTTCTTTATGATGCAAATAATCGTTTAGTGGAACGTTCCTATGCGTCTCCATAAAGCCAACGAGAATAGGGCATTGCATGACATGGTTACCTTGCCGTGATTTTATGCGACGTAAATAATCAAACCGTTCGGTGAAGTATCCTTATACACTTTATTTAAAGCTGACAACTTCATATCCTTTTATATGAATATGATATGGTTACTTTACACTATGTCATATTCTACTTATATTATTTTACCATCGATATTTATATATGCCATGGCATGCTAGCTACTTGCATATCATAGTCATACACTTTCTCATTATACGTATTTACATCTTTATTTGATATATTCCTAGTTTCTTTAATCATATGTCTTGCCTGATTATGTGCATATTTGTCTTTATCGCATGCTTTACTTGAATATGCTTTATCACATGCTTATTTGTCTACTTTACTTGAAATAATATGATTACATGACTATTCGTTTTACTAGATCCTTATATCTCATATTTACATGTTATTGTTAGAATTTAGAAATGATATATAATATAGTTAATATGAATATATGCTTCGTATGCAATTTTCATATCAAAGTAGTATAACCATGCTAGGGCCCACCTTACATGCTTTTGTGACATTGTTCAATTACGTGCATAGTCCTAGACTTAGAAGCCGTCTTGAGTGTATATGTCTTGTCACGTAAATTGAGAAATTTACTGTCAATGATGTCCTTTTGAATAATCCTTTGCTGGTTTTCTTTCTTTTCTTCTTACTCGTCCACTCACACGTTACTATCCTCCAGGATCATATTACCGTCCTCTGGAACCGTGCTTACTAATATCGTCCTCCGAGACCATCTATTTTATCATCCTCCGGGACCGCCTATTGTATGTGGATTACTATGTTCCTCACACATACGCTTGTCCTCTGAGACCGTATCCTGGTTGGCTTTTTATGGTTATCATAAGGACATTTTGATGTAAAGATCGTTGGTAAACTTGCTTTGACATATACGCCCTTAAAGGATAATGCCTGTTAAAATGACTATAAAAACTTATATCATTATACGCCTTTATCTCATCATATCATGACTTTGGCTCTAGCTAGATGCCTTCACTTTATCATACTATGGCTATTACGCAAATCGCCGATTCCGGCTGCTATCACCGATACATTACTCGATCACCCTATTGACTATTAATGAACTATTTATCTATATTATGGAATGTTTGTACATGTTTGGTTGATTGATTGTGTGATTTTATGAATTTTACCTACCGCCGATAGGCGTTCTGATTGCTTCGTTAACATGTTAGCAGATTATTTGTTTACCTGATTACTCATTCATGCATGTCCATATATTAATTATGTGTTTCATACATTAAAGTTAACGGCCGATTGAATATGTTTAACCGCTGATCATATATTTATGCTATAATCATTGCATATTTCACAATACCATTACTATTATTCATTCTTAGCATGAGTTTGATCAATTTTTACCGTAAATCATGGATGCTATGCTCTAACCTTTTGGCTCGGATAACTTGTGATGTGGTCATCGCCGAGTTTTCTACAATCCGTTTGTCTTTTTACTTCTTGCAAGTACTGACTCATATAATATAGTGTAGGGGTGCTTCCCTTCGTGGTTGTCACTCCAGCTCACCATCCAACATCTCACTATAGGACTACTACTGTTTCATTGAAGCGGGTTGACGTTTTAAAAATCTAGTGCCTTATCCAAATCAAGTGCTTTGTCCAGGACTAGAGCCTTATCCCAGACCAGTTCCGTACTCGATCAAAGTCCAATTTAACGAGTCGAGCCAACCAGGCCCACGTTTGAAGACAACTCTAGCCGAGAAGCCTTTGACTGTGCGATTGGGCTAATCCTGCGTGAAATACATTATCTTTCAACAATATATCTCCCCATAATTAAAAAGGCGACTCCACTAGGGAAGCCTTTGAGTGTGGATCTAGGTCAAATATGCAATTAGTACATTCTTTTCACTCTTCAACAAAACCTCTTCTCCACACTATTCAACTAGTTATTTCTAGGCTACCAAAAAAGATAATCTAGTACTTCTCTTTGTAGAATATCTTATTGGTTGTGAATCGTTATTGATGAAGGTTTCACTAAGAAAAAAAGTTTTAAACTTGGGCCTTTTTCAACTATTAAAATTTTAGGTCAATTCTTTCTGTTTATTGGTATTTGATTCCTTAGGTGGTTTGCGGGAGTGTTTTAACATTAGGGGTTGTGGGGAGGGTGTTTTGTATTGAAAGAAAAAACGTACTACTTACAAATTTCGCCCAGGTCCACACTCAAAGGCTTCCGACCCAAGTAGAGTTGCTATTTAATATGGGGAGTTGTTTAGGCCATAACTCATCAAATGATGCTTTGATCGAGTACGGAAAAGGCAATGGTCTTGGACAATGCCCTGGATTTTTGGACCGTCAATCGCTTCAACGAACTAGTAGTAGTATCCCTATCCCTACAGTGAGATGCTGGATGGTGAGATAGAGTGGCAACCACGAAGGGAAGCACCCCTACCATATGATATGTAAGTCAGTAGCTGGAAGAAGTGAAAAGAAAAACAGGTTGTAGAAAACCTGATGGTGACAACAACACAAGCTATCAAAGTTAAAAGGTTAGAGCATAATATCCATGATGGGTCAAACTCATGCTTAAAATAATGAATAATGATAATATTGTATAATATGGAATAACTATGGCATAAACATATGATCAACGGTTAAACATATTCAATCGGCAGATAACGTTAATGTATGAAAAAAATAATCAACATATGGACATGCATGAATGAGTAATAAGGTAAACAGATAATCTATTAGCATGTCAAGTAAGCAATCAGAACACCTATCAACGGTAATAATCAGAATCAACAGTAGGTAAAATACATATAATCATACAATCAGTCAACCAAACATGTATAAACGATCAATAATATAGAGAAATAGTTCATTAATAGCCAATAAGGTGATCAGATGGTATATCGGTGGTAGCGGCTGAAATCGGCTTTAGGCGTGATAGCCATAATATTGTAAAGTGAAGTCATTTAGCCCATGATATGATGAGATAAAGACGTATAGCTAGGATTGGAACCAAAATAATAGGTAGGAAAATATACAAGCTCATATAGTCATTATAACAGAAATGATCCTTTATGTGTGTGTCAAAGCAGGTTTACCGAGCATTTTTACATCAAAATTCCCTATGATAACAATAGATAGCCATACAGAAATCAGTCTCGGAATACAGGCATATGTGTGGGGAACATAACAATCCACTCACAATGGGCAGTCCCGGAGAATGACGAGATAAATAGTCCCGGATAACGATAATGATAAGCATGATCCCAGATGACAAAAATATGATCCCAGAGGATAGCAGCATAAGTGGACGAGTAAGATGATGAGAAAAAAAATTAAGCAGCGGGTTATTCAAAAAGACATCATTGACAGCAAATTCTTCGATTTACATGATAAGACATATGCACTCGGGACGGCTTCTAAGTCCAGGTCTATGCACATAAGCATGTATGGTGGGCCCTAGCAAAGTTTTACTACATAGACATGAAAATGACATACGAAGCATGGAATTATATGAACAATATAATGGGCCTTTCTATAATGATCCACTTAGTGGTGTGCCAATGTAACATTAACAAAGTGTGTAGTAATAATATTAAAGCATGTAGTAATGATTCTTTACATCTCTCCTATATTCATTGGTGAAGCACCGATAGGTATGGAGCATTATAGAATTAGCCCAATATAATATAACATTTCTAAATTCTAACTTTAACATGTGAATATGAGATATAATGAACTAATTAAACGAGTAGCCATGTAATCATGTTATTTCAAGTAAGGTAGGTAAGTAGGCATGTGATAAAGCATAACCAAGTAAAGCATATGATTAAGACAGGTTAGCACATGATCAAGTAAGACATATAATTAATGCAACTATGACGATATTAAATAAAGCATGAAAATATGTATAATGAACAAACATGTGATTATAGTATGCAAATAACTACTATACCATGATATATATAGATATGGGCGAGAAAATAAATAATATAATTAAAATATGACATAGTGTAAAGTAGCCATGCCATATTCATATAAAAAGATATGAACTCGTCGGCTTTAAATGAAGTGTATAGGGACGCTTCACCAAAAAGTTTTGATTATTTACGGCGCATAATGTCACAGCAGGGTAACCATATCATACAACGCCCTATTCCGGTTGGATTTTTTGAGACGTAGAGGAATATTCCACCTAACGGTTATTTGCATCATAATGTAAAGAGACGCAGCCACATCACAATGTCCTATGTTCATATGGATGCTACACTAAAATATGGGGCCGAATAACGATAACCACCATGATCTTAGGTAACGGCCGGGAGAGAAATGACATGATGTTGGGACAACACATGGGTCAAATCCACATACAATGACCAAAGTCACGTCACTGGGACAACTCGAGGTCAAATCTAGGAATGATGATTTTATACAGTAGTACAATACATGGGCTAGCTAGGCGCATCGCTCCACATTCGTAACACACAGTTGAGTAAAATGGTGTATTCGACTACATGGACAAGTTTACATACACTTGTATGCACTATAAAGAGAAAAATTATTGGAACGTAAAATATAATAGAATAAAGAAAATAAGGTACATGACATGACCTGATTTGCAAGAATTGAAAGTGCGGAAGAAATAAAGAAAATAAAACACATGACATGGCCTAATTTGCAGAAATTTAAAGTGAGGAAGAAATAAAGGCTGGCAATTTTGGGTCAAGACATGAGACAATGCAAACACTACATAAAAGTTAGTTGGTGGGTATGGGTCTAATCGGATCGAAAATAGTTAATACGATTAAATAATAAGTTAAAGTGACATGAACATGTTAAAAGGTTAACACACTCTAAGGCATAATTATTGAATAAGTTATAAACAATTACATGTGATTAAGATACGTTTGACACTCATTCATATGTATTTAAAATTTATATATTTATCAACTCATAATGTTCATCAACGCGAAGTATGAATTATCATCCCTTATGGTATGCATTATCAAAATCATGTCTTTACTTGAGTTTTTTATTTTAGATTTAGAAAAACATGGTTAAAAATTTGTTGATCTCAACCCAAGTACATCAAATTAGGTTTAAATAAGATCACATATGACACAATTCATTTGAACACGATTTATAAATTGGACATAATTAGATAACACAATTGATATGATATTTGATTGAATTATGTTGTTTAATATATTTAATTGGAGTGATTTTAAGTTTAGTATAAATTCTCAAATACAATTAAGATATGACACTAAGACAACATGAGATACAAATTATCACCCTTACATGGAAGTGTGTCTTATAAATATTGTTTGGAGTCAAATTGTGTTGATGTTTAGGGTTGCAATAAAACATAGAAAAAGAAAACAAGGCAAAAACAAATAAATAATATTAAGATAGGGAATTCTTTAGTGGGTTTTTTTTTTTCTGTGGTAAAAAATAATTCTGGACCATCAGATTTACCCTTTTAAGATGCGGGACCTACTAAAAAAGTGAATCTGATGGTCCAGAATTGTTTTGTACCACAAAAAAAACCATCACAAAAGTACCAATTAAGATTAGGTAGGACAAGATTACAATCTCTAAATTTGAAGATTCAAAATCCTCATTGCCTTTGATTTTTTTTTTGGGCACCAAAAAAGAATTAATAATTAGTGACAGAGTAAAATAGAAACTACCATTCAAAATTGATAGTTTTAATCTTCAAAATTCAACACAGGAACAATAGTACTACTTAGACCTCGTTAGGAGATAAATTAAACATAAATTTTACTGTAGTAGCATAGTTTGAATTTGATTTTTTGCTAGTGTAATTATTATAAAAACATAATTTAAACAATTTTTTTTTAAATTCAGATTATAATCCAAACAACTCTTAGTTATGAGAAAACCCCAACTTATTGAGACACGAAAACCTCTTATGACGACTAAAAAACGACTTTTTTTTCCTCATGAAAAAAAAAAGTAGTGTATTTACTAATAAAATTATTAATACTTCCGATATTTAATAACCAATATTATCTTATATTATCTAAGGGTGACTTTGGTATTATTGTACTTTAAAAAGTGACGATAGTTAAGGGAAGAAGAAGCAAAAAAGTTGAGTCAAAATTATAAAAAGTTAGAACAATTGAATCTAATAACTTCTCAAAAAGTAGCCCAAAAAAATCTCAAAAACTATTCTTCAACAACAAATGATAGAAGAAATCAGTTCAAATTAATTATTTTTTTTTATCAAACACACACTCAATTGGTCTATTACACATTAGAGGGACCAAAAAAAAATGGTCATGTAAAGTCTCTCTCTCTCTCTCTTTTTTTTTTCTTTTGTCTTCCTCTTGCTTGTATAATTGGTCCTCTAAACTCTAAAGTCTATACACTTCAAATTTTGAAAAATCATGCCCAAAGTAAAACTCGAAGGAAAGTTAAGGGGCGAAAGTAAAATTTAGCCCACGTGTATAACTGTATAAGCACAAGCGCTAGTACTTTATTTTGTGTCATTTTACTTTTCGACCCAATAGCATCTTGACCTATCAAATCTATCTGCGCAAAAGAGATATGATTATGTGAGGCACAAACTACATGAGCTGATCTCACATTATCCAATCAAGGACCTCCAACGACTGTTCTTGAAACAACACATCGCTTTGCTCCTTTACGATTGGTTGAGCTCACAGTAGATTCCATCGCAGCGGATCATAGCTCTTCTCAGTTCTTTGCGTACGTACATGTGGCGAGGCATGGCGTGACTTTTTGGTATTGATTCTGATGAGATCACGCGTTCGCAGACTGACTGGGTTCTCTGAGACCCGATAAAAAGTGTTGGTGGTGATGAATGATGACCCTTTTTTTGGGATAATTATTAATGTGACCCTGTATTGTATCGAAATTGTACATCTGACTTGGTATTATTGGGAATGAAAGAAAAACAGCATAAAATGTCCTTGGAAAATCGTGGTACGAGATAATAAGTTATAACGACATTAAATGAAGCATTGGATGTAAATGAACCATTAGTGCACGCTCTAGATCTGATACCCATTCCCTTGCCTGCACACACAGCAGGCTGGAATGACAAGTATTTTGAGCCCCCTTGTCTGATCACAAAGCAAACTAGGGTTTTCTCATTATTTATCCCCTTGTTAACTTGTTAAGAAAACTGGGACATTGCGAGAGGCCTTGAATTTCATTTAAAATTATTTATCTTTAAAGATAACACATTAATATACTACTCACGAGTCCCACACTTAGGCCTCTAGCGTTTGGGTACGAGACCCTTGATTTAGTCGTTCAAGGGGTTCACAGTAAATATACAATAGACTGGGTATGTTTTTCTACAAGATTATTATGATGGACCATAGCCTGTAAGGTATAGCGCACGGGTAAGAACCCGGTGGTGCCGTTAGTATTATGTTGTTACTGATCTCGGGGATCGGTGTCTCATTCTTTTCACGATTCTTGAAGAATTACTTATTCTTTAGTAATTAAAGATTCAGCCTCTATCTTGGTATTCACAGCATTAGTTATTACTGGCGGCTCAAGGCCGCTTTCCTTTGACATTTAGTTGTTTCTCTTTTAATTATACGATAGGCTTAAAACTGACCTCCTCCTCATACTTGAGTTATAAACTCGGTGGAGATCGGACACGAGCGAACTCGTACCGGTGAGTTTCATTACGGCTTATTTTCTCGTATTGAGGCTTATGAAAATCTAATCTAAAGACTAGATTGAATCTATTTATACACATTTTATTCGAGTTTTGTTTATTCTAGGGTTCTTCTTCGGCTATCATAGTTTATACACTACACAACACAAAGATATAGAAGTTACACAACATTTATTCACAAAGCACTAATGCAACCCTAGCAAATATTTCACACATATACTCGGTACCATAGGTACATCGTCACTTACCTTTGTGGACGATACGGCAGTTCCGAGGTCTCTTCGGAGACTTGCTTCAAGTTCCGACCACCTTCTCGTCTCCTTGTCCTTGAACAAAAGACACGGTCTCGTTAGTTCGCTTATCTCGTTAATACAAGAGCGAAATACTTTGGAATTAACTCTTAAATTCTCGGGTTCTCGATGTAAACCTTCCTAGATGGTCCGTCTTTTCTCGAAACATCGAATTACTCGGGGTCGATGCCTAGGAAGTTCTAACTGGGATTAGTGGGCTTTTTAGTTTGTCTTTGTCTGACGAAGTCACTTCTAAGAGGCCCAAGGCCCGATTTGTGATTCAGGCCCTAATCACTATAGTCTAAAAACTTAGACATGAGGCCTAAAGGATGGTTTGAGCTACGGGTTAGAATGAGGCCCAAAATGGCCTGCAGTTTCCAACTGCTAGGCCTAATACAGTTTTGGGCTTCAAACAAGATGAAGGCCCAAAATAGCCTTCGCAGTTTTCAAAATAGTTAGGCCCAACATGTTCTGGGCCTCAAATAAGGTGAAGGCCCAAAATGGCCTGCACAGCTTTCAAAATAGACAGGCCCAACATAGTTACGCCTTAAACAAGGTGAAGGCCCAAAATGACCTTCACGGTTTTCTAAAGTCCCGTTAGTGTTTGTTTTGTCTATTTTTAAGAAAGTTGCTCGGATTTAAAAGGTATCCGAGCGCTTGTTATTTTAAAAAATAATTCGTTTAGTCCCCTATTTCTTCATCATTCTCATGTTCACATGTTCGGGCTGGGCTTGGCCCGTTTACGTCTCACACCTGTCATACACTTTTGAGATTTCATCAAACTTGAGCTCGTTGTTAGGCTCGGGAAAAACGTTATATCTTTCATGTTATTGCCACTACTTAAAATCATAGTTTTTCCTAAGACTTTAACCACTTAATTATTTTATACTTTCCTTTGAAATGCTCATACCATAAAATCAATTCCATTTCATTAATTTCCAAGGAAAATTTAGCTTGGTTGGACTTTGGCTTTTTGAATAATATTCTCTTGTTGATTTTGTTGTAAAACCGTGTGCTACCTAAACCACGTTCCTCTAGTTTCCACCATTTTTGAAAACCGTTTATGAGACTCAAAAGAACTTAAGAAAATAGTTTGCATTAACATCAAATTGTCACATCATTTTCAATTTCTTCAGCCTCACACTTAGGGTTTCGGGTTATGCACAACCCTTTCACTTGGTTTTACCAAAACATGTTAAAACTAGGTTATAAGCTTACACTTTAAGCTATTATACAAAAATAAGATTTTTTTAGTCAATTTAATCTTGGTTCATGGTGGTATTCGGTTTTCACAAGCATACATATTGGCTTTTGTCCTTTTTAAGAAAACGTGTGCACCGATCCGTTGGAAATCGGTATGCACGGTCTTGTTTTATTTTTAAATGAAAACCGTGAGTGTGTGTGGTGAGTGGTTCACGACATGCATCAAAGAAATCTGACATTTACACAAAAACACACAAAGTCCGAACACTCACTCACGCTCTCGCACAATCATAAAGTCTAAAACCCAACACAATTACAAGAAAAATAAAACTCAAGCACGTAAGCTTGGTGATAGGCCGAGCATTATGCAATGTGCTCAGCCACTAACCATGCAATAAGAAAAACGATAGTAATAACCAATGTCTTAAAGAAATGTCCCTTTACAACCAAGAGTTTCTAAAAGAAATAAGTCTAAAAGGGAAAAGTTTGTGTTAAGGTCCAAGGGTTATACCTAGCTCTCATCTTCTTAGGGTTTCCTCGGCAAGGTTGGAAATCCCGTGATATTATGACTTCCGTGCTTCATCTCTTCGCCGAAGCTTCTATGCCACTTCTCTTTCTCGGATTTTCCTAGGATTGGAGAGGAAGTGCACACGGTTGGGCGGTTAAGGAAAGCAATAAATCAACGCTAAACCATGCAAGGGTTTGGTTGAGTTCTTACCTTGGCTCGTTCTTGGTTAACCCTAGCTTTCTTTGGTCTCTCTCTCTCTCAACCTCTCTCTCTCTTTTTCTTTTTCTTTTTTCCACGGTTTCTCTCTAGAATTTTTGAAATAGAAGTGCAACATGGAATACTAAAAGTCTTGTGAGTTTATATAAGGTGAGAGAAACACCAAGGCATTACATTACGTCTCTTTTCTTTATCTCTTGTCGTACCTCTCTCTCTCTCCCTCTCCTTGATTATTTTATTTAATTTCAACCCATGTCAACAACAATCCTCAGCCCTAGATCTAGTTCTCACTATTTGATCCAAGGGTTGCTATTAATTAATAGCATAAAGTTCCTTGCCTTTTCATCTTCTACACTCCATCATGATTGCTTTTACACTTTTGAGACAACTAGATTTTGTAACATCCTTCTCTCTCTTCCCTTTGTTGTCGTGCCCCTCTTTCACTTGGCATTAAATTTTGGTTCATGTATTACAATTCACCACAGTGACTCATCTAGACCCTTGATTGGGAAGAAAATCCTAATCTAACGGTTGGTGTTAAGACAAGCACTTGGAACCCTTGTGTTTTCATTTTCTTATTACTAAATCCCATTAATTTTCCACTAATTCTCTTTCTTTCTTTCCTCTCAAAAAACTGTGGCATACTCTTCTCTCTCTTTGGTTTTATTCTTAATTAATTTTGGTGATTGGTTGGTTTTAATCAATCACCAAATCACAAAATCCCTAACATTATTCTATTGGTCACCACTTCGATCTTGCTGACTTCTCATTTGAATTCAACACCACTATCTCTTTGGGCCCATGGATTTTGATCCAATTTTTTGGGCTTGGATTTACTTTTTGGTGAAGCTAGGCCCATAAGGCTTGAGTACTATCCGACCATGGGCTGAGTTGTGGGCTCGGTAGGCTTTCGAGACCCGTTCTTTCTTTGTGGGCTTGAACCGTACGCTCTTAGCTTGTCGGAATCTGTTTGATCTAATTGGTCTTATATGGAACCTGATTCTTTCATGAGACCTCTACTTTACATATTAATACTTTCTAACTAGATTCGAAAGTTTCGGTGGTCGTTTGAGCTTGGTTCGGGCATTCCAGACTTAACGGCTCAAAACCCGTTCTTTCCGACGTTAAGCCATTCCGGCTTCGTTTTAACTCAGAATGGTCTCAAATTTGAAAATTAGGTTAATTATATGATTATAAATCATATTGTAACCTTGAAAATAGATTACAATCCAAAAGGGACATTTTTCTAAATTGGGCCAGTTTTATAATTTCTTAAAAGTTCAGGGACTTGGGGTACAAATTTTTTTTCACTTAAGGAGTTAATTTCAAATTAAATGGCCACAAGGAAAATAAGCACGAGTATGCCAATTATAAATTGGATAATGCAACGATGGGAGCGAGTAACGAGACGGGATATAAATAGATTATCGAAGGGTCATTAATTATAAAATGACTATCTCGTCTATCGAAAAAGTACCGTAAAGGATAACCCTGGGGGTCGGGTTACATAATTCTTTATAATCATGTGCTTCCTGTGTGTTTATGGTTGATGACTTAGAGGAGTACGGATGTAAACCCCATCCCGGGGGTTATCCTACTCACTCAAAGCCAGGGTGTAAACATTATAAAGGATTATAATATAGCCTTTTGTTTTAACCTTTTCAATCTTATCTCGAATCATAAATAAAGAATGAAAATAAGATTTCTTGTTGATTGCATACATTAGAAAAATATACCTTACAAAACAGTGGGTTTAAAAATAAGGTTCGGCTTAGTTGGACTTAATTGCACAAAAGCCCTAAACTTTTAAAAAATTACATTTTTGCCCCAAATTATGTAAAAACAAAAATGTATGGATGAATTCACTTTCTAAGGCTAGAAAATGACTCAAAGTCACATGATTAGTCATCGTTTGAAATTTGAAGTCATTTTGAGCTAAAACGAATCCGAAACGAGAAGATTTCGGTAAAGTCGTGAAATTACCGTAAACAACGGAAAATTCACAGAGAGCGAGCTGAAACGACCACTAGAATTTCAAAATAAGAATTATATTCCTATGAAAGGAATACATTCAAGTCAATCATAGCCTCATTAAAGTCTCGGCAACATAGGAAATGCAGAAAGGTAAAAAGTTAAGAAACACAGCAAAATAAAAAAAAGAGGACGGTATAGTCACCGTCGCGTCTAAAGCAACCTTCGGAATTTTCCCGAGGTTAGCACAGCCCTAGATTAATAAATATATGTTATTAGATTAATTAGACAGTGACGGAGATATAATCTGTCAATTTTTTAGACTGGAACCGTCCCACACAGTATTGGAAAATACTGAAAATACGACGGTTCGTATCTTGGTGATTAGCAATGTCGGAACAATATTATTAGTGGCAAAATTCGACCATGGTGCAGCAATATTAGCTAAATAAGCTGAATTTAAGTGGACCAACCAGGTGAGAGATTAGTGCCAAGAGTGAGACAAATGAATAAGACGAAAATGTGGAGTGAAGAGGCATAGTGTAATGATAATGCTCTTCCTTGCTTTGAGCCATTGGATGAGCTAATTTTTGAACTAATGGCCGAGATTAGTGCAGCCAATTAAGTAAACAAATTAATAAATAAGAAATATGAACAGAAATTGAGAAGGAGAGAGAGAGAGGGTCGGATTTTAGAGAGAGAGAGAGAGAGAGAGAAAGTGTAAATTTAGAGCTTGTTAACCAAGCTTCTCATTTGCCTATAAATAGAACCCATACACTTCTTGTTCTCATTTTAGACTCCCATTTCTGAAAAATAGAGAGAGAGGCCGAGCAAGAGAGAGAGAGAGGAGAGAAAGGAAAGAGTTTTGGAGTTGGAGAGAGAGAGGTGGTCGGTTTTGCAAGGAAGAGAAGAAGAATAAAAGCCTTCAAGCTTCATAGTCACACTAAGGTAAAACACTAGTTTGCATGTACTCTAAATTCGGTTTTCCCTCCTTGAATACTCTCCTAAAATAAGTTTTCTCCTCTATCCTAGACCTCCCAAAGGTTCACAAGGTTTGATCTTGGAAGATCAACCCTTAGAGAAGCTCGGCCATAGTAGGAAAACAAGAGAGAAAGTTGAAGATTTGTGCTTGAGAACTTAGGTAAGCTTTTCAAGAATGACATGCATGGTTGTTTTGATGAGTTCCTCTTACCTCTAACCCTCATCCTAACCGTCTCTCCTCTGCCCTAGACCATCATAGCATCAAGCTTTGATCTTGAGGTGGAGAAAGTAGGAGCAAGCCGAACACAACACATAGAACACCACCAAAATCTCAACCGAGAAAAGCTAGGTATAAGAACCTCTAAACCTTATAATTTTAGTAGTTTGAGCTTGGTTTTCATTTATGTTAAGCCTCTGGATGTATTTGGTGAGAAATGTTGTAATAGCTTAGTTGCATGTTAGCATGCTTGATGGTAGATCCGAGCTAAGCTAGAATCCCTAGCTTTCGAAGCTCGTGTGTGTATGTGCATGTCGTTTTGTGGTGTTGTGTGTGTGTCTCGGCCATGCATGTTTACTTTGGGCCATTTTTATCTTTTACATGCTTTAATATCTGCCCTTGCATGCTTTGATAAAGTGATGAATGTATTTTTAAAAGGATTTAAGGTACGACGATTTCCAACGGATCGTCGTACCGAAACCGTGAGAACCGTGGAAAACATGAACTAGGATTTTTGAATGATTCGAACCTAAACTCTTTGATAAATTTAAAATGGACTATGAACCCCATCTTCACATTCTTATTCTCTGCCCTTAATGTATTTAAGAGTTAGAAAAATAGATTTTTCAAAATAAAGATGCTACGTGATCGGTTCGGTGAAACCGTGAGTAGTTCGGAAAATGCACCGCTTTAAAAGATAGTATGGTGACGAATATTGTAACGCTTCGATGATGGTGAATATAAGGATGATAAATACCCTTAAATACCTAGAAGCTACTGTCCATTTAATATGATTAGCATGGGTAAAAAGAACGCCAAAGGTCTTGGCCTAAAATGGCGAGTTCTAAACCCTAACGCTAGTGTAGTAACAAAACGACCTTAATATAACTAACTCTATCAACGTGGAGTTTTTACGCTTCGATGACGGTGAATATAAGGATGATAAGTACCCTTGAATACCTAGAAGCTACTGCCCTAGTAAAGAAAGATTTCAAAACCTAAAATGTTGCGTTCTAGTGAAACCAAATATCGAGCTAAACGAACGCTTTGAAATCTTAAGAATTATAGTAAAATTTGTTAATCCTTATACTAAGAATAAATTATTTTAAAAGAGACGATGAAGGAGAAAAATTGGTCAAGTGGACCAAGGCTCGGTCCGGACTCGTAGTCCGTGAAAGTTCTATCCCGAGCCTAAGTCAACCGTATGTTTCGATTAGGAAACCCTCGAGAAGAGTTACTAAGACTATATATATAGAAGAGTCCGGAGCAATACTGTGTCTAGTTTAGAAAATTAGCTTCGCTCTCAGTCAATGAAATAAGCGAACTAACGAGAGTAGTTCCTTTTTATTTAAAGGACTAAAGAAGAACAAGTGGTCGGAGCTCGCAAGTGACACTCAAAGAAATTCGAGAGATTCAACGCTTACACAAGGTAAGTGGCAATGCACCTACGGCACCAAGTTGTGTGTGAATGTGCTTGTATGTTAGGCTGTTACTTACACATCTCGAAACGCTTAACTATATGCATGCTTTGTTTAAAAGAAGTAAAGAAGCCGAAGTGAAACCCTAGAATGAGAAACAAAAGTGAAAGAGAAAATACGAACATAAAAGAACGTACAATGTACTGTCATGTCTTGTTATGTGATAATACTAGAATAAGACAAGAATAAAATGTTAATACTGCCGGACCTTGAACCGTGCGTGTAATGATGCCGGGTTCTAACCCGAGTAAGATTAAGACTAAAACACAACCGAGCCTTGTTGTTGTTAGTTGTTGAAATCCCGAAAAAGTACGTGCGGGTCATAGTACCCGAGATAAGAGGCTAAAACTACAAGGACTCTTGAGCAGTCCAAATGTTGTGTTTTATGTGATCGTTAGAAAACTCTAACGCCTCTTATCTAGTTCCTGATCCTCCAAGAGAGAGAGATCATGATGGAACGTAAAAGTAAAGAAAACAAAATTAACGTCGATGGTACTGCCAGGCTCCTAGTGAGAGCCGTCCTTCGGGACAAGGTCATTGTTGATGATCTGGGAGACTTGGCCCTCTCCCCGTGGTGCGCACATTTAGAAAGAAGCAGTTACCATCAGTGGATCCTAGACATCAATCACGTAAGTGTAACAACTACTGTAACGACAGTAAAAGTATAATGCTAGAAAGAAAGAAAGAAGAGTAGCCTCTAGAAGTGGCAACTCACAGAAAGAATGGTAACAGTAGAGTTTGATTGTCCCGAGACGATCAGACTCTTTTCATTATTGCATTTTGGTTTGAATGGATTGTATCGTTGTTGCATTGTATTGCATATTTAAGATAGTATAGTTTGCCCTTACTGAGTTTATCAACTCATTAGTTTCCTTGGTGTTGTAGGTAAGGGAAAAGCTAAAGTTGAACAGTGACAGGACTACGAGCTGGCGGCGGGCGGTGTGTGTGGCATTTTAGAAGAAGAAATGAATTCCCGTGGCATATTATATGTTTTTAATTCCGCATTATATTTTGAGAACATTGTTGTAATGTTGAGACCGGGACTGAATCCCGAGGCCCCGAACTTGAGAGAAAACGGTGGCTCTTTTTCCTTAACTCAAGAGAAGTCAGGTGGATGTGTTTTGACTAAGGAAAGAGATTTAAACTTTCGTATTACAAAAAAAAAAAATACGAGCTCATTATGTTATAAAGTAATTTATGTTTTACGTATTTAAGTAAGATTATAGTAGATAATAGAAAGAAAACCCCTCTGTCGCGGCCTACGGCCTAGCGCTGGGTCGTGACAACGGATTAGAGGATTTCAAATAGATGTGTTGATTGATATGAGCTTGTTGAGTAAAATATGCATGTCATAGCTAGTTGATTTATTTACTTTTCTTCCTAAATGATTAAAGAGAATAATAGTTGTATTTATCTGAGAGTGAGTGTCTTATTTTAATCCAGGAGTAAGTCCCCTTTTAGATGATGACACATAGAGTGTCGCGGCTTGCTACCCCACGAGTGAGTTATCGAGTTTGACGTTACGTTTAACTCACGTTTGTCTACTTGATTGCGAGCATTGGTACACCGCCACATGGCCCAAAAAATGAATAAATTTGAGTTGGATCAGTTTTCAATTATTTTTTAGAATGAGCAAAAAATGATAAATGAGTATATTATTGAGTTATGTCTTTCGAGAAAATCAAACGTTATTTCAGTTATGAGTGATATTGTTATTGATTTTCACATTTTACTTGGGATGAGTTTTGTGAGAACTATAAAGTGTCTTACTAAGCGTTTCACTTATGAATTTCCCACATATGCAGATTAGAGGAGTATGGCTCATGCTTGATGTGGAGGCTTGGGGCGGCGATGAGCGATGTAGGTGGTGTTGACGGATTCTCGGAGCCGATCCTATTTTTAGATGTTTTTATGAAAAACGTAGAAACTTCGCTTTAGTATTAAAAAATGTTATTATTTTGTTAAGTCCAGATCTAGCAATTAGAAAACTATGCTTGGAAACTTTTGAAAACAAAGAAAAATTTTATATGAGATTTTTATTTAATAAAGTATTATAAATATTTTTCGCATATATATTAAAGTACTATAATATTCATCTAATGAGAGAAGGGCTGTTACATCAAGTGTTGCTATCAATGTTGCAACACTTTATATTATGGGCAATTTTATTTCAAGAAACTATCAATTTCTGTTTTGTGCAGGTTTGGTCTGATTTGCTGCCGATTAATAAAAGAAATACTTTATTTTATTTGTTTTTCCAATATTTGACCTTTATGGAGGTTATTGAAAATGAAAATATTGGAAATTACTTTTTCTTATAATGAAAGTTTTTAGTTTTGCTATTGCGCTATATAATAGCTCATGTATTTTGCAGAATGTGCACAAGTGTGGAACAGTGCTTCATTGAGTTCATTAAGCCTTGCGAGTATATCTTTGATGTAATTGAAAAAATTGAGTATGTTGTGATGATTCTTGAAGAGGATAAGAAAGACAAGAAAGCCAAATGGATCGCATTTAAAGCGAACGACACATATATGATACATAATCACTTTTCAGAGTTCAATATGAAGAACAAAATAATTCAATGCAATGAATATGAATGCTTCAGGCATATATAAGTAGAGTGAGTTTTCCAATACCCTAAAGAAAAAGAACAAGTCCCTCAATGAAACTGTAACGACCCAAAACATAATACTAATAAAATACCATCATAGATCATAAACCATATATAATCTATAACTTTATAAAGTATTTTATATCTAAAAAATATGGTTAAATTTGAACATTTTACATTATGATAAGAAATGTAATTTAACTCTTAAAGCACGGGTTTTCAACCGTGACACCATAACCATCAAAAATAGTTTTTGTATGAGGATTTGTCAAAATAATTATAAGACATCAAAAGCTTTTGCCATTAGCTAACCGGCGGTCCATACAACGCTCACAAGGTTGGTCCCGTATGTACCCGATGTCTTCTTTTAATGCCATATAGCCTTCGATCTTCCTCTTTAACTTATCAGCAACACGAGCACACTAGTGAGCTAATAGTCCAATAAGTGGATTAAGGATATAAGTTATCACATTTATCACAAATTCAATAAATCATATATACAACGATAGAATGTCCACCAAAAGGAACCAAGTTACTAACCCAATAGTTGCAATCTGATTCTTAGATTCAACCCACCTCTGATTTCATTTTAAGGCCCTTGTATCACAATATTATCTTACCAAGAATACGTGTGCTTACTTAACTTCCATTTGGCCCCTCGGTCACTCTTAAACCTTTTGCGACCAGCGGCCGCATCGGGTTGTTTTGGAATTTATTGCACAATCGCCCCTTAGGCCTATGTGGGACTTATAGCAATATTAGGCCCCTTGGGCCGTCTCGTGCAATTTATTTTCTCATAGGGACATTGTCTCCCTTCGGGCCTTTCTGCCCTTTCAAAAACCTTTCGCGACCATTGACCCCGTCAGGTCGTTTCAAAATTATTAACTTTAGCTTACCCTGTCTGGCCGATCTGGATCCTCAATCAGCATATTGTGAGGAGGGTCGTCCGCTGGCCTTCTCTAAGACTCTCGGGCCGTTCCGAGACCTTTTGCGGCTATTAGAAACTTAAGACACTCCCCGACTTTTCGAACCATTCCGAAACTTACTCAACCTACGATACAATCTCAACAATGACACGTGGATAGTTTTATGTCTATGGTCCTATACCCACAGACATAATGATATACACATGCACATGCAAGACACTTAAACCAACAATCTCATACTTATGGGTTAAGACAATAAAATAGAAGCACGTAATTCTATGCTCATGCACCCCAGACAAGTAATATCACAATTATTTTATAAAACATCTAATTACAATGTTACAAGCCAGCACGAGGTCACAAACGTAGATGATCATTAGACCATGGTAAAGTCTCCTCATGTTACGGAGGGGATCCACTTACTTGAGGTCCTAAGCTTCTCGACTCAGTCCTCGCGGTCTTTCTCTCCCAACATCCCTCCTTGGAGTTTGTTCTGTGACAATTCTATCCAACACGAGGAATAGAAGGCCAATGTCGATGTTCACTAGTTATTCGAGAGGAATGAAACTTTAAGGGTCGATGGACCAAAAGAAGGGACTCTAGATAGTGGGATAACAAACGGTTCGTCGATAAATCCCTCTAGGGGTATTCACGTCTCGAGTGTTGTCATCTTTAAGGTTTACCATCTACTCCGACTAATGGTTACGTCATTTGACTAGTTTAGGTGAGGAAGTAATTCTTGGACCTAATTGGTCCTTGACTTAGTCATAAAAAGTGTCTGAACTTTGAGCCAAAAATCCGACAGAGTTTCTCCTGTTTTTCGGATATTTCAACCGAAGCCTTCACCTAATTTCAACCCAGCACCGAACTCAGTTCGGTCACAAAATATAATTAGCATGATAATAAATCAACACCGAGCCTCAACGGCTTGGATCCCACTTAAAGGCAATAAACACTAAAGTTGAAACGAAAGTTGATCATTCCAGAATCTTTGCATTATTTAGATTAAAATTCATAACTAATCGCCCGTTGATACCTTTGCTAAAAGACAGTGAAGGGTCCTGCATCCAAACTTATTTTGTCGATGTTCCTGCATAATTTGAAAGAATAAAGGAAATCAAATCAATTAGAGACGTTTCTTGGGATTAAATTCGTAAATAATTTTGGGCTCCAGGTTCAATGAAAAACAAGAATTGTGAACTCTAAGATCCGAGACCCGATATGATAATCTTTGACCTTTTTTGTAAAATTTTGAGTTATATTTTTTAAATGACACCACTAAAGGAAGTTTTGGTTTCAAAAACGACATAAATCCACAGAGTTTCATAATGTGAAAACACTCGATATACAAGTACAACACGGCCACGAAATGTAATAAAAAATACCTAACTGCACTAACACATTAACTTAACTAATGTATTTGCCGCAATATTTCAAATCAAGAATCAAATGGAAAATTTTCCAAATTTGCATACTGTTACCCCACTTAACAATTTACTAAAGTTCGCACATTCACAATCCCACAAAATCATATTTTCCAACAATAATATTGCCAAAGACACTAATCTATTATCGAAAATGAAGAACTAACCCATTAAGACTCTACTCGAAAGTGGCAATAAGCACAAGGAAATATTAAACTCAATGAAATTAATAATTTTAAACCAGAATTGCAACGACAACTCAACAGACAAGGGGTTTACCTCAGTGTCGGATCGGGTCTCGAGTCGATAGCAAAGTAAGCTCAAAGGTTGGGCGAAACGAAATCGAAGCGACGTTGTTGGCTCAAAGACTTATGCTGAAGACTCGGGGCTGCAACGTGCACGTTGGAGAGGTCACAACAAATCACTTTACAACAAGCGTATCGGGTTTGGGCTCGGTATTGTGCGGACTCAGACAATGACGACGAGAGAGTTGCAGACTTCGGCGGGGCCGGGCTCAGCGCGGGAAGGGTGCGCGGCTGCTTCCCGGAGAAGGCCGCACACATAGAAACAGCGGGAGGCACGGGGGAGCTCGCAGTGTGGAGTAGCTCGCAAGAGCTGGGCCCACGCGAGCTTCTAGGCTGCTAGGCGTGTAAACCCTAAAGTTTTCTTATCGTCCTCATGTATAATTATGAATAGAGACAGGTGCAAGTAATGTAAATTATGTTAGAATTATGAAAATTTCTTTATTCAACTCACAAGAATAAGTTTAAAGTTGAAAATAAGTTTTCGAACTCAAGTGGCGTGAAATTTGGTAAATTCGGGATTTAATGGAATTTTTATAATTCCCGAAGCACGGAAATTAGAATTTTGAGGCATGAAAATAAATTTTAAAGTTTGTATGGTGCATCATTAGCATTTTTAAGGTCACTCATAAATTGAATCATTCCGATGAGAAAAAGTGTCGTTTTAGTGAAAAATGTCAAGTTGAGGGAAAAATAGTAATTTACAGGGAAACTGGGAATTAGCCAGAAAAATAATGAATCAAAAATTTGTCCAAATTTAATTCCTATCCTACTTGGCCGGTTGAAAGAAGACTAGAAAGGATTAAGATACAACTTGGCTGGTGACTCACCTTGTAGTACAAGTAGGAGGTGGCAAGCAAGGAAGAAAGAAAGAAAAGAAAAGTACTTAAGTGTTAAGTTATAAGCTACTTGCTCACAATTTTGCCATCTCTAACAAACTTTCTTTTTGAGCTGCTACATAAACCCAAGCAAACAGAAAAGAGAAAAGAAAAGAAGGGAAAAAAGAAAGCATGAAGAGAGAAAGAAGAAGAAGAAGAAGAAGAAGAAGAAGAAGAAGAAGAAGAAGAAAGTGCAAAGCAAAGACGGAGAAAAAAAAATCTACAACTAAGGTACTTAAGGGTTTTGGAAACTTTGATTTTAATTAAGTTAGCTTTGTACTTGGAATTAATTGATCATTGTTAGTTACTATTCTAAGGGCTGGTTTAATATGGTTTACTCATGATTGAAGGATTTGTTTTGAATCAATTTGATGCAAGTATTAGTGCAAAGAAAAACTTAGTTTTTCATATTTAGGTTTTGTTCAAACTTGGTGAAAGAATTTTGCATTGAATAATTATGCAGAAATGACGAAAAATATGATGTTGATGATGTTGAATTGTTTGTTGATCGAGAATTTATGAAACTATGACCAAAACGGATGGTTATCCTTGCTTGAGAAATGAATTTACAAAGTTTAACTAAGTCTTGAACATGTTATGTTTGATCATAGGTCTAAGTGGGGAAATTTTTATGATTTAGTAGGTTTTATTGAAGTTTGGTATGTTTTGAAGTGTAAAATAGTGATTAAAGCTTCAAAAATGGGTTTGGTGGTGAAATTGCACAAATTGGTGGAGTTTGGATACCACCCGGGTAGGATGGCGCTGTGGGCTCCTCTGCGGGCACCAGGCATGCTGCCTACGACCCGTGCGTGCCCAGCATGCCCCATCTGTGGCCGTGTGCGAGCCCAGCATGTGTCTGCGGCCCGTGCGCGCCCAGCTCATGTCAGCTTGGGCCACATGACCCAAATTCGACCCGAAAGACTATTCTAAGCCTCGTTTCCAAATTCGTCCAAAAACCTCTAAAATGAATTTTAAGCACTTTAAATGAATTTTTGATAGAATTAATTTTAAAACCTAATTGGTTTTTATGTTGTTTTAATAGGAAATCCAAAGTTTCGACCCTCGGAAAAACAAAATGTAGAACAATGATTTTCACATCGAGTGACTTCGAATAAGTGACGATGCATCTACAATACAAGAATAAATTGTAATATGTATTAGGAATTATATGGATCTGCAATAAAATATCCTTGCTAGCAACCAAAATTAGGTTTAAACCCTGTACTGACGAAACTAAAGAGATTAATAGCTTCGGCCTTAATAACTAATAAAACTTAATACGAGCATTGCCCGATAAGTTAGATCAAGGGGAGAAAATACCCAACCCTTTTAATATGCTGTAAACCAACCAAACGATGAAATGTCCTTTGACTTATAAGTCTAGGAATCACGAGGGTTATTAATGAACGATTTCGCCGCCGTAGAATCTTATTCCTGCGCGAAACAACATTAAGACCTCTTCCAAGCTTCAGATGATGAATCATGAATGAAAAATATAAGAATACGAGTTTAATTAAAGTATTTGTCGCGTTTACACCTTGAAATGAATAACTATCAAGAAATATGTCGCTCGGTTGCCATAAATGATATGGTACCGGAGGTTGTTGATTGAAACGTCAAGAATCTTACGCAAAACAAGTCGATGGTACCAATAGTATTCTTTGACACTCAAGCTATTCTGATAATGATGATGAAAATCTTTTTAATAAAACAAAGCATGCTATAGTTCTTAAAATAATGCAGGAGGATGTAATATGGCCGAAAGATGCTCTAAAGGTTGAGCTGGCCCACTCCCCTCCTGGCGCCTTATGTTATGATTTATGATGCGGTACTATTAGTGGATCCCAGACTCCTTAATAATATAAGTTCGTCGATTCGTCAGCTAAGGTCTCTGATCACAAAAGGGTAGTCGAGACAATGCTAGGAAATACAAAGAAACTATTTTGTGGTGCAGGGATCATTTAGTATGGGATAAATGACCGCTTATATTGTTATGTGTACTTCTCATTATTTTTATTTCATATGTGATGTATTAATTGTCATGGCACATAGTATAGATAGTTTTGTCACTTATAGAGTTTAGCAACATACTAGGTTTCTTGTATTGTAGACACAAGTAAGAAGCCGCAAAGCTGAGGAGGAGGTCGAGGATGCTAGAACAAGTGTGTGCATTACCTATGGTGGATAATGACTCTATTGGCTAGTTGTCTTGTATTGTTGGTGTGCCAATATGAATATATCAAATTAATGTACTTTAAGAATGACAGTATGAATATTCTGTGACGTCATTGGGGTAGCATAGTTAAGAAGTCTTTTTTGTAATACTGCACCAACACTGTAGTATAATTAAGAGTTCTTACTATGTTATAGCAGTGCATTAGTAATGTTTTACTAAAAAAAAAAAAAGTAAGTGCGCGCGTATGCTATTTTCTATAAATTACATTGTGATTGACAGGTTTAAGTATAAAACTTATACGTATGTAAGGAAATATGAGTCACGATCCGTTGAAGTGGTTCGTGACAGATTTTGTGGTATCATAGCTCAGGTTGAGTGGTTTCTGAAGACCACCCACACACGTTGTTCAAAAGCCTTAGTTCTCTCCTTAGTGGGTAAGCTTTATTATCTGAATTTTAAATAAGGTTCAAACTAACTAATGGAAAGTTGCAGGATGTTAGAAGTAGAACATGTCATTCTTGACGTAGGTCTCGAGCTGTCTGGAGATAATAGTGTTGTCGAACTGGTGATAATAGAACGAACCCCGACAGATATTCTGAACTTTGTACCAGATAATGATAAATCTTATATAGAAACCAGCAGACAAGATGACTATTTATGAGTGGTTAAGTCTCACTACTCAATGGATGAGTTTTGTGAGAATACCTCAGGAGTATTGGGTGGATGTAGATGTAACCCTTCTGAGAAAGAAAGCCCTTATATTTTGGACTGCAGTAACAATAAGAAGAGAAGTCCACGAGTAGCCGATTTTTAAGGATATAATGACCAACAACTATATGAAATGATATAAAGAAAAGGTCTGGTATCGGAGAATGAGTAGATTTCACTAACGATTTGGGGAGTCCGCTAAATAGTATATCTACAGGTTTAATCACAAAATTGTTATGAGATGTCCCCGAGATATGCCAGATCGAGAAAAAAGATATGTCCAATGGTCTTTTCAAATGGTTTAAAGTATCAGAATTAATGGAAAATATAAGACCTTTGATGAGCTCAAGGTAGCAGTGCTCATCTTTGATGAACAACTTGAGGAGAACCCAGAAAAGGATCCAGAGGATGACATGGAAATCTAGAAGAGGATCCGGAGGAGTATCCAGAGGACCCAAAAGAAGAGCATTCCGAGTATGATTTAGATCCACACGAAGATTAGAAGATATGGATATAACTTGTAAAAAAAAAACAACCTATACTAACATGTTTTGAGTGTAAATTATATACCGATATGTTATGTACAGTTTTACAATGAAATGTGCAAGTCAAGTGTTTGAATGACCTAGATAAATGTGGTTTTATTATGAATGTGATGAAATTTTAAACCCTATTAATTGAGATGATTAAAAGCTTACCATTGCTATGTTCCATGACATGATAAGTTAAGTAACAGTAACTGTTGAAGACATGTCAAGGAAAAGTGCACATCAGATGCCTGCCAATGAAGTAGATGAGCTTCCTCAAACGATCGAAGATGAAGCTGCGGAAGCTTGAAGAAGAAATGAAGAAGCACAAAGCAAGATCAGCAGATTAAGCAGCAAGGAGAAATACTCAGGCAACTACTTACCCGCCTCAATGATCAACAACAACAACCGCAACCGCAACAGCCACAATAACAAGCAGAAGTGGCAGGACCAGCTAAAGTGAATATACCTGTGCCACTTTAACCCTCGGTTTCATGTTATGCATATTTTGTAAAAAACGGCCAAGATCGGATTAGTGTGCTTCGCATCTCAAATGTAAAGAAGATATTATAGTTTGATATAATACTTAATTCTACTCTTCCATTATGATTTCAGATTTAAATTAAGAATATTTCTTTTGAGTTCCGCACTGAAATCCCGACTCGAAACCCTAACCGAGCTGAACTCTCGAATTTTACCGGGAATGTAAAAAGGACGACTAGGGGTGTAATCGAGCCGAGCCGATCCGAGCTTTGAAATGCTCAGGCTCAGCTCGTCAGGTTTTTCTCGAGCTCAAGCTCGAGCTCGATAAAATTTGGAAAATGAGGCTCGAGCTCGATCAATAAAAGCTCGAGTCAAGCTTGTTCGAGCTTTTTTTGAGCTTGAGCTCGTTTAGAGTTCGAAAAAGCTCGATTTGAGCTCGAGCTCGAGAAAAGCTCATTTCGAGCTCGAACTAAAAAAAAAAGGCTCGTTTAGAGCTCGATTATTGATCAATTATTCTATCACAATTAAATAATTATAATTGTTTGATACCATTCATACAAACATAAAATTTTAAAAATCCACCATAAAACATTAGTACAACAACATAAAGGAAAATGGATTCCCATCCTCATCCTCTTCCGTCTCCTCATTCTCACTAACAGATGCCTCATTTTGAGGCTCATCATTGAGAGAGCATTCCATTGGCTCCAAGTTGTTTAAACTCACATTGACCTCAATCATTTTCTGTGCAATCAACCAAAAGTATATCAAAATTAAAAACATTACCATTGATATGAATATTATTCACTCTGTAAAACATTACCATTTTCTGTGCGATCAACCTAAACAAGGCCTTAAATAAGAAAAAAGTCAACAAATTGTTAAACAAAAGTCAATTCTTTACTCTGTAAATCTTTTAATCTTTCCCTACACTCATCAGATCATTGTTTCCTAATTACATCAATTTAACAAAATACTAAAATAG
Source organism: Boehmeria nivea var. tenacissima (assembly GCA_018132145.1). NCBI lineage: Eukaryota > Viridiplantae > Streptophyta > Magnoliopsida > Rosales > Urticaceae > Boehmeria > Boehmeria nivea. Next base: position 3,241,995 of record CM030874.1, on the reverse strand, counting down.
TTAATTTTCCTCCTTAAAAAAAACTCAAATACTCAAATAGATTTTGACCGTATCATATAATCATATAGCAAACATCTTAGCAAGTGTTTGTTGTTTATAAGTTCCACATTTATTAAAAACAAAAAAACAAAAAAAAAAACCGACAAGAATATAATTATGAAAAGTTATCATTCATATTCCAATGAATTTGAACTTCTTCAGTCACTTTCTGATATCAAATAGACACCAAAGATATATAAGTATCAAATAGACACCGAAGATATACAAGTAGGACCAAATTTATGATTAACACGTAACAAAAACTCAAGTCTCCAAGGTACTCTAAATAGTTATCATTGAACTTTCTTTCTATCAAAAAGACTATCTAAATTCCTAACTTACAACACTTAGATAACAGATGGGATGGCCAAAGAAAAGGACGAATATGAACAATACCAGCCAGAGAAACAAACCACCAAACTGACAAATACCAACAAGAGAAACAAAATAAAAATTAAGTATCAAACTGACCAAGCTTCATTAGAGACGCTTACCACTAATGCTTTTGAATAAATATTTCTTTAGTGAGTTTCCAGTGAGACACCAATATTATCTCACCAGAAATGTTACTGGTAGAGTAAGATCTCATAAAGAACAATAAAACCATAAACTAGAAAATGGAAGCAACAAACAAACATATCTAACAAAATTTCCAAACAAAATACACACCAATGGTGAGGAGGAAAAAGAGGCAGACTCGAGTACAGCGATTGAGTTTGTTGGCCATAGATGAGGTCGACTTTGGCCGCCGGAGAGAGGATCCAGATCACTGGAGAGGTTTGACGGAGAGAAGACTGAGAGAAAAAAAAATGTTATACAGCATTCTATAACCGCTGAGAGAGAAAGGCTGAGTAATCCACTGAGAGAGAAAAATAAACAGCTTCTTACCGGAGTACGGGGCTGTGCGCAAATTGGCCAGAGCTGGAGCTCGCCTGTGCAGGGCTTGGCTATGTGTAGACTGGCTAGAGCTGGAGCTCGGCTGTGCGAGGCTTGGGCCTCTTGAACGATCGAGCGAAGAGGAACGCGAGGCTTCACTGGCTGGAGCTCTGCTGTGCGCAGATCGGGCCTCTTGCACGCCGACGAGAGGCTGTGGCTCGAGCGGGGATTCTGGGCTTCATTGAGAGAGGGAGCGGGGAGGCGTGGCTTCGTGGCTTTACTGAGAAAGGGAGACGAGTGAGAGAGAGAGAGGGAGTGGGGAGGCATGCCTTAGTGGCGTTGGCGGAGAAGAAGATGAGACTTGAGAGTCTGAGAGATAGAGTCAGCAGTCGGCTACAGAGGATGAGACTTGAGAGGAAGATGAGGGAAAGTGAAAATTTTGAAACCCTAAAGGCTAAAATGTTATGTTTTTTCCTTTTTTTTTTTGGGAAAAAATGTTATGTTATGATTTTATAGAAGTAATATTTTTATATTATAATATAATTATTGTATTACATATAATATAATATGAAATTCTAATTTATTAATTTTTTATTTTATAAGGTTATAAAAATAATTTTTTATAATATAAATATATAATATATATTTATTGTATTATATATAATATAAAACGAGTCTATTCGCGAGCTCGTAAACGAGCCTGTTCACGAACATATAATCGAGCCTGTTCGAGCCTATTCGCGAGCTCGTAAACAAGCCTGTTCGAGCCTGTTCGCGAGCTCGTAAACGAGCTTGTTCGCGAGCTTTAACGAGCCGAGCTTTAGTTAGTTCAAGCTCTGTTCATTTATTATTCGAGCCCTAAAATTATGTTCAAACTCGGCTCGTTTACACAACGAGCCGAACACCGAGCTGCTCACGAACGGCTCAGCTCGTTTACACCCCTAAGGACGACCTCCAACCCTGATCAAGGAATTATAAAGTCAAGACACGATTAGTAGTACCTCGGGAAGATTACTTAAGGTCGGAAAAGTAAAAAGTGAATAATTACAAATAAGACCCTAAACTTTTAGGATATTACATTTTTTACCCAACTTTTGGACTATATAGGGAAATGGCCTCATTTGAAAAAGATGTTATGGATCAAAGTTTATTTGGAAAAATCAAGTTTAAATGTCAAGTTTTGGACCTATCCGACCTCAAAAGAACTTGTATAGATGAGATTTCGGCAAAATAGGGCAAAACTGTAAAATATGGGAAAAATAGTTTTAAGCGCTCAAAAATTATGAAAATTTGAGGAAGACATTATTTTATTATATGGAAAGGATTTGTGAAAAGAAATCCAAATAACTTTGATCCAAAACAAAGTTTTCAAATGAGCTCAAAGGAACCCATAAGGAGGAGATTTTGGCAAAAGTTGGGTCAAATATAATTTTCTAAAAGTTTGGGGGCTTATTTGCAATTATTCACTTCTTGCTTTTTCGACATCGATAAATCTTCCCAGAATAATACTTGTCACATCTTGACTTTAAAAATTCTTGATCGGAGTCAAAGGTCATCCCGATGCATTCCCGGTAAAACTTGAGGTTTCGGCTCAATTAGGGTTACGAATCGGATTTCGATACGAAATTTAAATGAAATGTTCTTAAATAAATCTAGAATCATAATAGGTGAGTGTATCTTATTTACATATGAGATTCGTGGTATAACATTCTGACCTCGATCGTTCTTTACAAATGTTATAAAACGCAAGACCGAGGGTTATAGTTTTATTGAAGTTTGGTGTGTTTGAAGTGTAAAATAATGACTAAGCTTCAAAAATAGGTTTGATGGTGAAATTGCACAAATTGGTTCAATTTGGACACAGCCCTTACGGGATAGCGTTGTGGGTGTACTGCTTGGGCACTGTAGGTGCGCAGCCCGTGCGGCTGGCGCTCTGCTTGCGGTTGGCACGCGCCTAGCATGTTGCCTGAATCCTGTGCATGCCCAGCAAGCCCCGTGTGCAGCCCTGCATGCCCAACAAGCTCTGTGTGTGACCCGTGCGCACCCAGCACGTGTCAACTTGGGCCAAATGATCCGAAACACTATTCTAAGCCTCGTTTTGACCCAAATTGGCCAAAAAAACCTTTAAAATGAATTTTAAACACTTTAAATGAATTTTTGATAGAATTAATTTTAAAACCGAATTGATTTTTATGTTGTTTTAATAGGAAATCAAAAGTTCTGCGGAGGACCAAAACGACTCGGAATGACGATTTTCGCACCGAGTGACTTGGAGTAAGTGACGATGCATCTACAATACAATAATAAATTATAAAATGTGTTAGGAATTGTATGTTTATGCATTTAAATGTCATTGCTAGCAAGCAAAATTAGGTTTAAACCCTGTAATGATGAAACTAATGAGATTAATGGCTTTGGCCTTATTAACTAATAAAACTTAGCACGAGCTTTGCCCGATAAGTTAAGATGAAGGTTCGAAACTGCCCGAGCCTTTGAATATGATGTAAGCTAACCAAACGATGAAATTTCATTTGACTTACAAGTCAATGAATCATGAGGGTTATTCATGAACGGTTTCGTCGCCGTGGAATCTTATTCCTGCGCGAAACAAAATTAAGACCTCGGTATATTCTTCTGAGCTTCAGATGATAAATAATGAATAAAACTGAAAGAATATGAGTTTAGTGAAAAAATTTGTCGGGTTTACACTCCAAAATGAATAACCCTCAAGAAATATGTGGCTCAGTTGCCCGAAATAATATGGTACCGGGGGTTGTTTATTGAAATGTCAACAACATAAGTTAGAATGTTACAAAAATGATTCGATGGTGCCGATAGTACTCCTTGACACCCATGCCCTCCTAATAATGATGATGAAAATCTTTTTAATACAATAAAGCATGCTATAGTTTTTAAAACAATACAGGAGGATGTAATATGGCCGATAGATACTCTAAAGGTTGAGCTGGCCCACTCCCCGCCTTGCGCCTTATGTTATGATTTATGATGCGGTACCATCACTGGATCCAAGACTCCCTAAAGATGGAAGTTTATCGATTCGTCGACTAAGGTCTCTGATCATAAAAGGGTGGTCGAGACAATGCTAGGAAATACAAAGAAACTATTTTGTGGTGTAGGGATCATTTGGTATGCGAAAAATGACCCTTTATATTGCTATGTATACTTCTCATTATTTTTATTTCATATGTTATGCATTAATTTTCATGGCACATAGTATAGATAGTTTCGTCATTTATTGAGTTTAGCAACTCATCAAGTTTCTTGTATTGTAAACACAGGTAAGAAGCCGCAAAGCTGAGGTCGATGATGCTAGAACAAGTGTGTAGACTACTTATGGTGGATAAAGATTCCCTTAGCTAGTTATTTTGTATTACTGGTTTTTCGATATGAATATATCAAACTAATGTACTTTAGGAACGACATTATGAATATTTTGTGATGCCATTGCGGTAACATAATTAAGAAGTCTTTTAGTTATACTACAGTAATATTATAGTATAATTAAGAGTTCTTACTATATTGTAGCAATAATGTAATAATGTTTTACAAAAAAAAAAATTATAAGTGCGCGCGTACGCTATTTTCTTTAAATTACATTGTGATTGATCAGTTTAAGTATAAAACCTTGTAACGACCCAAAACTCAAAACAGTGTTTTAGTTCCAAAAAATACGGACAGATTTGAACTTTTTAAATTTAGTTAGATAATCCAGCTTTTAAAACCAAGCATAAGGTTCATCAATCCTCACCACAACCAAAAGGGTTTAATTTCTAAACTTTACAAAATATTGCGGAATTTAAAAACTTTTCTTTGCCTACGATTAGCCGGTAGTCCACGTAAGGTATTACAGGTCAGTTTTATATACACTTGTTATTCTTGTCATTGTCGCCTCGCCATTTTGCTTTCGTGATAAGATACCTACGACATGAGCATACTAGTGAGCTAATAGCCTAGTAAGTAGATTGAATACAGATATTTCTAAGTCTACACATAAGCAACATAATAACCAAAATAGGGCGCCATATCACAACAATCTAATATAAAGACGGACTCGACAACCAAGTCATCGTATTCCGGAAGATTAGAGTCACTTCACAGCAAGCTCGTCTGCAAAGTAGACTTAGTAGTTGGGCATTAAAGCTCCGAAAAGCACATTACTTGCAAATGAGCTGTGACACGATACTAGGTTGGGTTTGGCGACTAATTACTCTCGACTTGAGAGTATAATTTTCCATTATCAAACAATGCTAACATTCACAATTCTCAATCCATCATAATATACGGTACGTGTGCACACGATTTACCATCTAAAGAATTCTTTAATCTTATTAAGTGCAATCTAATGTCTCTTGAAAAATCTAAACCCCTAGTAGTTTATTCTGAAATTCCAACAACTTTGGGCAAGTCTAACCCGTTGCGGGTCGTTATAGAACTTACATTCCTCTAGACACTTTCATGGGTCGTGATAAAACTCACACAGTTCCAGACCCTCTATGGGTCGTTCTAGATTTCATACGACTCTGAACTCTCTACAAGTCGTTCTAGGAATAATACAACTCTGGACCTCTTATGAGTCGTTCTAGGAATAATACAACTCTGGACCTCTTATGGGCCGTTCTAGAACTAATACAACTCTGGACCCTCTACGGGTCGTTCTAGAACTAATACAATTATGGACCCTGTACGGGTCGTTCTAGAACTACTATTGTTGGTGTAAAATTTTAACCAACAACGATCCACACCTCTGATAGTAATGTGGCAATTAAAATGAATATTAGCCGGAATTTCAATCAGAAAGAATAAGAAAACAATAAGATTTTTTAGGTGGTTCGGCCCTCATCCGGAGTAATAAACTACATCCACTGTTAATTTTTCTTTCGAATATTCAGATTACAAGTAAAATTCGATCAACCCCCTTCTCAGCTCCGCCCTTCTTCTTTTATAGGCTAGGAATAATGGTTTGGAGAAGGAAACATTACGCACGATCCCACAAATCTCGGGATTAATTATCAAATTAAATGCACAGTAAAGTTGCGGTTACTCCTCCCTAAAGACTCAGAGATTGAATACCTCAACGATTATAACAATCGCGAGTCTAACGGGAATGGTTACAATCTGTCCCACAATCGGGGCTAGAAAAAACGGAACGGAAAGAAAGACCTAAACTAACTCGCGTGGACTCCATCTTCAATCGGGGGTCACCAACTTTGTGGGTTGAGCACTCCATCTTGAGTGAAGTCCTATCTTCCTTTCCGAGGCTAGCTTCGCGGCGGTAGATCCTCTTCGATAATCCGTGGTCTTCTTGTCCGTCAATCCCTCTCTGAAGGTCTTGTCATGAAATCAACTCTACCTACGGTGGTGCTTTTCCAGCTACGCCTGGGTCAGAACGCTCAACATCCATCATCCTCGATGATGGTTGGTAGACGTTTCCTACAAAACAAACACATGAGAAATTTTATACTTAGAAAAATTTTAAATACTAACCTATTTCGTCATAACGTTGTTATAGATGACTTTTTCAGTCATCTTGGGCCCTCGCCAGTCTCGGGGCCCGCGACGCAAAGTACTCCTCTCCCCGAACCTTCCATTTGGGACAAGGCCATGGGAAAACAACCTGTGGAAGGTGCTCCTAATTCGGGGACTTTGTCCCCAAAAGTGAGTAATGTTTAGTGCGAGGAGATGGCTCCTTCAACCTCGAGGACAACAATGGAAGAGACCTCGATTAGGGAGACCTCTGACGTTCCCAAAGATCCCCTGGAGGATTTTGTGGTTCTTCCAGCTAGGACTCCTTATGGCGAGGGATCTTTTAATCCCTCGAGGTCATTCCCGTGGATCGCCGATCTCAGTCCTATGCTAGACGAGATCTGGTCCGATGAGAGCTTCAAGAGATTGTCTGAGGAGTCACTTCAGGCCAACAATCGAGAAGGCATGCGAATGCTCGCGAAGGTAAGATTTTTTATGTTTCCTTCGAAAACTAAATCTTGAAAGCTCGATTTTAACCTTCTTAATTGTTGCAGGCTTTTCTCGCAAATTTTGTACACTCTCGAAGGACGGACGCCATCTTTGCCCAAGGTTAAGAAGTCATACTCCGCCTCCGCGAGCAAAATAAAAATTGATTGCGGAGCTCTTCGAGGCTAATGTCACTGTTGAGAAAGCAACAAAAATGATGGATATGCCAAAAGGTAGACTCAAACAAGCGGAGAGTTACAAGAGAACTCACCACAACCAAGCGGGAGAAAGCATGACGCGAAGAGGCAGGGACGACCCTCAAAGATGAGCACCGAGTTCACGAAGAGGACCTTCTATTTGAGAAGGCTGCTTTTGATGCGGCGGTCTAGGAGGAAAGGAGCTGAGAGGAGTAGCCGAGACTAGGATCGAAGCACTTGAGGATGAGCTAAATGATGCACGCACCGAGCTCAGTAAGACCAAGGCCGATCTCAACGAGGCTAGGGCAAGAATCCACACTGCTGTAGCAGACTTTAAGAATAGCCCTGCCTTCGAGAATTTTATTGAGTCAAAGAGGTAGTAATGGATCTCGACTTTCATAGAAGTACTGGCTTCCAAGTCGAGATGTAGCAAGCTACTCTCGCGAGCGCAAACAGGGCACTTGGGAAGCTTAACGTTCTCCATCTCGAATGGAATGTCTTCGAGGAAGTCAAGCGCCCGCGCCAATGATTCTCGTCGACTTTTTGTATCTTTTTCTCTTTTCCTCGGGGTCTTTCATACGCCCACTTTTTGTAATATGCCGAATATATCAATAAAACTGTTTTTGTTTTCACAAAATTGTCCAAGTATTTATTTCTTCACAACTCCTTTTGATTTTATCTTCTGCTTATTTCCCTTGGCTAACACGATCGAGTCCCTCCGGGATCGACCATGTTAATGTAAGTTACGTCCTCTTCGAGGACAACAACTAAAATCACGCCCTCTCCGAAGGTCATAATAAAAATAAATTAAGTGATTATTTAGACCGTAACTCGAATATACTTTTCTTCGAAAGATGTTCCAAGCCACTTTGTGTTCTTCCTTCTCCGAAGGATTATCCCGACTAAGCTCCTTCTCCGAAGGATGACCATGGTCAAATCTAATAACTGATGAAATTTGAAAGCACCCTATTACTTTTATGCTTCAGTAATCAGGCTTTGTCCAATTTTTTCAAAATTTTCCTAATGCTTTTATATCTCGGGGTTTCCCCCTTTAAGCATACCTAGGTCTTCTACCTTCTCCGAAGTATAGAATGGTTTCTAGGAGAAAATTAGCCAAATACTTCCCAAGTTAATCCCCGAACAGGTTAAGACCTGACAAGAAAAACCTTTGTGCGGTAGGAAGCTTCAACGATTAAAGCCTACGTTAGCCCTCCGGACTCACGCGTTCTAGCCTCGCATGTTTTCAAAGTACCTATAGGGCACACATATTTCTTTATGGTACACCAGGTGCCCCCTGTCTTCTTGGGCGCTTCTTCGTAGGCAAGAAGACAGTCGAGGGTCGTGTTTTTAGGAATCATCCGCTTCGCGGTTCATTCTTTATACACCGAGTTTATACTCTACTCCGCAGACTTTACTGAGTTTATAGTCTACTTTGTAGATTTTTTTTTAGAGCAAATAATCGAAAACTGAAAATTTGGTACCAAATTTGTTGAACTTTTGTTGATAATCACTGAATTACAAATTACATAGCTCAAGAGAAAAATAAATTACAAGCGAGGGACTGCCCTCTACGTGATTCCTACAGACTCCGTTGAGGAATTCGCTTAAGTATTCTCTCTTACATAATTTGTCGTTTAGTAGCGAATTGTTCAACATGGCACCTGATCCTTCGGGCTTGCTCTTGACGTTCTGGAAGCTTATTCTCTTGCGATCAATGGATCTTGACCTCGATCCTTCTATTGGGTGAGATCCTTGCTTCGCGGTCTGCATCCTTATGGTAACCTGCGAGCTTTCCTCGATGTATGAGATATTCTATCTCATCCTTGAGATCGAAGCACGTCGCAGTCGTATGACTATTAGCATTGTGGAACAAGTAGAACTTATCCTTGTGCTTCTACGGTACGTTCCCTTCATTGGCATCGGGGGTCAGAAATCAACCTCGCTCTGCGAGTTGACAAAAATTCCTCGATCGAGTCGGTAAGCTCGTGGTACTTGTCGTACCGTTGCTTACGAGCTCGGGCCGCCTCGTTCCCCGAGCGTGAGTCACGATACCGTTTTTCATCTGCGGGGGTGATGGCTTCATTCTGCAGAGGTCTCTGCAGGTCTTTTCTTCTCCTTTCGTCGGTCCTTTTCGGGGTCACCTCGGGGAGTCTTTGCGGCTCCGGACTTCTTCGACGTCAAGGCCTTGGCATTGATATAATTCTTGGGCCGCTCCAGGAAATTAGAATACATCCGCGACGGTTTCTTGTTTATAGCAAATACGAACGGAGTGTCCTCGCAAACTGCGGAGATCGCGGACAGCAACAGGGCATCGTCAGACAGATGCTCTACCTCCATTGTCGCCTTGGTAAATCTTTTCAACCAGACCTGCAGGGTTTCGTCGTCTCTCTGTTTAACGCGGGAGAGATATGCAGGGTTCTTGAGGTGCCTCCGGCTCCCCAAGAACTGTGAAGCAAACTTCGCCTTCAGATCATGCCAACTTGCGATAGAGTCAACTGGAAGTCGGTACCACCACCTGTATACTTTGTCCCGAGGGTGGTATCAAACAAACAAGACTTAATGGCATCAGAGTAGCCATAAGCGTGAGCCCACGAGGAGTATACTCCCAAGTGGTCCAAAGTATCCCCGAACCCGTCGAATAGGCTCACCTTCGGCAGCCTGAGTCGATAGGGTATTGGGGCAGAGAGTAGGTCTTCATTAAGGGGAGTGAAATCTCCATCCAAAATTCCATCGCGGGCCGTCCCGTTAAGGAGCCCCCGAAGACGTTCGATCTTAGCAGGGCGAAAAGTCTTGGGATCCCAAGGTTCGTCTACTGGTGTGAGTGGATGCCGACTCATTTTAGAGTCGATCTATCAACGGTGGTCGCGCACCTCCGATGCGTTCCCCATGTTGTGCGGGAGCATGTCTTGCTGGCTCCTGCGAAAGTGGACCCAGTCTGTCAAAGACAGACTCAGACTGTGCCGAATCTTAGCTATATCGGTGGTAGGTCACAAGCCTCCGGCTCGGACAATCGGTGGCCGCACACCTCCGGTGTGGGCCGTGTGCTTTCGCACCTTTATCGTCCTTTGGCTACGGAGGTTGCGGGTTTAAGCATCTAACCCATCAATAGACTCATCCTCCGGGTCGGCCTCAGTGGTGTCTTCAGTAGCCACTTCGACCGTGGCCTTCTTTTGCTCCACCTGGAGCCATGCCCAGAGCACATCCGCCTGCTCCGCGTCAGTAAAGAGTGGTGGCTGACTTTGGTTATATACCAATATCTCTACCCGGTCAGTCATCCACTCCATGGATTCCTCTATGTTCTTCACCCTCTGCTCGAGTTGCTCTTGCTCAGAGGACATTCGGCCCTTTCCATTGCATCTGGTCGTCGGCGCCATTGATCTACGATCAATTATGATGACGAAATGTTCCAAAAAATTGGAACTAACCCCTCCTTCTAGCACCAATCTATTGGTGTAAAATTTGAACCAACAACGATCCACACCTCCGAAAGTGATATGGCAATTAAAATGAATATTGGTCGGAATTTTAATCAGAAAGAATAAGAAAACAACAAGATTTTTTAAGTGGTTCGGCCCTCCTTCGGAGTAATAACCTACGTCTACTATTAATTCTTATTTCGAATATTCAGATTACAAGTAAAATTCGACCAACCACCTTCTCCAACTTCGTCCTTCTCCTTTTCTAGGCCAGGAATAAAGGTTTGGAGAAGGAAACATTACGCACGATCCCATAAATCTCGGGAGTAATTATTAAATTAAATGCGCAGTAAAGGCGCGGTTATTCCTCCCTAAAGACTCAGAGATTGAATACCTCAACGGTTATAAAAATCGCGAGTCTCACGGGAGTGGTTACAATTTGTCCTACGATCTGGGTTAGAAAAATGGAACGGAAAGAAGACCTAAACTAACTTGCGTGGGCTTCATCTTCGATCGGGGATCGCCAGCTTTGCAGGTTGAGCGCTCTGTTTTGAGTGAAGTCCTAGCTTCATCTCCAAGGCTAGTTTCGCGGCGATAGATCCTCTTCGATAATCCGCGGTCTTCTTGCCCGTCAATCCCTCTCGAAGGTCTTGTATAAAATCGACACCACATTTGGTGGTGCTTTTCTAGCTTATCTTCGCGGGTGTAAAATTGAGGATCATCTTTGACAATCCTCGTCTATTCGTCATCCGGAGAAAGCTTCTGTGATGACGTGGCATTGCTTTGCTACTGGAATCGAGAGCTTGTACTCGCATTAAATGCTCCTCGGGGACTCCGCCCCCGAGGTTACGTTCGCAGACAAAAAATCACTTATAACAACTATCATTCAAGGCCCTATGCGGGTCGATCTGAAACTCTTCACGACCAGTGGTTACGTTGGACTGTTTCAGATTGATTGTGCAATCACCCTATCGGATCGATCCGGATCGTCAAAACAAAAACTACAGATAAGGCCGTGGCTCTCCTCCCCTAGCCCCATCAGGCCATTCTGAAAGGTCGTTCGCCGACCTCTTCAAGACCCCTTAGGTCATTCCGGAAGGTCGTTCGTCGACCTCCTCAAGACCCTTTGGGTCGTTCTAAAATCTTTCAAAGCCAGTGGCCCAGTCGGGCTATTTTAGAATCGAATCATGATCACGCCCCCATCGGGCCCTACCCGAAGAAGGTCATCCGTCGACCTTCTCCAACCCCCTCGGGCCTGTTCCGAAACATGGCCAGTAGCCCTGTCGGGCTATTTTGGAACCAATCATGATTCGCGGCCCTGTCGGGCCCTACCTATACATACGGTGCTCTCGCTTCTCTTGGCTTTATATCAAGCCATTCCAGAACTTAAGAGTGCCTCCGCTCAGGCTGGGCCTTATTTCAAGCCATTCGCTGAGTCTATCTAAGGCGCTCACAGTGACGATGAGGAATCATTCGACTCGACTTTTCGGACTCCTTGAGCCTATCTAGAACGTTCACAACAACATACTCCTCAGACTCTTTGAGCCTATCTGGAACATTCATAGCAAAGAAGAGGAATTGTTCAACTCGACTTCTCGGACTCCTTGTGCCTATTTAGAACATTCCCAGCAACGAGGAGGAATCGTTCGACTCGACTCCTCGGACTCTTTGTGCATCTCTAGAATCTAGCTCATCCTGCAATAAGATCTCAACAACAAAAGTTAAGTAGTTTTATATCTGTGGTCCCACATCTATCCACAGATTAGTCATACCAACATATACACATACAAGCAGGCTATCATGACCCGTGCCACGCCGGACTGCAACCAAGTCAACTTTACTTTACTTAAAACCTTTCTTAGTACATTTTTTTATATACATATAGTAACATTAGAAAACATAATGTCAAAAGCCTACCGGCCGTTAAATTTTACTTAACAAAGTTTTATCAAAATATTATTTGTAAAATATACTTTTAGAAGTCATCTTTGTGGCCAAGGGCATCACTCTATCTTCGTCTTACCTTTATCTACAACACAAGGACGATTAGGTGAGTTGCTAAACTCAGTATGTGGAAAACTACTGAGAACTAATGCACATGCGATGCAACATAGAGTATACGTGCGATTCCATCCCATACCGAAAAATGCCAGTTAAGCATATAATACGGGAGGAGTCTGTACCATACTGGAACACGCTCGTTACATATCTTTTGTCGTGTTATAACTTAACTTTCCTATTGTTCATCTGTTATCTTTCCTTAGATTGCATTCAATATTTGTCTCAGTCTTAATGGGAGACTTTCGACATCATTTTGCCTTAACGAATGCAAACGTCGTGTCTTGGCGAACCATAATAACATTAGTCTGGGATCGACTAGTGGCAACGTCATTCGTTATTATAATCGATGCCTTGTCAAGACAGGGCAATCTCCGTGGAGCGGAGCCTCTTGACCATTCCTTGAGTTGCTCTGACCCGTCGAATTGATGTAAGATCACGATCGTTACTGTTAGGCTAGTCTCGGGGTCCATTAGGAGCTATAAGTTGTTGCCGCTGACGTATTCGTTGTGGTGTCGTTTTGATGTCTTTTACTTTATTATCTTTTATAATCTTTACTTAACATCACGATACCTGCAATCATTTATCATCACAGAGTTCCTAGTGCCCTATCATTTCGGGCGATTCGGAGCCAGAGCTACGATGTCTGTAAGGGATATCATTATCATCTTTCTTTTAATTTCGTCATAACCATTCATTAACCATTTAAGCTTTTAGACGAAGCTGGGTTTAAAGCCAAGTCGTCTACGAGATTAGCAATGGTTTTGAATTCCCGTGTAATACTTATCCCATAATGTCTTAAGATATCCCTTAACGTTTCTTTTAAGTCTAGAAGACTTCATTCGTAGTCTTGTCTGAGAATAGATAACAATCGGGGCTCAGGGTAGTCTCTAATGAGAGCTTATTGGGTTTATAATCCAGTTATTAAGTTTTATGAAGTTGGGATACAAATCCATTTATTTAACATTACACTGGATTAATTACCGATAACTAAAAGTATAGAACAAGTATGTTTCACCATTATTATTTATTTATCGGTCCTTAAACATGCTTCCATTTTCATGACATTGGTTCATAATAACATAATAGTAGTAATCTAATCTTAGTTCATAAAGACACCCCCTAACACACATTCCTTGTATTGTAGGCGATTCCACTTACCTCAACGTGTGTTGGTGTTTCTTATTCAATTTTCGGCCCTTTAGTCAAGACCTTGCATTAATAATTACTTTCCGTCATTACTTTAGGATAATTCTCTTTATAATAACTAACGATCCGACTTAATTTTTAATGTCCATCATTTTATTGCTTTATAATTCCTTCTGAAAGACTATTCTTAGACTAGGCAAAATTAAATCTAGCATTCTTAACTTGCCTAGACATTATTTACTTTAACCATTAATTAACCTAGATTAGTTATTACTCGAGGCATATCTAAACAAATAGTCTAAGTTTAATTAAACACTAATTAAATATTCTAAGCATATTTACATTTTACCTAATTATTAAAGTTCTAATTATAAAAACACTAAAAGATTAAGGCTTACTTCTTGTAGACTAAAAGGGATTGGAACCGTTCTGTACTTCCGACATGTATTTCACGAAGAATACTCCAGTTTGACTTTAATATCAAGATTACAATAATTTTCCCACACTAGACTTTCTCTCACACTCTCTAAAAATAATACTTAAAGATACTCTAAAAGAGTTTCTCTATTATGGTATAGCAAAATTAAGAGTAATTTTGCTTCCAAAAGGTATGAGAATGATGGAAACACTTAAGGCCTATTTATAGTGGAAAGCTAGGCCAAATTCTTACTAAACTTTCAATGTGGGACTTTTCATTCAAGAGAGAAAATTTCTCTTCCTTGTTCACTTTATGGCTGATTTTTGTTGGAGAAATGAAGGGCTAGGATTGCTTTCTCATTCAACTAAATAAAATCAATGGCTAGGATGAGTTCTTTCCACTTTAATAAAATTAATGGCTAGGAATTCTTCTAAGTGAAAAATCAATGGCTAAGATTGATTCTTTTTCCACTAACTAAATCAATGGTCAAGATACATCTATTTCTAAAATCAAAGGTTAGGATTTTTCATTAAATGATGAATAATAAAAATCTATTTTGATTCATCATTTAAATATTTTCATACATGAATATATTTCATGTATTTTTATTAATCTTCTTAATTCCAAGCCTTTTGATTTATTTTTACTAAAACAAGATTCTTGGTTCTAATATTCCTAAATGGGTAATTATCTCAAATATGTTTCTTGCGCGATTTTTCTTAATTCTCTTGATTCAAAAATCCCTTGCCCACTAATTCTCCAAACTTTCTTTAATTTTGTACTCTGGTAAAACTAGTTTCTAAACTTTGATTCACTTTTTCTTTTCTGGGGTCCTTCTAGCCTAATCATTGATCCGCTAGACTTTTAATAACTCTTAAAATCCAAGGATGTTCTTTCAAGATCTTGACATTCTTCAGGTTTATAAACTTGATCGGGTTTTTTAGAGCATTTATTGGAATATCTTAACTTTTCTCGATAAATTGGAACATTCACATGTTTAACATAATTTCTAATAAAACAACAAATCGAAACATATAATTTATACTTGAGAACTCAATGATCATCTATATTTATCTAAGTATCATTTACAAATTTTACATCTAATGAGGATCGATGTGCTCGGGGTTACACAGGCACACACCCTATACTAGGACCTGAACCATGAAAGCTGTACAGTTTTATGTCTGTGGTCGCATACCCACCGACGGATAAACATATAAATAAACACAGGCATCAGTACACACTTAGAAAAAACAACATATAATAAACAAACCTACAGTCCCATGCCTTGCAAATGCTTTGGCTGGGCACGGGGGAGCACTGGGCTGCACGAGGGCGTGGCGTGCTAGTTCAGGTCTGCGCGGAAGGGCTTGCCGGCGTAGAGGGCAGCGGCAACGGTGGCCTGGGCAGGGAAGGGGCTGGGGAGATATTTTTGGGGGGAGAGGTGAGGGTGACGGCGTGGAGGAGAGGGAGAAGGAAGAGATGTGGAAACTGAAACCCTAATGGGTTAAATGATATTACAAATTCAATTTATCTGGCCAACAGTAATATAATAATTGATATATTTTCAAAACTTATGAAAATACACAAACAGGCTCAATTTGTAAAGTTAGGAATTCTAATATCAATTTTAAGTCAAAAATAAATTCCTAACATGTTTTTAAACTCAAAAGTGCAAAATAATATTATTTGCACGGATATTTTACAAATCGAGAGTCGACCAGATTTGACGAAACTAACTAATTTTTCTCAAAATAATTACAACCATGTTAATCTTACAAGCCATTAGTCTCAGTAATAGAAAACGAATACTTGTAAAATTGGTATTGGTTCAGGTCATTACAAACTTATACGTATGTAAGTAAGTATGAGTGAAGCGGGTCGTGATAAGGCGTGCGGAACAGTCGCACGATGGCGGAGCTGAGCATATCGGGGCCAAGGAAGGCCGGGTGAGGTAAGGCATGGCTCACCGAGGTGCGATCGTGACTGGGCGGCACTGGAGGAGAGCGCGGGGCTGGGCGGCGTGGAGTTGCAGGAGAGGACGCGGCCCAGGTTGCACGGAGGCGTTGGGCTCGGCAGCTGGGGCTGGGATGGCATGGCTCGCATAGTCTAGGCCGGCAAAGGAGACGCGACGGAGGTGGAAAGGGTTAGCAGTAGAGGCCGCGTGGCTGAGCGCAAAAGACTCGGAGCGGCGCGGTGGCTGAGCTAGCCTCGGGGTGAGCCAAGCGGTGCCAGCGAAGAGAGAGGCGCGCAGAGCTGGTGTTGCCTGCGGGGATGGCGGAGTCGCCGGCGTTGGATGGGGGTGAGACATAGAGAGAGAGTGTTGAGCGAGAGTGAGATATCGAGAAGGAGAAAGTGGGAAGCGGGCGGCAGCAGTAAAAGGGAAAAAAGTGAAAAATAATAAAACCCTAGTTAATAATGGGCTTTATATAGGTGGGTCAAATTGACCAATTAACTAAATAATCGTTATAATATCTCAAAAATTAAGAACATACACACTTAGGTTCAAAATGAAAAGATAGGAATTTTAATATCAAATTCGAGTTGAAAATAAATTTCTAACATGTCTAAAAATTCAGTAATGCACAATTAGTATAATTTGCACCAATATTTTTACATGGCCAAAAGTTGGCCACATTTGACGAAACTAGCCAATTTCTCTGAAAATAATCGTAACCAAGATAATATTACAAAAATTTCGTCTCAAGTATAGAAAATAAATACTTGTAACTTCGGTCTTGGTTTAGGCCATTACAACAACGTGGAGTGATGGAGATTCTAGTTGCATTAATGATGATGAATCTAACTTTGTTGGTTTTGCTTCTAGATCTGAAAATTCAGGTGCTGTAGAAATCGGTAGTTCTTTTGGTGTTCCCGTCGACGTTCTAATTGGTATTCAGACACTCAATTATGAAAGCAGTGATGATGATGGCCTCATTGAAGAAGCCCTAGTTCATGCTTACAAACTACTGCACAAGAATATGACTGAATTGATCAAGTTGAATGAGAAATTATCCAGCCAAGCTGTTCAGTCAAACATAGAGAAGAAAAGTCTGGAAAATACCATTGTTGATTTGCAAAAGATGAATGCGATTTGGAGTCAATTTTTAAAGAGAGCCAGAATAAGGAAGCAGAGATCAATGTAGAGTTAAAGAATATATAAAATTTGCAATAATGCTAAATTCTGGTTCTTCTAAATTTGATGCAATTTTGGCTGTAGGGAGATCAAATAAAGAACATCTTAGTCTCAGATACATTGGTTTTGGAAAGACATCTAGTGCACAAGCTTTATTTGTTAAGGCAAGCACGTCTTGTGTGAAAAAGATTGAAGATATAAAGTTGAAGGCAACTATTGCAACTCTAGCTAGAGAACCTACTGTGATACCTACTAGAACACTTGCTGCGACACGGGATAGAATAACCTCTATGACACCCAAAAGAATAAGAGAAAAGAAATGGGTTCCAATTGGTCACTACTGCAACAAAAGAGGTCACAGTGTTATCGATACTTTGCAAACATTAGAAGAGACGATCAAGAGAATATTCTACCTCGGAGTGCTACTTGTGAGATTGGGGTGAGTGTTGTACTTGGGAGGCAGTTTGCTTGTAACTTGTATCATTAAGTAGGGGCAAATAGCACCACAAAGAAAGTAGTTCCTACGTCTATACTCATAAATTACTCAAATACCTTTTTGTTATTTTCTGCTTTTTCTTCAACATAAATAGCATACCTAATGCTAAATAAGAGCTATCAAAATAAACGCAAAAGGCCAGAGAATGCATGAAAATGCACTGAAGCCAAACATTAGAGCATTGAAAGAAATTAATGCTATAAAGTATGATTATATCAATGCAAACGTTAAATAAAAAAAAAACATGATATAAATTTTTCAAACCAACAATTTACATTCAATTTTTCAAAACACATTACTCACTATGTTTGGAATAGTGTGCATTTCATTCACAGAATTTCCAACACACCTTCACTCAATATTTATTCACACATAAAGCAATAACAATCATAGTAATTCAGCTTACCAAGAACAAAGGAAAAAAAAAAAAAACAACAACAACAAATTGAAACACACACGTTTACGTTCACACTACTAGAGACAAATAAATTGAGGGATTCAAGCGAGGTTTTGCATGGGCATATAATGGAGTTGCCTTGAACAACGACACAGCTTCAGTCAAATCGATCTTATCCTGACCATCTGGTATTTTCCATGCGAACCCTTGAAGTAGCCTTCCTAAGAGCATCACGGTTATGTTGGAACCGAGCCCGACTCCGATGCACCCTCTCCTTCCGATCGTGAAGCTAATGAACCTCATATCTGCTTCTGCAAGGTCCACATGGTGCTCTTTCAAGTGGCGGCTAGGATCGAACCTAAGAGGGTCCTCCCACACACAAGGGTTGCGCCCGAGGCCTAGGCGGCTGAGCAGGACACTGCTGCCCTTAGGGATAAAGTATCCACCGACGATGCAGTCCGCGGTGGATACATGAGGGAGATTGAAAGGCGCCACAGGGTGGAGGCGGAGGGCCTCTCTGGCGCAGGCCACCACATAAGGTAGACGGGGGATGTCGGACTCTTGAATGAGCCTGTCCTTTCCGACTACTTGGTCTAGTTCCTCCACCGCCTTTTCAAGCATCTCTGGTTGGTTTAGCATCTCCGATAATGCCCATTCTGCAACGCTATAAGGGTTGTCGACAACAGCAAGAAATAGTTCCTGCAATCAGTAGCGGCATAGTTAGAAAGTCTTTTCAATGACACAATTATGTCAACTGTAACATTTTTTAAAGCAAGATGTGATCATGAAATTTATTTTTTTTTAAAGAGAATCACTACAAAATTTCATCATATGGGATTCATGTGTTGTTCTTGAATTGAATCACTTTGTCAAACACGTTAAGCTCCTACCGTAACTTGTGCGCGAATCTCTTCGTCTGACAAAAGTGAGTTTCCATTCGAATCTTTGAGAGAAATGAAAACATCAAGAAGATCCTCAGGCTGTGTCTTAGTGCTACCAAATTCTCTCCAGCAACGAATTCTGTCATTAATGATAGGGTCTTGGTATTTATTGATAACTTCCATGGCATTGCGAACCCTTTGACGATGGCCATCTAAATCGAGCCATTTGAGCCATGGAAGGTGGTCTGATATGCAAAAGGCATAAACATGGAGAAGCATGGTAAAGAGAGCATAAACATGCTCTTCTTCTTCGAAACCGGGACCTCCGTCGTCTCTTCCTTCACCAAAATGCCTTACGTTGAACATCATTCTTCTCATTATGCTTGCTGAATAATGCATCGCGGCAGTTCTGACATTGACCACTTCACCTAGTTAAAAAATTCAAAAAATTATTTCAATATTGGTATGAAGGGGGGGGGGGGGGAGGGGGGGGGGGGGGGGGGGGGGGGGGTGCTATATATTTTTTCATTCTCCTCCTTTATTCATTCTCCTCCTTTATTAACATGGTAGTTAAATTAACAAAATCATTAAATTGAAGCAAAATAAATTTGAACGTTGTGTTATTTATTAAAAATATTAAAATAATTGTAGGTATCAAAATTAGCATCTATACGAAATATTTTGAAAAATCATAGGTTATGTGAGAAGTAAATTCAAGATCATTATTTGTTAGTTGGTCTATTTTTAAAATAATTAATAATCCTAATGACTTTCGAACGTTGGACATCTCTATCACTAAGTCTTTTGGGAATAATTAATGCTGCCTACTTTTATTTCCTTTTGACAAGTCCGTATTTAATTTCTCAAAATTGATGAAGACAAAAGTTATCGGGGATAATTATGTAAATAGTCTTTTTTTGAATGTTTTTTTTAGAAATAGTAAATTTTTAGGGATTAGCCATAGTTTTAGAAATTTAAGAAATTAGCCTTTTTTATTTATTTTATCACAGTTGATGAAATTTTTTGTAATGGTAAGATTGGTTTGTTTTTTCAAATTAAAGGAGCCGAATTTTTAGAGATTTTTTATTTGACTTGGGCGATTTTTTTTAAGTAATTATCATGAATACTTATGTCCATTACAGTATTTAATGGCTATTTCCTTAATTTTGACATTTTATGGCTAAGTCTTTCAAACTTTACCTTTAAAATAGCTAATTTCTTAAAAAATGTACTTTTACCTTTATTCTCTTAATTTTTTTTATTTACTAATAGCTGATAAATTAATTTTTTGAAAATGTTGGCTATTTTTTTAAAACATGAATAAAGAAATGGCCAAATAACAAATAGACTCAAGTTAATTTTGTTTTCCATTTATAGATTTGAGAAAGAACATTATAATATATGATGGGATGATATAGAGTTGTCATACGGATTTCACATTACTATTAAGGATAAAATATGAGAAAATTACAAATAAATAATCATCTTATTCAATATTTACAAAAAAAAATGAGAAAATTCGATATTCTCATAAATATTCAATCAATATATAAATTTTCCTAAATTAAATTATATATTATTTTTATTACACATCTACCCTTAATTTATATATATTGGATAATAAATTATTTTAGGCAATTTTTTTTATTATAAACATAGAGATGTTAAGGAATTTTTTTATGCCAAATAAACTATTATTATTTCTCAATATATATTTTCTGTTCTCCTCGTTATTATTCCTTACTATGTGTTTATTAATAGTTTTCGTAAGTAAATATTTTATTACTACGAAAATAGTTCTCTTTTAAAGAATTCAGAGTTTCTATCGAGTTATGTAAATATTTTTGTAGAAATATTTGATTTCTTACTAATTCAGATTTTCCATGGGAATACCAATATGGATTTTCTAACAAGCTATGATCATATTTCTATTAAATTATTTTATTTCCAACAAATTCGGATTTTTTATGAAAATATTTCTAACACAAGCTATGGAATTTCATAATAGAAATATTTTATTATTATGGAAATATTCTATTTATATCAAATCTGAAAAATTATATGGAGAAGTTGTTTGCTCGTAGAAATAATGTCGATCCTTTTTTTTTTATTAGAAGATTTGATACACCACCAACAATTATTGATATCAGATTGTGTATTAAAAATTAAAAATTTAACTTTTAAATTTATTGTAGAGATTTATACCCATAAGTTATAAATTTGTTTTATTTTTCTTTTCATATTTAAACTAAGCTCAAGCCTTATATATATAAAGCAGTTTGGTAGAAGAAGGAATATTGGAATAATTTTTTTTTTAGATATTTACATATATACAAAATGCACATGTGTCTAAATTTATGGACAATTTTATTCTTTTATTCTTTTTATATCCCATATTTATATGAACTGATTTTTAAAGGTATTTTTATTATCTGAATAATCTATTTTCTTTTAGTTTCTATAAATGCTTGATTTTTCAAACTTATTTCATTTCCCTAAAAAAATATCGCTTTTTATATCTAGATTATAAAATATATTCACTACAAGAAAAAATATTTTCGGCGACCAAAATATCAGCGACCAGATTTTTTTGGCCGCTGATAATAGTATCGGCGACCAAAATTTGGTCGCTGATAAAAATTTGATTAAATTGCGACGAAAATTATCGGCGACCAAATTTGGTCGCTGATATTAAACTATCAGCGACCAAACTTAGTTGTCGATAAATGTATAGGCGACCAACAATTGGCACTAAAAATTTTTCGTCACCCAAATATTATTAGCGACCAAATTTTGGGCGCCGATAATATTTTTGGTCGCCGATAATTTTGGCGGAAATCTTCCCGCCAAAATGAAAATTATCAGCAACCAAAATTTGATCGCCGATAATTCCCACCCAAAAGAAAGATATCAGCGACCAAAAGTGACCAAATTTTGGTCGCCGATAATTTTCGCACTTTGATGTTGAAAATCAATTGCAAAAGTCAAATTTTCCTGCCAAAACAAAAATTATCAACGACCAAAATTTGGTCGCCGATAATTTTGGCGAAAAAATCTTCGCCAAAATGAAAATTATCGTCGAAAATTAATAATAAAAATTAAATCGGCGACCAAATTTCATTATCAGCGACCAAAACTTTTGGTCGCTGATATTTCGGGCCTATAAAAAGCCCAAAAATTTTGGTCGCTGATATTTTGGGCATTTAAATCTTTATATCTTTTATTTTTCTCTCCCTCTCTCTTTCTCTCTCTCTCTCACTTGCCCTCCGCCCATTCCTCGCCACCGGCCACCCTACCGCCGCCACCGGCCACTCCATTGCCGTCGTCGCTGGCCACTCCATTGCCGTCACCGGTGCCGCCGCCCCACCGTCGCCGTCGCCGGTAGTACTTTTTTCCTTAATTAACTTGTTTTTTTCCCATTTGAGATAGTAATTATTTATTTATCTTTTTGTTTGCCAAATATTTGTCGACGTTAGCACTATGCCTCTGCCGACCCACCGTCTTCGCCGTCTCCCCGCCTTCGCCGCCTCTACAACCCCCGTCCGTTGCTGGCCCTTTTAATTAAGTTTCTTTTTCTTTTTGTTTTAAAATGTTTTTATATTATTAATTGTTATTATATATAATTTTACTGCAATTTGATTTATTGAAATTTGAATATATGAAATTGAAGTTTAGGTTGAGCATGATATTGTTGGACTTTAAGAATTTTTTACATTGGAATTAAGTGCATTAAAATTTTGTGCAATGAAAATTTTGATGTTGGAATGTAAGAAATTATTATATTGGAATTAAGAAATTTTTATGCTAAATTTAGTGTATTAGAATTTGGTGTATTGAAATATAGAAATTTGGTTTAATGGAAATAAATATAATTTTTTTTTAAAATAATATTGAATATCGGTGACCAAATTTTGGTCGCCAATAGTAATTTATCAGCGACCAAATTTTTGATCGCCAATAATACATTATCAGCGACCAAAAATTTTGAAATTTTGATCGACGATAATAGCTTATCAACGACCAAAAATTTTGAATTTTGGTCGCCGATATTTTTTGAATTAAAAAAAATTGGCGATTTTTCAACTAAAATGGCGATCAATTTGGCGACCAAATTTGGTCACCGATAAATAGCGACCAAATAATTTTGGTCGCCGATAATTATCAACGATCAAAAGTCTATTTTCGGCGACCAAAATTTTGGTCGCCGATAACGCTGATTCTTGTATATTTCAGCTTATTCGTTTAATCTAAATTAAGTTTATGTCATTTCTTGTTTTGATTTTTAAGAATTTTGATTTGTCACAAGTTTAGGTTGAGATTATAAAATATATTTTTGGATAACTCGTTACATAATCTAATATAAATTTATGTCTTTTATTGTTTTTACGTAGTTATTTGATTAGGTCAGTTAAGCAATTAACCATTTTAAACATGTAATGTTACATTTTTACATATATATATGTTACATATAACATAAAATAATATTACATATTATGGCTAAATTCTTAATTTCGACATTTTAGGGCTAAATCCTTAAAAATTATCCGAAAATTTGGTTAAATACCTAAAAAAACTCTATTTTGATTTTACTATTCTGCGTCTCACAAACTTACAGATTATAAAATATATTGTAGATCATATTATATAATCATAAATTATATTTTGGTTGATACGATATCTTCTACTAAATGTTTATGGATTTTTATTATAGATTTTTTTCATAATTTTTTTAAGTGAGAATTATAAAAATAGATTATGCTCGATTTCAGTAAAATTATAATCGTTTTTAAAGGTGAAATATGAAATTACCCAATATTTACACAACAATAAAGAAATTTTAAGAAAATAGTCATATTTTAAAGCCACAATTTCAAGATATTAAGAAAATAGCAAGTTTAGAAATTTCTTCACATGTAAAAACTTGCTTATAGCAAATTTTATGCGTAATTTTGTTATTGCAAAAAATTTTGTTACAATTTTAACGTGTTTGTTTGCTCTTTTTTTTTTCCACATAATGCCCGCACTAAAAACGTTTTCTGATTCCGCCCCTACATACCTACAAATGACCACGACACCATATTATGTCCTGAAATTTAGTTACCTCTAGCAGGAATCTAACAATCCAGTATATATATGGCACTGTAATATGTATATTCTTTTATTTCACCTTCCGATCTGGCAGAGCACTGGTTGTAAAGAAAGCGAATGAGGTTGTCAGCTTCCTGGGTTCTCTTGTCAAGAAGCCATCGGACTCTGGAGTTGTTGAAGACATCAGAGACAAGAACTCTTCTCATCTTCTTCCACTGCTCTCCTTGCGGCACAACCCCTGTGGTGATGAATCCGTGGCTCAGAATCCGAGTCGCCATCGTGACGGGCCTCGAGGAAAACACCGCATCGTGCTTCCTCAAGAATTCTCTTGCCATCTCCGGCGAGCTCACGGTGACGAAATGTTGGGAGCTTCCCAGGCGGATGCACGCAATTTCAGTGCCCAGCTCTTCCATGATGCGGTGGATCCACCGGTATGCCGGTCTGTTTCTCCACATCTCGGGAACGCTTCCGAGAATTGGCCATGGGGAAGGACCCGGCGGAAGAGGAGGGACTGTTTTCTTGTTTTTTATAAAGAGCAATCGAATGAGAAAGATGAAAAGAAGGGACAACGATATGGTTAGGAAACTGGAAATTGATGGATTAGTGAAGATGAGCACGCCTTGCATTATTTTTTATCACCAATTGACAATAAGTAGTACGTAAGTCGACTTTAGTTGCAAGAGACTATATTATATAAGGTAAAGAACGTTGAAGCATGTTAATATATATATATATATATATATATATATACACACGGAGCCCACATCTATTTGTGACTGTCAATACTTTTAGGCATAATACCGTGGTATCTTGACTAAACAAAAGGGGTAATTATGGTATTTTATTCATTATAATATAATTTTGCACAACTTGTGTACTGTCTAAAGCTATTATATAAAATAATTAAAAAATAGTCTTTGACGTTACAGTACACTAATAGAAAGAGACTGTTTTTCGTATAAATAACATAATTTGTATGGCCCAATTAATAAATTAGATTTCTTAAAAATAAAGTTTGAAAGATTTAGCTATAGAATGTTAAAATTAAAGAAATTGCCATTAAATACTTAATAGACATAAGTATTCATGATAATTACTTAAAAAAATTTGCTCAAATAAAATAAAAAATCTCCAAAAATTTGGCTCATTAAACTTAAAAATACAAACTAAACCCATCATTACTAAAATTTTCATCTACTATGATAAAATAAAAAATAAAAATGTCTAATCTCTTAAATTTCTAAAACTATGGTGAATCCATAAAAAAATTAGTCTAAAGTTTTGAATATATCCTTAAAATATCCCTATATAATATAATACGATGATTTAAATATACCAAACACCATATTTTTTAGAGAGAATTTTAAAATAAAATGATTCTTAGTGCCGCTTAATAATCTATATTTGTAGTGTAAATTTTAGAGTATAAATTAAAAACACAATACACATATATAAATTATCATCATTATGTCAAGAATGAGAGATTTTTCAAAATCTCCATATTTTTTTTATTAATATTATACAGTTTTTACTAGCACCATTTAATAGTGTAAACAAAAAAATAAAAAATAAAAAGGTTCATTTCTTCCTTTTACCCGGCCTTATCAAATTATAACTATCAAACAAATAAGTTTAGCAGAGATATATACAGGTTTTTTATGGGATTCTTTCCTATTCTGGATATAAATATTAATAAAGGTGTCAAAACGGTAAAAAACATGTACTACACTACTTATTAAAGGCAACGTTGACCCCACTCAGACAACTGCACTACTTATTAAAGGCTCCACTCATAATAAACATGTATATTTGCTCAAAAAAAAAAAAAACATGTATATAAGATGTTTTTAACGCGTAAAAGGTGGAGCAAATAGATAAGTGGTGGAGATATGAGATAAGAATTGATTGAATGGTACGGCCAAGCCAACTTTTTTGGCCTTTATTTAACTACAATAATGCTTATCCAAACCAGTCTTAGTCGGAAGCATATTATCAACCTGGGCTAAGCCTCTTTCACGACCCACCTGGATAAGTTTGCACATAAACCACTAGTCTCATTGCCTAACAATAATGTCGCCTGCTAACTAGCTACGTCTGTTAGCACCAAACTCTGAAAATAGGATCAAACCCCAATCTCTCTTTGTTTCTTCCTGAGTAAATAGATGTCTTTGAAGAAAATGAACGTACGTCTAAAACCCTTAAAATAATTATCTACTATGGCATATATTTTTATTATTTCTATTTTAGTCCTTAAATTACACAACGTCTCGCCCATATAAAAGAGTCACATTTTAACCTGATATATAAAAGCTCATTAATTACAAACCTTAATAGATCACTAATATTATGTTGGGTCATCATGTTGATATTAAAGATCAATAATATATAATAGGGTTATTTACATATTTGTTCAAAATAGGAGTGAATATTACATATAAATTCACTATTTACAATATATATTAAATAAGTTCAATCTAATTATTTACACTACCATAATACCCCTAATATCTAAAAATTTGGATCCACATTGAAATATTTATATATATAAAAAAAAAGACTGACTTGTTTTTCGGATTTTTTTTTTTTGGCTAAATCCTAATTTTCGGAATGAGTTTAAGGGATTTCAAAATTTTTTAAATAAACCTATATCTCACCGGGATTTTAAAAAATTTGACAATGAAATATCATATTCAAAATTGAATAACACATGTTTTTTATGATATATTCAAAATGAAATATTGTAGTTCAAACTTCAAATTCAAAATGAAATATCATATTCAACATAAAAAAAACGTGACAGTTTGGTATATACGAATATATATATCATATTTGAATATTAAAATTTGAATATGTGAATAAATTGGATTGAAATTGCTAATTGCGCTTTTTTTTTAGCGACAATTAATGAATATTAAAATTTAAATATGTGAATAAATTAAATTAAAATTAAAATTACGTATTTTTTATTATCTATAATTAATTAATAATCTTCAAATATTAGGGAATCTATTGTATTTTGAATATTAAAATTTGAATATGTGAAAAAATTAGAATGCAATTATACGTGAATTGAAATTAACATCATTGATTTTGATTTGTTCAATCCTATAATCAAGGGGGGAAAAACATTAAATACGGAAAAGATAATTAATGAAAAAAAAAAAAAGAAAATCCAGTTGGGTGATTCAAATCAATACATTAGGGGTATTATAAAAATGCCACCTAAGCTTAATGAATTACTGTGATAGTACTTAGAAAATTGTCGTAGAGTGTAATATATTTTTATAATTTGAATGATTGTGTAATTTCTTCTATATAATAAAACACATATAAGCCCACAGTTGGACTAAATAATCCAACAATCTCGCACATGTGCTATATGTATGAACGTCTAATTATGAGCTAAACTTAATGCTAGTACCCAAACGATGTATCGAAAACCAATTCGGGCCACCAATCATACCAACAAAGAATCAAAGTGGTCTTAGTTACCTTTATCGTAACTAGATCTATCAATGGTCACGTGTACCAATATAATCTAATGACACGGATCACAATGTAGAAATGTAGTATGGAAATTACATGTAACATGATCTTGTCATGCATATTTCTAATTGATCCAACTTTAGTCTTTTGGAGATATCAAATCATGTTAGTTCAAAATGTAAAATGTAAATAAACTAAAAACTCAAATCTGTACAACATAAAACATCAAAATATACATGTCACGAGCCTCCACTCATGGGCCCTGGCGTTCTTATTCTAATAGATTTACTCTCCTCTTAATTAAAGCCATAAAAGTAGAAATAAATTTACTTAAGTTAACGGGTGCGTTTAGTTTTGGGTAAATTATATTAACTCCCTCTATACTAAAGGTCGTGTTTCATATTGCCCTATAATTTTCGCTACTATTGCCCCTTTACTACGAAAATGTGTCATTAATTAATCTGATTGCATCAAAAAATTAACGAAAACAACATCCGTAGGGACATTGGTACCTATAAAGACATTATTACCCTTATTAAAATAACATATTAAATCTTTTTTTTTTTTAATTTTCCTACTGTTTATTTTCAAAACACACAAATCAAAATTTTAAAACCAAAAAGAATCTGCTACAACAATACACCTTTCCATTTTCCTTCCAAAATCCAAAATTCTCAGAATATGTCATTTTTCTCCTACCACGAGCAACAGCGAAGCCAAAATCCCAACCCCTTTGCACTCTACCAAACTGTACAATTGTTGATTCAAAACGGGAGGACATAAGCAAAGCTACTAACATCAGATATCAAAAGGATCTAAAAACACAAAAAAAAAAAAAAAAAAAAAAAGCAACCTCAGCATCAGGCGTGGAACAAACAAAAGCATTAAAATTGATCAAACAAAATAGAAAAAAAAAAAACAATATAGAGAAATTTGTCATCTCTGGAACCAGCCTGGGGGAGATCTGAATTTGCAAGGAGAGTAGATATCGAAAGAGAGAGGGAGAGAAAGAGTGTGAGAGTGAGTGAAAAAGAGAGACAGAGAGAGATAGATATAGCTAGCGACGAAGATTATTTCGAGAACGGAGATCGATGGTGAGTGATAGCCAGCGTCAAAGACGACACATAGGGCCTAAGCTTGTCGCGGGAGAAGAATAAGAGATGGTTTGGGAGGAGTATCTCAAGTTTTTCTTTCTAGAATTTGGGGTTTTTTCTCCACCACCATGCCAATAAGCCCGTCAAGGAAGAAGAATAAGAGATGGCCAAGTTTTTTTTTTCTTTGTTTTAGATATGACATGGTTTGGCCATTTTAATTTTGAGTCAAGGAATTTATTTACTTAGGCCTTTTTTATTTTGATTTATTTATTTAGTTAGTAATTATTATAAAATGATAATAATAATATTCTTATGATAATAATATATTTATTTTTTGTGCTTTGACCGTAATACCCTTAAATATGCTGCCATGTGCTAAACATATGCATGGCTTTATAGGAAATTTTGATGAAATTAGATTAATGACATATTTTTTGTAGTAGGCTGAACATAAGTAATAAATTAAAATTAAGGGGGTAGTTTGAAACACTGCCTTTGATAAAGGTGGCCTTAGTAGAATTTATCATTTCTTTTAACATTTTAAAAGATACATTCTTGTACTTCTTCAAAAACATAGTCATCATAATACATATTATATATATATATATATATATTTATATTCATGTTTACAATCCTTCATAGTCATAACATAATTTCAAAAATAAAATGAATTTATATTTGACCGAGCTTGAGTCCATGACCAACACAGGTCTTTCCACATACATCATCTCTGGATCCTCGTGGCTCCCGTGCTACTCCATCTTCTTCTTAGCTGTGTTTACAACACAAGGAAACCTAATGAATTGCTAAATGAACTACTATACCTTAAATGGGTGTTATAATGCAACATACAAACAGATCTTGTATTAGCAATCTAATCAAAGCACAACATAAAGGATCAACCATCCAATACCAGCTAATCCTTGGAACATAAGTACTAATAATATCTTTTTCTTTCTTGGTGTATACTCAGCCCTTTTGGCATCTTTCGTTCGCCGTGTATGGGACAAACCTCGGTCGACATATTGCTGTACCATCAACTTTTTTTAACCTAGACTGAGTCTAGTTTCATTCCCGGTGCCTTATCATTTCAAGTAAGACAGAGCCATCACAAACCTACTTGAGGGAGTGTGGGTTTGGGTTAAGTTCTTTAGTTGTATACAATAAAACAAAGATAATCAATCTTTACAGTATTTTCAACACGACTCTGAAGTACAGGCCTCATCGTGAATATGAATTGAATACATTAGAGATTCTTATCGAGCGGGCGGGCGGGTGCCAAACGCCGTAATGACATAACCGACGTCGGGCAGGTGAGGAAAAATCTATGCTGATTTTCAACCGATATTAGGCGGGCGGGTGGTCGGGTACAGAGAGGAAAAAAAATAAACGAGGCATCAGTGAACATTGAGCCAGGAGAGGTGATCCACGACAGGCATTAGGCAAGAGAGTGAGAGGGCAACTTCGGGGCTCAAGCGGTAGAAAAGGGAGCGAATCAGAGAGAGAGAGAAAGACGATTCTTTTGTACCTTTATAGTGTTGAGCTTTGAATTGTGTTGGCAACAAAAATACTTGATTTCAACACTAAGCTTCATGTACCCTTGTGCATGAAATGAAGCCATGAGCATTGTACAATCACCCAGCAGCAAAAGAAGAAATATGTGAAACAATTATGGACAAAGCAGCTTGACTGTAAGAACTAGGAGGAGTCAAAGCAAATAGCCAAACACTTTGATCGGAAGCAATAAAGAATCTACAACATCCAACCATAAAGCATTGGGCGGGCGGGTTTCACCCGAAAAGATATCACCATACCCGCCACCCGCCCGTTCATAGGCCACCATCGGGCGGGTCCCATCCGAGCCTTATGGGGAAGTCAAATCATCCGCCAGTTCGGCAAGGTGGCCGGTCGGGTGGCCTTTTTTTTGCATCCCTAGAATCCAACGTTAACGATGCTTATTCTAGCATCCTTAATTCACCCGAGTTCAAAGACTTCAAGTTGTTTCTGCGTTTGTGGATTCTAATCACAATATAGTCTCATTTGGACCATGTTACATTTTTTTCCCTATTCGGTTTACTTAATGAAAACGAGACCACTCTTGCCAGTTATTCACAAAATCGAGAGGACTCCTGCTTTATCTTTGTTACATCATTTATTATCGGGTTCGGACTACTCTTTATTTACTACCGGGACGAAACATTAACAATTCATGAAATGACGTAACAAAAGGCAACTAAAGCACAAGAGGCATAACCAAAATGTCACATAATCAAACGCCTTGTGTTGTAGATGCATCCCACAGTTACTAGCATGGATTGGTTGTTACTTTATGGCTTGTTGTTATGAGATTCTTAATCGACTCACCAAGCTTCTCCAATATCTGGGTTACTTCACAATTAAGGGACAATTAGCCGTTTATTAATTTTTATCCCAAAATACTAACATTCCTTTTGTAACTTTTCACTAGGACCCATTTTTCAAGTCTTTACCTTCTTTTCATAATTTTCTATGAAATGCTCCCATAATTAATTCAATACAACTAATAACATCCAACATGTCCATCGCATCTACTTCTAATATGAATTTCTAAATTTAAGCATGTACTTAGTTAATTTGGCTTGGTTTCAAATTGTCATGAAATTTATTTTCAGAAAAGATTCGTTGACTGAAATGAAAATAAACATAACTCTGTAGAGAAAACTTTTATGGATTTCTAATAAGTGGCATTGGAAAGTATTTCATTTAGCTTTGCATATAGCTACTAAATTCCAGGTTTTAACATTGTTAAACGATTCAACAACAACATAAAATCTAATTTTTTTAAACCACTATGAACACAAAGGACAAGTCTTACCACAGAATTTGAAAAATAATAGCTAATTAAAAAAAAAGTTTTAGGTGATTCGAGATTCCATGGAGAGCTTAAAGAGTCTATATTTTTTGAAAAATAATAGCCAATTCATTTAGATGCTGCAACTTATTTGATAATTTAATTATTTACGGCTATTTGCAGAAAATGCATGATTTTTAACTTAAAATCAATGCTAAAGTCTACAAAATTTGTACACTCAATATATGCGAAATCATGCACCAAAAATACCAATTTTACTTTAAATAATTCCGGGCCAATTCTGCATTTAAACCAAGTTCGAACATGCTAAGCTAACCAATAAATCATGTTCAAGTTTGAAATTCTTCATTTTTACACTTATACAATGCTCAACCATCTTACACGGTTTTTAGCTCAATGGAGCGAAAATGATTAGTGTAAGGCACACAAGTCATTCATTTTAAAATAACTGCAAATACCAAGCTTTCAATGCTTGTTATAGCATTCATGCACGCAACTAACTTCGATCACCAGTTCAAGATCACATCTTTATTGTTCGACATTTAAGAATCATTTTCCAAATATAATAGGGTAAGGGTGACAAGATATTTTTCACAAAAAAAGGAATAGATTTGTAACCCCGGCCCCAAGGGGTTATATTTTACCACTTCCTCAATATGATTAGATAAGAGACAATGTATTGTCGATCCTTCAATAATTAACTAATATCTCGTCTTGTAATTAGAAAAAGATCTTATTATTGCATTGTCCAATTCATTATTGGAATATTTCTTTGAATTATAGTGGCCACGAGAATTGAATTTGACTCCTTAAAGTGCAAAGTTGCACCAAGAGTCCCTAAACTTTTAAATAATTGCGTATTTAGCTCAAATTTAGAAAAATGACCCTTTTTGGGTTGTAATCTGTTTTTAAGACCATAATATCATTGATAATTGTATAGTGAGTCTTAGTTTCAAATCTTAAGTCATTCCAAGCTAGAACGAAGTCGAAACTGCACAAACTTAGAAAAGTCGACAATTTGTCATGTAAACACTGTAAAAGAATAGATTGAGCTCAAGACGACCACTAATACTTTAAGGTTATCTTCTAAACTGTATTTTAGAAGTTATTTGTGACCTAGATAGGTCTCATCAAGTCTCGGGTTCAATAGAAATCTAATTAGGTCAAGAGGCCGTGAATGGTAAGTCGAAAAAAGGCAATTTGGTCTTTTACCATGAGAATGGGCCTCGGGACCTATCTCTTACCCCTTAACCAGCCCAATACCGACCTCACTCATTAACTAAGTGGGATTTGCTAAGGAAAATAAATTTTAGGCCCAATTGAAGCCCGAAACCGTTAGCCCATGTGGCATGCAGCATAATTAGTCCATTTTTATGAATTAAAAGAATAATGGTTGACCAAAGAAATAAATATAAGGATTTTTGCATTGGTGGTTGATTTGAATAAACTAATCATAGGATGGCAAGTAATGAGCGCCAATTTGGAAGAAAGAGGAGAGAAAATGAAGAGTCTTGAGTGAACTTACTCTTGCTAAATCTCAACCCTTGCATGAGATGGTATTAGCAAAATCAAAGGTCAAGATTGGTCCATTGTGTGATTAATTAGTAATTAATTGGAGTTAATATCAAGAGAATGAGAGAGAGAAGGTTCAATGATGAGTGAGCAATATACTCACTCATATATCACATTTTTCATCTTGAATTGTTGTAATTTCCTCAAGTTTTGTGTGTTTTGATGAGTTTTGTGAGTGTATAGGTGATTTGAGAATAAACACGGAAATCGAGACGAAGAAACCCAAAAAAAGGGACAAATCTTGAAGAAGAAGTAAGAAAAATCAAAGAGAAATATCAAGAGCCGGTCGTTCGCCTATCATGGGCCGAACGATTGCCCAAAATAGCCAAAAAGAAGGAAAAACCCGAGGCATCGCCGGTCGTTCGCCAAAATCCAGCCAAACGATCGCCTGGGTAAAGAATCGCGAAAAAACTCCTTGGGGCGAACGTTCGCCAAATTGGGGCGATCGACCGCCAAACTGGGCGGTCGTTCTCCTGATCTGGGCAAACGTTAGCCCGGCCAATTTTCAGCATCGACTTTTTATGAGTCGAACATTCGCCAAACTCAACCGAACGACCGCCAAACTTCGATGATGCAAAAACAATGACGTTTTAACTTCGTTTCAAGATGGAAAATTAGGTCAAATCACTTGGGCTATAAATATATCATGTTTTGGATGAAAAAAGGAGGTTCACATACAGAGAAGCACCACAAGAAGCTCAAGAACAGCATGAGAAGGTTTGGCTCTTCAAAGAGAAGATGAAGACGGATTTGCCTGTAATTCTCACCTGAGTTTTCTCTATTCTCTTTATTTTCTTCTTTTGTATTCTTGTATTCATTATGAACCCTAGTTTATTTTATATATTTCTTTTTTTGGTTTCAAGAGGCTAAATCTCTCTCTAGGAGAGATTGGCCGAACTCAATGTCGAATCTATTTTAGTTTTCATTAATAAATTGCTGCAATTACTCAATTCTCATGTTTGTGTTCTTGTTTGCAATTGAGAGATTGGATAGGATCTCTAAATTCAATTAAGTTAAACTTGAGAGAGGCAATTTGATTGAATTTGGAATAACAAGAATCACAGCTTAGACGCCATAAGGACCGGGAGGTGACTGGTAGTCTAGGTAGTCGAATTATAAATCGTAAGAACTGAGAGGAGACTGATTTAGGATTCTAAGAATCGTATGTGAATGTATTTAATTTAAAGGAGGGGACGCGTGAGTTAGAATTGGGTACATAATTAGGTCAATAAGCGAGAGCTGCGACTTAGTTCTTAAATTCCTAGACTAGCATAGAATTGAAAATTGTAGTGAGAATTAAGAAGTAATTGAATGGAGGACACGTTGAGGGAAGCTAATCAATCCTAGGCTTTATTTATAGTATTTTTGTTTGCATTTATTTTGTTTATTTATCATTCTTCATCCAATTTGCTAGCCTAGATAAAGTAGACATTTAGTATTCGTAGTGCTTAGTTAATTAGGTTAGTTAGTTCTCCGTGGGAACGATATCCGGACTCTTTTGTCCACTTTATTACTTGAACGGTCCGTGCGCTTGCGGTTAAATTCGCATGTGTTTTCGAGCGAACAAGTTTTTGGTGCCGTTGCCGAGGAACAAAACGTCTTAATTTGATTAATACTGTGATGAAAGATAGAAACTTTAATCTAGGCATTTATTATTCAGTTTAATTTTTTTTCTTTTTCTTTTATTCTATCCTATCTTTGTTTTGCAGGAGGTTAAAAATGTGAGATCGACAAGAGATCTTACAGTTTGTGAAAAGGAATCACGAGCCTTACTATCATGTGTGGGAGAGATACAAGGACCTCCTTCGAGACTTTCCTTACCACGACTTCAACCAAGAGGGTCAACTGATGAACTTCTTGAATGGGCTCACCGCTGAAACACGAGAATGGGTAGAAGGAGGAACTATCAACTCTTTCTACAATTTCACCGTGGACGAAGCCTACCGGTATCTAGAAGATCTAGCCGGGTACGATTACCAATGTTGGAATCCTCCGCAAGCGTATCAATGTTTCGAGGAGGAGATATACAACCCGACGACATACCAAAACCCTCCAAACCCAACCATGGAATGCTTCCCCGAGTTACACTCTGAATCCACACCGTATTTGGAAGCGAGATGGCTGCTTGAAGAAGAGTAAAGAAGAAAACAAATCGGTCAATTACAGAATCAATTGGATCATTTCCAGATAGTCACAAATACGGAATCCATAACTTTCTCAAAGAGAAAGATTAAATGTTCCCCTTAAGTGTCAGTTTCTGGAACTGAACGGTTTGATTGCTCTAATTTATAATAAGTTATAAATTAACCGTTCACTAGTGGGGATGATACTTCAAGATCGAGAAATAATTAGAGGGGCAAAACGATAATTTATTCAGCTCTAATTATGGATCATTATGGTGGGTTGAACTTCATGAAATGATTGTATCAATGGACTGGTAAATGTTTTGAGTAAATTACTAAGGTGTTCAGATTTATTAGGTTAAAACGTGATGCTAATTTATTTTGGAAAACAGAAACCTCACACGCACTAGTTCGTTGGAAACCGGAGTGTGTGGGCTTGGTTTGCTTTAAAATCGAGCAGTTTTGTGTAGTGAGTCCCTTGCAACGTTGAAAAGCAAGAGTATCGTGTTACCATGCGCATACACGGCCAAACACATAATCAAGCACAAACATCACAAAACCGAGCACATACAACCAAACAAAAGTATCCACAGTTTTGATGAATATCCGAGCACCATGCAAACCCGGAAGCTCGAGGCTTCCTTCAAAACGTGCTCGGATTCTTCACCATGGAAATCAAGAACAAAAATGCAAAACCATAATTTAATATTGTCCGTTTACAACCTTGAGTTTTCAAGGAAAAGAAAACTTAATGACGGTGAAAACTTAAACTAGGGTCCAAGCTTTATAACTAGGGTTTCAGCTTCTAGGGCTCTCGGCTATGATGGATTTTGATCGTGATGGTCGGCTTTCTTTGTCTCGTCGTTGGTGACGTCTACGCATCAAGCACGCTGCCCCTTTTTAACTTTCCTAGGTTTGGAGAGGGACGAACCCGTGATGGGGCATTAGAGGATGAACTCATTTTGACTATAAGGCTTTATGAGCACGAAAACTCTTAATGGAAAACTAGCTCGGTAAGGTTTCTTACCTTGGTGCTTGACCAACCATTTGAAGCCTTTCCTTCTTCTTTTCCTCTCCTAGCCGAATATCTATCTCTCTCTTGTTACTTTTCTTTTCTTTCTTTCCTCTCTCTCGGTTTTCTCTTCCTAAGTTCGAAATTAAGTGTAAAGTAATGGAATACCAAAGGTTTGAGTCTTACGTACATGGAGAGAGAATGTGTGGTACAATCTCTTTCTTTCTTTCTCTATGTCGATACCTCTCTTTCTCTCTCTCTCCTTGAATTTTTAACTCCAATTCTAACAATTAAATCACCATGGTTAACAAGGGTTCAATCTCCACCCTTGATGTAGTTGGCCCTCTATATCTAACGGTGAAGGGCTTGGCTTAATGTGACTTTTGGTATTTCGATTTTGTAATCATTACTCACTACTTTCCATACTTTCTCTCTCTTGTTTGTCGTGCTCTCTCTCTCTCTCTCTTCCTCTACTTGGCAATTAAGTCTTTGTAATACCCAAATTTTTTCCAACGTGAAATTTAAAGATAATAAGGTTGGAATATATTTGTTTTATTTTCCTTTATTTAAATTCAATTAGATTACTTAAATAATTGTTCCAAGGCTTGAATATTTTGAAAGAAAATTTTTGGAGAAAATATCTCTTTTTAGGCCCCCAAATAATATGATAATTATCTTATTATTGTTCAAAATTTAAATAATTGGTAGTAAAGATAATTATCAAGTGATTTCAAAAAAAAAAAACCTAGGGATCTTAATTTCCCCAATATACGCTCATATGGAGGAGAATGAGGAGTGGGTTTGACTTATTTCATT
Source organism: Boehmeria nivea var. tenacissima (assembly GCA_018132145.1). NCBI lineage: Eukaryota > Viridiplantae > Streptophyta > Magnoliopsida > Rosales > Urticaceae > Boehmeria > Boehmeria nivea. Next base: position 3,204,920 of record CM030874.1, on the reverse strand, counting down.
TAAAAAAAAACGTTGCCGATTATATATATATATATATAATGAATTCACTTAAGTGCGGCAAAATGATTCTAGTTAGCGTAAATATTATATAAATATATATATATATATATATATTAAAATATAGATATATAGATATATCTAAAACTAAATTCAATTAATATTAGGGTTAGTCAATATTAGGGTTTACTTTTTAGAGAATAGTATATATATATATTCTTTTTTTTTCCTTCCTCTGTCATTCACGCACAAAAGAAAAAAAAAATTAGTCAGAGCAAAAAAAAAAAAGAGCAAGGATGGCTAGCTGAGGAATTTTAGAATAGAGTTTCTCACTTAAGTTTTGAACACACACGTACCACGCAAAAGCTTTCGCTGTAATCTAAAGTAAAAAACTCCTCTTAGTATCTCTAATTATGCGTTAATGATTTAGATTAATTGTTTGGTTATTTATCCAATCAAGAATTAGGATTTTTAAACCTTTTGAAATGTGTTGATGCTGAAAAATACTAAACAGATTTTGAGTTCGACTTGAGAAACGAATTGTACATTTTTTTTTAACTTAATAAATCTGGAAAAAATTGTGGAAGTCCCTTTATGAATTATTAACATTTATAAAAGGATTTCAGGTTCGTTTGAATAGTAGATTTTTCTGTAGAAAATTTTTAATAAGGACTGCACAGTGAGATTTCCAACAGTGAACTATTTTCAAACTCCTAAGTTTGAAATTCTTAATTAATATATAAACGATTTTATTTGAATCTAAAATTTTCGCAGCTGGAACTTTATTAAGTGAAGATCAGCCATGAAATTTTTTTTAGAATTTTCTAATAAATTTAAAGTCAGTTTTTAATTCAAAATTTCTAGAGGAAACCGTTGAAATCAAAATCTATGCTTGAGGCAGAATAGTTTTTTTTCTCAAGTTTGAGGACTTTAAAGGACGAATTAGGTTAAGACTATAAAATAGAAATTTTATAATTTTTAAAAAGAAACAACTCTCCAGTTTTAAATTTTCGTAAAATCTATATGAAAATTGGCCAAAAGTCTGATTTAAATTCTGGCCGAAACTAATACTTGTGAAACAACTATATTTTATAAGTGTAATCGGTAAAAACTTAGTGAATAAAAATCGTAGGATTTTCAAAATAAAAAGTAGTTTGTTTAGAACGATTTTCCAGAAAACTCTTAAAAGAAAAGATATAGCAGAAAAGACAATTTTATCCCTGACTTTCTTTGGATAATTAGGAAGAGTTAATGGTTGAATTTTTAAAAGTTACAGAAGAGAAAAATGTCAATTTTTATGCTATGTTTAATTTTGAAAATTTTTGGCTAAATGCGAATTAGTACATCTTTGTTAAGAATTTGAGTTTTGGGGTTAAAGTGTAATTTTTATTAAAAAAAAAGGGTCTGAATAGGATATTCTCAGAAAAATACAGACTTATAAAAGTTAGTGCTCAATTAGACATATTAGCTTAGTACGAATTCTCATATTGAATTATTATTTTTAGGATTCGAGAATTTGACGCAGTTGGTTGTTTAACCTAAACGTCTTTTCAACGTCAATTCAGGTGAGTACAATCTCACCTACAGTATGAATGGTTTTCAAATAAAAATATTGTGATGAATGATGAATGATTATTTATGATTTATAATGAATGATGATGTTTTGATATAATAAGTGGCGATATGATTTTACGTTGATTAATAACGTGTAATGACGATGATATGTTGATGACATGATGATGATATGATATATTATGCAATTTCTTGATGATGTATGTTGCATATTTTGTTATAATGCATGTCACTTAATAATCAAGTGAAAGATAGGATAATAATAATTGTGCCGTATCATTCTCCTTAGTGAGGTATAATAATGACGATAATGACGCTGTTACCTTGAGGCGACTTAAGGGCAATATGGGTACGGTCCTATAAAATGTATATATATATATATATATATATAAATTTATGAAATATGATGATGATAGACTCTTGATCGTCGAGGACTTTGTGCACCCCCTCGTCGTCCATTGGTCTAGCGCGCAACTCGGTACGTACACCACGATAATGAGGATCCTCTAGGGAAGAATAGTAATAGATTAAGAATACTAATGAAGCATAAATGGTCATTCTATGCATTCAAAATATTTTGTGAGAACTACGTTTATATTTCACTGGCCTTTTAGCTCACATGTTTGTTCGTACTGTAGGTAAAAAGCTTATGGTATGATTTCATGGGTTGGACGACAGTGGTGTTGGAGAACGAGGCCTGGGTTAAAGGCAAACCAATCTAATGCTTTTCAGCAAAAGTTTAGAAATTTGCTATATCATACTTTATAATTTTCTTTAGGAATAATTTATTTAAGTTGAATAAAGGTCATGTTTTTTTTGCCACGGCCGGGCCACTAGATTTCAAATTTAAAGTGATTTGTTTAGTTATTTTTTTTATGAGATGTTACATTAAATAAATAAATAATCTTGATATTTCACATAAGTATGAAGTAAAGTGTAAGTAGCAAGTCCGAGAAAGTCGGGTCGTTACAATTGGTATCAGAGCGGTTTCCTGCCATCCTACCTCGTCTCTTCCAACACAAGGCCGCTTGTTACAACCCAAGTAAGTTATTCTTAGTTCTTTCTTTTGTTTTCTCTCTTTTCTTACATGTACATTTATTGTAGACATCATGGTGCGAACCCGAGCCCAACGCATAGCCGATGACCGCAAGGCAACCGAGACATTTAGGAGGATAAATCCCCCAGTTTTCAATGGAAAGAACGTTGGCGAATTTCCACGTTGGAAGCATAACATGAACACTCTGTTTTACCTTTGCCATGTAGGTGAACATCAACGAGTAGACTTAGCATCCCTCCAATTAGAAGGCGAAGCCTTCGATTGGTGGATAATGCAGTATGATTCTCCAGCTCATAATAGTTGGAGAGAGATGTGTGAAGCATTGGAAGGATATTTCAATCACCATGTGGTTGAAGAAAGAAGGAAGTGGAAATTATATACTGAACGACTGCGAAGTTGGGAAAATCTTCCCGATGAAAGTGTAGAAGATTTTGTACATCGTTTTGGGGAAATGGTGGTTAATATCGCACCTGAAGATGCCTCTGAGATGGATATGATAATAATTTTCCGAAGAAGACTACCCGAAGAGATGAGGGCAATATTAGATTATCCACCAGCTATACCAAATATTCGTAGGAGTATGAGTACGATACTCTATGCCCTACGATACCCCGATCCTCCTGTGGAACCAGTTAACGTGGTGGCTAATGTACAAGCAGCCGAAGAAGAAGCAGCACCTATAGAAGAAGAAGAAGAAGAAGAAGACGAAGAAGAAGAAGAAGAAGAAGAAGAAGAAGAAGAAGAAGAGGAAGACCCATCAGAAGACGAAGAAGTAGTTGTTGACTAAAAATAATAATAATAATAATAATAATAAAAATCTAGTATTTCTTTTGGTTTTAGGATTTTCATATCATTTGGTTATCTTAGGTTTCTTTCTTTCATTCTTGAAGTTCATTCATGCATTCTTTTATTTTATTTTATTTTATCTTTTGTTTATCGCAAGAGTTACATAATAGTAACTCAACTTTAAATAAAAGCTTATGAATAAATTATTTTCTTTGAAAATAGTTGAATGCTATCTTTATTTGTTAAAAATTTCGTATGTTGTGAGAAGTGCATAACCAATTTAATGATGCAAAGTCTCAAATGTTGTGTATGATTCCCCGCAGTAAAGTATATATTTCATGGTGATAATAAGGGAACTAAATGCCCTATAATGCAATATTTTGTGGACTCTAAAAACGTATGGTATGATTAAAGCAACCGTATTGGTTTATTCAAATAAGTAGTAACGTAGAAGAAATAATTAGTTTTGCAGCAATTTTGGGATATGGACGCAAGAAACCTAGGAAGAGTCACTCACAACCTCCCACAAGAAGGTGAAATGATCAATGGGCAAGGAGCTGCCCCCGTCCCAAGAGGAAGGGGGAGGGGTAGGGGAGCGACTCGTGGTATGGCACGAGGCCGAGGTAGGGGAAGAGCGAATACACCAGCCCCTGTCGAGCAACCAACCATGCAAGAGGACATGGCGGCTCTGATGACTGCAATGCAGCAAAGATTAGTGGCACAAGAAGCTGAAATGTAAGAGTTAAGGAATGAGCAGCAGCAAAGAAGGTGAGGTCCTGAACAGGTAGCAGCACCACAAGTTGTAATGCCCGAACCACAAGCACCTCAACAACCACTAGTAGCACCAATAAGGGCGGATTTATATGAGAGGTTTCGGCGTACGCGAGTGCCTGAGTTTGAAAGGACCCCTGATCCGCTAGTGGCTGATGAGTGGCTGTCGAATTTGCAAGTCATTTTGAACTTCATGAACTTGTCCGAGCAAGAGAAGGTGCGATGTGCTTCCTTCGTACTGAAAAAGGATGCACGTTACTGGTGGGAGACTGTATCTATGAGAGGGGATGTGAGCCTTATGTCATGGGCTGACTTCGTAGGGGAATTTAATACAAAGTTCTTTAATATGCGAGCCATGAATGCCCAGCAAAGAGAATTTAACAATCTGAAACAAGGGAACATGTCAGTAACTGAGGCTGTCACCAAGTTTAACCAGTTAGCACGACTATGCCCACACCTTGTGCCAACCGAGGAAGAGCGTGTGAGAAGAATGATGGAGATGTTTAAGCAAGAATTAGCGATGGCAATTGACAGTAGTACTTAACCACCACTCACCGTGGCTGACTGCATGGCACGCGCATTGAGGGCTGAGTATCGTTTGGCCTAAGTAAAGGAAGAAAGGGCCAAATTCCACAAGGCGCGAATGGAAGGACGGAATCGAGACAAGGGTGTCGTGGATAATAAGATAATCCAAACAGGAGGATCGAATGGCCAAAATGGGCAAAGGAGTCAGCAACCAAGCTCGCTATGTCCCTGACAATAGAAAGCGAGGAAAGCTATTTGGGAACCAGAACTCAGATAATAGAAGGGTTTAGCAAAGAATGCACAACAACAATAATAACAACCCCATCCCAGCTTGTAAGAATTGTAGCAAGAACCATCTGGGTGAATGTCATAAAGGGATACTGAGTTGCTATACCTGTGGACAAAATGGGCATTTTCAGAAAGACTACCGTAAGCAGAGACAAAAATCTGAGTCAAGGGCAGAACAATCAATTTTTTCCCAGGAACCCAACTCCGCGTCTTAATGTCATGCAACCCGCCATCGAAGGACCTTCTATCACGCAAGGTAGACTGGAAGCACCTATCCCACAAGCTCAGTTGTATGCATACACCAACGCGGACGCTATGGCAAGCACCTCGAATGTCGTAGCTGGTCAGCTCCCCTTAGCTTCTTTTAATGTGTACACCTTATTTGACTCGGGTGCATCCCATTCTTTTATTTCAAAAACGCTTTCATTAAGAATTAGTAATAGTAAGGATAGAGTCTCGACTTGTCTTAGGACAGTCTTACCTTCAGGTGAAGTCTTAATGTCGGAGTTTTGTTTAAAACAAGTTCCGATAACGATAAATGGCGTCAAACTACGAGTCGACTTGATAGCCATTGAGATGAACGACTTTGACGTTATCTTGGGGATGAACTTTCTGGGGAATAATAATGTAATCATCGATTGTCGTCGAAGACGAGTCACTTTCAGGCCTTGCTTTAGAGAAGAATTCATGTTTGAAGGACAGTCTTTACGCAAGCCAAAGATGATAATCTCAGCAATGCAAGCACAGAGGATGCTCACTAACGGATGTATAGGTTTCCTAGCTTCTGTTATGGATAAGAGCATGGAATAGAAGTTGGAACCGAAGGACGTACCCATTGTTAGGGAATTCATAGAAGTTTTTCCCCAAGAGCTACTAGGTCTACCTCTGAAAGAGAGATCTCATTCGAGATCGAACTTCTACCTGGTACAGGACCGATTCTAAAGCTCCTTACCGTATGGCCCCTATAGAACTCAAGGAACTCAAGACGCAACTCTAAGAATTGCTAGATAAAGACTTCATACGTCCTAGTTATTCTTCGTGGGGTGCTCCGGTACTATTTGTAAAGAAGAAAGATGGGACGTTTAGGATGTGTATTGATTACCGTGAGCTCAACAAAGTAACAGTGAAGAACAAATATCCATTACCAAGGATCGATGACTTATTTGATCAGTTGAAGGGAGCCTCAGTTTTCTCAAAGATTGACCTACAGTCCGGCTACCATCAATTAAAGGTAAAAGAGGGTGATGTTATGAAGACATCGTTTCGGACACGTTACGGCCACTATGAATTTACAGTTATGCCTTTTGGGCTTATGAATGCACCTGCGGCTTTCATGGACTTAATGAATCGGGTTTTCTACGAGTTTTTGGATAAGTTTGTTATTACTTTTATAGATGACATTCTTATCTACTCAAAAACCCTAGAGGACCATGATGAACACTTGAGATTGGCGCTGCAGACTTTGAAAGAGCACAAACTTTATGCTAAATTCTCTAAATGCGAGTTTTGGTTGAATAAAGTCCATTTTCTCGGACACATAGTGTTAGCTGAGGGGATTTCTGTGGATCCTGCAAAAATAGAGGCCATCAATGGGTGAAAGGTGCCGAAGAGTGTAACCGAAATAAGAAGTTTTCTAGGCCTAGCAGGTTATTATATGAGGTTCGTAGAAGGGTTCTCGAGGTTAGCCGCTCCGCTCACTGCTCTAACTCAAAAGAGGAGAAAGTACGAGTGGACCGAAAAGTGCGAAGAAAGCTTTCGAGAATTGTAGCGTCGTTTAACGACTGCACCAATACTCATAATTCCGACGAGTGGAGAGGCGTTAGTTATTTATAGTGATGCCTCTAAAGTCGGTCTCGGTGCAGTTATGATGCAGAATAGGAAGGTAGTATCTTATGCTTCACGACAACTGAAGGAACATGAGAAAAATTACCCGACGCATAATCTAGAAATGGCTGCCGTCGTTTTTGCCTTGAAGATTTGGCGACACTATCTCTATGGGGTGATATGTGAAATTTTCACTAACCACAAGAGCCTTAAGTACATCTTCACTCAAAGGGACCTCAACATGAGACAAAGAAGATGGCTCAAATTAGTCAAGGACTATGAATGCGAAATACACTACCCAGGCAAGGCTAATAGAGTAGCTGATGCCTTGAGTCGAAAGGAATCCTCGACGCTCATGTCCATACGAACCCTACCTCTGCAGTTACAAAAAGAAATTATAGAGTTGGAGCTTCAATTCATTACCGGTGGATTAGCAAGTTTAACAGTTCAACCAACAATCTTGGAAGGAATGGAAGATGCACAAAGCAAAGATCCCGAGTTGGCTAAGATTGTTGAAGACATGAAGGAAGGAAAAGATTTGCCTTTTTCCTACTCAACAGATGGTATTCTCTGTTTACACGGTAGTGTCTGTATGCCAAAAGATGAAGAATTACGGAAGCAGATACTATCTGAGGCACACGAGACTCCTTATTCCGTCCACCCAGGAGCTACAAAGATGTATCATGGCTTAAGGGATCATTTTTTGTGGAGTGGAATGAAAAAAGACGTAGCAGAGCATGTTAGAAGGTGTTTGACTTGTCAAAGAGTCAAGGCCGAACACAAATACCCCGCCGGTGAATTACAGACCATAAAGTTACCAGAATAGAAGTGGGATCAAATTACCATGGACTTCGTAGTGGGTTTACCAGGAACTTACGAAGGTTACGACACCATATGGGTCGTAGTTGATCAATTGACGAAATCAGCGCACTTTATGCCGATTAAGGTCACTTTCTCAGTGGAAAAATCGGCGGAGATTTATGTACCCAATATGGTTCGGCTCCATAGTGCGCCCCTATCGATCATCTCAAACCGAGATGGACGATTTACTTCTCATTTCTGGAGGTGTGTACAGAACATAATGGGGACATAATTGAAATTTAGCACAGCCTTTCACCCTCAGACCGATGGTCAATCCGAAAGAACTATAAAAACCTTAGAGGATATGTTGCGAGCATGTGTGATGGACTTCGGTGGTGCATGGAATAAGAAGCTGCCTTTGATTGAGTTCTCGTATAATAATAGCTATCAAGCTTCTCTAGGCATGGCTCCGTACGAGGCTCTTTATGGAAGAAAGTGTCGTTCACCTGTTCATTGGGTTAAAACTGAAGACTCTGTCTGAGCAAACAGATCTTGTGAGAGATACAACCGAAACGATTAAAAAGATACAAGACAGACTTGAAACAGCCCAAAGTAGACAGAAAAGCTATACAGATAAGCGAAGGAGACCCCTCGAATTTCAAGTAGGCGACAAGGTATTCTTGAAAGTGGCACCTTTCAAAGGGGTAGTAAGATTCGGCAAGAGAGGGAAGTTGAGCCAATATTTATTCGACCCTTTGAGATACTAGAAAGGATTGGGAAGGTGGCGTATCGATTAGCTTTAAGCATCGAGTTAACTGAAGTGCATAATGTGTTTCACGTGTCAATGCTGAAAAAGTACATTCCCGACCCCTCACACGTTTTGAGTCAAGTTCCAATTGAAGTCCATGAAGATTTATCTTATGAAGAAAAGCCTGTAGAGATCCTCGACCGCGACGAGAAAGTTTTAAGAAACAAAGTGATTCCACTTGTCAAAGTCTTATGGCGAAATCACAAGATCGAAGAGGCCACTTGGGAACGCGAGGAGGATATGACATCGCGTTATCCTGAATTATTTTAATTTTTTTCTAATCATCATATTAAGAGAGGAGGCAATCTTCTTAGTTTGTCTGTTTAAATTTTCGGGGACGAAAATTCAATAAGAAGGGAAGATTGTAATACCCAAATTTTTTCCAACGTGAAATTTAAGGATAATAAGGTTGGAATATATTTGTTTTATTTTCCTTTTTTTAAATTCAATTAGATTACTTAAATAATTGTTCCAAGACTTGAATATTTTGAAAGATGAATGATGAATGATGAATGATTATTTATGATTTATATTATAATGAATGATGATGTTCTGATATAATAAGTGGCGATATGATTTTACGTTGATTAATAACGTGTAATGACGATGATATGCTGATGACATGATGATGATATGATATATTATGCAATTTCTTGATGATGTATACTGCATGTTTTGTTATAATGCATGTCACTTAATAATCAAGTGAAAGATAGGATAATAATAATTGTGTCGTACCATCCTCCTTAGTGAGGTATAATAATGATGGTAACCCAAGACTTTTCGAGACCTTCCTCGGTCACTAAAAAAACTTCTAAAATACAGCTTAGAAGTTTACTTGACTCAAAATGTGGTCGTTTTACACTAGCTCTTCTCCGCGTGCCTCCACCCGCACGACGCCGCCTTTCTTCCGCCGTTAGCCCCTTGTCGCGCCTCCTCTGTGCAAGACCTGTGAGCCTGAGTGCTTGCACAACTGCGTTGTCTCGCCTCGTCGTGGTGCGCCATCGTGCCCAGCCCCAAGCATGCCAATCTCCCACGCACATCCTCCACGCGCGACGCCACTACTTGAGCACGCTCCACGGTTATCGGATTTCCTCACCAAGTTTTGGCCAACCCCATTACGACAAAGCCCTGGCCACACCATCGTTGAGCTTGTGGCGGAGCTCCATCCCGTAGCACCGGTATCATAGCTGCGTGGTTTATTTCGTCAAGCCCGATACCATTCAAGCTTGGTGAGCCTTGAACTCGAGTTAAACTCGATGACGAAATTGTGTTTGTGTCAGTAATGCTTGGTGGTGTGTTATTTTAGCTTGCAATGATAAACTTTGTTGTGTTTCGTGGTCTAATGAAAATTATAACCGTGTTCGGCCTTAGAGTCTTGGTCGGTTTTGTCTTTCGACATTTGTGAGATTTTGTAGTTTTGGGAACTCGGATGTGCCAGCATGATTGTGATGGGTCACACGTTACCAATAATATTTGCGTGTCTAATTTTCGATGTGTTGGCACAAGTTTTAGTAAACTAGTGAGTTGGTTGAATTTTCGCTAAGACTTAGAAATTTCATTAGATTATCTGTTTGAGAATGTTGCAGCAAGTGCAATAATTCTATTTGGTGAGTTTTTATGAGTTCTTATCTCAAGTGTTTAGCATCATGAAATTTTGTGGATTTATGTCGTTTCGAAAATCTAAAGTTCTACAAGTGGTGTCGTTAAATATATATATATATATATATATATTTATATATATATATATATATGTGTGTGTGTGTGTATATATATAAATATATGACTCGAGAATTTAATGAATTGGCTTGAATTATCATTCTAGATGGATGTTTTTATAAATATAATAAAATAAAATAAATAAATAAATAAATTAGAGGGTGTAGCAGAAGAATCAAAACTTTTCAAATTAAGAAGCTTTAAAGAAACAATTTTGTAAAGAAAACTGTGTGACCTTGAGGATCAGGATTGCACGATCTTTTTAGCGTATCGTGTTGATTTATATTTTTTTTTTCAAATATACCTGTTCCAATATACAACGAGTTATCGGATTGGGTCATGGATCCAAGTGTTCATAATTGTGTTTTTCATTGAACTCAAAACTCGAAATTGATTAAAGTTTTCGAACCAGGAACCGTCTCTAAGTAATTCGGTACTTATTCTTTCGAATTGTGTAGGATCATCATCAAAGCAAGCTTTGACGCACAACTTGCCTTCATTGTCTACCGAAGGGATAAGCGAGGGATCAGATACAACTTAAAGCTTACTTAATGCAGCGACATTGAGTAATTGATTTTCATTTAAATTTGAAAGTTGTAATTCTCATGTGGGACCCGAGCCGCAGATGCTCGGTGTTGATTTGGATTAGGTTTTAAATTTTGGGTTTGATAAAGTAAGATGATTATCTACGCGTTGTTGTCGGCGATATTCTGACCTAACGGAGTTCGGTACTGGGTTGATATTAAGTGAAGGCCTCGGCTGGGATATCTAAAAAACAAGGAAAATTCTACCGGATTTTTAGCTCGAAGTTTAGGTGTCTTGTAAAACTAACTCTAAAACCAATTAGATCAAAGAATTTATCTCTCACCTAATTTAGTTTATGATATACCCGTTGGTTAGGGTTGACGACTAACGTTAAGGCGACGACATACGGGACGAGAAAACCCCTAGAGGAGTTTCTCAATGACCCGTCTATCAGCCTTTGTCTAGGACTCGTTTCTAATGGCCCATCAACCCGTCGAATTTTCTTTCTCTTAATGTCTTATAAACTTTGGCGTTGACCATCTGATTCCCGTGTTGGACAGAAGTGTCACACATCAAACTCCGAGAAGGGACGCCACTAAGGAATGACCGTGAGGACTGATGCGAGAAGCTTAGGACCTTAGGTAAGTGGATCTCCACTGTGGCACGAGTAGACTTTACCTAGTGTGGTTTCATTTGGGTACATGTGTGAGTTCTCTCTTAGTGTGTGATGGATTAAATGTTATTGAATCTTACTGTTATTATTATCGGTTAGCAATTCTACTTTTCTTGTTTGGTTAGCAAATATGCAAGTATCAGATTGTAGATTTATTTGTCTTATTTTACTGCTTATGTATGTGTATGTGCTTGTACTTGTTTTCATTGAATGTGTTTAGCTGTCAATAGATATGGGACCACAGACATAAAACTTCAGGATAACAGCGTGTTAGTCGGCTCAAATTAGGTGTTAAGTTCTAATTAGAGCGCAAGGAACGCAAAGGAGGCCAGGGTGGAAGACCATCCTCATGATGTAATAAAGATGTTCGGATAGGTCCGCGAGGGGCCCGAGGAGTTGAGTCGAGCAACTCTTATTTACTGCAAAAAAACTTTCAGATATGCTCGCAAGGGGGACTGAGAAGGTGATTTAATCGAGCCTTTCTCTTATATTACATCAGTATCTAGATAGGGGTCCAGAGAGATTAGGCAAGTTAATCATTCCTACAGTAGTCTAGGAGCGTGTCCTAAGGTGCCCTAAGAGGGTTAACATAGTTTCGAATACTAGCTTGAAATATATATACTTGTGTGTATGAATATTTGTGTATATGTGTGTGCGTTTGTGTGTGTGCTTGCATGCCATGGGTATGAGAGCATCGACATTAAGCTTAACTTATAGGGTGAAGCTGTTAGTGCTGATTGGAATGAGTGAGTTCAGAGTGGCCTAAATGGAAGTCTAGCCCAAATGGGGGCACACTAGAGTTCCGGAACGGCCTGAAAAGAGGCATGGTCTGACAGAGCAGTTGCTGCCATAGGTTCCGAAACGGCTCGATAGGGCCATTGGTCATAATAGGTTTCAGAACAGCCCAAAAGGCCTAAAGAAAAATGGCAGATGGTCTTCCTCAGTTTATGATTTGACGATCTAGATCGGCTAATGGGGTAAAGTGCAGCACTGAATTCCGAAATGACCCGATGGGGTTACTGGCCGTAAAAGGTTCCAGAAAGCATAGAGATGCCCAAAGATGGTTGATTACTCATATTTATAAAAATTATCGGGACAGCCCAATGGGCCAAGATCCATAGTATGTCCCTGATTAGCCAGACAGGGTGATTGTGTAATCAGTTTCGAAACAGTCCAACGGGACCACTGGCTGCGAGAGGTTTTGGAATGTGCCGCAAGAGGTCTAGATATATGTATAAGTTCTAGAAGGATCCGCGAAGGGGTTTAGACGTGTATTAATTTTAGAACAACCCGTGAAGGGTTCTAGATGTGTGTAAGTTCTAGAAGGACCCATGAATAAGTCTAGATGTGTATAAGTTCTAGAACGACCGGGGAATGGGTCTAGATATGTATTAAGTTCTAGAACAACCCGCTCGGGGTCGAGATTGTGTGTAAGCTCTAGAACGACTTACGAAGAGGTCTAGATTCTGTATAAGTTTTAGATGTGTATAAGTTCTATAATGACTTGCGAAGGGTCTAGAGTTGTTTAAGTTCTAGAATGTCTTGCAAGGGATCTAGATTTGTTTAAGTTCCAAAATGACCCACAAAGGGTCTAGATTTGTCTAGCTTTGCATAAGTTTCAGAACGACCCGTAAAGGGTCTGGAGAAGGGATAAGACAATCGGAAATTTGTGAATTTAAGTAAGAATACAAAAAGACAATGATTGACTCTCGAGTCGAGAGTAATCGGTCGCTAAGTTCGACCTCAGTTTGTATTACAACCCTTTTGCAAATAATGTACCCCGCGTAGTTTTAGTATCCTAATTCTAGAATCTACCCGCGGGCGAGGTTGTTAAAGAGTGACTTTCATTCTTCGAACTATGATGACTCGATCGTCGAGTCTGTCCTTTTATTAGACTATTGCGATATGATGTCTTTTGGTTATTATTATTATGTTACTTATAGACTTAGCAAATTATGTATCTAATCTACTTACTGGGCTATTAACTCACTAGTATGCTCGTGTCGCAGGTAAGTTGAAAGGAAACAAAACAGCCAGGCAAGAGTGACAGGAATAGCGAGTGTATACGGGACCGACTTGTAAAGTGTCACCACGACTACCGACTAATCATTGGCAGAAAAATATTTTGATTTTTACATCTTTGATATTGATGGTTATAATAAATTCTTTTGATTATTGCGAGGAACGATGAATCCTCGTGTTTTGTAATAAAAATATGATTAAATAAATTAATTTAAAAAGTTCAAATTTGTCTGTATTTTTTGGGACTAAACTATTCCTTATTTTACAAATCATCTTATATATTGAGTAATATTGTTCAAATAGTGTTTTAAGTTTTGGGTTGTTATAGGTGGATATCACAATGGTTGCGGCAAAGTTATTGAGCTTCAATCTCCTGTCGTCTTAGACGAAGATGTGGAGCTTCTTCTTAGGAACTCTGTTGCCACCGTGGTTTCTCTTTCCCTCCATTAATGTTTCAAGCCTCTGGACATTTTAGTGAGGTTGTAGTACTGCAGATTGTGGCTCTGCAGAGCTTTAGTGTTTCAACCCAAAAAAATTAAAAACCAAAGGAATTGGGAAAAAAATTTGTGGCTTAAGATGTATTTTAATGTTTATGCACTTGTTTAAACATAAGATAGTAACCTTAGGATTGTTCCCCATTAGTGAGCTTTTTTCATCTTGCCCCAGTTTAGAATCACCCTCAAACAAATTAAGGCTTCTTTTTTTAATTTTCTTCTCCTTCCTCTTTCACTAATCTTTCGTGCTCTCTTTCTACCACTTAGCTTTCGAAAATTTATTGCGCTCTCTTTCTCTTCCACGGTTTCATAGTTAGTATTGCAAGGAAGGCATGGATGACGAAAGATTCCGTTGCGGAAGCACTGGCAGTGCTTGATCGATGAGACTCGTACACAACACGTCGTAACCTTACGTGGCCTTGCGCACAACCGAGATGAGCGTGAGATCAGATTTTCCTCTGCTGCCTTACCACACATACGACATCAAACCACTAGGTTGTTTTGGTCCAACTAGAATGTTGAACTCCATTGGTTTCCAATTTATCATCGTCCTCTTTTGCCCATGCTTTTAATGCTTTTTTTATGATAATTTTATCAAACAGATGGTGTGTCTTGTGCAAGTGATCTGATTTTAAGATCTAAACATGAGATTTTGATTATAGAATTGGGCCCAAAATAGATAATTTTTCGTTGTGAAGAGCGCATACAACAGAATTTTGGGAATCTAAGAATATTTTGCTAGTGTTATTGTTTTCCTTTTGCTGAATCTGATGTTGTCCAAGCATGAAAATGTTTTGAAAAAGAAAAAATCTAATTGTTTCTTTTTTTTGCTTCTGTTTTTAATATTAAATAACATTAAATATGATTGTTAGAGAAGAAGAAAGACTTTGTCGTTGACATGAAAATACCTTACTACATGTATTCAAACAAACATCTATAAATTAAGGGTAAATTTTACTTTTTCCCCTGTACTTTAGGGGTCGTTTCACTCGAGTCCCTATACTAAAAAGTGTGTCATTCGCAGTCCTTATACTACAAAAATGGCTCAAAATAGTCCCTACTTTAAACTTCCGTTTATATTTTAATGGCAACAGCACACGTGAGAAGCACGTGGTTGTGAGAACGGGGTCAATTAAGTAATTTACCAAGGCTGGTTCCCTAATCCACGACCAAACCTGAATTTTTTTTTTTTTGAATATCAAAAAAGAAGCAGATGGAACAAAAAGGGCGCAATTTCTAGGGCTTATTGTTGGCGAAAAATCTGATTCAAGGCTCGAGGAAGACGATTCTTGCACGACTATGAGAATCTTGAAATTCCTGATTATGGTGAGTAAAATCTGTTCTTTTTCATCATCAATATGTGAAATTTGTGAGAAAATTTCGAAAAATATCTTAGGTTTTACTTATTTGTTCGTCAAATTTTTGGGGTTTTTATACAAATTCTTAGATGTTGTTTGTGTTGAAGCCCATTGATTCCTGATTAGCCTTTTAGTTTATTTTGCTATTAAATAATATTTGGTTTTGGGTTGTTTGTGTTCTGTGGACTTTCTGAAATCCCATAGGGGTATAATATTTTAACGTTGTTTGTATAACTGGCATTGAATTTGGGACCACTTTAGTTTTGTTGTCTGAAATTGGGACCACTTTGGTTTTGTTGTCTGGAATTGGGAACACTTTGCTTTTGTTCTTTTTAAAATTTGGAACATTGTGTTTGTGGAGCAATCTGACATCACTTTGTCTTCTTGTATATTAGACAGTAGACATGTGGGGAACATGAGGGTCTTAGTGTTGTTGTGCAATTTTTTATTATACGCATAATAAGCAGCTGTTATTATTAGGGATTCATTTATGATTTGTTGATTTTAGGAATTAAATTAATAAAAAAACGTCATTTATGGTTAAATTTTGATTAAATATGATATTTGCTGGTTTAAAGATCCAGGTTCAACCCTTTTCACTTTGAAGTTAAATCATGGAGGGAATATCGCAATGAATGGGAGATTGAATACGTTTGTGGGTGGATATTTTTCCATGGTGAATAATTGTGGCTTGGATAGGATGTCTCTTCTAGAATTGGATGACATTGTGGAGAAGAAGCTTAAGTATGTTAACGGTGTTAGGTACTACATGAAATGGTTAGGAAATCCAGATTTGTTGGCAGTTACTTCTGACGAGTTGATTCTGAAATTTTTTCAGCAAGGGGTTGACAATGGGCGACTAGTTGAAGTGTGGGTTGATCATCCTATCACTATGGTTCAAGATGAGCAGTATCTGACTGAGGATAAGGGTGTTGCTGAGCCTGAAGAGCCTGTAGAGCAAGAACAAGAAGATGAAGAGGCAGAGTTTGATGAAGAGCCGAATAATGACGAGGCAGAGTTTGATGAGGAGCTGAATAATGAAGAAGAAAATGAGAAGGAAACTGAAGCTGATGTTTTCATGGATAGTCCTTTTGAACAAAGTGAGGAGGACGAGCCAGTTGATGATGGAGAGATTGGCAGAGAGTCTGATAAGGGCAAGCAGACAGTTAATCTAAGTGATGAAGATGGTGGTGCTATTGAGGATGAATCTGATTATGAAACTGAGGATAATATTGGTGGTGCTTTTGAGTCAGATACTGAAGAAGAACTTGAGGGTGACGGTGATGGTGAATCTGCTTCAAAGATAAAGATAAATGTGTTACCAAAGAGTTTAGGCCAGATGTAGACATGAAAAACCCCGTCTTCAAGCTCGGGATGGTTTTCCCTGATGCTGCTTCATTTAAAGCTGCGATTAGAGAGTATGCTATCCAACAAGAAAAAAACATATGTTTCAAGAAAAATGACAAGAACAGGGTGAGGGGCGAATGTAGAGGTCATGAGGTGAAGTGGTGAAAGCTCAAAAGTGTCCATGGGTTATTATGGCATCACCCTTGTTTCGGACAACAACTTGGGTAGTCAAGACTTTCAACGACAAGCACGAATGTGGAAGAAATAATTGGAATCGATTTTCGAATGCAAAGTGGCTGGCAAAGCATTACAAAGGCCATTTCAAGGACAAGGACAAGTGGGACGTGAACAATTTCATTTTGAAAGTTCAGGATGACCATATTGTCGAAGTGTCATGGTCGAAGGCTTATCGGACACGCAAACGAGCACTAGAGGAAATCGAAAGCTTGTTTAAAGAGCAGTTCGCAGTCTTATGGGATTATGCTTTGGAGATTAAAGCTACAAATGTTGGGTCTACTGTGGAGTTCCTATGTGACCACACGGCTGATGGGAGTCCGATTTTCAAACATTTGTACATTGCATATGCTGGTTGCAAGGCTGGTTTTAATGTTGGTTGTAGGAAACTAGTAGGTTTAGATGGTTGTCACATTAAGGGTCCTCATCCGGGTCAACTTCTGTCTGCAATCGGTATTGATGGAAATAACAGTTTGTTCCCAATTGCTTTTGCATTTGTTGAGTCTGAGTGCAAAGATTCTTGGTCCTGGTTTCTTAAGTTCTTGAAGGAGGATGTCAACATGACTAACTCCTTGCATTGGACATTCATATCAGATAAGCAAAAAGGGTTATCCGAGGCTCTTAAGGAAATGTGGGGCGACGGGCATCATGAGGCAGAGCACCGATATTGTGCTCGCTATTTTGCTGTCATTTTATTAAAAAAAAAAAAAAAGACTTGGTCATATGGTGTCATTTTGTATGAATAGGTGTCTAAATATTTGAGACTTGCTCAGGTGGTGTCATTTTGTACAAGCTAAGACTTGGTCATATAGTGTCAAGTCTGAGACTTGTGTCATTTTGCTGTCATTTTGTAAAAGATAAGACTTGTATTATTTAGTACCAAGTCTGAGACTTGGCTATTACCTTGTTCATTTTGGTTGTATTGCTTTTGTAGTTACTGCAATTTTATTGTGTGTTAAATGAACACTTTCATCTTTTTAAGCTGAGAAATGTGTGCTTACGAAAAACTAAAATTTGTTAAATTATAAACAACTCAAATTTGTTATATTATTGAACAAAAAAATAATCTTCTCAGCCTAACTTATTATTTTACCATAGAAAAAAACACTTATTAATTTACAAAAAATCAAAACTCTATTAATACATACTTACAATCAATTAATCACATAACTTAGCAACCCATTACATTTTTTGCCTGTACAATATTTTTTGATAATAAATTACATTATTTAAAAAGCATACAAACAACAAATATGACTAGTACAATTATTGTCACAATTTTGAACTTCATCACCTCAGCTTCTTTCAAGCAGAGCATAGAGGTTTCATTAGTTCTAATTTCCAATTCCTCCACAAGTGACTCCATATTATTGTTTAGATCTCTTTCTCAGCTTGCAATTTCTAACTCCTACCCGTTTATCCTTCTCAATAATCTCAGAATAATTTGTTTAAATCTCTCACACATCTCCGGGTCCAACCAACTATGGAAACGACACCAACCTTGATCAACAACCTCGAAATGAAAAAATAAAAGTTATTGCAAACGTTTTGAATTTCAATCAACAAAAATGACCGAGATGAACAATATCTAACCTTATAACGACAACACCCGACAAATCGTCGCCCGGGATTTTCGTTCGTCCATGACGTCCGTACTACCCCGACCAACCCGTAATAGCACCGAGAAAGACGGCAACATGAGCTCTCACAGTTCTTAGAACTCTTAGAACTCTCAGAACTTTCAGCCATGCTTGGCATTTGCTTCAATTTCTTCGTATGCAAAAGCCCCAAAATTGCAGAGCTCCCCCAATTTTGTGAACCAAAATGCTCTGTTGAAGAGATTCATAACATAAAAAAAAAATCCTAAATAATACCCATACGTAACATAATAATTTCACACATAAATGCCCATCTACCGCCTTATAAACTTGACACGTATCCTAAAGTAATCAAAAAATACACCGAATTTTGACGGAAGGACTATTTTGAGCAATTTTTGTAGTATAAGGACTGCAAATGACACACTTTTTAGTATAGGGACTTGAGTGAAACGACCCCTAAAGTACAGGGGGCAAAAGTAAAATTTATCCATAAATTAATGACATCAGGACAAACAAAAATTAATAACTTTTGCAAATCGACATTTATCGATACGATTAGTTCATCCATAAATTAATAAATTATTACTTTATTGAGGCAATTTTTATTTCGATTGTTTTACAATTTTTTTAAAAATAATTGTATGCATTCGTTAACTAAATAAATGTACATGTATATCAATTTTAAAGAAGAAAAAGTATTGTCATATATATATGAATCATTTTTAACAAAGTTATAAATTTTACTATATCAAGAAATTATTGATTTACCAATAAAATAATTATTGTATTAGTAATTTATAAAGAATAGCCATGTTTGAAGTTTGATTTTAAACAAGGGTAAAGTAAAGGAATACCTAAAATTTACTTAACAATATAAATAAATATCCAAGTTCTTGAAGTAATTGAGTTACTAGACAATTCATTAATTGCTTTCACATATTTGTTATCACGAAGTCAATTACCCTAAGTTACTACTATGCATGCAATTAATTAAATCACTTGGGTATTTTGTTATATTTTTCAAAAGATTTAGTTTTTATACTATTTATAACATATGAAAATTAATGATTAATATTTCGTTAGGTTACAAATTGGTTTACAAATAATGATGGATATTTTTTATTAAAAATTTATAAAAAGGACTTTTTTTTTAACACCGATACTTTCATTCCGATTTGTCTTCTTTGCAGTTATTCGGTAAAACAGTTGGCATCACTGGCCTAGAGAGGATTGTCCAAGCCATCGCCTCAAGAGTCGAAGCATTCAATTGCCCCATTAGTTACAACGTGAGATCATAAAAGCCATATGTAAAAAACAAGTACTACTCTACAGTTACAGAGCTTTCTGCCAACTACGACATCCTCGTAGTTGCATGCGCGCTCATGTTAGAAATGTGTCACATATTCAACCGCAAAGTTGAGGATGCTTTGAGCCCGAAAGGCCTCCTGATCATCATAGGCAGAGATCCTTCTGGTTGACAAGTGTGAGCTTGTGTCTGCTTCGGTTGAGGGCCGAATAGCTAGGGCAAGGCTCAACGTCTTCTAATATAAGCCCGAAGTTATAGTTTTTGTAATGACCTGAATTTAAAAGCACTATGCCAATTAATTAATTTGTATTTTTGCCTCAGTTGTGACCAATTTGTAAAATTGGCCAGTTTCGTCAAATCTGGCCAATTTGGAACTATGATTTAAACTATGAAATTGGTATGGATATTTTGCAAGTTTGAATTTTTGGGATGTGTTAGGAATTTATTTTATTTCGAGAATGATATTAAAATTCCTAACTCTCGGTGTCCAAATTACGTGTGCAATTTTACAGTTCACAGAGAAATTTTACCATTCCTGTTTGTAAATTTTTTGGCTATTTTGGCCCAGATTGAGCTCAAGCCCACTAGGGCTACACTTTCTCTCTCTCTCTCCTTCTTTTCCCTATCAGCCGGCCAAGGCCTTTCTCCACCCCCCACAAATTTTCTTTCTTTCTTTTCTTCTCTCTATCTCCCTCTATTGAGCACCCTCCGTCCCTGCCGTCGGCCGGCCCAACCCCAGCCGGTGCTGCCGCCTCCCCCTCCGCACGCTCAGCCCGCGCCTCACGCAGCCCCCGCCAGAGCCGGCCTCGCTACGTCCACGAGCGCGCCGCTCCCTCCTGCTTCCGAGTCCAGCCGCTCAGCCTGACGCCGCCCAAGCTCGCTCCGCCTCTGCGCGGCCCCTCCGCACGGTACGGCCACGATTCGCGCCGCCTCAGCGCACAGCTCCGCAGCCCCGCTCAACTCCGACGGTGCTCCCCCTGCGCCGCTCAGTCGCGAGCGCACTCCGGTGAGCCCAGCTGCTGCTCGCCGCCCCTCGTCCCGCTGCACGAGGCCCCGATCTGCGTGAGCCCAACTCGACGAGCCTCCAGCGAAGCTCACCACTCGTCTCCGGCACTGCCGCTGCGCGACCCAGCGAGTCCGCATGAGCCTCCGCCCCCACGCCGCCTCGAGCGTGCTCCACGCCTGCCCAGCCTCTGACTCCACCGCCTCGCCTTCGCGCGAGCTCCTCCATGCGACACCAACCCGGGCTGCTTATCCCACCTTCGCACTGATGAGCTCGAGCGGGCCTCTGCTCCGCGCCTCTTCGCACGACCCAACGCTGCTCTCCACTGCAAAGTCGTTCAAACCCCGCTGCCATTCACACCTAGGTGAGCCTCGAACTTGATCTGGAGCCTAACGATAATTTATGTTCGCGTTAGTAATGGTTGTTGATGTTTTTTATATTTTGATTCGCGAACTTTAACCCTCGTTACGCTTAGTGATCGGGTTAAATTATTTAGATCAAAATGTGGTTTTCGATTATTTTGGCGAGGTTGTGGCAAATGTATCGATTTAATGTAATGTTGTGTTCGTGTGAAGTTGGGCGTTTTGGACATATAGCCTCAATGTTGATCATGCTTCCTTTTATTAGAACTTTTGTGATTTTTTGGATAATCTATGATTTGAAAGTTATAAATTAAAAGCTTGCGTTTAGGTCGGGTTTAGTGATGTAGTTATTAAGAGCTTAATAAACTAATTCGTTGGTTTTGTGCCAAGACTTAAAACCTGATATTTGCCTGAACTAATGTGTGTAAATAGAATTTGTCACCCTTAGTGATTTGGTGGTTGTTTAAGTTTATGAAATAAAATTTAGTTGGCCTCGTCCCGTTTATCAATTGTTTTGCCTCACTAAAAAGATTATTGCTGAAAATCTTATTTCTGCAGGATTGTGATTGCGAGGATTTTAGGAGTTGTTTGTGGATTACTCGCGAGAAAATCTAGAATTCCTTTTGAATCGTGACTTAAAGATATTTTGGTCAATGTATTAGTTTGAGAGACTGGATGTCTCGAGTTTTTGTCGCATTGCAAAAGTTGTGTTTGTTTTGATTTAGAGGTGTCATTTTTAAAGTGAATACACACATTAGTTCAGGCAAATATCAGGTTCTAAGTCTTGGCACAAAACCAACCAATTAGTTTATTAAGCTCTTAATAACTACATCACTAAACCCGACCTAAACGCAAGCATTCAATTTATAACTTTCAAATCATAGATTATCCAACAAATCACAAAAGTTCTAATAAAAGGAAGCATGATCAACATTGAGGCTATATGCCCAAAACGCCCAACTTCACACGAACACAACATTACATTAAATCGATACATTTGCCACGACCTCTCCAAAATAATCGAAAACAACATTTTAATATAAATAACTTAACCCGATCACTAATCATAAGGAGGGTTAAAGTTCGCGAATCAAAATATACAAAACATCAACAACCATTACTAACGCGAACATAAATTATTGTTAGGCTCCAGATCAAGTTTGAGGCTCACCGAGGTGTGAATGGCAGCGGGGTTCGAACAACTTTGCGGAGGAGAGCAGCGTTGGGTCGTGCGAAGAGGCGCGGAGCAGAGGCGTGGCTCGAGCTCATCGGCTCGAAGTTGGGCTGAGCAGCTCGGGTTGGTGTCTCGTGGAGGAGCTCGCGCGAAGACGAGGCGGTGGAGTCAGAGGCTGGGCAGGCGCGGAGCACGCTCGAGGCGGCATGGGGGCAGAGGCTCGCACGGGATGGCGTATGTGCATCGACTACCGCAAACTAAATGACACCACGCGTAAGGACCACTTTCCCTTGCCATTCATCGACCAAATGTTAGAAAAGTTAGCTGGACACTCTCACTATTGCTTTCTAGATGGGTACTCCGGTTACAATCAAATAGTGATTGCTCTGGAGGACCAAGATAAAACAACATTCACTTGTCCATTTGGTACCTTTGCATATAGACGCATGCCCTTTGGTCTATGCAATGCACCGGCCACATTCTCACGATGTATGATAAGTATCTTCTCCGAATATATAGAGAATATAATTGAGGTATTTATGGATAACTTTAGTGTTTATGGTGATTCATTCATTCATTGTTTAAACAACATCTCACTTGTCTTGAAACGATGCATGGAAACGAATTTATTTCTTAATTGGGAAAAATGCCACTTCATGGTCAATCAAGGCATAGTTTTAGGGCACATTATATCATCAAAAGGAATTGAGGTAGATAAATCTAAAATTGATCTTATTCAATCCTTACCCCCGCCCACTAGTGTGCAGGAAATTCGTGCTTTTCTTAGACATGCAGGTTTTTATCATCGGTTTATCAAGGACTTCTCCAAGATAGCCCAACTATTGTGCCAGTTGCTGCAAAGAGACCATGCCTTCAATTTCGATGATAAATATAAGGAGAGTTTTGAGAGATTAAAGGTTCTTTGACCTCGGTGCCCATTATTCAGCCATTGGATTGGGGCCTCCCTTACGAGGTCATGTGTGATGCAAGCGACTACGCGGTTGGAGCCGTATTGGGACAACGGGATGTCAACATACCATATGTCATCTACTACGCCTCTGGCACCTTGAACGATGTATAACTCAACTACTCTACCACTGAAAAGGAATTATTGGTCGTTGTCAATGCCCTCGAGAAATTCAGATCATATCTCTTGGGCACCATGGCAACTGTATTCTCTGACCATGCTGCATTGAAACATTGAAAGGGAAGCGAAAATTCCATGGCTGACCATCTGGGTCGTCTGGTCCATGAAGAAGACACATTACCATTGAAGGACAACTTCTCTAATGAACAACTATGGGCCATGCAAAGATTGGAAACTCTGTGGTTTGCAGACCTTGCAAACTACGTGGCCCCAAAGGTGGTGCCATCACATCTATCCAAGGCACAACGAGACAGATTCAGAAGTGAAGCCAAACATTACATTTGGGAGATCCCTATCTTTTCAAGATTTGCCCTGATCAGGTAATACGAAGGTGCGTTCCAAACACTGATTTCCATTCCATTCTAACCTTATGTCACTCTGAAGCTTGTGGTAGACACTTTGGGTCCAAACAAACGGCGCGTCGGGTGCTAGATTGCGGTTTCTATTGGCCGACTTTCTTCAAGGACGCATATACCTTCTGCAAGGCCTGTGATTGATGCTAAAAGACAGGTAACATAGGGCCTAGTGATCAAATGCCTCAACTTCATATTCTAATTGTTGAAATTTTTTATGTTTGGGGCATAGATTTCATGGGCCCTTTTCCTAACTCTTTCGGCAACCTTTACATTCTACTAGCTGTGGATTATGTTTCGAATTGGGTAGAAGTAATCGTCACCCGCACTAACGATTCTAAGGTTGTTATAGATTTTGTCAAGGCTAATATATTCGCCAAGTGTGGTCTACCACAGGCCATAATCAGTGACAGGGGTACATATTTCTACAACCGATCCATCGAAGCCCTTGTCAAAAAGCATGGAGTCACCCATAAGGTCCCTATGGCCTACTATCCGAAAATAAATGGTCAAGCAGAAACCGGGAAGTGAAGACGATCCTAGAAAAGACGGCCAACCCGTCTCGCAAGGATTGGTCTCAACGACTCAACGATGACTTGTGTGCATATCGAACGGTGTACAAAACCCCGATCGGAATGTCACCCTACCGTATGGTTTATGGGAAGCCATGCCACCTACCAGTCGAACTCAAACATAAGGCATGATGGGCTATTAAGCAATGCAACATGAATATCGACGTAGTTGGTAATGAAAAGAAGTTGCAGTTGCAGGAATTAGAAGATATTAAGAATGATGCTTATGAGAATGCCCGTATTTACAAGGAAAAAACAAAGGCATTTTACTGTATTGGTCCTTTTATTGTAACAAAGGTTTACCCTCATAGTGCAGTTGAGATATAAAGTGTAGAGACTAACAAGATCTTCAAGGTCAACGGGCATCGGTTAAACGCTTACTATGAGAATATGCCCGTTGAAGAAATCCATAAGGTGGAATTGGCCGAGCCAACATACATAGAGGAGTGAAGAACATATTACATCGGGCTGACGACGTTAAACCAAGCGCTGGTTGGAAGGCAACCCAACACTTAGGTTTCTAAAAAAAAAGAGCGTCGTAGCGCATGTTCCTAATGTCGCAGCTCCCGCGCACCTCTGATGAAGGATGTTTCCAGTGCGCCGCAGCGCATCAGAAGAGCGGCGCCTGCATTTGCGAAAACTAGTCCATCAAGCTGCACCGCGGCGCGTCTTAATGAGAGCCGCGGCGCCATCTCCACTTCCTCTCTCAAAGCCCTAAATTCGTCTCTCCACTCCTCTTCAAACCTAAACTCTCTCTCTCTCTCTCTCTCTCTCTCTCTCTCTCTCTCTCTCTCTCTCTCTCTCTCTCTCTCTCTCTCCTCCGCTACCACTTCTTCTCCCGTCACCCAACACCTGCCGCCCTCCACCCGCCGAACACCACTGCCGGCTCCTTCAATCGCCCACCACCACCGCTACCCAAGTCCTTAATCTGCCACTACCTCACTGGCATCCCTAACCCGAACATTACTGCCGCTTTAGGCTATCTTTAGGCCGATTGAGCCTTTCTAGCCTACCTTAACATCATTCCATAGTCACCTGTTTGAGCTATATGTGTTATCCAATTTTTGTCACCTCAAGCCTAGCCGAATAACATATCTCTAACTATAACCAAAGCGATAACGTAAGATAAGGTAAACCCGGGTTATGAGATGATAAAAGTACCAAAATTCTCGGTGTAGGGTGTATATATATACAAAAAAAAAAAAAATAGTTCTCCCACGAAAAATAAAAGAGACAAAAAATGTCAAGTGTAGGGGAATTATAAAAAAAAAAAAGGGATAAATGACAAAAGACGGTACACAAATAGCTCAAGGTCGAGAATGTTAGATACTGTGGAGGAGCTTGGGACAACTCATCGGTTGATGAAAAATGTTAGGCGCTAACGGTTGTAAGTCACTTACCCAAACTATCCGAACTGAAACCTAGCCTTACGTTACAAGCTTTATAAAGGCCTATTGACCCCGAATTTGTTTTAACCTGCATTAGTGGAGAGTGACATGACAACTGAGCTTATGAGAATACTATGTGAGCATAACTCAATCCGAAAGAAAAGTGGGATGCAAAAACTAATGGTGTGATATTGAGAGCTAATAAGGGGGCATTGACTAGGTAGGTTGAGAACAAGACACGGTTAGTGCAAGAATTTTGCTGAGTTAGGATATGATCATTTTTTAGGCACAATTGGTAAACAAGTAAAGAATCCATGATTTCAGTTTCAATGTTACATAATGTCACAGTCATAGTTAGAACATAGACACTTACACATGGACAAGCAAGAAATAAGTGTGGGAGAATTTGATAATGCATATTTGTTTAATTAATTCATACTGGATGGAGTATCGAGCGAAAAGGAAGCAAAGCTGAGCAAAAATGGAGCTAAATGGCAAAAATCAGCCCAAGCGCCGCAGCCCTGCTCAGAAGAGCCACGACGCCATAATTCTCGCAGAAGAAGGCTAGCTCCTGTGTGCCGTAGCGCGCCAAGAAGAGCCGCGGCACCATGCACAAGCATCGCGGCACTTAAGGACTAGCGCCGCGGCGCCACTCCGGAATAAGAAATGCCTGATTCCATAAGCGCGGCGGTGCTATTAAGAAGAGTTGTGGCACCATGACATCAGCAAGTACGAAAAAGTTAAAATTTGACCTAATTCGTTGCAAATTGACAGCCACGAAAATAATCATCGAAGCACTCAAGAACAGAAGATTAAGAGAAAAGAAGGCGGGAGATTATTCAAGGCTAAAGATCCACCGTGTAGAGACTCCGGCAACCCAGTTTCTTTCTCCTCCCATTAAATTCTCTCTGTATTTCAATTGAATTATGAGTAGCTAATTTTCCTTGTACTCAATGGGGCCTCGAAGCCCTAACTGATGATTTGTTAACATTGTTGATATTTATTTAATGCAATTGAGGTTGTTTGATTCTAATATTTTATGATAATTTGTTTATGATTAAGTTGATTGAATGACCATTGATTTACTTAATTGTATTCATATTGCTAGTTTAGGGTTGTGATTCGTAATCATAACTTCTAGCATTTAGTAGCGAATTGTTAGGAGATCGCGTGTTCACTTGCAATTTAGAACAAATCTGGGTTAAATTGTACCGCGTCGATTATTTGACTTAGGCCTTATTGTCTTGCTTTATGCATCATTCAATCTGTTTGCAGCGCGTGTTGGAATAATTTATTTGATAGGGATTAATTAGGCGCGTGAATGATTAATCTAAATTAGAAAAGATTGGTAGCCTCAACAAATTAGTTAATTCAACAGTGTGAATCTTGGCTATGACTTCTCATTGATTATTTCTCGTGCATTCTGTTTTCATTTAATTTTGCATAAATCTATTCTAAAAGCCCCTTTTTATTTATTCGTTTAAACTTAATATTAGTGTAATTAAACCGTGTCTCTGTGGGATCGACCTTGCTTATCGCTATACTAGTTTTAGTGTAGAGAACTTTGACGTCAAATTTGGTGTATTTAACGACACACACACACACACACACACACACACATATATATATATATATATATCTCAAAGGGAAAGATAAAACTTACAAAATGAGGAGCAAGAGAAAGGCATAAGAATGGCTCTCTCGGTCAACAAGGATTTGACAACTTAAGGTGGCCAGCTCCTACACCACAGCACATCATTTCTTGGCTAGTCAAGGTGGGACTTGTAATCACAGTGAGCGATGAGCATGAACCAAACGGCAAAAAAGAAGGGCTACAAAAGATTTAAAAGACACCTCTCTTGCTTCTGCGTAGAGAAGAAAAGGGGAAAGTGGGAATGTTTCGTGCGAGGAAATAAAAGAGTAGGATTGGGTTTATAATTGGACTTTTGAGCTTGGGCTGCTTTTTGGAAAATAAAGGAAAAAGAGAACTTGAGCTTTTGACCCGAATAAATTCTAAATCGGTTGTATGTGGTTTGTTTGTTTTTTTTTTTTTCCAACTAAATTAAAATGAATAAAGCCTAAATTGAAATATTAAAAAAAATGGTTATTACAATGACTTAAGCATATGGAACCGAAGATAACCGTTCCGCATGGGGGAACTAGGTGACGTTCGCTCAACACGTGAGAAGAATTTAAGAGCATCGTCCACGTCAGTCCCTCCCAAAGAATCACGTCAAATACGTGAAGAGAAAAGAGCGGGAAAAGCTAGAAAAGCTA
Organism: Boehmeria nivea var. tenacissima; assembly: GCA_018132145.1. Lineage (NCBI taxonomy): Eukaryota > Viridiplantae > Streptophyta > Magnoliopsida > Rosales > Urticaceae > Boehmeria > Boehmeria nivea. Next base: position 3,176,936 of record CM030874.1, on the reverse strand, counting down.
GACCTTAAGAAAGTTCTAGAATTCCATGTAATTGAAACTCTACAAATAGAGCTCACTTGTAATGAATTATAACTTTTTGCCCACTGGAGAAATACAAAGTACTTATTCAGATCTAGTAATTTTCCAGAGAGAATTCCGGAATGAATTTTGGGATAGATCTTTTCTTTCTAGATCTGTTCATTCTGATTTCTCGAGTGCCAAGTAAATTAAGCCGAGTACGATCAACTATTTTGCCAAAAATTAGCACGATCAGTATTCAAACACCCTTTTTAAACAAAAGGTTATCACTGTTAAAATAATCATGTGCAAAATAACAAAAGAAAATAATTATGTAATTAATTAGATACATAATTGATTATAATTGAGAAAAAAATTCATTGCTAAAATCATATTGGCAAGAGATCAGCAAAAAGTGTAGTGAAGAAAACAATATAGGACTTTCATTGTGCTCGTAAGGGCCGTAGCCCCCCACTCATTTTTTAGAAAATTTTAAAATATTCCTACAATCGAAGAAATTTTTCGCAACTACCCCTACGAAATTTTTGAATTTATACTTAGAAAGAAAATTTTAAAACAATTAGAGGGATAATCAAAATATTTTGAATCTAAAATCAACATACCTTTTTTTTATTTTTAAATTCATTAGTTTCAATATGTTTCATAATAAGACACTTAAATATTTTTAATTATTATTTTTTAAATATTAAAAGAAAAAAAAAGCCTCCAAAGAGGAGACCAATGGATGACTGGACGTGAGGTAGGAGAATGAAAAGAGTGGAAAAAAAAAAGGAGAGAGAGAGAGTAAATATAAATGACTTTTTTTTTTTAATTTTTATTTTGTTTGACCTTAATTAGGTACAATTTAAGTAGAAAAAAAAGTTATATTACAAATTAAAATTAATGTTGTTGGAGAATTTTTTTTAAATAAAAAAATTAAAAACAACTATATGATATTAAATAAAATAAAAAAAGTTAATAGAGAATGAAAATATAAAAAATGAAGAAAAAAAAAGGGAACAATTAGGGGGCGACAACCCCTTCCCTCTAATCTGACTCTCTTGCGCCACTCCATGTGACTTGACTCCTTGCAATGCATAGGGATTTTAAAAAATAAAATAAAATAAATAAAAACAAACAAAGTACCTAAACGACGTCGTAATAGACGAGATTTTCCTCCTTTTTTTGTTTTGTGCTTTTTTAAAACCCCTTAAAACACTTATTATTAGACTAGTGATGGCACGTGCGTTGCACGTGCGTTTGCTCCATTCATTTTTCATAAAAAAAATATATTTTTTATTTCTTAGTATTATTATCTATAATTATTTTTGTTTAAAAATATAGTAAGTTTATTTTACTCTACACAATTAAAAGTATAACTTATTTTTGGTGTCAAAAGTGACTTGTGAATTGTTGAACTTTTTTTTAATTGAGATGAATTTGTATCTAAAAGAGTTTATAATTAATCAATGAAAATTAATAAATTATTAATAACAAGTTGACAATTCACAACAAAAATTGATAAACATATATAGCTATCTAATTAGGTATGAAACATGTGAGGAAAAAAAACAAGTAACTGAGAAGTACAAAAAAGAATCGAGAAGAAGATGAAAAAGGGCGAAATTTAAGTGAAAAGTAGAAAATGAAGAGGGTGGTGATAGGAAAGAAGAAAGAATGAGGGCGACAAATTGTATCTTTTTGTTTGTTTTTGGATTAAATTTCACTTCCAAAACATCGTTGTCTTTATTTTTTTTCTTTTGCTCTCTTTGTAAACACTTGTATGTTTGTCAATAGTTAGGAATCTCAATAATCTTTAAGCATCAGTATCTTAATAGAGAGAATTTATTGCTCCATACCAGACTACACACATAAGGATAAGAAAAAAAAATTATAGAATAATTTTTTCAATAATCAATGTGGAAAATGAGTAATTAATCAATAAGTGATTACATCATATTGTTTGCAGTTAACAGCAGTTGTGTGTATTAATATTGATAAATTTATTAATACAAAGAAGGAGGAGAAATTGAAGGAGAATAAATCGATATAGAAAAATTACTTTAAACCATAACAATAAAGATAGAGATGCATGTTTTACTGCAAATTTTTTATACCAGCATATGCAGCATATAATTTGTTTCCATTTAATAATAAAATATTTATGCGTTCATTTATTTATAATTGTCATGTGCATGTCGCGCTCTCGTGTGCGTTTTTTGAATATATTTCATATATTTTGAATTAAATAGTTAAAGATAAGTGTTGTTAACTTGAAAACCGGAGCATCCCTCAATTAAGAATGCTGCAAAAGTATATATATATATATATATATATATATATATATATATATAAGTACTCAATGCTAGATTCAAAACCCAACATATATATAAAGAAAGGGAAAATGTCGTAAATATCCCATGATTTTTTTATAAAATATCATAAATACACCCTGTAAGTTATCAAATCATGATAAAACTATCCCCTATTGTCAAATTTTACAATTTTTTCGTAAATATCTTTTTTTATAGTATTTATATTCAATGTATTCTTTTAATAATACTTTTTTCCTTTTGCCAAACAACATAACTAACTACTTATTACTATGTGATTTCATAGTTTTTATAAGTATGAAAAAGATAATTTTAAGAAAAAAAAATAGTAAAGTTTGACAATAGGAGATATCTATTATGTCATTTGGTAAACTGAAGAGATTTGTAATATATTTTAAAACTCAAGCTATAATCATGATATTTTTGTAAAAACTTAGGGATATTTGTGATATATTACCTATATATAATCTAGCATTACTGTGTTCATGTACGTCGTGGTTAATCATTATTTAATCGTGTTAATTCTATCCGACCCGATTGGACTCAAACTCATGACCTATTAAAAGATGACTCATACCTACTAACTCTGTGTTGTGTCTCATGTCTAGACCAACTGCCTTAAAGATATGTAATTGAAATAATAAAGATAATTAAAAATATTAAATGTAAATATAAAAAGATAAATTTTCAAAAAATAAAATAAAATTTAAGTGTCACCTCATAATTTATACTGCAAGTCATGAGTTCTCCTAATTCCTACTCGATATTCATATTGTAAAACTATGGGTACAAATTAAAAATGTAACGCAAACATGACATAAATTAACTAGTAATATGTCAAAGAGGGTGCATTCATTAAAATCCTCCCATAAAAAATTGTGTGATTATTCATTTATTTATTTATCTTTCTCTTAATGTTGTGCCTCGTTCTCGAGTGTCATTATCTATATCACAGTAAACTTATCATCATTTTCATTTTTGTTCGAAAATAAAAATCACAATTGTAATCTTTTATAATTTCTTTGATATTATATGATTAAGACCTATTAAGAAAAGGGAAAAAAATATAAATGACATATCATTGTTGAACCATCAAAAAAATCCCAAACAATATTAATCTAAAGATGAATTAAAAAAAAAAAAAACAAAAACAAATCAACATAGTTATTCCATGAAGACTCTATTGGAATATTAAAAAAAAATTCTACTCAATTTCGGCAAAGATTTGGAAATTCTTTGTAATTGTTTTGATTTTTAGTTAAGAGATATTCGTAAAGAATTAATCTCTATGTTTCTTTCTATTGCGTAAAAAACTCCCTCTCTTCCCTTGTATTATTAGAAGCAAATGAGGTTATTTTAGTAATTCTACGTGTTAATTTCATCCACAATGGACAGTTTGTTATCAATCCAAATTGTATTAGTGAAAAGGATTTTAATTTAAAGAGATTTTTGTCTATTAAAATAGATTGGAAACTAATTTTAAAATTTTATGCACTCTGCACACCCATTACCCCAACAAATATTCATGTGTGCAAATACTTGTCACCATTCACCAATTACACAAGCTCTTGTCCTTTTGTTTCTTTTATAGCATTATTTTGTTTTATTTATATAAAATTGAAAGGGTCAGTCTTTTTTTTTTTTTTTAATTTAGGTTGAAAGTTACTTGTATTGTTATAGTATTATTTTCCCTTTGTTTGGGATGGTCATTTTGGTCATTCCATTATATTTTTTGGGATAGAAAAAAGGGTTTGAAAATGGTTTGGAATAGTTTGAAAATGATTTGGAAAAATGATGTAAGAATGGTTTGACTTTGTGAATTTCAATGTGGTATGAATGGTTGAAATTTAAAGATATTGTATAGAGATTTGAAAAGTTGAAAAAAAATGAAACGGAATGGAATGGTTTGGAGGATTAAGAAAGTTGAAAAAAATGAAAAAAAAAAATGGAATGGAATGGAATGAATGAAATGTGTATGCCAAACAAAGGGTAAATGAATACGCTATGAGGACTGCAAAAAGTAAAAAAAAATTTAAATTACTGATAAATGAATAAATGAATTTAAAGCTAAAATTTTAATAGTAATTACGAGATTTTTTGAAACAAGCAATTGTGTCTTTTAAATTTTAGCAAAGGAAAATACATTTTTAATTTTTTTAATTATTTTCTTTTAGTATTTTTAAATCACTAATATAGTGTATATTTGTCGTTTACTTTTAAGGAAACTTTGTTTAGGATTTATTGTTGTTATTGTAGTTGTTATTTTTGTTGTTACATATAACTGTAATTATTGCTCAAACTGACTATTATCTCACGTGATTTCTTTGGGGCATTTTATTCCATTCAATGATATTGCATTCTTTGAGGAACTGTTTTGAGTTGTTTTATTTTTCACTATATAACTTTTAGTTAAAAATAATCAGAGTTAACTTGCATATGAGATGTTTTCAAGAAAATACATCTATGAATATTTTTAGAATAAGCAAAAAGAAATAAAATGTATACAAATTTTATATGTGTTTTTAGGTGAAGTAAAACACGGTTTTAATTTGTAAAATTCATTCATACTATATATATATATATATATATATATATATGTATATAAGTGTGAAGTAAAGACAAATGTTACAACAAATCTCATACAAAGCTCCTAAAATTTTATTTTTATTTTATGACAAGTGGAATTTTTAGAAAATATATTTTTTAATCTTTACAACAACATAGTTTATAAAAATTGAATATAAAAAAATATCACTCAATGAGTATCTTAAACTGAAAAAAAAATATATAATTAACAGTGACAATGGAAAAAAATTTTAAGACACAAATGGCCAGAAAAAACAAAAAACAAAAAATAAACAAATAGAACAAGAAAAAAAAGCTAGAAAAAATTTAAATAAAATAAAATAAAATAATCATGTGAGGCACCATATCCCTAGACATATATGCCCCCCGAAATTTAAAAAATGACTCTAAATGTCAGGAAATTTTTTTCATTTATTTCCTCTTTATTCCCCGTTGAATTACAAAAATTTAAAAGTTGACCTTATTTTTAGAAAGATTTTGTTTGTCCGCCCTAAGAAATATAATTTATAATTAATATCTTATTTAAAACAAAAAATAATAATTATATAACTTTTAAATCTAATTGAATTTATCATGTTATCTTTGTAAAACAATTTTTATATAAATATATTTTTATCACATTATGCACCTCCTTAAAAAATATTCTGGCTCTGCCCTAAGTATGTGCTTAACCTTTCAATCTTGTTTTTTTTTTTTTTTTGATTTTTTATTTGACGAAAGAAATCTTTTAATATAAAAATATTTAGTTTTACCATGAAAATAATTTCTTTAAAAAATAATGGGATGAAAAAAAAATCACACAATGGTGTCCATAAGTATAGGAAAAATGTTACAATAAACAAGGACGGCAAATAATCTTTCAAAGACTTGAATTGAAAAAAAAAAAAAAAGAAAAAGAAGAGAGTTTAAAATTAAAAATAAAATAGAAGAGAACGAAGACGAGAGGGAGAAAGGTTGAGAAAAAAATCGAAAGTAACCATTTTTATATTTAGATTAACAACAAAAAGTACATCATGGGTTTTGCTTTTTCAAAAATAAAAATTTGAAACTAAAAGTACCATTTTCTTCGGCTTCAAAATAAAATACCTGAGCAAAACAATTATTCACGAAATAAGCAAATAGTAGTAGTATACAAATTATTAAAGTATAACAAATCATGCCTGAAAAAATGCGTAGCATACAAATTCTTAAACTCCTTGTATTGATATAATTCTTCAATATTTGCTATTCTCTCCCTGTAATTTTAATATTATCCATGTAAAAAGTATAGCATACATTCTTTTTGTTTCCCTCTTATTGAATTATCTAATACTTGTGCATAGTATATATTGTTCTATCTTTACATATAGAAAAAAAAACCTTAGAGGAAAAAATACTACAATTATATTTATATATCATAACAAAATACCCAAGTGATTCAATGACTTCCATGATGATAATTTGTGATAATTGATTACGTAGTAAAGACTATGTACAAATAATTAATAAATTGGCTATTTATTAAATTAATTTCAAATATTAACTACTTATTTTTATTATTGTGTTAGTTTTGAGTATTTTTTTTTACTTAATCCACTCTAAATATATATATATATATATATTTTCTTAACAAAAAATATTGAAAAATATTAAATAATAGGTATTTATGGATTGAGAAAAGAAAAATACGACCATGCAATATAATTTTAGAGTCTAAGACAATAAGGAAAAAAGTTTAAATTAAAAAGAGGAAAGGAATAAAAAAAAGAAGTGGAAAAAAAGAAAAAATTGTCAGCCTGCGGGCCCTTTTTGAGGACTTTTTTTTTAGGCCTTCAGAGTTAGAAGTGCCTCTAAGCATTTTTCTTATTTTATTAATACTTTTAGGGGTACTTGTAAGAGCTTAACGCTCATTTGAGGTGTTTTTTTCTTTTTCCTTTTATATTGCCCACATACATGCGCGTGAATGGCTGCGCGTCACGGTCTAATTTTTCTAGATGCCATTAATAAGTGGACCCCACCGATAAGGTGTGTCAGTTTAAGAATAGCGAGATAAATAAAATAATAATAAAAGATTTATCTTGGGTAAAACGATGGCGTTTTGGACGAAATTCTTCGTCCATAACGACGTCGTTTTGAAGATTGATCAATTTTTTAATAATTTTTTGGCATCCTTAAGACACTTATTATAAGTTAAAGATTAAAGATATATGTGTGTGTGGAAGCCAACTAACCTCCATTAAGTTCCTTTTGTGAATAGGAAATATTTAAAAAATAATGCACTAGTCCATGTATCGATCGTTCATTACGAAATCTATGCTCACGATGGTTTATATCAACTTTTCCACTGGTTTTTTTTTTTTTTGGTTCCCAAACGAAAATCTTTTGTTTTTTTTTTTGGTATATAATATAAAATAAACTAATGTGATAGCGAAAAAAAAAACCTATTCAAACACTTTAAAAAGAAAAATACTTTCGTTTATAATTGCATTTACACTAGTACTTAATGTAAATCTAAACAAAACTTAGACCATTTCCAATGCAAATACAAATGCCAATATCAATATCAAATTTAACACTCAAAAATATAAAAATACTATATTTGACATTTGATTATCCAATGTACAAATACTTTTTTAAATGCTATTTTATTATTTTATTATTTTTTAGTTGCAAAAATCAATAAAAGTAGTTGATGCTAAGGCCATCTCCAATGCAAATGCCAATACCAATGTCAAATTTGGCACTCAAAAAGGTAAAAATGCTAAATATTTAACATTTGATACTCCAATGCACAAATGCTATTTCAAATTCTATTTTATTATTTTATTATTTTTTAATTGCAAAAACTAAAAAAAAGTTGTTGATGCTAACCAATAATAAATAAGACTACAAATAGTCATAATGACTTCTTAGTAAGAAGAACTTTTTTGAATAAAATATTAATTTTTAATTAAATACATAAAAATTGACCAATCAATGCTTTACTCCAAATGTTAAAATTTGGCATTATGCTATACTTGGCGTCAAATTTGACACTATGTATAGCATTTGCCAAATTTGACACTGCATTGGAGAAGGCTTTTTATGCCAAAATGCTAAATTTTGCCATTGACACACAAATTTGACATTGCATTGGATATGCTCTAACTAATAGTAAATAAGACTACAAATAGTCATACTGACTTCTTGGCAAGATGAAATTTTTTTGAATAAAATATTAGTTTTTAATTAAATGTCTAAAAGTTGACCAATCAATGTTCTATTTCAAATGTCAAAATTTAGTATTATGTTATATTTGGTGCCAAATTTAATATCATGTATAATATTTGTCAAATTTAATGCTAAATTTGACATTATATTAGAGATACTTTTTATATTAAAATGTTAAATTTTAATATTGACACACAAATTTAACATTGTATTTGAGATGCTCTTATGGTCTCCAGCTATTGTATTTACAACCTAATAATAAAGGAAGGTTCTTCAATAGTGTACGATTTTTTGCACTATCGATAGTGTACGGCTTATAATAGCTTAAAAAATACATAAAAATAATTTTTTTTTTTGTACATAAGTACATTACATCGTCTATTTTCATGTTATCAATTTATTTACTATATTTAAAACTAAAATTATACTCAATCGGAGATGAAAACAGAAAAACAAGAAAAAAAATGAAAAAGACAAACTTTTTTTTTAATCTTTTTCATAAGCGATTAAACATATTTTTTTGTGTTAAACTTGAAGAAATGAATCGATAATATGTAAATAGAGGATGTAATGTGTTTATGTATACGAAAAAAAGTTATTTTTATGTATTTTTTAAGCTATTATAAGCCGTGCACTATCGATAGTGCAAAAAATCATGCACTATTGAAGAATCTTCCATAATAAAAAGAAGGGAAATCGTAGGAAATAGCTAAAAAAAAATTTCGTTTTAAAATTCAGCCTATGTTTTAAAAAATTAAAAAAATAGCCATGTTACGAATTGTATAATAGAAAAATGTCATACAAAATATAACATATTTGTAAATATTTGTAAGATATTTTGTAACACTTTAAGTTATACTCATTATTTTTTGAAGTGTTAAATAATATCTTACAAATATTTATAAATCTGTTATATTTTATGTGATATTTTTTTATTATACAATTCGTAACATAACTATTTTTTAATTTTTTAAAATACAGACTATCATTTAAAACTAACATTTAATTTTGGCCTATTTTTGTAACTCACCCTAAAAAGAAGGCGTTAAAGAAAAGCGCAACCTTTACTTGATTCTGCGTGTACAGGATTTCCAACAATGGCTCACCGGTCATGTCTTTCACGTGAACGTAAATATTTTATTAATAATTTCTGACGTTGCCACTCTAACTTTCCACATGTTTCCCATCATTTAGCTTGCCAACTCGTCAACAATTGTTTTATTAAATTCATTTTATTTCATTTCAAATGGAATCGAATTCTATAATTGCACCCAAATCAGTGAATCACACACTCTCTCTCTCTCTGTCTCTCATCTCATTTCATTCATTCCGATTCAAACCAACCAACAATGGTGAAGAAGGAGGAGTTTCTGAAGGACAACAACCACCACCAACTCAGCAACAAACCAGTGTGCCGAGCTGACTTCCCTCCAGGCTTCGTCTTTGGCGTTGCCACTTCTGCGTATCAGGTTCTCTTCTTTTTATTTCTCTCTTGATCTCTTTGCATTTTCGTTGCTTCCAAAGGGATTGCAATTTCTCTTTTCTTTTTTCTTTTTTTTCCCTCTGCACGACAATAAGTAAGTTTTTGATTTACAAGTCACAATAAGTTTTTACCGCATTTTGCGTGACTTTGGTGTTGCTGTCCTGCAGAAAGAAAACAAGTTTTCAGCAATCTCATTTTATTAAAAAACAATGATAAATTGAAAAGTAAATCTATTGGCGATAGTAAAATAAAAAAAAAAAGCTAGCAGAGGTGATGATAAAATTACTGGAAAGCAACAAAAAGCAGATCAAAAGCAGTATCTGAAAGCATTACCCTTAGGGTGAGAGAAAAATGACAAGGAGGTGGAGGAAAATAGTGAGGATAGAGAGTTTTTCTTCTCGTGTGGTTTGGTACAAAGGAAAAGAAGGATAGTACAAGTCCGTCGTCTTATTTGGTACAGAGATGTAAAGGGAAGGAAAGAGAAAAGTTATGGTAACAAACTAGCTACTTCAGTGGTAATTTAGTAAATTTATATGAAGTTTTGATGGATTAATTCACTTTTCTCATAATCACTTTAATTTGAATTGATCCAAAGTTTGTTAGAATTAAAGATTTTGAATCTTCTAAAAAATTACTCATTTCCAAAATCCATTTTGCCAAACAACCTAACATATTAAAATCTATCCCGAATTCCACTCATCGCTCTCCCTCTTTTAACTTTTCCCTCCTACCAACTTGACATTATTGGAACATGACCAATCAAGAAGTTCTTTGGTATAGAAGAAAATATTAGTCCGTCTTTTTGTAGTCTCATTGTGTGAAATTTTGTGATCTTTGAATTAATTCCATTTATTGTTCAGGTTGAAGGAGCCTCTAACGAGGGTGGTAGAGGCCCTAGTGTTTGGGATGCTTTTACACACACTCCTGGTATTTGTTCTTTTTCCTTTTTATCAAGCTTTTGTGGACATCATGTAAAATGGATTAGTAATAACATAAGTTGTGTATCTCTTTCTTGTTTCAAAGGTAAAATTTCTGACGGAGGCAATGGTGACATTGCAGTGGATCAGTATCATAGATATAAGGTCAGATGTGTCAATTTTAGCCACCGACTATTGACACTTATTTTGTTCTTTTATACTCTGATGAGGATTCTATTCTTGGCATTATCATGCAGTTTTAAGAGGTTTGTGTGCATCCTGTTGGACTTTTTGTGCTTTGTATTTTATATTTTCGGGTTTTGTCAAATTTGCGAAAGGCATTTTTGTTGGTAGATTTTGGGTCCTATGTCGCTTATAGTATTACGGAAGACTAACCAACTAATGTATAATGCTATGACAGTACTGAATACTAGTTTGTGCAAGCATTGAATCAAAATTTGAGTGACACCCATCTGTTGAGGTTTTTCAAAGTCGAACTCTCTTTTTCGTAAATGGGTAGACAATACTTTAATGGTTCCTGGTTTCCTCTCTCTGATGAAGTATGCAGGAATGTAGTATAACCTGCTAATCCACTAAATGATGGTAGAGATAGTCAATTTATGACAATGCTAGTTTTCTAATTGCATTAATGTCCTTGATATTTTTTTTTTCTCTGCTGGTGTTTCAAATCTTCTTGGGAGTCAGACTTTTACTTTCTAACACAATATTAAAATGTACAGGAAGATATTGAACTTATAGCCAAGTTAGGATTTGAAGCTTATCGCTTTTCCATATCATGGTCTCGAATCTTCCCTGGTACATACTTTCTTGTCATCTTTAACGATATGATACACTATACGATTTGCCAATTATTATGTTGCTTGTAGAATTAAGCATCCAACAGAACAATTTCAATCCCTTCGGTTTCTGGGTTCTAGTAGATAACGAATGAATCAAATCCTGTAAACACCAATTTTATTGTCATGACCAATTTTTTACATGATATTTATCCTTCAAAATTCAGAGTACAATATAGTAGTGGCCGAATTAGCAATTTCACAAACATCTCAATTAGGTAATGATGTATTCTAAATCTAATTGTTGAACTAGGAAGATTACTGGAGTAGGAACTGCATTGACAATATCGTTTGAGACAATATTGGGATATTCTCGATTTCAATCATCCCTTTTGTCCTTGATACATGAAGACTCATCCATCACTATTATATTATCCTCTGGACAGCACTCATACATACATATATTGTACGTTGAATATCTTCAAGAGCTGTTAGGACAACAACAACTGTAACTGGTTAGGTTCCATGGGATAGCTGTAACTTTTCATAACTGCAGATCCACATGCACGCAAACATGTCCATTTAAAAATAAATAAAAAATAAAAAATAAAAAGTCGAGCAGAATGTATTATTTTCTGCTATGCTTTTGCTATCCAGAAACACATACCTCCATACGCATGGTGCACCCTTACCGATATGCAAGATATTTGCATACATGCATGCATGCTACAATGTTACTGACTAGGTGCTACTGCCGCCGATGCTTTGGGGGGAACTACAACTTTTTGTGTGCGTTATTGATGACGCCACTTGGATGTTTCAATCAATTTGTATTTCTTGCAGATGGCTTAGGAACCAAGGTCAATGAAGAGGGAATTGCTTATTATAATAATCTCATTGATTCTCTTCTTGAAAAAGGTACTAAATCATTTGCACTTGGTTAATGTCTCGTTTAGTGTAACAAAAAATTTTGTTTATGCAGGTATCGAGCCTTATGTAACTTTGTATCATTGGGACCTCCCCTTGTATCTTCATGAGGCAATGATGGGATGGCTGAATAAGGACATTGTGTAAGCCTTAATGTTCCATTGTAATATCACTCATTCACATAACAAATTATGCTTTTCAATGATGATAGTATCACACCTTATGTTAAATATCAAATATGTCTCTGTCTACTTCATCTTTCTTCCAATGAAAGCTCTTTGTAGAAAAGTTGTTTTCTAGTTTAAAGCTTGTAGTAATAGGAAAAAAGATGCATTGATTAAATCAAATGCATCAAATTCTCAATGCAATATCTACTTAATAAATTTACCAAGTTAAAAAGAAGATAGTTATATTTCCAAATATATTACAGAATAGTTTTGAAGTATTTAAGGACGAAAGTGTTTGGTTTAGTCAAATTTAGCACATGCTGCATTCTAGATCATTTGTAATTGTTTGTGCTGATTTCATTAATAAGTACCCTGTGCTTGAAAAACTTGCAGCAAATACTTCAGTATCTATGCAGAAACTTGCTTTAAATATTTTGGTGATAGAGTGAAGAACTGGATTACAATCAATGAGCCCCTGCAAACTGCTGTGAATGGTTATTGTATCGGAATATTTGCTCCGGGAAGAAAGGAATGTTCGGAAACCGAACCATATTTGGCCGCACACCACCAAATTTTGGCCCATGCCAATGCCGCTTTCATATACAAAAGCAAGTACAAGGTACAATGATCAACTCTCTAGTTTTATTGTGTTCTTAAATAATGACTTTCTTTTTCTTTATGGGTTGAGAGGAAGGGTTTATTTGTTGGGGAATGGATATCTATTGATGAGCTAATGACTGCTATTTAACAGAGACTTTTTCACTTTGTTTGAAAGCTCCTATTTAGTTCTCGTCCCTCTTTTTTCCCCTTTCTGAATCATTGTGGTCCTAGCATGCTAACACAGAAAGTAGGCTATAGCATTGGGTTTTGTCCTTACTCCTGTGTAAATCAGAATGGCGTACCTAAGATAAGGAATATACTAACTTGGAATTACAGGATGTTTTGTTATTATATTGAATGCTTTTTGGAAAATAAGATAAATTTGACTTCATATGGGTCTTATTGGAGTATATTGTCGACTATTCTTGAAAGTCAGAAAGGGAAGAAATGAATGTAAAATTCATTTCGTTACTTTCTCTTTTTTCTTCGCAAAAGTAATCTTTTTTTTTTTTCCTTTTCTTTTGTTCCTTTTAATGAGCTTGATTCTAGTCTACAATTCTTGGATCGCAAATTTTCCATTTTCCCGCTCCCTTCTTCCTCCTTTGAAATGCTGCTTTGATATTTTCATAGTGTTCTATAGGGTTCATGACTCGCAATAGGCCTTTGACATTTCAGTTCGTAATCATACTGTTTCGCAATGGTCCTTAAATCCAGTGAATTTTCCATTTATGTCACAAGAACTACGCTAAGGGTTACCTTTCTTGCTTTTGCTGGATATACTTTTTCTTTCAGGAAAAACAAGGGGGACAGATTGGTTTGGTTGTTGATTGCGAATGGGCGGAAGCTAACTCCGATAAGATTGAAGATAAAATAGCTGCAGCAAGGCGTCTTGATTTTCATTTTGGATGGTAATCTACATAAATTACATATTGATTAGTTTTCAGTTAGTGTCAACTCCCGAGATTTTAAAAATATGAAATACTATGATTTGCAGATGTATATGTAATTTTACATTTAATCAACTTTGTATCTTCATGGATGTGTACTTATTTCTCAAAGGTTTGCAATAATAAAATTTAAATAACATAAAGTGACAAGATGACTGTTTGGCCTGCTTTGCCTACTGCCAACACTACCCAATTTCTCCTCACTTAATTATTGATGAAAGTGGCTACCCGGAGATTTAGGGTTTTGATGTTCACATTTTGGCCGTAAAATATTTAGTGTAGTACTTGCACTCCTGTTCCTACAGGTTCTTACATCCGGTATATTATGGAGATTATCCAGAAGTCATGCGTGAAAAACTCGGAGATCGACTTCCAAAATTCACAGAGGAAGAAAAGGAGTTGCTTAAGAATCCTCTGGACTTTGTCGGTTTGAATCATTACACGACTAGATTTATTTCTCATATGAAAGATAGCCCCGATCAAGGTGATTTCTATAAAGCTCAGGAAATGGCAAGAATTGGTAATGGCTGCAACCTCATTTTCCTCTATAATTATCATTTTCCCATTAAACTACTTGACCTTTTCTACTGTCTATTTGTTTTTAGTTGAATGGGAGGGGGGTGAGCTAATTGGTGAGAAGGTAATATCCCATTTTTCTCGTCTTTCTCATGCACATATACATACCATTCTGTCTGGCTTTTTGTATTCAAGAAACCAAAAAGTAAAAACAAGTGTTGCTTATGTGTTCCAAATAAAATTTAGTGACAAAATCAATGTTTTGCAATTTTGTAGTGACTGAAGCATCTGGGAAAAAGTATGTTATAAAAATTAAAAAAAGACAAAATTACTTTTCGGTCGCAAATAATTAAATCACATATAAACGTATATTAGTGATTAGTTGTTCCAAGCAGTGACTAAATCTAGTACATAAACACCAATAAAACACTGTTGTGACCATATGTCCATTTCCATTTCTTTTGCACCTTACAAATTGCGGGTGGACCTAATTTAGGCCTATACAATATTTAGTATTGTGCTTATGTGGGTCCCTAGGAGTCATCTTGCACTACGTATACCCCCCATCTCATGAAGTAAATTCAAGGATAGGAATGTTTGTCTTTCGTCTGTTCAAGATGAAATTCAAATCAACTTAAGTTTACATACTAAACATGCTGAAGTTTCGTTTATGTTCTGAGATACAGATGACTTTATGTAACTGATTGACAACCCGCTAAAATGACTTCCAATTATGCTGCAACATAGCTTGTGTCATTATAGACTTTGTTTCAGTCTGATGATAAGTTGATCTGGCAGGCTGCTTCAGAATGGCTTTATGTTGTTCCTTGGGGACTTCGGAAGGTTCTCAACTATATAGCCCAAAAATACAACAATCCTACTATTTACGTTACTGAGAATGGTAATCTTTTGATTATTGAATATGCCCTCTAATATTTGGTAATTTTTAATTGAACATATTAGCGACTCAGTATTTGGTCTCTTATACGTTTTAATCTTCCCCTACCTCTGCCCACCAGTTCTTCCCTTTCTCTGCCACTCCTTGTGAGATAAGCACTTCTCAAAAAAAAAAATGTACCGCCTATAACTATAAAAATCAGAATATTGAACTTTTGAGGCGGTTATTATCTCCAATGACCCTCAAAGAAAAGAAAACCAATTGACATTAATAATCAAGTATTTAAAATTGGAGTGCAATTCTCTCTTGAACTTGAGGCGACTTTAGTTCTAGATATCGATAGCAGTGCAACATACTCGTGTGGCGGACGTTCCAAATATATTACTTTTTCTGGAACCAGCATCTTTGTAGTAGATTGATTTATTTAAGTGGTTGGATTCACATAAAGTAAATTGTTAAAAGACAGACTCGTCTGAAAAAACTTTCCAATTTGTAACATATGAAGTACTTACTCATGAGGTGTAAAATAGGCAAAGATTTTATCATATTATACGCTTGACAATGAGAAATGACTGGATGAACTATCTTCAGTCCCAGAAGTATAAAATTGTATGTTACATAAATGGCAAAACATGGATTTATCCACTGCTTATTTGCATTTATCTTTTCCACTATCGCAGGTATGGATGATGAAGAAAATGAAACCTGTCCGCTTCATGAAATGCTAGATGACAAACTGAGAGTTACATACTTTAAGGGATATCTTGCTGCGGTTTCTCAGGCAATCAAGTAGGTTCATTCGCTTTCTACCATGTTATAATGCAAATAATTTATTATGCGTCAGTTTTAGAAATAATCAATAGCCAATAACTTTAGATCAAATTTTGAAACTCAACTTCTGTCACTAATTGTCGGCACGTTAGGTTTTTTGTCTTTTTTTTCCCCCCATTTTATATGAGTTAGTAAGTGATCTTATAGTGTTAACGAAGAGTGCTCTGCCAAGAATATTAACTTTCCAGATATTGCAACTTGTTGATTTATGAAGTCCCACCTATTTTATCAATTATAATTTCAAGTCCAGTATAGGTGATTTCCCACGCATGGAGGACTATGATTTAAACTCCAATATGTGTCCGTGCACAGAAACAATTTAAATTGATGCCACACTCCGTGTGTCGGAAACAACGAGTACCCCACACAGGGTATCTGAATTTAAATTGATGCCAAAAACAATGGCTATAGGTCTCTATACATGAGTGAAATGTGAAAAAAGTGGCAGAAGCTATTGACAGTCACAGAACATATTATGGAAAAGTTGGCTGACAAGTTTGTTACTTCACTCTTTTTAAATTTATCAATCATCATTTGCAGTATCTTGCACCAAGTTTTGCAATTAGGAACCATTAGGAAGTTATTTGCAATGTCTATTATTGGAAATTGATATAAGCGTTAACGATGCATCACCACACTTGTGTTTGTAACCTCGAGTCATTGCATTATAATGCTGTAGGACTGAAAATATATTGTCAGTCATATAGCGCCTCTTTTTTACTACCCGTGTTTGCTAAGGCACTGCTTATGGTCTAAAAATAAAAAATAAAAACAATATCAAGTGAAGTTCAAATCCAACTTGGGAGAGAAAAACTGAACCTTTCTTTGCCTTTATCTTTTCTTTTATTTTCCTTTTTTTCTCCTTATTGAAATGTACTTTCCATGGGCAGAGATGGAGCAAATGTAAAGGGATACTTTGCATGGTCGTTGTTAGACAACTTCGAATGGGCTCAGGGGTACACCAAGCGCTTTGGTTTGGTATATGTCGACTACAAGAATGGTCTTACTCGCCACCCAAAATCGTCTGCTTATTGGTTCTCACGCTTCTTAAAAGGCAGTGAATCTAAAAATGGCAAGGAAGAGTGACAGCAAAACTCGTCCATTGCCAATACCAGCCTTTGAAGAACATGCTTGCTTTTGGCACTCCAGCATTATCACCATTTACAGTGACTCCTTTTTCACTTATTCTAAGCAGTGATTGCGTTCCTCAATGATATACTTTGCTCATTAGTAGGATGGAATCTCGAGATTCCAGTATGGTCTCTTTTCTTATGCTTTCTTGGATCGCATATTGTTGCAAAAAATCACTAAGTATACATACTATTGTCGTATTCAAGTAATATAATAATGAGTGAGTGTCGTTCTCACGAAAACTTTCATTGGAATATTGTACTACTTCAACTCTAGTTCTAATTGACTACTGAAAGAGAAAATGTTGCAATTAAGATTAAAATAAAATAAAAGCAATAAAATTAACAATTAATAACTAAAAATAAAGAAATCAATTGAGTTGTAATTCAATAGATAACGACCCTAGGGCATCCAACTTTATTAAGATCTAACCAGTAATAGATTTTCTCTCAATTCAACGATTTTTCTAATCCTATGGTGTCTCGTATATGCTAATCAATCTCTCTCGCGCATTGATTAGTCTAGTATTAATACCAAGTATTTATCTCTTGATCTCAAACATTGAATACTAGATTGCCTTACAAATAGGAAATCAAAATGCCACAGAAGTGTGTTGGTTATCTCTTGTTTAATATCCTTCTTATGTCAAATTGATTAGGGCACATTTCAATAATTATCTATCGACCTCTAATTGATAAAAACATAAGGCGGCCCAGTCTTACACAAACATTAAGAACAAAACAAATTGATCAACATAATTGAATAGAAACCTCAATTCAAAGTGAAATAAATATCTACATAGAAAATCCTAGTTTGGCTACGTGGCAGCCCTAGCAAATAAACTTAGAACATAACTAAATTAATAATAAACAAGAAAAAACTTAGTGTTCGTATGAAAGAAGAACTAGATAGAATGAGAATTTATCATGACAGTGAAGGGAGACTCTGTCATTTTGAATGCATCCAATTCGTGTTACTCTCTCTTTAGACACGTTCTCCTAGATGCTCTTAAGTGTCTTTCCTTCAGTGTTTTAAGTCTCTTTTATAGTTTTAAGGTTAAAGGGATCAACACTAGGGTTTTTTGGGCTTTTTTGGAGCTTTTTCACAATTGTACGGCCCGTGGTGGTTGGAGTCGCGCTACAGCGCTATGGGGTGGGCACTGTGGCACTGGGCATTGCTGAGCTTGGGGCTCACACGCGCATTGGGCGACGCAGAGCTGGTGTTGCATGGGTACACGCGCCATGGCACTGCCTATGCTACGCCACTGTGCCCCGAGATGGTGCATTGAGATTATATTGGCGCTGGTGCGCCATGGCACTATAATGACTGGGCATGTGCGCGCTGGCGCTACGATGCTGCCTTTTGGGGACCACAGTGCTGCGTCGTGGTCTAGGCGTGTGCGCACACTTGTGCAGTTTTATACGATTGTGCGTGCACTCTTGTGCGCCCGGGTGGAGACTGTGGATGCTTTGGGCGACCGGGGCAGTCTATGTTTACCTGTGTGCGAGCCTGTGCAGTCTGTGCAGGTCTGTGTACCCATGTGAGCACTTGTGGCGGCCTATGAGGGCACGTGGGCTTGCATCGATGGCCCGGGCTTGTGTTGTTTTGTTATTTTTCATCTTTTTTAACATGTTGTTGCTCCAAACTTCTGCATAACACCAATTAACCATAAATTATTATATTTTTTAGGGAATTTTAAGAAAATAGCCACAGCTTCAAAACATTTAAAAACTAGCCATGTGAGAAATTTCTGCCAAAATTTTTACCTAATGTCGTAAATTTCTGACAGTTGTTTTATGTGTATTTTTGTTATTGTCAGAAATTTCTTACAGTTTTATGGCTATTTTTAAATTTTTAAAAACTGTGACTATTTTTTAAAAACACACAGTTCAAAATAGCTATTTACCTAATGACCCTATTTCTTAATGTGTAACAGTAAAACACGTGGACTTTGCACACCAAATTATATTTTACATACGAACCTTTTAGATATTAAAATTGAGGAAGATAGTTTGAAGAATAATTATTTCTGTAAAATAATATGCTTCTTTAATTTCTATCTCATATCTATAGTGTAAAAGCGTAAGTAATATATATATATATATATATATATATATATATGAGTATAGAAATTAAAATATTGTGAAATTAGAGTGAATACCCAATTTTTAAGACTTAATGTAAGTTATTACCCAATGTTTTAAAAAATATAACCAACTACCCAAATAATTCAATTACTTACATAGTGATAAGTAGTGGTAATTCACTTAGTTACCAAAAGCATGTGCAAGTAATTAACGAATTGACTAGAAACTCAATTACTTCAAAAGTTTGGGTATTTATTTTTATTGTTATATAAATTCTGAGTATTTCTCTACTTCAGAGAAATTATAGTGAATACCCAATTTTTAAAACTTAATGTAAGTTATTACTCAATCTTTTGAAAAATATAATCAACTACCCAAATAATTCAATTACTTATACAGTGGTAAGTGGTGGTAATTCAGTTAGTTACCAAAAGCATGTACAAGTAATTCACAAATTGACTTGAAACTCAATTACTTCATAAATTTGGGTATTTATTTTTATTGTTATATAAATTCTGGGTATTTGTCTACTTCACCCGAGGAATATTTTCAAAATTTCCTAAATTTGTAATAATGTTTAAATTTAGAATGTGTGACACGTATGATTTAAATGCACAAAGTGACTTGGTAACAATTGTAAATTTCGATGGGCCAATTACAAATAGAGGCTAATTTTTGAGTTTGCAAAATTAAAAAAGTAGCTCAGACCTAGATGTTTATCTACGAGAAAAATAAAAAATAAAAAGACTCTCACCATTCATTGAACAAGCAAAACATGGATAAGTGCAACTTTTTGAATAATGAAAAAATTGTATTATTTTCTAAAATTCATAAAATGTTGTGCTAATTATTACAGTTATATATATATATATATTATCCGTATTGTAAAATTTGGACATTAATATTATGAAAAGAGATTTTTTCCCTCAAGTGTCCATAAAAATGTTTGAAATATCCACAAATGTGGAGGTTATTTTTAAATGTCTGTGGTTGCGGATATTTATTAAACTGTCCAATATATAGAAAAACTTCTAAGCTAGTAAATAATTTTGCAATCTACTTTTTCCTATTATTAATTTTTAAAGCATCTCCCATGATGCATAAAGTTTTCAACAAAAATTAGCATAATGAATAAGACCATCTCTAAATACTAATGCCGAAGTCAGACACCAATATATATACATAAATATAAATATAAATATATATATATATATATCATATTTGGTATTGGCATTCAATTTTTACTTGAATGCACTAAATGACATTTTAAATGTTAAAAAATTATTAATTATTTGTTGATTAATATATAGGGAGAATTGTAAAATAAAGTCATTATTGATGTTACTTATTTATCTATATCTTAAGTGGTGTGCTCCCTTTATTTTTACTTTATAGTTGTAGTGTAAATTTTAAGGTATAAATTAAAACTGCAACACATATGAGATATAGATTATCAATATGCAAAAAAAAAAAAAAAGGCATTCATCACAATCCCCCGTTGATATATTAATAGGAGTCTATGATGAGTCTTCACATGAGGAGGATGAGAAATTGATATATTAATAGGAGTCTATGATGAGTCTTCACGTGAGGAGGGCGAGAAAAGAAAAGTAGTATATATAGGAGCTCGGAAACCCGCACGTTACAGCGGGTGAGATAGGCACTCATCATGAGTCATAGACGGGTTAACCCCAATTGATTTTTTAAAAATTTTAAAACAATCTATACAATTTGAGAATTCTTACACAATTTCCCACTAGTTTTTTTTTTAATTTAAACTATTTTTAGTCAATATATATTTTCTTCCTCAAATTTCAAAAAACTCATTATTTTAGTTACCTATCTAAATTCACTCTTTGATTATTTATTTATTTTTTAATTTATGAAGAAAAAGTTAAATAAATAAATTAAAGAGATAATTTTTTGAAAAAGTTGTGAATATCACCAACAATTAAGTTGTCTATTTATTTATGAAAAAGAAATTATAATAATTATTTAATTTTTAAAACCTAATATTAATAATACTCAATCTTTTAAAAAATATAAAAAGCACCCAAATGATTAATTATTTACATAATGATAGGGGCTAGTTTGGGTTTTAGCCAATTTTTATCCTATCTTTTAACTAAATGGCCTAAGTTTCAAAATTTAAGGATCTAGCCATCTGATTAAAAATTCTGATGAAAATGGACAAAATTGCCCTCGTTAGTGTCATATACCCTATTTCAATTAACGCTAAAAAAAACTCGGATTGCAACTGAGGACAGGCTTCGATTTCATCGACGAGCCATTCGAAGGCGGATATCGCCGACTTTAGCAACAAGCCACTTGCGAGCATGGTCGCCAGCCTCGTCACGCCGCTGCGACACCGGAAAGTTCTCACTGCCGAGACTGTTATCGGCCGAGATTGGGTTGATCTCGATCTGTTTCAGATACCATTTCGTCGATCCTTTATGGTATCTTCTTTCTGAGAAGTTGTTCATCACAAAGCACATACATACGTAAAACTTTTTTTTTCTTTTCTTTTTAATGCAATTGAAATGACTGATAGAAAAGTGGGATGGTCAAACAGGTGTTGCAAGGCTTGACTTGGTGCGTGTTATTTGTGTCTGTCTAATTATGGGAAAGTAGTGAGAGTCGCAAATGAGATGTTATTTAGCCTAGAACCAAAAACGAAGTGGTCCATCAACTGTGCAGATAGGACCATTTCTTGTGCTTCCATCAACAACATCCCCTCTATTCTAGCGACCAATAGTGGAACCTTTCGTATTTTTTGGTTTGTGGAATAGCACTCTGTTCTCATAAATATTATATATATATATATTCATTGATTGATTTTGTACTATAGTTATCTTTTACAACTTTACTAACTAATTAACATTGTGATTACTGTAGGCCTAGCTAAAAGTAGTTGCAATTTACAAGAATAATGTCATTTTTCATGTTTATTAGTGTAACAAAATTTTTTATGCTATTGTAACAAACAAGCGCAACAAATAAGCGTAACAAAATTTGTTATTAAATAATTCACTTAAGAAATTATACTAATTTGCTCAAAAAAAAAAAAAAAGAAATTATACTAATTTAGCGTCTTAATGCCATTTTTCATATTTATTAGTGCAACAAAATTTGTTACTAAATAATTTACTTAAGAAATTATACTAATTTAGTCATTTTTTATGTTAATTACTGTAACAAAATTTGTTACTCATAGTAACAAATTTAACGGTAAGAAAAAAATTAAAACAAAATTAGTTACCCATAACAAAAATAAGAATAACAAACAAATTGTAACAAAAGTTGTTACTTGGAGCAAATATTTTGAAAGTAGCAAAAAAAATTAGTAACAAAAATTGTTACAAGCGTAACAAAATTTTAAAATTTACAAACAAAAAACAATAACAAAAACTATTAGCCAGCGTAATAAAATTAAAATTCACGGATAACAGAAAAAATTGTAACAAAATATGTTACCATTGTAACAAAGTTACATAAAAAAGGTAAAGATATTCTAACAAAATTTGTTACACAAATAAATTTACAATGAAAAGATTTGGCTTTTAGTCATTTTTAGGCTCATATTTCAAGAATTTAGCTATAATTTCACGAAATTAAGGAATTTGATATTTTTATCATGTAACAAATTTTGATACACGTATAATAATTTTTTATACTCGTGTAACAAATTTTGATACTCGTGTAACAAATTTTGATAGACGATGAAAATGGCTAATCCTTTAAAAAAAATCCAAAATTTGGCTAAATCTTTAAAAATCTCATTTACAATTTTACGGGTAACCCAAAAAAAAAAAAAAAAGAAGCTAGATTTGACTTTTAGCCATTTTTAAGCTCATGTTTCAAGAATTTAGCTATAGTTTGACGAAATTAAGGAATTGGCTATTTTCATCATGTAACAAATTTTGATACACGTATAGTAAAATTTGATATACGTGTAATAATTTTTGATACTTGTGTAATAAATTTTGTCAAACGATGAAAATTACTAATTTCTTAATTTTGTGAAACTGTGACTAATCCTTAAAAAGAATAACAAAAAATTTGGCTAAATTCTTAAAAATTTCTATATTTGAAACAAAATTTATTAACCAGTGTAAAAAGTTAATAATTTATATGTAAAAAAAAAATATTATAACAAAATTTATTACCAACGTACAAAATTACAAAAATACACGTAAAAAGGTAAATTGTAACAAAATTACAAAGTTTACATGTAACAAGAACAACCATAAAAAATAATCTCCTTTAATCAATAAATCATCTCCGTCTCTCTCCCGTTCACTCTCGCCTTCTGATCTCTCTCTCACACATCTCCCTCTCTCTCGTCTGCTCTGAGCACCACCTGTGATGAAGCTCCGCTCGCCACCGTTTCCCCTTGAAAAAAGCCCCAAACTCCGCCTGAGCTGAGCTAGTAACCGATTGAAGATTTTGATCCCAAAACGCCGCCATGAATCGTGACGAATCCCTTCCATATCGTCAGCCATCTCGCGAAACCTGTCATTGCTGCCCCGTCTCTATCGAGAACCACGCAAAAACAGAGGTCGCATTGTACCATTGTGCTTGTCCTTGTGATACATTTTGATCTCAAGTATTTTTCCACGATTCGAACCAGATTTTGATTCCTCCATAACAGGAGAAGGAGCTTCCGTCGGAGGTGTGCACTCGATATCTTTGTCGCCTTCACTTGAGCACGGAAACTCCTTGACTATAGACGAAGATGCCATTAATGCAAATAACAACAGCGCTTCGACTTCGAAGAGATCAACAGTCACGACGACGGCGACATCTCCGACGCCAAGATCGGCTCCTAAAGTAAAACTCTCCTATTATAATCTCCAAGTTGATGGCGTTGTTGTCTCTTGCTCTGCCGGGAACTCTGACCGGACCAAGTCGTTGGTGGCCATGGCGGCATATAAACTTGATAGCCCCCTTCCTTCCCTTTTTCTTACTATCCTGAACTTTTTTTGTTTTAATTCCGAAAGTGGTGACTGGTGAGCTAGGTAATAAGATGGGCATTTTAGTCAATTAACATGAATTTTTAAAGGATCCGTGTTAGGATTTGGCTATATCCTTAACAAAAGCAACCTTAGGCTAAGATCTTAAAAGATTTCCTAAATATAGGCTAATTACTTAATTATCTCTAATAGTAATCGGACTTATTAGAACAAAAAAGGAAAATTGCAAAAATATTACAATATGAGTACTACTTAATAATTTATATTTTATATAATTTGCTCTCTTAAATTATACTTAATTTTATATTATAAAATTATGGGCATAAATTAAAAGTGCAGTACAAAAAATAATAATAATAATCCTCCCACAAAAAGTGTAATAACTGTGAATTTACTAATGTAACAGTAATTTCTCCAATCATAAAGCCACTAAAGGGTTAGACCAAGATTTTCCAAATCTATTTGAAGAGCCGTAAAACAAGTAGAAATATAGTTGTTTAAAAAATATTCGGTCACCAACCTTCGCAATTGCTTTCACCGTCACCCTAAACAATTACAACTTTAAATACAAAAACTCCAGATATAACGAAATTGACCTTGAGGCAATAATATTTATCAACTATTATTTTCATTTACCAAAATAAAAATAAATAAAATTTATCTATTAACTTTTTTTTTTCTATAGTTTTAAAAAAGAAGTTCGCAAATTGTCTATCAAATGCAAGCTCCTAAGGTAACTTCCTATTTCTTCCTATTTCTTCCTATTTACAGTTATCATAATTATTTTACTAAATGAATTTTTTTTTTAATCTCTGGGTACTATTATTGCAGCCCTGAAGAAGAAGAAAAAAAAAAGTAAGAACTTTCAAATATCATATTTATATTATTATTATTTTTAATTATATATTTAATATTCACTATTATAAAATATAACAAACTGAACATTTGTATGTAAATTTAATATTTATTTATCCTTCTAGCTTTTTATATCGTTTTAAATGAATTTTTTTTTTATCTCTGGGTACTATTATTGCAGCCCAGAAGAAGAAGAAAAAAATAAGGAAAAACTTTCAAATATCATATTTATATTATTATTATTTTTAATTATATATTTAATATTCACTATTATAAAATATAACAAACTGAACATTTGTATGTAAATTTAATATTTATTTATCCTTCTAGCTTTTTATATCGTTTTACACTTGCCAAATATTTTATTAATACATTAAAAATAAAAAATCCGCAGCAACGCGGGCATTAGGCTCGTGTAATTTCTAAAATAGAATATGCAATTTTATTGTAATATAGAACTTCAACTGTCCTTTTAGACTGGTAAGCCTAGCATCATCATCATCATCATCATCATAATAATAATAATAATAGCAACGATTGATGTATTGGAACAAATAAATTAGCCTCTACAATTGGGATGGTAAAATATTTTACAAATATATACACATAAATAAGTCCTTGTTACAGCGTTGTTTCTAAAATCAAGAGAAGATACAAGTGCATGCCTTACTAGAGAGACCACTTTGTTAAACTACCAAATTACATCAAACTAAAATATGACATAATTCCTGTCCCCTCACCTCCCCCGCTTTCCCCTAAACAAAGACCTCCCATTTTGCCACATCGAAAAATTATAAAACAAAAGATGCTATCGAAGAAAAGAAAAAGAAAATCTAATGAAGGAGAACCCAGGAAAAAAAAAAATGATAACAATATCAACCATTATCTGCCAGGCTAGCACTAGTCGTTTCAACTGTATCTGATTTTCCTAAAGTAAGATTTCAAAAGTCTGATTTCATGAGCTTTATTCTTGGCTTTATATTAATGTTGTCAAAGGGCCTTGCCTGTTCTACATGGATGTAATCCTTCGTCTTGAGGACCTGAAAACATATTTTATTTGAAAATTAAGATTTCAGAAACATGAGATTAAAATATTACCTAAACATTGATACAAAATTAAGCAACTTCTCAGGAAACTTTAAACCATTAACCCCCGTCAACAAAGTTTTGAAGGAGAATGACTAATTTCAGAATTCCGCAAGACTCGAAATACTTTTAAAGCAAGAAAACATACCAGCGTTTCGAAAAACATCCTTGATGCTTCCTTGCGAGTTTTACGCATTAATAGGTTGTCCATGGCAAGAACTCTCCTACCATGCTGCGATTCCTTGTCAAATAAAGTTTGAAGATACTTGGAAACAGCCCTGTAATAAAAGAAGCACCATAACATTGTTAGAAGGGAAGTTGCAAAAATTAGAATAATAAAAATATATTCAAGGAAATATTTTCAAGTAATTTGAATAAGCTTTTCCCATAACTTGATTGGAAGTCAAACCCATATTTTTTTTTCCCAAAAAGAATTAGTCATTATTAGATACAGTAACAGACAAAGAAAGTACACTAATATATCCTCACACAAAAATAAATAAGGAGACTTGAGCTGAAAAAAAAAAAAAGAAAAGAAAAGACGGCCAACATTGGGTTATATATTCTCAAGAAGAGTCACAAACAAGGTTTTTTAATTCTACTTGAAACAAACAGAATGCTATCAGGAAATTAAAACTGAAAAAGGGAAAAACTAAATAAATATAACGACCAACTGAAGAAAAATTTTTGAAAAATAATTTGGACATACAAATTCTGCATTTCTTAAAAGAAACTGCAACGCAAGCATATTGGACCTCGGACAAGAAGAGACCTAGCTGAATAGTATGCATACCTGGTACGGGAAGACCATCCACTGTTCTCAGGAAGACGAGTATCTTCAGCACCCGGCATATAATCTTCGTCATCTTCAGCGACTTCATCATCATCGACGTTCAAAAACTCTGAAAGAGAAACAAAGAAAATTTAACCATCAACTACAAGTTAAATACACTAGATTAAAGAGCAACTTTAAGGCAGTAAAAAGTAACATTAACAAAGCAACCAAAAAGAAAGGACATTAAAAATCTGAACTAGTGAATTGCCCTTGATCACTACCAAGGACTGACGCCTCATAATAAAGAAAGCACTGAAAGATGAAAGTCAACAAGAGCAAGACACAATAGACCTCTTATCTTGAGTTGGAAAAATAATTTTTTTTATCTAATCAGTAACAGGACATGTTTAATCAAACATGGATGTTCTAAACCTGAAATGCACAACCGGTCAAAGAACAAACGCTTTAGACAAAAAGATAAAAAAGATTGAAAAGTTTGAGCTATGAACCTGTGTCATTTCCAACAGTGCCATCTTCAAAATCCTGCACCATATAGGCAATAACTGACTAAGTAAATGGAAACATGAAGGAAATACGCAAATAAAATTTGAAACACATTGCATAAGTTATTCAAATAACCTAAAAAAAAAAAAAAGTTCGCTAAAGATAGGCACGAATAGAAGAACAAATTTATATGCAATTTGAATATATTCCTCGGAACACAATGAATCAAAAATATAGGAGAGAATTAACACCACAAAACTTACACCAGAAACGTAATGAGAACATCAGAAAACCAAAGTAGATTAAGGAGAAGGAACAACAAAAAATATAAAATATTTTTAATGAACGAAAGCAGAAAAGAGAAAAGCATGAAGGTAAGTAAAAGAAAAACAAAGATAAATGTTCAGAAATAGCACGAGACAAGATAATAACATACACCAAGAAACTCAATCGCAGAATTTTCAGCAGTAATTTCTGCATTTGTGGCACATGGCAGATCAGCTTCCTTAAAGTCTTCATTAACTCCTTTATCCAAGGGAGCATTCTCTACATTCATGTCAGGTTCTAAGTAAAAACTAGAGTCTGCTACGGCCCCTTCACCCAGCACAGAGAAAGAAGTCAGATCCTTCTCACCACATCCCAGGCCTGATGCATGGACTTCATCTGGATTCACGATGCTAAGACTGTTATTTTCAATTTCTTCTACAGATTGATTTCCAATTCCAGAAGTCATGTTATCGCATCCACCAGTTTCCAAAGATGCAGTCTCAAAAGAAGCATGCACATTGCCGTTATCTTTGTCAATATCTATCCCGACTTCAGCACCATTTTCAATAACTTCAATGCCATCAACTCTCTCACTGCCTATGTCTGCCAATGATGTGCCCTCAGCAGGTTCAGTATCAAACCTTTGCGGTGATGCATCAATCTGTCCAGAAGGATCTTCATTGTTATCTTTATCCACAATGTTTGGTTGTAAAATGTCTGCTGGGATGCCCTGAGCAAAATCATTAGAAACAGGATCATTTGGAAGTGACAACTCAGGACAATGGACATCATGATCCGCGAAACCAGAGACTTCAATATTTTGTCCGTCAATATCCATTTCAGCATCCTCCTTCGAGGTTTCTTGTTGGGATCTCACATCTGAAATTTCAGCACTCTCTTTCTGAATGCAAATGTCATCATTTTGTGTTTCCATATCGTTTCTCACAACATTAGACGACTCTTTATCCTTTGCCAATTCAACAGGAGCATCGTCTTGATCATTTTCAGTCACCTTTATCCTACTAAAATCAAATGTTTCACTGTGCAAAGAAACCAGTTCTGCTGACATTCCTGAAATGCATATATGAAAAGGAACTTAATAAGCTTTTACAGGTACTAGTAAAACACTAACAAGGTATCAAGGAATCCACAATAGAATCAAGACAACATCTGTTGAAAACAGAAAATTCCAAGATATAATAGTGAGTAACGAACTTATAATCAACTGCTTTCCCAGTTGTCTCAGTTGATTAGATTAAATTTTCCTGAGATATTGAACCACTCATGATTAACTCACCAGTAAAGATGGGTTCACTAAAAATTTCTTCTTCCAAGAATTGTCTCTGAATCATCGATATTTCTGGGCGAGTACAGGGAGCCTTCTTTCGTAAGCGACGTATGTCCTCAGTATTTGTCAACTGTTGACGTATTGTGCTTCAAAAGAGAAGGTAAAAAGAAAGAAAAATACAGAAGTTAGTCCTTTGTAACAGGAGAACTAATTAGCACAAAGCAGATCATACAAATATCAACAGCAAATCAGCCAACATTGTGAAAAATATTCTCTAATTAGAGAGAGAGAGAGAGACAGAGAGACAGACTTCTATTGCAGACAATTATTTATTTAGATGTAGGACATGAGGTCAAGCTACTGTATCAAGCTTTGTTTTCAAGTATTCTAAGGTGCTGCGTGAGTATTATCAGAATCCATCTAAGTTATAACCTCTACTAACCAGTCACTCGTACAGTCCTATATTTTGAAATACTGCTTATATGCGCAAGGCTGTATTGACTTTTGCTGCACAGTAGTGTGAGTATTATAGTTATACCACTTGATTGAAAAAACTATGAACTTCTCTTGCTCAAACATTGATGCATTTCTTGAAATTCATTGTTCAGGCCAATTTCCTATTAGCTTATAGTTTTAGTACTAGCATGAACAACTGTAAACGGTTCTTAAATGGTTAAAAAATAAGCACGGAAAATATGACATACTCGCCATGCAAAACCATCATATCGTCCATAAGCACTTTCCTCTTTGAGGCACTAGCCCGGGGAGCAGAACGAAGGCGTTTTGTCGATGTTATTTCAGGTGCAGGTGGAGTGGGCTTCATTTTCAGAACTGAGGATTTTCTTCCAACTGAAACAAGAAATCCAGTTGTAAGCAATAGCATTCTAAGGTATGAACTCTACTCACCAGTCACTCAACACCATGCAAGAAGAATTTACAGATACCACTAACAAAGTACCATTCAATACCTAAAATAGAAGACAAAAGATCATCGTCGCCAGGAATTGATTCTGCAGTCCTCCTTGATTTGTTCATACTAAATGATTCACCCGAGTTCAAACTATGTATGGTTAGAGTACTCTCTGTGAAACTACGTTTCTTTCCTGACACGAGATTGTCACCTGCATCACCATCATCATCTCCGAGAATTTCTTTCTCAGGCGTAGTCTCCAGTAGCAAATCATTTGGTTTAGAAACTAGCCCCTCTGACACAGAGAGCAGCTTTTCAGGTGCAGGAAAATTCGAGGCTGCAGATCCTTCTACATTCTCTAACTGATTGTCACAAGATGGCGCATTATCAATTTCGTCATCCAACTTCCTGCAATCATCTGGGGTCTCTCCACATAATGCAGATTCAGAAAGATGTCTCTTCTCTGACTCCAGTTCCACAGCATCAGTTGACTGGCTCTCTTCACCTAAAAGAAAGAAAAAAGAATTGTCATAAGATTACAGCATCTAAATATGATTGAGATAGCATGCACCATACAATAGAATGCAGTAACATGTAGTTGAACACTTCTCTCAAAATTCTTCATGAGCTAGTCCAAAATCACATAAGAAAGTTTGAGGAAAAAACACCAAAATTTCACCTCTAGAAGATGGCACGTCTGTTTGTTTCAAAGTGTTGCAAGCACGGAGCCCAGGCAAGTCAGCAGATGGAATGCGTTCATGAGGGGAATGATTCAAGGTATCTGTTTCTTTTGGCTCCCGAAATGTTTGAGCTTCAACATTCACAACCTCGGGTCTATCTGGAGATTCTGGCATACAAACATTTGACGACATTTTATTGCTAGGGGAGCATGACTCTCCCATATTATTTTGAAATTCAACATCAACAGAACATGTCCTGCGACCTGGATCCTCTAATTCAGTGGTGACCTGGGAGCAACTAGGAGATTCAGCATCTGTTCGGTCTATGAGGTTTGCACCTGGTTCGTTATTATTATGCATATCTGGACCATCTACTGCACTAATATGTCCATTTGAACATTCAGGAACTAGAGGAAGCGCTTCAGCATGCTCAACCATAACAGACGAAGGTGTTGACAGACCATTATCTTGTGGCATGTTTTCTCTAGTAACTTCCACGGATGCTGAATGTACCTGATACTTGGGCTCTTTCATCTCAACGTCACCCAAAAGGTAGCCATTTTCCTTAGAATGGGGAACCATTTCATGAGCATCAGACATCCTATTGCCATTTTCTGTACATTCCACTGCTTCAGATTCTTTTAACTCAAGGTCTTTTGATCCCATGGGACCGTCACAGGCCAGTGTCTCTTGGACATCCAATGGACTAGGACATTCCACTGCAGGAATAAACAGGGACTGCGCATGTTCATGAGCTTCTATATTTGCAGCAGGAATTTCATTCTGTTCCCCAAACAACAAAACATATGCAGAGGAATTGCATAAAATAATCAATTAATGATGAAACAGTGACCAGTTTCACATACAAAATAATGAAACCAGAAAGCAGCACAAGGGGCAAGTACTAGACTATTAATTAACCTGGTCATCAACGCCATCATCTTGCATCATTGCTGAAGTTCCACCTTCAAGCATTTCATCTTTTTCCCCAGGTGTCATTGGTAGAGCTGATGTCAGTGGGTAACCACTGCAGTAAAATATCAAGTTCAATAACAAGAATGAGTTTCTAAATAACCCCATGAACAGAAAACAGATCTATCACCAGCCCACTCACCTAGCACAAACTGAGGCTTTAACATCTAACATATTTAGTGTGGAAAAAAAAAAAAAAAGAAAGCAACTTAAACAATCAATCAAGTAAAAGAGAATATCAAACCCAAAAAAAAAAATTATATATATATATATATCAACAAAAAGGGGAAAACTGGAACATTAAGTATATGCTACAGAGTTGATAGCATCTTACTCTGGATCTCCATCATTCCCACGGGCTGCAACCTTGCGCAAGAATAGGTCCTGTTTGTCAGGCATTTTCAGTGAAGAGCAAATTTTTTAGTAACATACATTTCAAAATATTGTATTGCTTGTGAATATAACCAATATATCTACAATAAAAATTAAATAAAAAGGTGAAAGTAAAAGCTATGCTTGGCCAAAAATTAAAAGAATAGTAGCAAATGAAATTAAGCATAAAATCATCCATAGAATATATTTGTTTCATCGCTAATTGGGCAAATTGCAGAGGCAATTTTATGGAAGATACCAGCGTCAAGTACTGCTTTAGGAAAGGGAGAATATGTAAAGGTTCAACCACAACTTGGGACATTTTTTTCTTCCCAAACAACCTAAACAAAAGTACAATGGACAACCACATACAACCATAATTTTGTATCATAATGTATTGAACATAGTCATGTCAAAGATACATTCCGTATATCAATGCAGTTTTGAGGAACACCACATAAATAAAGGAAACAGTGTCAATTCAAATTACATATGAATTCCATGATAACGGGATGGGATATCAATAAACCAGGCAATAGAAAACAGAATCTGACTATTCCAAGTTTTGAGGAGCAACAAATCATTCACCTCATCAATGTCCAAACCAATCTGAGAAGTGTCACCATCACCAAAACGTTCTGAAAACACATCATCAAAAGCATGAGATATAATTTAGTTGAATTGTTACCATCAATATTAGCTACAGCAACCACCAATTTTGAGTTAGAGTAGCCTTTCTGTTTTCCCCTAAGATAAATTACTTTGTTGATAAGATTCAAAAACCTAAAATACGAGAAAGGAAAAAATGGATAAGCATTCATTTCAAAGGTAAATGAAGAAAAATTCTTCCACTGGAAAATAGCATAGGGAATCAAATGCATAAGTCCAGCCACAGGCTTAAACTCATGCCCCATCATTCCTGCTTCAAAAAAAAGTAGTACTACGAAAAGCAAGTCACATTATATCCGTTTGATAATTTTGCTTTTCACTTGTAAACAAGATCATTCCACCACGTTGTAG
Source organism: Boehmeria nivea var. tenacissima (assembly GCA_018132145.1). Taxonomy (NCBI): domain Eukaryota; kingdom Viridiplantae; phylum Streptophyta; class Magnoliopsida; order Rosales; family Urticaceae; genus Boehmeria; species Boehmeria nivea. Next base: position 3,143,828 of record CM030874.1, on the reverse strand, counting down.
GCAAGAAAGAGAACCACTAACCATCCAATCCAAACTGAGATGTTGAGAAAACCACGCCTTCCATGGTATCTTGGAGAGTAATCTGTTCTCTTGTACTGACATGATGATCGACATAGTTACTGCAAGAGTGTCACGCCAATAAGTAACGATGTTCATCAAACATAACAACAATTATTGCAAGCTCGTAACCTATAATAAATATGTACAACTGACCCCTGAAACATATCATTATCAGGAAGCTCGAAATCATCAAGATCAAAAGTCTCTGGCAAGGTGATAGAATGATATGGTGCAGTCGATTCTTCTGGAGGTAAGTCAACTGCAGTGGAGCGAAAAGCTTGCTTTATCTTAAGCAAAGCTTCACTGCAATCATCAAAAAGGTAATTCACCTTTCTAGAATATATCCTCACAACGCCAAGTAATAGATGACTGGACAACCGTAGTGCTATAGGAACATCGGGAAAGAGAATTGAATCTGTCAAGAAAATATATGCAGAAATTAGATGAGCACATGAAAAGAAAAAAAAAACGAATCATCATGTATAAGGGTATAGGAACATCGAGAAAAAGAACTGAATATGTCAAGAAAATAAATGCAAAATTAAATGAGCACATGAAAATAAACAAAAACAAAAAAAACCCCGAATCGTCATGTATAATAGTGTAGAAAATATTTAGATAATGGCAATGTAACCACTATAAGAATATGCTAGTATGTAGTACATACAGACTACATTTGGGGACAAAACATATCAGCACAGCAAGAGTTTGCAACTCGTAAAAAGAGCAAACTAGAAAAAATTATCGGCCTTAATGGATGACAAGCTCCTCTTACCAACTTGGTACGAAGGAAAATAAATGAATGAAATTGATAGTACTTTCCAAACAAACATAAATTTTCTTTAAAAAAAAAAAAAAAAGTATTCTTGTGGGAGTTTTGTAACCTAATCTATATCTTCCTCTTTGTAATTTTCTTGTATTCTACACATAATATAGTATTAGTTTCTTAAAAGTAAATAAAACCAAAAATAGCTCAAAGGAGCAATGTGATAATTCACGGTACCATTACACACTAACTTTTTATTACCACCACCCACGTGCCAACATGGCACGTGAGTTGTCAAAATTTAATTGGTAAACACTTTAACGCTCTATCTATAGAACATACATAATTGATTGAACGAAGACAACTCATGCCGAGTAGTAAAAATTAAAATTTTAGATAAAAAAGGTCGGGATCTCTAGCACTACTACTTTTAAGAAGATCAATTAAGTGTGTTTGCAAGTTCAAGGAAACTTTTTTTATTGTGCTATTAGCTGAGAAATGAACAATATAAACAACAAAAAGAGTAAATTTGCCCTCATGTAAACTGAATAAAATTTAAGGGGCCATTCGGATAGCAATCCGAATAAAAAAAAATTGAGTTTATATCATCTTACTAAAGTACTAACTGACAAAAAGTAAATCATCTTTCTATGGTAAAATGTGGTTTGGATTCCTATACAAATGGGCCCTGAAACAATACTAGATATGTCAATTTTTAATGCCAACTCGCCTGACATGTTGGTCGCCATGTTTTAATTGGAAAGTGATAAATGACTAATGCTCTCTCGCCAATTAGATTATAACACGCCACTCGCCGCGTGAGTCGGTATTACATAAATAGTTATAGCACTGGCAGTACTCATAAACCTATTAGATAACCAGACCCTCATTGACAATGGTGATACTATCATTTCTGCAAATACTCGTTTCAAACGCAACCTAGCAATTCAAGATAGTCATGTACTTGCACCTAAAGAACTCAAATTCCACTGATTGACTAGCTAGTAGAAAGCTTTTCAAATGATGATATCAAACAATAAATTTCAAGTATAGAGAATAAAAGGAAAGGAAGCACTAACCCACAGACACTCCGATATCGGTGTCCGCAACCTGATTCTTCCGAAGCTTCCTCTCCAAATGTGCCGCTATCCATATCGTCCCAAGCGGGCCTTTCTTTGCTAATATGAACTGAGAATAAAACATCTTTCCGCACCTTACTTCTCTAACAAAACCCTAGATTTCATGCAACAAGCCTGTTCCCCTTTAAAAAACCCTAGCAAAAAAAAAACCACGCCCTGATATGTAACTACCACGCGAATTGGAACACAGAGCTGGACAGAAATGATGCAGCTTCTACGCCATTCTTTTCACAACCCGAAGCCACAAAATCAAGCAAGAGAAACTTCAAATTCGAACTGAATATTACATACTACGCAACGGAAACCCTAATTTCCAAAAGAGTAACCCTAATTCCCCGATCGTCGCCGATTTAGAACTTCGAAGCTCAAACATTCAAGTTTTTCTAAGAAAACGCTTCAGCAACGGCAAAAGAAACCCTCTTTCACACGCAAACCCCACTGAAATGGACAATTGAAGCCGGATTGACGGAGGAGGTGAGAGGTGATCGGCGGTGGGGTCGAAAACCCTAAAGCCCTAGCTAGGGCGTCGAATTGGGAACGACGTCGAGCGGGTGAGAAAATCCGCAATTGCGAGACGAAGCGAACCGCGCTAGTGAGCGAGGTTGAAGACGGAGGCCAAGCCGGAATCGGCGGGGACTGAGTCAGGCGAGCACCGAGTCGGAGATCGGACCGAGTCGAAGCGTTAGCGAGAGAGAGAGGTTATGAGAGAGAAAGTGTGTTTGGGAAGGAACGCGAGTGGTGAGACTGTGAGATGAGAAGAGAAGTCTTTCTTTCTTCCACGATTTGTTTTTTCGCAACAATTTTTTTTCCCTAAAATACCCCTCCAACGACACGCAACCACTGGGATTAGTTTACGTTTGAAGGGTATTTCTGTATTTTCAGGAGTGAGTTATTTTGGTGTTATATAATAGTTGAGTAGTTGTGGTGACGAAACAAAATTTGATTTGAAAAAATGAAAAAAAAAAAAAAATGATTGTGAAGGAATATGCTGAGTGATAAGCTAACGTCATCCATTTTGAGGCAAATTTCATATTTTTGATTTCCCTCTACTTTCGCCTTTTTGGCCAAATTTTGGATTACAAACTTACAAAGTGTGTATTGGCGCTCCAAGTTCAAAAATCAAACCGTAGTCTAATTTTTAATTTTTCTCTTTGACCTTCGCAAGGGTAGATTTTTTATTTTTCTCTTAAATGGTATTCTAAAATGGTATTTATCTTTTATTTCATTAAGGGGGAAAAAAAATAACAATGCTTTTTTCTTATAAAGGAAAAGAATAATGAATGAATTTGACATCAAAGAGAAAATATAGTATCATTGTATCAGTATTTACCAGCATAAGGTTCACTCACGTTAACTCTTTCTTGCATTGTTGGGTTGTATGCTCGCTCAATTAGTGCTATATACCCAAAAAAAAAAAAAACCTTAATTAGAATTAGTGCACAAAATATATTATGGTACCGCATGCAAATACCTATTATTTTTAGAGCTGGGATAAAATCCTATTATTATAGATTATTCAATACAAATTACTATATTAATTCCACAAATGCTTGATAAATTTGTATAGAACATAGATTATTTATAACTTCTTCAAATTACTATATTCATATTACAACATAGATTATTCATTATATATCGAATATAGATTATTCATTATTTCTCAGAATTACTATATTCATTTCATAAATGGTCGATTAATGCATCTCAAAATGCATAATGAGCATCTTTATCACAAATTTACATATGTCGAGCAAGAAATTAATGAAAATCAAGTAGTTTAGGAAAATTAAGTATTTTCAATGACCACCATTTTAACTTCTAAAGTTAGCGCTCTTGTACAATCTTAAGTTGTTGCATTAATGTCACCCTCATCCTTAATGATCATGTATGATCATGCATCCAATCATTATGTCATGCAATTTTAGCTTATTGTTGTACTGAGTTTATTTTCTTGTTTTCTTATCAATTTTAAATTTATGTAATCTTTTAACGAAAAATGAAGTAATTGTATTTGTTGTAATTCTTTCTATATATTTATATTTGAACTATTTAATTTAGTTTCAAAATCTTAAAATATTAATAATGAAACAATAAATATATAAAAATAAATTTTACTGTATTATTATTGAGTATTTAATAGTCATATAAATGCATCGAGAATAATGTGTTTTTGATGAAAATAATGATTATTTAATTTTACAACAGATAAAAACATCCATTTATATATATATATTTTTTAAAAAATAAAACTAAATACTTCATGTTGCACCAATTTGGAACAATATTATGCCAACGAAGCAGCCGCTACTAGAAGACTTGGAGACTTGGATCAACGATGTCCATGTTAGGAGGGCTTTAGGTAACACTGGCTCATCGGTAAACACCATACCGTTAGCCATATTTACTGTTGCTAGAATACTCCTCAAGCACATTATCAAGTTTGAGATTCAGATTATCGGATTTGGAAAGAAGAGTGAAGTATGAATGGGCTTCGTCCAACCCGAGTTGCGAGTCGATCCCATCAAACCACAGGTGCGATTCCATGTGCCAGACATTGATATGAGCTATCATGGCTCAACAAGCATAAATTGGTTGGTTCCACTTATCACCAATGTGTCAAAGGAAGGCTCGATCAATTAGTGGTGATGATTCCTACCAATCCGACTCCATTTGACGAAACATAGGCTCACTACTTAGATTATCAATTCTACAACGAGTGTACCGAAGACGAAGCTATTGTCGTCTATTGACCAGTCGAAATATCGTTACTCGACTGAGAAGAAATCAAGGATCTCTCCGATGACGACCTAAGATGGAAGTTAGCGGAGAAAAAAAAAAGAGTAAAGAATGGAAAAGACAGCAGTAGTAGATATCCCTAAGCCCAACGTCTCGAAGTGCATAAAAAGGTTGCTCTCATGAGGAGGCGCATCATTTATCGCTTATTATAGTATGTGGGGCCGACCTATGCCATATGGGGAAGCTCCACCACGGGAAAGGAAGAACAAGATTGCTTGTGTACTTCAGAAGAAAAGTCCCAACTACCGATGTTGGCTCCGAAAACCACACAAGATGGTACTTGCTCGGTAAGAAAACCTTTGGAAGAAGTTTAACTTAGCGACGATCCTAACGTCAAACAACAAATTTGCATCAGCAATCGATTAACTACCGACGAGAAGAAAAACCTCACTGAACTCCTAGATAAGTACCAAGACGTATTTGCTTGGAGCTATGAATAAATGTCGGGATTGAATCTCGAAATGGTGTATCAATCCCTCAACATCGAGTCGGGATCAAAGCCAGTAAAGTAAGGCAAACGAAACTTTCATCCAGATATCGAGACGCAAGTCAAGGAGAAGTGGAAAAGCTTATTGCTGCCGGATTCATCAAGCCATTCAAGCATCCTACTTGACTAGCAAACATCGTACCCGTGAAGAAGAAAAGCTGGCAAGTTCAAATTTATGTCGATTTTCGTGGTCTTAATAAAGCTTGTTCGAAGGACGAATTCCCACTGTCACATATAGACATCATCATTGATTTAACATCCAACCATGAAATGTTCTCTTTCATGGATGAATTTGATGGATACAACCAAATCAAGATGGCAGCCAAGGATGCTGAGAAGATGATGTTCCAAACCCCTTTGGGGAATTTCTACTACACCATAATGTCGTTCGGATTAAAGAATGACAGAGCAACGTACCAATAAGCCATGACAGACATATTTCATGATATGATGGGAAAAGAAGTTTAAGATTACGTTGATAATCTAGTTGTCAAAGCCAATGATTCTTATGGCATAATTCTTTCTTCTATTACTATTGAATTATCTGGTAAGTATTAATAGAAATTTTGTGTAGTACAATATGTTCATGAGATCCACTTTGTTAGTTTCAATTAAATTATTTACCACGTTATTCTTTCGGTTGCACATACTCTGATTTGATCAAAATTGCATATTTTTTGGATTTATGACATCCAATTACCAACAACTGATATCAAAGCGGTCATGTTACATATAGTATTGAAATTAGGATTCCATGAATGATGTGATTTTAGGGTTAATTCCATCATTTCCCCTTCTACTTTAACCCGAATATCAAATTGCCCCCTCTACTTCAATTTGTTACATCCGTTCCCCCTATACTCTTATAACGTTTTAAATTTGTCCTTCCGTCAACTTTTCCATCCAAAGTTGCCATTTTCCAAAGTTGTCATGTGTCACATAATTAGAGAGGTTTTTGTACATTTATAGGTGAAATTATGTTTTTGCTCATGTTTGATACTTTTCTTTTCTTAGGTTTTGTATTTTTTTTTTGTGCTAGAAACACTTGATTTAAAAAAATTAGTTTTTTTCTTCAGCTAAAAATTTGATAATTTTTAGTTTTATTTTTTTGTGCTAGAAACACTTGATTGAATTTTTTTTTTCAATCAAGTGTTTCTATCCAAAAAAAAAAAAATCAAATAGGGGTAAAAATATAATTTTACTTATAAATGCATAAAAACCTATCTAATTATATGACACATGACAACTTTGGATGGAAAATGACAATTTTGGATGGAAAAGTTAACGGAAGGACAAATTTGAGACGTTTTAAAAGTATAGCGGGAACGGACGTAACAAATTGAAGTACAGAGGGCAATTTGAGATTCGGGTTAAAGTAGAAGGGGAAATGATGAAATTAATCCGTGATTTTATTGGATAGGCATAAATTAATTTGTATTAATTGATTGTCAATATTTGTTGATTTGTTCATGTGATGAATGCTGAAGTTGAATATGTTGATGAGAATTTGTCGTTAATTATATGGTACCTTTGGAATTTAAATTTTGATTTTTGGTAAGGATTTTTTTTGTACAATTAATTAGATCAAGTGTTCGTCCAATTTTAACGGGCTAGCAATTTACGCAATTTATAATTATGCAAGATTTTTTGACGTTAAAAAATTGCATTCCACTAGGGTTTGGAACCCTAAGGCACGGGTTCAACATGGTGCAGCAATTGTTGCCGCAGTAGCCCGTGTGGGTTGCGATTAGAGTACTGGGACGCTGCCCGGGTAGCTCAACCCTTGGGTTGACGCCTGGTTGCATTCTTGGCTACCACGATCACCTTGCAGCATTCTGCCGCACGCCTCAGCCTAGATGTTGCTCGTGTTTTCGAGCCCCAGATCCTTCTGTACCCCACTCTGCTGCTACTCTCGAGCTCTCGCGAACCGCCCAGATGCAAACACAAGCACCCGTTGACCTCTTGCTCACTCCCTATTACACGATTGAGTGTCCCCGTGCATTGTGCGCACCTGTAGTCCAAACGTTGTGCGATCTGTGCTGGATACGAGGCCTGCTGGAATCGTACCAGTAGCACCGGCTAGCCCTATAGCATGCTGCTGCGTGTAGGTAGCATACAGGCAACATGCATGCATTGTGCTTAGCATCGCCAGGATACGCCTTGCCGTACCATGCAGTGCGCAGGGCAGCTATCAAGACCCGTTGGCTTGGCGGAGACCACGACAGGAGAGTACAAACTCCTTTTTGTACTCTCGTAAACTCTTTTAAATATTTAAAACCGAAATTGTCGTGTGTTTTTTTTTTTTTTGCGAAAATCTTTAAATATATAGTACTTATAATAAGGTTAACTAAGCGTGATTATTAATACATACATATATTTTTGGGAGTCCTTGGGATCACGTCCCGGTCTCAAAATAGATTATGACTCGTGTGCAGTCTATTATCATAATATTACAATTTCTGAATCGCACAACCCTCGGGTTCTCGTCCCGGCATCAAAAACCATAATTTTTTTATATTATAACAAAAGTGCAGAAAATACTGCCACAGGTATTCTTCTTAACATGTGCCACACACACCATCTCTGCCAGTTCCTATTCGTCTGTCTTCATTGGCTTCTAACCTACAACACCGAAAACCTATGAGTTGATAACTCAGTAAGGGCGAACTAGTCTACCCTAAATGATATGCAACACAAATTAACATTTTTACAACATACACACAGAGAATTAGTCGTCCCATACCGACTAACTCTCTTTACACAGCAAAGGTAATGAAGTTGATCTATTACCCCCATGTTTTCCCGCGTCTCTTAACTCTTACTTTTTCCACAGCCGAGTACTTCGTACTCGGTTCACACAGACAAGCTTCATTCACGAGGCAGTTTGATCTTGTCGTACTACGTTTACCCGTATAATACCCCTGGTTCACCTTGCTCTAAAGAGGCAACTCGTCCTTCGATGGCAAGTCTCTTGTACACAGCACCTCACCGTATCTACATGCCTTGTGATAGGTTATGGACCCATCACGTTTTTTTATAGTCTTTCTGGAGTATGTGTCTTGTCAGACTCACTCTGGACTTAATAGTTTCACATAACAATCATTTCATTATTTATTTGAGCTCGATTCCTTTCTCAAGTCTGGGATCTACTGATGGTCACCGTAATTTCTCTAGCGTGCAAGCGGGGAGTTGGCCTAAATCTTGCCAGTCCATCGGACTTCACCTCACACTCAATAGGCCGGTTTTGTGTAAGGAACCAGCTCACCCTCGGGGAGCGGGGCTCTTTCTCTCGAAGCCAGGGCTCACCTCTCTTGGAGCCAGGCGGTACCATCGACTTATTATCGTTTCAATATTTAGATTGTATTCATTTACCTCTTATCAACCCTTGTTGAAGGATTGAGGCTTATTATAGTTTAAATACTACACAGCACAAAGATATAGCAGTTACATAGTATTTAATCATAAATTACTAATGCAACCCTAGCAAACAATTAACACTTATATTCGGTGCCGTAGATGCATCGCCACTTACCTTGGTTTACGTTGCGGCGATTCTGAGGTCTTTTTAGAAACTTGCTCCGAGCTCTGACCACTTCCTTATCTCCTTGTCCTTGAATAGAAGACATGGTCTTGTTAGTCCGCTTAACTAGTAACACGAGAGCGAAGTATTTAAACTTAGTTCCTAAGTGCTTGGGATTCTAACTTAACTATTCTGGATGATCCCTCATTGTTCGAAACTTCAAATTACTTTATGACCGTCTAGGCCTATAGAATTCAAATCAGACCAAGCGGGCTTTCAGCTGCCTAAATCCTAGACTTGGTCTTCAAGGCCCAAAAGATTATTCGGGCTTTGAGCTAGAACAAGGCCATTAATGGCCTTCACAGTTTCTAAGTTGCTAGATCCAAAACGGGTTTGGGCTTTAAACAAGGTGAAGGCCCAAAATGGCGTTCACAGTTTTTCAAATAATTTAGGCCCGACACTGCTTTTTGGGCTTCAAGTAAGGTGAAGGCCTAAAGTGGCATTTACAGTTTTCAAAGTAGTTAGGCCCAATACAAATTTGGGCCTCAAACAAGGTGAAGGCCCAAAATAGCCTTCACATTTTTCTTTTTAAACCAATTAGGCCCAATAATTTGGGCTTTAAACGTGGTGAAGGCCCAAAATGGCCTGCATGATTTTTTTCAAGACTTACCGGAATGTCTAATTATAGTCCTGACGTTCTCGTCTCACGTGTTCGGGCTGGGCCGAGTCCATTTAAGTGCCATACCCTTTTTACACGTTTTGAGACTTCATCGAACTTTATCCAGAAGTAGGTTTGAAAGAGTTGTTTGAGTTCTCTTGAATACAATGTCATTACTTTCCAAGAATGACTTGGTTTGGTTGGACTTTATTTTGAAAAACTACTTGATTCTCATCCTTACAAAAATCTGTGTGTCATTACCTCTTAGCTAGCTGATTATTACCATTTTCAACGCTAGTTGTAAAGTCCAAAGTTCATGAGAAACAATCAGTTTGTATTGTGTTCATAAACACCTTAGATAACAATGAAAACTCAAGTTCCTCGGCTAGCAAATTAGGGTTTCGGGTTTGGTGCTCAAACTCTTGTTAAATTTCACCAATCATTAGAAAATATCCTCGTTATGGATTTGTTCTTGAACTATTTAACAAAATACATTAAGTTGAGTAAAACGTGACTTAATCCTATTACACTATTCGACTTTCACAAGGAAAATATTGAGTTTGTGTTTATTAAGGAGACATGCACCCGATCCGTTAGAAACCGGCGTGCATGGCTTTGTTCTCAATTCAAAACCGTGCGTGTGTGTGACGGTTAGTGTCCAAGACATAAGATTATTGAAACCCTATACGCACCACAGCAAGGAAATTGCCGAACACATTCACACATACTCACCACATGAAAACTGAATGTAAACATAAACACAACTATTCACAAGAACACAAGAAAATCAAACACGTACACACGTTGGTATTAGACCGAGCATCATGCAAGGAAAACCCCCAGGAGCTAGGACTCCCTTCGACTATGTGCTCGGCCATACCATGCAATATTAACTAAATAAAACCAGAACCTTAAAATGTCTCTTTACAATCCTTGATTATCGAGGATATAACTATCTAAAGAAAAGAACTAATTTAAACCAAGATTTCTCAAAGTGTTTATACCTATGGTTTCGGGTTTCGTGTGCTCAGCCTCGTCCTAGTTTCCTTCTTCCTCGACGACCTCTCGACGTCCTTGCTCCACTAGGTTTTGTCACAAGAAGAGGTTTTAGAAAGGTGGTTTGCAATCAAACCCTAAGGGAGTGGGGGTAGGATTTACCTTGATTCCTTTTGTCTCATGTTTCACGCCTCATGCATGAGCTTGACGGATACTTAGTGAGGCAGAAGAGCATGTCCACGGGGTTCGGAATACCTAAGTATTGAGACAAGGCTTTAGGGTTTGAGAGAGATGTGAGATAGCTAATGGATTCACAAAAGGGTTTCGGTTTTTACCTTAAGCGAGAGTTTCTCGAGCTCTCTTTTCTTCTTCTTCTTCTTCTTCTCCTTCTTCTTCTTCTTCTTCTTCTTCTTCTTCTTCTTCTTCTTCTTATTCTTCTCAGTTCCACTCCCTCTCTCTCGAATTTCTCTCTTGTTTTTTCTTCCAAAGCTTCTAAGTGCTTGAGAAAGTTAGAGGGTCTAAGTATTGGTGTGGGTTTGTGTGTTTGAAAAGAAACCTTTCACATTCCCTCTCAAATATCGTGTACCCTCTCTCTCTCTTCTTCTTATTTCTGTAACTGATTTTAATCCAACTCACCAACCCTTGTCATGTCATTAATCCTCATCTCTCCACCTAGCCGAACAATTCACCTTCCCCTTACACTTGGTGAGCTCCCCTATTTCTCATGATACACTTAGCTCTCTCTCAAGAGCAAATCTTGGCCTTGGTTAGGCTATGCAATAGATCTTGGCCCTTGGTTTGGTTTGGAGTTAGGTAAGGCATGAAAACCCATGTCCTTTCACCTCCTTATCTCTTTCATAGTGGCACCAACTTACCTCACGGTTTTCCAAGAGGAAATAATTACTAATTCACTTCTTATTAGGTTGAATCTTAGCCCTTGGATTAATTTGGGAAAGTTTGGTAATCTCATTCTAGGGTTGGGATTTAAACCTCAAACCACAAACCAAGGCTCTTCATTTTCCCTTCCTTTTCCTTCAAAATGGCCAATTTCATTCCTATCTTTCTCAAAATCCTTTCCTTTTCCTTCCTTTTCCTTCACAAGATCCCAAGGATTTTTCCATTGGTCATCAAGTTGACCAATTTCATTCCTATCTTTCTCTCTCATTGGGCCCACGGGTTTGGGCTTGGAATTGGGCCAAAGGAATTATTTCTTATCATACCGGGCCCACCAACTAATACTTAAGGGCGGCAATGGGCTGACCTGAGGTGTCGGGAGACATTTCCGAGGCCCGTTTAGCACGCAATGACTAAAATACCCTGTCTTGATCTACCGTTCATAGTTTTGACCTAATTCGATTTTTTTGTAACTCGAGACTTTACGAAGCCTATCTAGGTTACTAGAAACTTCTAAAATACAGTTCAGAAGTTTGCTTTAATTAAAAGGTGGTCGTTGTTGAGCTTGTTTTATGGTTTAACCGTGTTCGCACAGTTTTTGTCAACCTTTCGAGTTTTAACCGTTTCTGCTTCGTTTTAACTCGGAATGGTTTCAAAGTTGAAACTAAGGCTCACTAAATGATTATAAATCATATTAAGGCCTTAAGAATAGATTATAACCCTAAAAGGGTCATTTTTCTAAATTGGGTCGATTTTGTAAATATTAGAAATTTGAGGGACTTACGTGCAAAATATTGCACTTTAAGAAGTCAATTCAACTTCACGACTACTAAGAATTCAATCGCAAAAGCATTTCATTCATGACTCAGGTAATGCAAAGATAAATATGAATCTAATTACGAGACGAGATAAAACCTTAATTATTGATGAGTCGATGACAGGACGTTGTCCAATTCTTCGGAAAAGTACCGTACAACGATAACCCCAGGGGCTAGGGTTACAGCAGCACCTAGGCTGTTGTCGGGCATCGCTGACACTGCCATGCGGATGTTGGTTTGCCGTCACCGTCGTCATTTTTCCAAGAGTAGAAAATGACGTTGTATGAGGCTTTCGATTCCAAATTAGGGCTTCGAACCCCAATTTTGGCATTGCCCCAAGAATTGAAGATTTGAAGCCTAAGCCCAAGATTAAAGACCTTAGATATTTTTTAATGTATTTTAGGTTTTCATGGTTTGTGTTTTCCAAAAGGACCCGATCAATTCTTTATTTTATTTTATTTTATTTTGTTATCTATATTTATGTGATTAATGTTTATAATATTGTCATGCATTATGACATGCCATATAGATTAGGTGTGTCTATCCTTATATGATAACATGTCGCATTTACTATTGATTGTTAAATTATAAATAAATTAGACTTAAGGTTAAAATTAAAAAACTCATCTGCTTAATTTCTAAATTAAATTGTTTCATTATGAAATTAAATAATGAGATAAAATTATGAATTCTAATTAATTCTAGGTTTATTAATATGAGATATTAATAAATAACAATAATATGATTATTGTGTCCTTAAAATTAATATAACCAAATAATAAGATAATAGTTATTCTTTAAAAATAAAACCAATGGTCAAGACAGTTAATCTGACAACCGTGAGAGTTAGACGACGCCTCGCAGCATTTTGACTTTGTCCCCCTACGTGTGATGTTTGTATAATTCAATACCAAGGCTAGATCTCATTTTTATTTGGATTGAGTCCTTAGAAGTATTTTAAGTTTTACTGACCCTACAATGGCACTCTTGGGTTAAGTCTAGAGATTCAATATTCTTAAATTTATGAAAATTATTTTTTTTTGACCAAATTCTAAGTATGATAGTTAATTAGTATAGAACAAGTTGTTAAATTATAACTAATTAAGAGGAAGTATTGTTTTGACTAAGCGTATGTATTGACCTATTCTACGACAACAATTTATCCGTGGTTTGTCGAATTATTGTTGGAATAATCGGTTTATATGGTTTGTTTTCCCTAAACTTTGCATTCATGCATTTTATTCCTACATTACATTTACTTGCATGATAAGTATTCAATTCAAAATATACTTATTTCTAATTTATTTAATTTAGAAAATGACATCCAATCTAATTATTTTCCTCCAAACCAACAAAAACCTATATGGGAAAAACTTTCCTAGATGGAAAAGAAACATAAACATCATCATTGTCACCGAGAATATAAGGTTTTTTGTCACAGAGGAACGTCCTCCAAAACCAACACCCACTGCGACCCAAAGAGCCTGCGAAACTTATGATAAATGGGTTGCTGCGAGCAACAGGGTTAAAGGGTACGCTTAAGAGTTTATTTGATACTCTTCAAAGCAAGCTTGAGGGCAAAGACACGGTCTTCAAAATTATAGATGCACTAAAACAGATGTTCGGGCGACAATCTGAACAAGTGCGCCAAAATCTCAAAGAAGTATATGAGTACTAAGATGAGATCTGGTACTTACGTCAGATATCATGTGATGGCTATGGCAAATTACTTTAACGAGGCTGAGTTGAACGGCTCAATACTAGATGAGCCAACTCAACTCAGCATAATTTTGAATTCGCTGCTTAAAGATTTCAATCACTTTGCAAGTATTTATGTGATGCATAAGCTGGATTATGGGATGACTGAGCTTTTGAATAAACTCCAAACTTATGAGTCCATCTGTGGGACTACAAATATAAGAGGAGAGGCACATGTTGCTACAGGCTCTTCTTCGGAGTCCTACACTAGTACAAAATCATTACGAGACACTTATTTTTTAGGACGGATCACAAAAAGTACGTCATCATATTTCTTTTATGCTCTAAAATTGAGCCATGTGGCAAAAAATACAAATTATGACGGGTTATATATCAAAGTCTTAATATAATTGTCGCTAAATGACACTTGTTACGTGAAGGGGATAGTTAAAGTTTTAAAGAAACATATTTTAAACCTGTTTTTGAATATTTTGGCGCCATCATATTATAATAACAAGGAAAAATATATATACTTCATTAAAACTCACAAGAAGTGACGTGAAACTCGTCGCAAGATACACAAATTTTCAAGTGGAATGGATCGTTCTCAACAGGTTGTTTGGATAAGCACCCTAATTTATGCTCGGTTGAACACAAATCTCGACGAGGATGGATGTAGTGTCGCCACAAGAGTTGTGAAAGATCCGTTGATAAGACGGGATTGAATGACGCAACAATCGGATATGTAAAGCCGATTGATAAGTCGGGAAATGAACGCCACAAGACGAAGTCTTTATAAGTTCGATAAAGAGTTCCTTTGGAACTAAAGAGACAACTCTCAATTTTTGACGTCCAAAATCTCTGCTCTTGTATTCATTGATCAAGCCTTTATATAGGCTGAGAATTACATTGGAAAAATAATACTAATTAAAGACTCTTAATTACCTAGATTAAATAAAAGACTAGATTCATTACACCCTATTAATTAAGTAATATAAAAGATCACAAATGTTGACTAGACTAATCAGACCTGAAATATTACCTAGGTTGACTCATTAAAGACTCTTAAATACATAGATTAAATAAAAGACTAGATTCATGACACCTTATTAATTAATTAATATTGAAGACCACAAATGTTGACTTTGTCTAGATTCATTGCATCTGGAAGAGGGATGAATAGTTGGGATTGTTGTTGGACTGATCGTGAACTTTTCATCTTTGTATTTGGCCCAAACTTCTTGGATCAGCCCGTGGAACTTCTTCATGAATAATTTGACTCTTAATCTTTGGAATATATTGATCGAATATTGTATTGGACATCTTAGTTTTGTTCCTTCATTCTCATCATTCTCTCACTCTTGAAGAAGATTTATCCTCAAATCTTGTTTGTTCTTGAGTTCTATCATCAATAGTAAGTTGCTTGATGAATCTTCAAGTACCTACAAATGAAAAATAGAATCTCTTTGCAAAGGCAAGCTTAGTTCAACAGGACTTGAGCTAGCTTCCTTTCGTTGTTGAAGGTCGTCTTCTACTTTGATTAAAGAACTCAGATTGTTCTTCATTTCTATTGTCTCTTCTTCCTACACATTGTTCATATTGTCATTGCTAGCTTCTTCGGTTGGTGGAGTTAGCTCTTGCTTTTGTGAACAAGAAAAGAGCTTCTTTAAGCATTCTTCAAGCTCTTCATATAGCAACTTCTCCTGGGATCTTCGATCAGCCTCTTCTTTTTCAATCTTGATCATTTTTTCCTCTTGGTAATAACCCTCCATGCATTCGTTGCCTTGGAATGGAAACCTTTTATCCAGGTCTCGAAAACGGTGAGAAAAAGTGTGTCGTTTGCTCATGAAAGCCTTCATTTCCTCCCATTTTTCGATAGGCCTCTTACCGTAAATTCGCCTACGTATCTTCAATTCTTTCCACTATTTAACAGCATCTTCAATAAAGGTAGTAGCGGCAAGTTTGACATTTTCTTGTTCGGAGTAGAATTGTCCTTCGAACAGAAACCCCATCTTATCTTCCCTCTTGATGTAATCCCTAAAACCACTTCGGGCATGAAAAGATGGAAGCTTCATATAAATACTCTGATGATTACCATAATCATGACCTTTATCTTTGTTAAACATTGTGCTGCAAAATAAGGTTAAAATAATAGGACCTCAATCTCTCCCTAACGTGTTTACACTCTTTTTTTTAGGTCGTATCTTTCACTCATAATAAGACTTTTTTTTTCCTCAATTTATCTCACAACTTTGCCTTTTACCACGCTTTTTTTTTGTATTTTTTTTAATATTCTAACAAAACATAAACAAATAGCAAAACTCTAAAATAGATAAACCTGAGAGAAATCTGGGCTGTGATACCAAATGACATGAAACTCCTCGCGAGAGACATGATTTTCAAACGGAATGGATCGTTCTCAACAGGTTGTTTGGATAAGCATCTCGATTTATGCTCGGTTGCACACAAATCTTGGCGAGGATGGATGTAGTGTCGCAACAACAGTTATGAAAGATCCGTTGATAAGACGGGGATTAAATGACACCACAATCGGATATGTAAGGCCGATTGATAAGTCATGAAATGAACGCCATAAAACGAAGTCTTGATAAGTTCGATAAAAAGTTCCTTAAGAACTAAAGAGAAAACTCTCAATTTTTGACATCCAAAATCTCTGCTTCTTGTTTTCATTGATTACAACATTCAATCAATATATTCCAAAGATTAAGAGCCAAAATATTCATGAAGAAGTTCCATCGACTGATCCAAGAAGTTTGGGCCAAATACAAAGATGAAAAGTTCAAGATCAGCCCAACAACAAGCCCTACTATTCAGCCCTCTTCTAGATGCAATGAATCTAGACAAAGTCAACATTTGTGGTCTTTGATGTTAATTAATTAAATAGGTGTCATGAATCTAGTCTTTTATTTAATCTAGGTAATTAAGAGTCTTTAACGAGTGTTATTTTTCCTATGTAATTCTCAGCCTATATAAAGGCTTGATCAATGAAAACAGAAAGCAGAGAATTTGGATTCAAAAACTGAGAGTTTTCTCTTTTATTCTTAAGGAATTTTTTTATCGAACTTATCAAGACTTCGTCTTGTGGCGTTCAATTGGCCTTACATATCTAGTTGTGGCGTCATTCAATCCCCGTCTTATCAACGGATCTTTCACTACTGTTGTGGCGACACTACATCCATCCTCGCCGAGATTTGTGTTCAACCGAGCATAAATCGGGGTGCTTATCCAAACAACCTGTTGAGAACAATCCATTCTGCTTGAAAATTCGTGTCTTTCGCGACGAGTTTCACGTCAAAAAGTATGGTGGGTCGTGATATTGAGACGGTAAAAAAAAAACCCATCTTAAAAAGTAATCATTTCGAGGATGTAATTTAGTTACCCGTCTTCGTATCTTCTTACGTGATTAATGCTAAAAAATAAATTATTTATAGTTTTTAATTTTTCGATAATTGATTAATAAAAAGATATATATGGACATAACCGTGTGAACAGAGCTTTCAGGAGAAAGAAAATATTTAGGACCTGAGCTTGTGGGACAAGCATCAGAAGTGATTCAGAAGATTCGGCAGCAAATGAAGACTGCCGAAAGTCTACAGAATAGCTACGTCGACAAAAGAAGATGTCCACTCGAGTTCGACATAGGGGATAAAGTATTTCCCAGACTTCTCTCGTAAAGAGAGTGATGAGATTTCGCCAGAAGGGCAAGTTGAGTCCCCGATATATCGGACCCTTTGAAGTTCTCGGGAAGGTCTGCAAGGTAGCCTATAGGTTAGCACTGCCACCCGCGATGATTGGAATACATGACGTATTCTTCCTATCGATGTTAAGGAAATACATCGCTGACCCTGCGCATATTTTGTTTGTTTGCCCTAGAGTTTCGGCCACCAAAGCCATGGGTCTTCTCTTTCCTCTTTCTTGTCATGTTCATGTTTGCATGGCTGCTTTTATGTGCTAAAAATGTGAAAATGGTTTCAAAACAAACATGCACACAACGGTTTCCAACGAACCGAAGAAAACTTGGTATTTTTCTCAAAGATCTGAACCTCAAACTTTTGTGTATAATTACACGGACCTTTGAAATTCTTTTTATCTTTTAGTCACTATTTCTAAATACATTTTGAGTTATTAATCAAATGGTAACCGAAAAGACACGATGAGATGAGTGTCTCGGACAAAAGCTAGTAAGAACGATTCAAAAAGCTTTTATCATTGCGAATAGTTTTCACGTAAGCTTAAGACTTCGATGAAAGGTCACAATAAGGAGTGAAAAACCTCCTTAGAACCTATAAGCTACTATTTTTATTGTTAATAAAGACGTTTGAGAAAAGTTAAAGACAAACATTAGATCAAAATAACGGTTTCACAAGAGGCCGCAAAACCAGTTTCGAAAATGTCTTATTTTGCAAAGTTGAGTATTACGGGATTTTTCAACACCTCGATGAAGGGTTAAAATCAAGGAATAATATCCTTTCAAAACCTAGAGGTTTCTCCCCTTAAATGTTTTGACAATGGTAAAGAACAAATTAAAAGTTAGAAGCTCAAACGACGTTTTCGAGTCAAACCATAATTAAGAGTTCGATGAAATCTCAAAATTGTGTAAAATGGGTGTTATGACTTAAATAGACTTGTTTCCAGTCCTAACATATTGAGGAGAGAATAGTGAAAGTTAAAATGAGCTAAGCAATCATTTTTAATGAAAATGTAGACTCGGGTTTCCTTAAAAACCGAGCATTTTTCTTAAAGCGGGACAACACGTTTTGAACAATTAAAACGAACGTAGCAACATTTTTATAAAGTATATCCTAGTTTAAAAAATAGTTAAAATGGTCTTATATTTTATTATAGACCTATAGAAATGGCCAATTAATATATTAGACTAGTTCCCATGCTTACAAATTAAGTATAGTGCGATACGACCCTCGAAATAGCTCGAAAAGCCCTGAGAAGTACGGGAATACTCATTAGGGTATCAGGATAGCCACCAAACCCATTTAAGGTTTGATTAGCCTTACTAAGTATTTAAGCCAACCCTATTATGTCGAAAGATGACTTAGAACACCCGAGCAATTAAGTGCAAAGTATTAGAATAGTTTTGCTCTCGATACAATGAGACAAGTGAACTAACGAGACAAGCAAATTAACGAGGCCGTGTCTTTATATAATGTAAGGACGAATCAACAAGGAAGTGATCGGAGCTGGAAAGCAAGATTCTAAGACGATCTCGGATAGCCGTGAAGCTCACTCAAGTAAGTGGCGATGCACCTACGGCACTGAGATTGTTTGTTTGTGCTTATTTACTATCGTTGCATTAGAATTCCCAGTTAAAGACTGTGTGTCTATATATATGTTGTGTGGTATTAAAATTGGATAAAAGTTGGATGAAAACCCTAGAATAAGGATATAAAGAGATGAGTATAATATTACAGACAAACTAAGATAAGTCTTTGTATAAGACTGAATAAAATGGGAATAAGATACATTAAGGAACGGACCTAGTTCCGTGTTGAAAACCCTCGTCGGGTTCTAACCCGTACGAGAAGTTGAAGCCGGGTGTTAGCCCGTGCGGAAAACCTAAGCCGGGTTCTAACACAATCACTCTCAGTAATAATCATAAGAGAAGAAAGCAAATGATAAAAGTAAAAGTGAGAGTTATAATCAAAACCTCACCATGCCTTATTGTTGCATTTGTTGTGAAATCACTAAACGAGATAGTTAGGGTTCTCAAACCCAAAGTGCAAGAGGCCAAAACATTTGGGACTTATGAGTAGTCCATTAACTGTTATGTTATTTAAATTTGTTGAAACTAATCAAAACCTAAGGCCTCTTGCAACATCCCAGTCCTCTTAACGAGTTGACAAGGGGATCAAGAACATAAGAATCCCAATCTGCTATGTGATCTGACAAGGGATAAAGAACAATAAAATCCCAGTCTGCTGTGTGATCTGACAAGGGGATAAAAACCATATAGAAATCCTAGTCCTCTTGATAAGAGTATGTAACCTAAGTTTTTCAAGTGAGTTGACAAGAGGTTAACGACAATATTTATTGTAAGAATATCGATGGTACCGCCTGGCTCAAAGAGAAGAAAGCCCTGGCTCCGAGAGAAAGAGCCCCGCTCCCAGAGGGTGAGCTTCTTCTTCACACAAAGCTGGCCAGCTGAGTGTGAGATGAAGTGTAAGGGACTGCCGGGAGATAGGCTGTCTCCCCACCTGCACATTAGAGAAATTACGGTAACCATCAGTGGATCCCAGAAAAAGTAAAGCAAAAGAATAAAGACATATGTATGATGAGCCGTTGTAACGGTAAGTTATCGAGCCAAAACTTAAGTTCGGAGTTAGCTCCGAAGAGAGCACTCCAAAAGGACTTCACATGAAACATGCTGGGCCCATATCCTACTAAGAGCTTCTGAAGGGTGACACCATGAACTGAGACCATGGTAAGTCTTCGATCGTCCCACGGTGATCGAACCTCTTTCTTTCCCCTACGATGAGATTATCAAAGAAAGAACTGTGTGATAATAAGTAGTGCGAGAGACTGCCTAAATTAATGGGTCTCAGAGAGTTAAGTCAGATGGTCTTGATTATACGACTAGCGGTGCGAAAGTCTACCTGAAATAAGGAGACCTTCCCGAGTTTGGTTGAACGGTCTTGGCTATTTGGCTGGAAGTGCGAGAGGCTGCCTGGTTAAAGATAGGTCCTCAAAGATAGAGTAAAATGAGAAAGGCTGTGTGCGAGAGGCTGCCTGGTTAAAAGTATGACCTCAGCGTGTAAACGACTATGTGAGTAAAGGGTAAAAGACGAGAAACGACGGTAAAGAATCAAGTAGAAAGCTTAGTACTATCTGACGAGAATTAGTCGGTGTGGGACAACTAATTCTCTATTTGTATTGTCGGTGTATCCTGGTTAAAAGTATGACCTCAGCGAGTAAATGACTATGTGAGTAAGAGTAAAAGACGAGAAACGACGGTAAAGAATCGAGTAGAAAGCTTAGTGCGATGTGACGAAAATTAGTCGGTGTGGGACGACTAATTCTCTATTTGAATTGTATGGTGCATTGTTTTGTGATTGTTACATGGCATATTTAAGATAGAGTAGTTTGTCTTTATTGAGTTTATCAATACATAGGTTTCTCGGTGTTGTAGGTAAGAAAACAGTAAAAGTCGAAGACTAGGAGCTGACGAGGGATGATGTGTGTGGTATGCTCAAGGAGCAAGTGAAGACCCGTGGCAATTTAATTATATTTTTGTATTTTGTATTTGAAATACAATATTTTGTTTTAAATTTAGGACGAGATCCCGAGAATTTATTACATGTGTGTAAAACATATTTACATTACGCCTTAGTGGCTTTTACTTAAGAATGGTGTTTAAAACTTCCGCATTATAAAAAAAATTATATATATATGTATATATGACGACGTTGTTGAAAGTGTTTTAAAGTGTTAAGAAAGTAGAAAAGAAGAGTTTTACTCGCTTGTCGCCATACAGCCGAACGAGCAGTTTGTGATAGATACTGGTGGCCAGGAATGAAGAGAAACATAGTCAGACATGTAGAAAGATGCCTTACGTATCAAAAAGTTAATGCGGAACATCAGAGGCCCGTTGGAACGTTACAACTGTTGGAAATCCCATAGTGGAGATGGGACCAAGTCACAATGGACCTTGTGTCCGGGTTGCCCAGAACCCGCCAAAATTACGTCTCCGTTTGTATCATTGTTGATCGTCTTACCAAATCTGCTCATTTCATTCCAGTTCGCACCACTTATACCATGGATAAGCTCGCCAAGCTTTACATTTAGAAGATTGTGAGACTATATGGAGTGCCTCGTTCGATCATGTCAGATCGAGACAGTCAGTTTACCTCTTGATTTTGGAAAAGTTTACAAATCTGGATTGGTACACAACTCAAATTCAGCACAACATACCACCCTAGATAGATGGACAGTCCGGACGGGCAATTTAAATACTCGAAGACATTCTGAGAGCCTACGCGATAGATTTTCTAGAAGCGTGGGAAAGATTCCTTCTGTTGGCCGAGTTCGTCTACAACAATAGTTTTCAAGACACAATTGAGAAGTTGCCTTACGAGGCCCTGTATGAGAGGCAATGTCGATCCTTAGTTCACTAAGACGAGGTAGGAGAAAGGAAATATTTAGGACCTGAACTTGTGGGACAGGCGTTAGAAGCAATTCAGAAGATTTGGCAACAAATGAAGACTGCCCAAAGTCGAGAGAAGAGCTATGTCGACAAAAGAAGACGCTCACTCGAGCTCGACATCGGGGACAAAATGTTTCCAAAGACTTCTCCCGTAAAGAGAGTGATGAGATTTTGCAAGAAGGGCAAGTTGAGTCCCCAATATATCGGACCATTTGAAGTTCTCAGGAAGGTCGGCAATGTAGCCTATAGGTTAGCACTGCCAGCCGTGATGACTGGAATATACAACATATTCCACGTATCGATGTTAAGGAAATACATCGCTGACCTTGCGCATATTTTAAAGTACCCTGAAGTTGAAATCACTTTAGATCTTAGACATGAAGTGCAGCCAGAGAAAATTTTGGCTCGGAGCAAGAAGCAGCTAAGGAATAGGACGATACCATTGGTTAAAGTCCAATGGGAAGGCCACTCAAGGGTAGAAGCAACTTGGGAACGAGAAGACGAGATTTGAGAGAAGTACCTGGCTTTACTCTAAGTTTTGAGGACGAAACTTTTTATATATGTTAGGGGATTGTAACCCCGGCCCTCGGAGTTATCCTTCTACAGTACTTCCTCGATAGAATTAGATAAACGTCATTGTATTATCGGCTCTTTGATAATTAATTTAATATCTTGTCTCGTAATTAGAACTCATCCTGATTATTGTATTATCCAATTTTGAATTGGAATATTTACGTTTGAATTCTTAGTGGCCTCCTTAAAGTGCAAAATTACACCGTGATCCCTAAAGTTTCAAATAATTACAAAACTAGCCCAATTTAAAAAAAAAACAACCCTTTTTGGATTTTAATATATTTTTAATAATATGATTTATAATCATATAATTAACCTTAGTTTCAAATTTAAAACCATTACGAGCTAGAACGAAGTCGGAACGGCTTAAACTCGAAAAGTCGAGAAAAATCGTGTAAACACGGTTAATGAACGGAACGAGCTCAGCAAGACCACTATTAAATTAGATAAAACTAGGGTTATCCTTCCTCCGTACTTCTTCGATTGAATTAGATAAAACGTCATTTAATTATCAACTTTTCGATAAATAAATTAATATCTCGTCTCGTAATTAGAATTTATTCTCATCAATGTAATATCCAATTTACAATTCAAATAATTGTGTTTGAATTCTTAGAGGCCATTAGATTTGAATTTGGCTCCTAAAAATACAAAATTGCACAGTGAGTCCCTAAATTTTCAAATAATTACGAGTTTAGACCAATTTATAAAAATGACCCATTTTTTGGTTGTAATATATTTTCACGGCGATAATGTGATTTATAATCATATAATTAGCCTTAGTTCAAATTTGAATCCATTCTGAGCTAGAATGGATCCGAAACGACTTAAACTCGAAAAAGTCGAGAAAAACCGTGTAAACGCGGTTAAAAAATGGAACAAGCTCAGAACGACCACTATTAAATTAAAGTTGACTTCTAAACTGTATTTTTAGGAGTTATTTGTGACATATAAAGGTCTCGTAAAGTCTCGGGTTAAAAAGAAATCGAATTAGGTCAAAACCGTATATGGTAGACCAAGAAAGGGCGTTTTAGTCATTACGTGCAAGAACGGGCCTCAAGAACTATTCCCGACCACTTGAACCAGCCTAAAACCATCCACTACAGCCACCAAGTGCGCCTTGCCCATAGAAATTAATCCAAGGCCCAAAACTCAGAGCCAAAATTGTGGGCCCAAGTAGTTTTAGGAATTATTATTCCAACATTTACTATTAAGCGCAAAAGTGATGATCAATGATGTAATTTTAAGGATTTTGTGATTGGTGGTTGGTTTGAACCAACCAATCAAACGTTGGACAATATTAGGCGCCAACTCAGAGGAGAGAGAAGGAAAATTGAAAAGCCATGAGAGTTGTTCCTCTTGTTTAATCCTAACCATTAAATTTAGAATGCTTAATACTAAGGTGGAATCAAGGGCCAAGATTGGTTTGAATTAATGGTCAATTATTATTTAATTGGAGCAAATATCAAGAGAGTGTGAGAGAGAAAATGTTCGGCCACCAACGAGAGGAAAAATTCATTCATTATGGTGTTGGGAAGAGAAATGTATTGATGAGGAAAGAGGAGAGAGAAATAGAAGGTGAAAAGATAAGAGCTTTATGCTCTTGTAAATTCTCAACCTTTGGACAAGAATACCAAAGCAACGGAGGGCTGAGATGAGAGATGGGATCGATCAATTATTTTTAATTGTGGATAAATAATTGGAGGAGAAAGAGAGAGGGAATTCAGGAAAGGAGAGAGAGAGAAACCAAACAAGTCTCTAGAAACTCTCAAACATATAAAAGGATTTTAAGCTCCTATTTTTGCTTTTCCTTTTCCAAAACATTAAGAGAAAAATCGTGAGAGATAGAGAGAACAAAGAAAAGAAAAGGCTTAGAGAGAGAAGAAGCAAGAAGGAGGCTTCGAAAACCCTAAGTTTAACTAAGTTAAAACCGTGTTCTTGCTTTAGTCTTTTCTATGCTTTTGTGTCTCAAAAACCTAACCAAAACCTCCTTTATATTCTGCTCTAAGAGGTCAAAGAACTACACATGGTGGTTTTGGAGCCAAACCCTCAAGAGCAATCAGGCCAAGGAGGTAGCACAACAAGGAAAACCCCGAACCAAGACCTAGGTATAACTTCTAACCTTGAATGGTGTGAAGTTTCTTTTATAGCCTTATGTTTTCCGTTAGAATAACGGTAATTATATCTAGGTTTTGAGCTGTAATTGTTTTGTATGGCCTCTATTTGGTTTAAGTTTGTCGAACACAAGTTTAAGGAAGCTAGATCGGCTAGCATCCGAATATTTCAACTTGTGTTCGGTTTGTTTTGGTTGTGTGTTGCATGTCTAGGGTTCGGCCACCTTTTGGCCGTGACCTTTCATTTCTTGCTTTGTTTTTTTGATTGCATGTATGGATGCCTTTATATGTTTTGAATGTGAAAATGATTCAAAACCACCATGCATACGACGGTTTCCAACGGACCAAAGTGTAATCACTGAGAAAGATAAAATCAAGAAACTTTCCTCAATAAATCCGAACCTAATCATGTGTTAATGGAAATGGATTGATTGATTTCTTATTTGATTGTTTAATTACTGTTTTGATTTATATTTTGTGTTAGAAGTGAAATGGTAATCGAAAATACGCGATGAAACGAGTGTCTCGGTTAAAATCCATGAAAACGGTTCGAAAGCTTTTAGCTTGAGAATTGTTTTCGCATAGGATTTAAGCTTCGATGAAGGTTACAAAAAAATGAGTGAAAAATCTCCTTAGAACCTAGAAGTTACTTTTGTTATTGTTAATAATGAGATTTTGAAAAAGTTAAAAATAACATTTAATCAAAAACGACGGTTTCGTGGGAAATCGGGAAACTAGTTTCAAAAGTGCCATGTCTGCAAGATAGAAATTGTGCATTTTCTCTATACCTAAGAGAAGGTTTGAAATTAAACATGTATGTCTTTTCAAATGTCAAGCTTGCTGCCCTCGAGAAATTTTAAGATAATAAAAGAACGAATTAAAATTAAAGGGCTCAAGTGACGTTTTCACAACTTAGTCAAAATCGAAGGTTCAATGAAATATCAAATAATGTAATACGGGTGTTGTAACTTAAATGGACTTAGTCTAGCCCAAACATAATGAGATGAGAACCATAGTTGTTCGAATGAATTAAATGAACTTTTCAAACAAAGCAAGACCCTGTTTTCTTTGAAACCGAGCACTTTTCATTAAAAAGGGCTATATCACGTTTTGAGCCGCTACACCGAGCCCAATAATGATTTTGTGAAAAACACAACATAGTCGAAAAAGGATTAATGAAGACATTTTGAATAAAGAAGGCTTATTACTAAGCTTAGTTTTCAAAAAAAATTTGTGAAAACGTTAGAATGGACAAACTTCCTGCCTTTAAAGACGTTTAAGATACCAAGGCGATTTTGGACCTTGTCTTAATTTTTGAAGCCCAAACCTTGTTGGGCTTAATAGTTTTGAAACTGTGAAGGCCATTTTGGGCCTTTACCTTGTTAAAAGCTCAAACCTTAGTGGGCCCAGCAGCAAGGAAGCTGTGAAGGCCATTTTGGGCCTTGTTCTAAGCCCGAAGCCCAAATCACTGTTTGGGCCTCATAAATAGTTAAGGCTGGTATGATTGAGAGCCAAATTTATGATAGGGCCTTGAACCTATTAGTGGGCCGCTTAAAGTGTTCCAACCAAAGTAAGCCCATTAGAATGCCCATCTAGTTAAATTAGATTTCTCTACGCCCAGACGATCATAAAGTAGTTTGAAAATTCGAACAACAAGAGATCATCTAGAAAGGCTTAAGTCGAGAACCCGAGCACTTAGAAATTCACTTCCAAATAAGTTGCTCTCGTGTTTACGAGATAAGCAAACTAACGAGATCATGTCTTCTATTCAAGGACAAGGAGACAAGAAGGCGGTCAGTGCTTGGAGCAAGTTTTCAAAAAGATCTCGGAATCGCCGTAACGTCCACCACGATAAGTGGCAATGCACCTACGGCACCGAGTTTGTTAGTTTGTGCTTGTTTGCTAGGGTTGCATTAGAATTCTCGATTAAAGACTACATGTCTATATTATATGTTGTGTGGCATCAAAATTTGATAAAAGCCGGATGAAAACCATAGAAGAGTGATATAAAGAGACGAGTATAATATTATAGACTAAACTAGGATAAGTCTTGGTATAAGATTGAATAAAATGTGAATAAGACATATTAATGAAACGGACCTCGATTCGTATTGAAAGCTTCGCCGGGTTTTGACCCGTGCGAGAAGTTGAAGCTAGGCGTTAGCTCGCGCGGAAAACCTAGGCCGGGTTCTAATCCAACCACTCTTAGTTGATAATCATAATAGAATAAGCTGTAAATAAGACATAGTGCCAGTTTGGCATTGCTGTGCTGATATAAAAAGTGCTTCAAATTGTGCTGAAGAAAGAAACTGCTAGAGTTATAAACATGTAGGGTGTTTGGATATTTTATTTTTGGAATTGCTGTAGATATGTAAAATTACAAAAACATAATTTTAGAAAATTAGTTAGTTGAATATGGATTAAAAAATTAAGGATATTTTAGTAATTTAAATGAAGAAGCAGTTCCGGTTACAGAAAAACAACATTTAACCTACTTCTCAAATTACACTACATAAAAGCAAAAATGGTTACATGCTTCTTTAAGAAGCAGGTTTACTAAACACCTCTAGGTGCTTTAGATTCTTTTATAATCTAGAAGCAGCCTCCAGAAGCAATGCCAAATTGGCTCATAATGGTATGAGTTCACTCGTACACGATCTCCATTGAGTTTTCTAACTCTGGTGTGAGAAGAAAGACGGCATTATGCCGTGCTTCCATACTACTAAATAGAGAGAACAGCTTAATGAAAAAAAAAAGAGAGAGGCACGGAGACACTCTTATTAAACTAAGGCTGTGAGTATAATAAAGGAGGTTAAAACATTAACTATTAAAGAATGTGTAATTCTGTAAAGAACCTCGAAATGGGCTCGATGTCGATCATCAGATCGATAGAACAATGTAATAAACAGCACAATCATGTCTCTACCCGTGCACGGTGCCTCTCGGACTGTGGTCCATCAAAGCAATCTTGTAGGAAAACCTACCCAGCCTAATTGTATATTTGTTGTGAAACCACTCTACAAACCAGATCAAGGGTCTCGTACCCAAACACAAGAGGCCAAAGTGTGGGACTCGTGAGTAGTCCATTAATGTGATGTCTTCAAAGATTAATAAAACTAAATAAAATCCAAGGCCTCTTGTAATATCCCATTTCTCTTAACAAGTTAACAAGCGAATAAATAACCAAAAAACCCTAGTCTGCTGTGTGATCAGACCAGGGGGTTCAAACACACTTGTAATCCCAGTCTGCTATGTGATAAGACAAGGGGATACATATCAGATTTAAAGTCTCGATTCGTCAAAAGCGAGATGGAGGGATAGAAATATGAAATAAGCCTCAATCCTCTAACAGGAGTTGACAGAGGTATACGAATGCAATCTAATATTGTAATGAATAAAAGTCGATGGTACCGCCCGACTCCGAATGAAGAGAGAGCCTTATTTCCGAGAAAAAGAGCTCCACTCCTCGAGGGTGAGCTTATTCCTCATACAAAGCTGGCCAGTTGAGCATGAGACGAAGTCCGAGTGACTGTCGGGAGATTGGCATCTCCCCGCTTGCGCGCTAGAGAAATTACGGTGACCATAAGTGGATCCCATACTTGAGAAAAGTGTCGAGCTTGAATAACTTCAGAAAAGTTACCTTGTACAGGTAGCACTTGCGTGTGAGCCGGCTTTGTAAAAGAAAGAATTGAGAGTCATAGAAAATGCAGAGTAATAGGTCATTATCAAAATGATTGCTGTGCGAAGAGTGTTAGTCGGTATGGGACGGTTGATTCTCTATGTGAATGTTGCATAATGTGATTTTTTGTGCATCTATGGTAGACTAGTTCTCTCTTACTGAGTTTATCAACTAATAGGTTTCTTGGTGTTGTAGGAAGACAGTGAAAGTCGAAGACTAGGAGCTAACGAGGGGTGATGCGTGTGGTATGCTCGAGGAGCAACTGAAGACCCGTGGCGTTTAAATTATATTTCCGTATTTTGTATTTGAAATACAATTTTTTGTTTTGAATCTGGGACGAGATCCTGATAATTTATTACGTGTATGTGAAATGTATTTACATTCTGCCCTAGTGGCTTTTACTTATGAAAGGTGTTTAAAACTTCTGCATTATAAAAGAAATAAAATATGACGACGTCGTTGAAAGTGTTTTAAAAGTGTTTACAAGAGTATGAAAAGGAGTTTGTACTCTCTTATCGTGGGCTCAGCCGAGCGAGCTGGTCGTGACAAAAGTTGACTTCTAAACTGTATTTTTAGAAGTTATTTGTTACATAGAAAGGTCTCGTAAATTCTCGGGTTAAAAAGAAATCGAATTAGGTCAAAACCATAAACGATAGACAAAGAAGGGGCGTTTTAGTCATTACGTGCAAGAAAGGGCCTCGGGAACTATTTTCGACCCCTTGAAGCAGTCCAAAACTGTCCACTACAGCTACCAAATGGGCATTGCTCATAAAAATTAATCAAAGGCCCAAAACTAGAGCCAAAACCATGGGACCTAAGTGGTTTTAGGATTTATTATTCCAACATATCTCGAATCAACGAATGAAGTATGAAATTTTAATTTCACTACCTATTTTATCCACTAAGAAATAAGTTTATTATAATAGAGGTCACAAAAGAAAAAGTTCGGCTTAATTTGTAAAAATTGCACAATGGCCCTTAAACTTTTAGAAAATTACATTTTGGGCCAATTCTTAGAAAAAGGACCCTTGACAGTCGTAATATGTTTGTAATACTAGAAATGAGTTAAAGTCACATAATAGGCCTTAGTTTAAAGTTTGGAGTCGTTTTGAGCTAAAACGAAGCCGAAACGAGAAAATTTCGGTAAAGTCAGGATTTTATCATAAAAAACAAAAAAATCGCGATTAAGCTAAAAAAAAAACGACCATGAAGAGATAAACCTAACTTCTAATTATATTTTTAGACTTATTAGAATTAACTAAGAGTCTCGTAAAGTCTCGGGATAATAGAATTCAAGAATAAGAAAAGTCGATTACGGTAAGTCGAAAAAATGACGATTTAGTCACCGGTACCATGAAAACGGGTTCCTCGGGATTTTTCCCAATAGCAATCAGCCCTGGAACAGTAGATAAATATTATTCTACTGGTAATTAATGAGAAGAAATAATTTTCCCAATTTATTAGTGCAAAAACCGTGGGCCACACTAAGTGAGAAATAAATTTTCCCTAATATTTATATTCCAAGCATTAATGACATAAATTAAGTAAAAGGGTGTAATATTTGATAGTGTATCCGAGTTTCACCAGTCCTTAGTCAACCTTGAGTCATTCTTTGATGGGAAAGGAGTTGTGGTAAGGTATTGGTCAAGTTTGAGGAGCTTTTGACAAGTGTCACAAAAGTTAAAGCATAAAGAGTTGCTCTTGCTCCATCCTAGCCCTTAGATGAGATACCATGTGAAATCAATGGCCAAAAATTATGCAGCCCATAATAGATCAAATAAGAATTTATGTTTTTAAAAAAATTTGGAGGAAAATTAGCTAACCATGGTTGGATTTGAAGAGGAGAGAGAGAGAGACTAGCTTGGTTAAGTAAGCTTTTCCAACAAGCTTTCAACTTGTCTATAAAAGAGAACCCAAGGCTAAAGCTCTCATTTTCTATCATTAGTCTGAAAAATAGAGATAGAGGCCGAGCAAGAGAGAGAGAGAAGAGAAGAGATAAATATTTTTAGTGAGAGAGTGCTAAAGAGGCCGGTTCTAAGTAGGAGAAGAAAAGAGAGAACAAGCTTGATCAAGCTTTCTAGTTGATCATCTCAAGGTAAACTCTTGTTGCTTGCATGAGATTTGGTTTCCCTTCCTGAAAACCCTTTTAACCTTCTCGTTTTACCTCTGTTCTTGAAGTTCCAAGAGCCATTAAAGAGGACTTATTGGAGAGAAACCCCAAGAAGAGACCGTCCTAGCTAGAAGAGAAAGAACAAAGTTCAAAGCTTCAAACTTTATGTATGTCTCTAAACCTTGTTAGATTTTGAGTAGTTTAAGGAATAGTTCTGATATTAATATAACCATTGGATGTATTTGGTGTTGATATGTTATAATAAGTAGCATGCATGGTGTTTTGCTTGGTGAAAAGCTGAACACAAGCCTAGGTGGAAGTTAGAGGCCCTAGCTTCCGAGGCTTGTGTGTGCGCGTGTGTTTGTGTTGGTTTTTTTTTTAGCTAGCTTTAATGTCTTGGCCATGAACATTTGTTTTAGCTTCTTGCATGCCTTAGATACTGTCCATTTATGTCCTTGATGAAGGGATTAAAATGGTTACAAAATATTTTACGAGCATGATGGTTTCCAACGAACCGTCATGACAACCGTAGAGAAACTTTTGTAAAACGTGAACTAAATGTAAAATCCAACCAAATTGGGTTCTTAAATCTTTTGAACACTTTAAAATGAAATTATAAAATGATTTTAGGCTCCAATAGCCTCTGCCCTCAAAGTGGTTTAAAAATTAGAAAAGAGAAATGTCAAAAAGAATTCCGTATAGTAATCTTCCGATGAAAACCTCAAATTTACGATAAGTAAGTTTTTATTTTTTGTAAACTTTGAGAACTTGAGCTTTAATGCTCTTAGGCAAATTTATGTAGATTATTAAGATCTCTTTTAATACTTTATTCCACTGTTTTTAATATATTTTTGTAAAGAAAATAAAAAAGTTTAAAAAGATAGGACGCTACATGATCGGTTCGAGCAAAACCGTGAGTAAGCTAGATAATGAGTCGTTTTGAAAGTTGAGATTTCAAACGGACCTTCTTCGATGACGGTTTGAAACAAGGATGAAATATGTCCTAAAAGAAACCTAAAAGCTACTGCCCAGCTAGTGTGTTTGGCATTTTCGATACATTAAAACAATGTTTTCTAACGAAACCGTAACGGAGAGCTCGGTAAAACCACAAGAGTAGTAATTAGATTTTTAATTGAACAAACATGGACTTTTCAATATTTATACCTTTAGCAAATAACTTTAAAAATTAAATATTATCGATATTTAATTCATTTGGTCAAGACTCGGGTTTGGACCCTTAAATTTCGAAAAGTCAAACCCGAGCCAAGTTGACCGTGATTTTTGAAAAGTAAACTTTTAAAAGCCCTAAAAAGCTTTTCATGGTGTTAGATAAATCAAATGGTCTTAGAAATTATATGTTAGACCTAAAAATGGCTAAGTAAGAAATTTAGATAAATTTCCAAACCGTAAATTGTGAATAGTACAAATCGACCCTCAGGATTGCTCGGTAAGCTCCCGAGGCACATCGGGAGCACTAATTAGTAGTCCCGTACCGAAGCAAGGTTAAATAAACCTTGGTTAAGTCTCCTAGGCAGCCCCGCCTTGGTAATAAGATAGTATAAAAAGTCCCAAGCATTAGAACATTTAAGATAAGAACTAGTTTTGCTCTCGGATAACGAGACAGGCAAACTAACGCGACTTGATTCCTTTTTATTGAAAGGACTAAAGGACGAAGAAGTGGTCGGAGCTCGAAGCGTTGCTCAAGACAAGCTCAGAGAAACCTTATCGCTTACGTAAAGTAAGTGGCAATGCACCTATGACACCAAGTTGTGTGTTTGTGCTTATGTATACTTGTTTGTTATGCTTTTACTTGCTATTCCCGATAACTGTATCGTGCGAATATAGATGTGTATTGTCAAACTAAAAGAAGTAAAAAGCCGTACCAAGCCTTAAAAAGGAAGTAAAGGAGAAAGAAAAGAAAGAAAAAAAGTAAATGAAAGAGAAAATAATTAAGTAGAGCTTTGACTCTAGAATAAAACGTGACTAAAACATTAAGAAAGCTAGACTATGGGTCTTAGTACCCCGATACAAGAGCGTGGGACTCTAGAGGAGCCCCGGTTTCATGTGATCTTTCTTCATTAGAGAAACTAATACCTCTTGTTAGACCTTGATCCTCCGAGTGGGTGGACAATAGGTCATAATATACAAATATAGTAAAAGGTAAGTCGATGGAACCGTCGGCTCTAAGAGAGAGCTGTATCATTCATTATCAGGAGATTTAGCCATTTTCCATGGCGTGCCTCAGTATTGAGACAGAAGCGGTTTCATCAGTGGATCTCAGACAAAAGTTTGAGAAAGAAAGAAAGAAGAGTTGATCCCAGAGTTGGTGACTCACAGAAAGAACGTTTTATTAGGATTTGATCGCCCGAAGGCAATTAAACTCTCTATCTCTTGCATTGTGAGTTATTGTTGCATAAATAAATTCTTGTTGCATTGCATTGCATCGTTAAAATATAGTAGTTTGCCCTTAATGAGTTTACCAACTCATTAGTTTTTCCTTGGTGTTATAGGTAAGGGAAAAGCTAAATCAGAAGAACAGTAGAAGTAGTGTTGCCGGCGACGCGCGATGTGTATGGCAACCCAAGAAGAGAAAGACACCGTGGCATATATGTTTTAATTCCACATTTTGTATTTTGATAACAATGATGTGGTATTATGACCAAGAATAAATCCTGAGGCCCCAAACTTGAGATAAAGTGGTGGCTCTTTTCCTGAATTCAAGAGAAGTCAGGAGATAGTATTTTGGCTTAGAAAAGTACTTTAACTTCCGCATTATTAAAAAAAAACAAACTCGTTATGTTATAAAGTAATTTGTGCTTTACGTTTTAAGTAAGATTAGTAGTAGTAAAGAGAACTAGTATAATATATTCTTTGGCCATTTCTCTAGGTCTATTATAAAATATAAGATCATTTTAACCTTTTTTTTTTAAATAGGGTATACTTTATAAAAATGTTGCTACGTTCGTTTTAATTGTTCAAAACGTGTTGTGTCTGCTTTAAGGAAAATGCTCGATTTTTAAGGAAACCCGAGTCTACGTTTTGATTGAAAATACATGCTTAGCCCATTTTAACTTTAAATGTTATCTTCTCAATATGTTAGTGCTAGAAACAAGTCTACTTAAATCAAACACCCATTTTAAACAATTTTGATATTTTATCGAACTCTTAATTATAGTTTGACTCGAAAATGTCATTTGAGCTTCTAACTTTTAGTTTGTTCTTTACCATTGTCAAAACATTTAAGGGAAGAAACCTCTAAGTTTTGAAAGGATATTATTCCTTGATTTTAATCCTTCATTGAGGTGTTGCAAAAGCCCGTAATACTCAACTTTGCAAAATAAGACATCTCTCGTGAAACCATTGTTTTGAGCCAACGTTTATCTTTAACTTTTCTCAAACAACTTTATTAATAATAAAACAGTAGCTTCTAGGTTCTAAGGAGTTTTTGCACTCCTTATTGTTACCTTTCATCGAAGCCTTAAGCTTACATGAAAACGATTCGCAAAGCTAAAAGCTTTTTGAATTGTTCTTACTAGCTTTTATCTGAGACACTCATATCATCGTGTCTTTTCGATTACCATTTGATTAATAACTCAAAATGTATTTAAAAATAGTAAATAAAAGATTAAAAAGAAGTTCAAAGGTCCATTTAATTATACACAAATGTTTGAGGTTCGGATCTTTGAGAAAAACACCAAGTTTTAACTTTCTTAGTGGTTATATTTCGATCGGTTAGAAATCGTTGTCTTCATGTTTGTTTTGAAATCATTTTCACGTTTTAGCACATAAAAAGCAGCCATGCAAACATGAACATCACAACAAAAAGGAAATAGAGGAGCCACGACTTTGGTGGTCGAAGCTCTAGGGCAAACACACATCATTTGTCGAACACAAGTTAAAATATCCAAAAGCCAGCCTTTCTAGCTTCCTTAAACTTATGTTCGGCTTCCATCAACCAAACAGAGGCCATGCAACTAAGTTATTAGAACACATTATCGCAGAATATATTCATGGTTTTATCTATAAAATCCAAGACTAAAAGAGAAGCCTAACAACTCACAAAGTTTAGATTTTATACCTAGCCTTTTTGGTTCGAGCTGTCCTCGTCGTGTTGGCTTCTGTGGCCGACAACTCTTCTAGGCTTTGGCTCCAAAACCACAACTTGTGGTTCTTAACCTTCTAGGGCAGAATATAAGGAAGGTTTTAAAGCTCATCTAATGGTCTAGATTTTTCAAGAGCTAATCATTAAGCTCACAACCTTTTACTCTTCTTTTCCTTGTCTTTTCTTCTCTCTTTTCTCACAATGAATCCAGCCATTATAGCCTATTTTCTTTAAAAAGTGTAATTCAAAATATGTTTAATTATTGGGCTGCACAAATCTTGTCCATTGGATTCATAAGTCCACTCATCTAGTAGTTTAAATCACACAAGACTATGGTTTGTTGAATAACTCTTCATTTCTCTATTTTGTCTTTTCCTTTTGTCCCTTTTTTTTGTCTATTCATTCCTTTCTCTTTGTTATTACTACCACCTTCTCTGTCTCTCTCTTGTTGGTGCCTATGATTGTCCAACCTCTGATTGGTTGGTTCAAACCAATAACCAATCACAAAATCATTCTAATTATTTCATTGGTCATCACTTTTGCACTTAATTGTAATGACATTCAAGGAAATAAAATACGATTCATTCTTCGAGAATTTTATCCCGGCATGGAGTTAGTAGGATAACCCCGGGGTCAGAGGTTACACAAAGCTAAAGCGCAAGAGCCCAAAACGTTTGGGACTCATGAGTAGTCCATTAACTATTATGTTATTTAAGATTGTTGAAACTAATCAAAACCTGAGGCCCCTTGCAATATTTCAGTCCTCTTAACGAGTTGATAAGGGGATAAAGAACATAAAAATCCTAGTCTGATGTGTGATCTGGGAAGGGATAAAGAACAATAAAATCCTAGTCTGTTGTGTGATCTCAAAAGGGGATAAAAGATTAGATAGAAATCCTAATCCTCTTGCTAGTATTTTTCCTACCACTTGTTTAAAGCGCTTATCATTATGTCCATGACTTTACTGCTCGCTCGAAGCAGTTACAAACCTACTTTTGGTTTTTTTCGCCAACATTGAAGCGACCTTATCTTTCAAAAAAAAAAAAACCTTATGAACCTTAGTGACTAAGGGACATCCGTTAAAGATATACCTATTTATATATTTTTCCCTTATTTTCTTCGTTTTATTGCTGAAACCCTAATTAATATGTATATATATATATAAGTAATTAAAAAAAAAGTGGGATGAGAACTAAAACCCTTATCAATTTTGTTTCAAATTAATTGTCTTTATCATTTAAAGCTTCGAGCATTACGAGTGAGTCAAGTCAGAGACCTAATGTAACCCTCGGTCTCGCGTTTTGTAAATTTGTAAAGAATGGTCGAGGTCGGAATGTTGTACCTTGCATCTCAAATATAAAGAAGATATTATAGTTAAACAAAATATCCAATTCCACTCTTCCATTATGATTCTAGATTTATTTAAGAACGTTTCATTTAAGTTTCACAACGAAATCCGACTCAAAACCCTAGTCGAGCCGAACCCTCTGGTTTTACTAGGAACGCATCGAGATGACCTTTGACCCCGATCAAGAATTTCTAAAGTCAAGACGTGCAAGTATTATACCGGGAAGATTTATCGAGCTCGAAATAGCAAGAAGTGAATAATTGCAAATAAGCCCCCGAACTTTTAAGAAATTACATTTTGACCCAACTTTTGGACTATATAAGAAAATGAGCTCATTTGGAAAAGATGTTTTGGATCAAAGTTTATTCGGATAAATCAAGGTTAAATATCAAGCTTTGGATCTATCCGAGCTCAAACGAACCTGTACAGAGAAGATTTCGGTGAAATCAAGCGAAACAGTAAAATACGGGAAAAATAGTTTTAAGTGCCCAAAAATTATGAAAATTTGAGGGCAAACTTATTTTGGTATAAGGAAGTGATTTATAACAAAGATATTGCGTCGAAGAGGTCAATAAAATTGTCGAATTTCTTAGAAGGACTAAAATGCAAGCTTTTTCAAGATTTGGGGCAAAAGTGAAATAATAAAAATTCTCCCACTACAATTTTGGTTGAGTTTATTAGTGGATTTTGAGTTGTTAAGTTGAGATTAAGTAAGGTTCCATGAATTTAATGAGATGTTTTCACCTAATTGGTGAAAAACTTGGTTTAGTTGAATTTCAACTTAAACACTTTATGTAACTAAGTTCACTTGGGTTCTAACCAAATCAATTAGCCTTCCACTTCAAACTTATGGCTGTGATTGTATTTTTTTCAAGGCATTATCAAAGGCCTTGTGCAAGGTGTCAAGAGGAATTGCAAGGTGTCATGTGGTTTTTGTCTAAAATCACTAAAAATTAGGTGGTTTTCATGAGTATTACACAAGGAGATTTCCAAGGCTGTTTATCATACTCTAAGTCCGACCATCACAGAAAAAATAGAGAGAGTTTGGTCTTCATTTCAGCCTAATAACTCAGACTAAACTTAGAAAGAAAGAGAGGAAGAAGGCGAAGAGAAAAGAGAAGAAAACTTCATGAAAATTCTGAAATTTCTAGACCAAGCTTGAAGATCAAGCTAAGGTAAGTATTGTAACCCTCTTTCTCTCCTCCTAAGTTGATTCTTATGATTATCTTCAACTATACTAAGCGTTCTTCTCTTCCACATGCTCCAATCTTCAAGTCTTGGAAGCTTTGGACCAAAATTTCCCCAAGTGCACACAAGTGTATAATTCTAAATTCAAGAGCTTCAAGAGGTTGGATCTACTTTCCTTCCTCTTCTTCCATAAATTTCTTTAGTGTCTCAACTTGTAATAATGATAATGAGTGAGGTTATATGATTTAATGAGGCATGGATTTATTTTCAAGTTTTAGTAAAAAAAGAAGGTTTCTTATTTTTTTTTAAGATCATGTATGAAATTGAGAAAATTGGATCATGAGTAACTTTCGAAAGAATCACTATGTACAAGCTCTGGTTTTTGTCCGAACTAAACTTGATAAGTGTTAAATCATTAAAGAGCATTTGTTTTATGATAGTATAGACTCAACAAGCTTTCCGAAATGGTAAAATATGCAAAATGTGATTAAGTAGATCCAATGTTATACAAATTACAAACATGCACAAAAATAGTTTTATGAACATAAAGATTACCTGCTGTTTTAACACTTTTACTTAAATTACATCAAGTTTCACTTTCAAACAGATTCAAATCAAGAAAGTAGACTTTCTAAGCTTTTGAAAATTGTATCCTAAACTCATTTTGGCATTTTGGTCACCATGTGAGACACAAATAAGGTAGCAAGTACTTTATAAACTGTTTTAAAAACTGGGAAGAATAGTTATTGATTTGTTTGACCTCATGATCAAGAGAAAATAGTAAAAAATATGGTTGTTCTTAAAAATAAAAGTTATAAGCTTTCCGTGAGTTCAAGAATCGCATGATTTCATTTCCAGAATCAAAATTTTTGATTTTTCAAAGTTCTTAAAAAATCTACATTTTCCTAATGATAAAATTTTAGCATGAATTTCTGGATCATTTCAAGATAGATTTTAAATTTAAATCCTATCATACAACTAGTCTATGAAAAGCCATTTGAGTCTCGTTTCTAATCCCACCAATTTCGTGTCGATCCGACTCCGGAACAAAAAGTTATACGCATTCTCGTGAAGGGTGTCGGATCATTTTTTCTACTAAGTGTCCAGCATGAAACGGTTCTCAAAGCGGTCGACCGGTTGCTCCAGCACACTAGCAAATAGGTTCTAAAATCAGCCCGTTGAGCCAAAATGTATCTCCTTCGTAACCAGCATGCATCACGGACTTTTTAGCTTGTGGTACAATTAGAAACCAAGTAGAGAAGTAGATTTTGACACTTTTGAATTGTACCCGCAGGGGCAAAACTCGTAGAAGCAAAGTATGCGTGGGAATTTTCTACACAAGGAACGAGGAGCAAGCATAGGCTGTGAGAGCCGTAATTGGCGCATCCACTTGTAAGTGACAATACGCCTACGACGTCAAGACGTGTGATGTTTGTTAGTACTTTTCGTGCATTGTATTATTACACGCATTGTATTGTGATGGTAAAATGTATTTTTATTTATATTCCTGGTAGTAATTAACACATAGGCCTGAACCATGATTAATATAATTAATCAAGATAAATGCTCAAAAAAACTTTGCACGGTTTTGACCGCTAAGCTAAAAATTAGAGTATGGCCTAATAGATGAGAAATCGAGCCTTGTTATATTGTTAAGCATTCCATGTTTAAACTATCTTGTATCTTCGGACCGGGAAACGACGAGAGTTACGATCAGTCGTAGTACCAATACCGGATTTAAATCCCGAGTGAGTCGACGCGATGGGCCAGGTTAGCATCCCGAGACCCAAGATCAAGTTCCGCCGTAGGACAATATTAAAGTCAAGTACTCCGGATTTTACCCCAACATGTAACTCTCAAGAAATATGGCTCGAAATCGCCTTTTTTATAAGGCTCCAGGAAAGCCAAAATGCTCAATATGTCGAGAAAACAAAGTCGACGGTATTGCTATTCCACAAGAGGACTATATGAAACTCCTCTTATAAGGTGAGAAGATGCGTCTTCCACCCCGAGCACTTCAGCTACTGTTGCTCGAGGAGATTATCGGTCAGAAGATGCTTTTGATAAGCTAGGCCCACTCCCCGCCAGGGCGCTTAACGAAATTTAAAGTAAAGATGCGGTTACCGTTAGTGGATCCCAGACTGTAAGGAAGTTAAAAAACAAGGAGCAAGAAGTCTGTTAGAATGGCTGAGGCGTAACGTAAAGGTTAAAGATAAAAAAAATGTTTGAAGGGGGCTATTTGGTATGGGACGGGTGACACTCTATACATAAGTTAGTCTTAGAATAATTCTGAATTGTTGTATCTATATGGATTTGTTGTAACGTGCTATCATAGTAAAGTAAAGTATATAATGTCATAAGCATACCTTGCCATGCCATTTAAGATTATATAGTTTGTCCTTACTGAGTTTAGCAACTCATTAGGTTCTTGATGTTGTAGACAGGGGAAAAGGCAAAGATAGAATAGTTCATCAATGAAGCCGAAGACGAGTATGTGTAGCACAGACTGAATGAAGACCTGGTTATGTATATATTTTATGTTGGATTTTGTAATGCATAGTTAAGTAAAAACAGTCTGTAATCACAGCAACGTTAATGCAAATACATGTATATTTAAAAAAAAAACGCGCATTATTTTTATATTATTATTTTGCGCTGTATGGATTTAAGTAACGTAAGTATATGTTTAGAAAGAAAAAAGAGTTGCGGTTTGCTGCGACGGGTCGTGACAGATTTTGTAGTATCAGAGCCCGGGTTCAGTCGCTCCTGTGGACAAGCCACATGTACACGTAAACGGCTTCAAAGACCTTAACAAACATTAGAAAGTTTAGTTTTGAGTTTCTGAAAACGTAGTATAAGTTAGTCCTATCTGATAAAAACCATTTTCCCTATGTAGGATGTCCGAAGTCGATCAAGAAGTCCCGCCTCAGAACGGCGCAGCATCAGCCGTCTCAAATTATTGGAGCACATCAGGGTCTGTTCCCACGGCTCACCTACGAGCCGAGTTCTTGGACAAGGTCCCAAGAAAGCCTAGACGTATTCAGGGACGATAGATACTATGACCTTCAACGAGTGGGTGGAGCACACAAGCCTTTGGATGGATCGTTTGAGATTTCTAGATGAGCATGAGCTGAGTGCGGCCATTTATGCTCTTTAGAGGACCCGCGCTATCATTCTGGAGGAGTTGGCAGGATGAGATTAGCGAGGTTTGGACATGAAAAAACTTTCAATTTACTATGAGGTTTAAATTTCAAGAGATAGACCTTGAGACTCGTTGTGGCGACTTTCTGCCAACGTTTAGGAGAGTTCGTGAGAGCTTATTCCGAACGATTCTATCATGAGGTAGCATAGACTTGCCCTCATGTTTTCTCCGATAGGGCAGCCATGGAGGTATATGCCAGAGGACTCAGGCCGTATTGTAGGCCAGCACCCTCGATTCCCTGATTCAGATCGCTCGGAGATTTGTGTCAGTATTTTGACGATCACGATGCATATATGCACCCTGGGGACATTTTAGCTCCAGTACCCATTCAGGTGGTACCACCGCCAAAGCCTGCTCTTGTAGAGCCAGCAGTCGAACCCGTCGACAATGATGTAGATGATGTGGCTGAGGATTCGATGGACGATGAGTCTAAGAAGAAGGATCTGGAGGTGTTTCGAGCAGAGGATTCGGGAGAGTTCTTAGCAGAGGACCCCGAGGAGGATCCTATGGCCGAGGAGTTAGAGGAGGAGGATTCCGAGGAGGATTCAGAATATGACTTACAACAGGATTAGTACCTTGTATAGATTTTTTTTGCTAGGCTTGACTGACATCAAAGTCACTTATAGTATACTTTTGAGTTTGTATGTCGCGAAAATTGTCCATCAGCAGAGACTTGCCCTTGTGTTTTCTCTGATAGGGCAGCCATGGAGGTATATGCAAGAGGACTCAGGCCGTATTGTAGGCCAGCATCCCCGATTCAAATCGTTCGGAGATATGCGTTAGTACTTTGAGGATCACGACGCATATATGCATCCTTGGGACGTTTTAGCTCCAGTACCCATTTAGGTGGTACCGCCGCCAGAGCCTGCTCCTGTAGAGCCAGCAGCCGAACCCGTCAGCAATGATGTAGACGATACGGCTGAGGATTCGATGGACGATGAGTCTGAGGAGGAGGATCTAGAGGAGTTTCGAGTAGAGGATCCGGAAGAGTTCTTAGCAGAGGACCCCGAGGAGGATCCTATGGTCGAGGAGTCAAAAGAGGAGGATTCCGATTAGGATTCAGACTATGACCCACAACACGATTAGTACCTTGTATAGATTTTTTACTTATAGTATGTTTTTGAGTATATGTGTCGCGAAAATTGTCCGTCGTTATAGAGTTCCACTCTCTATTAAATTAGACCGAGATACTCGGTTCACTTTGTAATTTTGGAGATGCGTTCAACGGGCATTACAGACACAACTCAAGTTTAGTACGACATTCCACCAGCAAACAAATGGTCAATCAGAGAGATCTATCGAAACACTCGAAGACATATTGAGAAGTTGCGTTATGGATTTCGGCGGATCATGGTGAGATTTGGAAATATCATGATGAGACTCGAGACTGCACAAAGTCAGCAGAAGAGTTACGTAGACAAAAGAAGAAGACCGCTAGAATTTCAATAGGGAGATGCCGTTTTCTTAAAGATGGCATCCCTCAAAGGCATGATAAAATTTGGAAAGAAGGGGAAACTAAGCTCAAGACATGTGGGACCCTTTGAGATCATTGAACGAATTGGAAAGGTAGCATATAAGTTAGCCCTCAACTTCGAGCTATTTTAGTACACAATGTGTTCCATATATCCATGATGAAGAATTACCTACCCCAGCCATCCCACGTACTGATCTAAGAATTGATAGAAGTCCACAAAGACCTGACCTACAAAGAAAAGCCAATAAAAATACTGGATAGACAAGATAAGATACTGAGAAATAAGGTTATACCCTTGATTAGGGTCTTATAGAGGAACCCAAAGATAGAAGAAGGCACGTGGGAACGTGAAGAAGATATGAAGGCTAAGTATCCCGAATTGTTTTGATTCTCGTTACGTTAATTTCCGAGGACGAAAATTTCTAAGGTGGGGAGATTGTGAAACCCGACCTTTTTATAATGTTCCACTTTCCAATTTAATATTCATTTCTATGCTCACGTAGTATAACAATGGAGGAATACATGTTTTGTTTATCATTTCTATATTCACGTAGTATAACAATGGTAGGGTCCACCTTACATGTTTATGTGACATTATTTGACTACGTGCACAGTCCTAATTATAGAAGTCGTCCTGATTGTGAAATCTAACCTTTTTTCAATTTAATGTTCCCAAATGTTTGAATTTAATGAATGGAAAATTTTTCTCGATATTTATTTTATGATCGTCACATTGTATATTTTTAATGTAATTAACAATAGAGTCGTATCGGAGCAATTAAATAATCGACGAGACGACATGAAGTTTTAAAGAAAACTACATGCAGTTTGTAGTTGAGAAAAAATGACAAGTAATTGGAAAGGAACGACATGCCGTTTGGTAATTTAAGGAAACTACATATAGTTTAAGGTCAAATGATGCCGTTTGGTAATTTAAGGAAACTACATGTAGTTTAAGGTCAAATGAAAAACTACAATTAGTATTGATTAAAGGACACTTTAAGATATATTAAATTAAGTAAAAAAATTTCTCCTATGCTATGTTAGGCGCTATTTTTAGGGTTTAAGAGGGAGATTTTATTCTTCTCAATTATCTCCATGGAATTTAAATAGATTAGGAATATTTGACAAATAATTTCTGAAAGAACCGTTTTGTTAGTAGGTGTTCCTTGTTGGTGACAGAACACTTACAAGGAACACAGGCAATAACTAAAACCGAGATGGT
Organism: Boehmeria nivea var. tenacissima; assembly: GCA_018132145.1. NCBI lineage: Eukaryota > Viridiplantae > Streptophyta > Magnoliopsida > Rosales > Urticaceae > Boehmeria > Boehmeria nivea. The sequence goes on along the minus strand of CM030874.1, from coordinate 3,100,805 downwards.
AAAATAAACAACGTGAACAGTAACCAAAAGTGCAGCTAAAAATAAAATACGACACAAGGAAATTGGTTACGCAGTTCGGCTTTCGCCTACGTCTGCGGGGCCTCGCCCAGATGAAACGATCCACTAGAAATCTCAAAACGAGAATGCTCGGACTTATACAAGACTTCGATCCCTCTCAATCTTCGTCGCCGTCTCCTCGTCACTCCTAGCGATCTACCCTTGGCGAGATCCCCTCGCCTTACAAACAAACCCTTGACGAGATCCACTCGACTACAAATCACACATCCCGTGTAATCTCTCACCAATTTCCCGTTACAAAGTTCACTCAATCATATACACTCACCAGCACGGTTTATAGAACACCGTGTGAACACCACTCACCAGAGTGTAAACATGAACCAGAAAATAAACCCAGAAAAGTATAAAGACACTCAGCTCTCACCAGGTAACTCACGTCAGTTTTCTCTTCAAAATGATCAGATAATATAGATGGAGAAGATGACCTGATGACCAAGAATGATCTCCAAAAGGAAAGGCATTAAACATGCATTAAAGACTTGGTCCAAGACAATTATTTTCGGATCAACATAATCATCAATGTCACCAGCAATATCTTCACGCGTTCCACCTCTGTGTTCGATCACCGCGTGATATATAAGGTAACAAATCTTCCAGGTCAGCTTTTTCACACACGGACTTGCCATATCGAGACTTCGTGTTCGAACTCCGCGTGATATATAAGGAAACAAATCCTCCGGTCAGCTCAGCGCACACAGACTTACCATATAAAAACTTCGTGTTCGAACTCCGCGTGATATACAAGGAAACACAATCAAGACAACCATCAGACTTGCCAAATATACAGTAGGCGTCACAACACCGCGTGAAACACATAAGGAAAGTTCCAAACTTATTTGGCAAGAGAATATCCGAAAATCATAAAGCATCATTGACTTTCTATTGAGAGAAAATCATATCATATCATGCATGGTCAACACCCATTAATAGTGAATAATATATTCAGAATAATGAAATGAATCAATAATCCGACGAATGAAATCAAGAAAATCAATCAAATTCGTCCAAGTCAACTAATCTTCACTTGCCAGATATATTCAGTGTTTGAACACTGCGTGCAACACCCGCAAGAAAACACCGCAACTTATCCAGAAAACCACAGCAATCTTCAAGATTAGAGATAGGCAATCAAAAATATCATCAATCAATGAAATGTGATTTTGTCAATTAAAATGCCAATAATCAAAGCACTAACAATCTCCCCTTTTGGCATTTTTGATTGGCAAAACCCCAGAAGCTAACACATACTCCCCCTTTTTGCCAAGAAAAGGCAAAGGAATATCAAGAACGATGGAATTCTCCCCCTTTCTTCATGCTTCTTACTTGATTCTTCAGCTCCCCCTATATCGAAACGGGTAGTGGAATCATTAACCTGAATACTTGTTGGAACATTAGAAACGACATTACCACAAAGGTTTAACTCCCCTTGTATATCAGCTCCTTGCTTCCTGTGAAAAATCTTCTCTTCAATATTCATATCTTCAACAGCCTTCGTGCAAGCCATATTACAGTGTAAATTTGACTTTTCAATCTACACTTGTTTAGTTGATCTCCGGCTATGTGACGTCTTCTTTCCAACTTTTCTTAGATCTGCAAGATACTGATAACATCGTGGCCTGATATGTCCTCTTTTGTTGCAGTAGTGGCAAGTTGGAATCCATCGCTTTTCTCTCACCCTTCCTGATGATGTAGTAGTTGTTCTGCCTGGTGTTGCAACAGATGTAACGACAACTGGTGTTCTCACTGGTGTAGCAACACTTGCTTTTCCAGATTTCATAACTGTAGGAGTTCTGACTGGTGTTTCAACTGGTCTTTTGCCTTTCACAACTTCTTCTTTATTGACTCCAGATGCGCTACCTTTGACAAATACTGTCTGACTGCTTCCTGTCTGTCCGGTATACCCAAGACCAAAATGCTCTTTCTCTGCTCTTCCTGCAGCCAAGATTTCATCCAATTTAGAAGAACCAGAATTTAACATCTTTACCGATTTTTTTAATTTCTCAAGTTCTCCTTTGAGTGTTGCAACACTGTCTTGACTCTCCTTGAGTTTAGACTCCAAGTCTAAATTTATCTTCTGTAGATTGTTCTTCTCAATGTTGGATTGTTTAATTTGGTCAGACATCTTCTCACAGATCTTTGTCAGCTCAGTCCACTTGGTGTGAATCAAACGATAAGCTTGTATCAACTCTTCTTCAGTTAGCTCTTCATCATCGCTGCTCTCGTAAGTCAGTGTTGGAACACCTTTACTGACACCTGCCGTTTTCTTTGAGAGACCAGCACCACCATCTCCACCTGCATCATCAGTTCTAGAAGCAAAAGCAATAAAATTAGATTCATCATCTATGTAGTAATCTGAATCTCCATCACTCCAAGTAGCATTCATAGACTTGTTTTTCTTCTTCATTGTGTTTGCACACTCAGCTTGTATATGACCGAAACCTTTACATTCTTGACATTGGATCCCTTTATTCTTCATATAAGATTCTGAATTATTTCCTCCACCAGATCTATTTCTCGTTCCTGCAATAAAATTTTCAGCATTAGAGGAGGTGTTCCTTTTGGATGTTGGAACACTGCTTGAAACTCCACCCGAATTTCCACTTCTTGAACTACTTCTGCTAATTTTGTTCAATCTCTTAATGATCTTAGCAATCGATTCAGCAAGATCATCATCATCACAAATTGAGTCCGTCTTCTCGTCATGACTTTGGACTTGAAACGCGATCCCTTGAGCCTTTTTATCACCTTTCTCTTCTTCGAGATTCATCTCAAACGTTCGAAGAGATCCAATCAACTCCTCGAGCTTCATGCTTCTGACGTCCTTGGCCTCTTCTATCGCTGTAACTTTATACGCAAATCTCTTTGGAAGAGATCTAAGCGTCTTTCTAACAAGCTTTTCTTCTGAGAACTTTTCACCAAGCGCAAAGGCTTCATTAGCAATGTCACACAATCTAGAGTTGAAATCAGTGATGGACTCTTCCTCTTTCATCTTGAGATTCTCAAAACGAGTGGTAAGAATCTGTAATTTAGAGAGTTTAACGGCATCGGTACCTTCGTGAGCAGTTTGGAGGATTTCCCATGCTTCTTTAGCCGTTTCACACGTTGAAATTAGCTTGAATTGGTTTGCATCAACTGCATTGAAAATGGCGTTCAAGGCTTTCGAATTGTTATTCGCTAGCTTATCTTCATTAGCAGTCCATTCAACCTCGGGCTTTAGCACTGATTCTCTTTTATCGTTCCTTGTCATAGGATGATCCCAACCAGTCAAAATCGCCTTCCACGCTTTCTCATCAACTGACTTGATGAATGCCTTCATGCGTGCTTTCCAGTAGGAATAATTTGTTCCATCAAGCAATGGTGGACGTTGAACGGAGCCTCCTTCTCTGAGAAAGTCCATCTCGTCAAAACGGATCTGAAAAACCACGGATCTCGCTTAAAGCACAAGCGACCCGCTCTGATACCAATTGAAAGAACCTTTTTGTTAGTAGGTGTTCCTTGTTGGTGACAGAACACTTACAAAGAACACAGGCAATAACTAAAACCGAGATGGTAAAATAAACAACGTGAACAGTAACCAAAAGTGCAGCTAAAAATAAAATACGACACAAGGAAATTAGTTACGCAGTTCGGCTTTCGCCTACGTCTGCGGGGCCTCGCCCAGATGAAACGATCCACTAGAAATCTCAAAACGAGAATGCTCGGACTTATACAAGACTTCGACTCCCTCTCAATCTTCATCGCCGTCTCCTCGTCACTCCTAGCGATCTACCCTTGACGAGATCCCCTCGCCTTACAAACAAACCCTTGACGAGATCCACTCGTCTACAAATCACACATCCCGTGTAATCTCTCACCAATTTCCCGTTACAAAGTTCACTCAATCATATACACTCACCAGCACGGTTTATAGAACACCGTGTGAACACCACTCACCAGAGTGTAAACATGAACCAGAAAATAAACCCAGAAAAGTATAAAGGCAGTCAGCTCTCACCAGGTAACTCACGTCAGTTTTCTCTTCAAAATGATCAGATAATATAGATGGAGAAGATGACCTGATGACCAAGAATGATCTCCAAAAGGAAAGGCATTAAACATGCATTAAAGACATGGTCTAAGACAATTATTTTCGGATCAACATAATCATCAATGTCACCAGCAATATCTTCACGCGTTCCAGCTCTGTGTTCGATCACCGCGTGATATATAAGGTAACAAATCTTCCAGGTCAGCTTTTTCACACACGGACTTACCATATCGAGACTTCGTGTTCGAACTCCGCGTGATATATAAGGAAACAAATCCTCCGGTCAGCTCAGCGCACACAGACTTACCATATAAAAACTCCGTGTTCGAACTCCGCGTGATATACAAGGAAACACAATCAAGACAACCATCAGACTTGCCAAATATACAGTAGGCGTCACAACACCGCGTGAAATACATAAGGAAAGTTCCAAACTTATTTGGCAAGAGAATATCCGAAAATCATAAAGCATCATTGACTTTCTATTGAGAGAAAATCATATCATATCATGCATGGTCAACACCTATTAATAGTGAATAATATATTCAGAATAATGAAATGAATCAATAATCCGACGAATGAAATCAAGAAAATCAATCAAATTCGTCCAAGTCAACTAATCTTCACTTGCCAGATATATTCAGTGTTTGAACACTGCGTGCGACACCCGCAAGAAAACACCGCAACTTATCCAGAAAACCACAGCAATCTTCAAGATTAGAGATAGGCAATCAAAAATATCATCAATCAATGAAATGTGATTTTGTCAATTAAAATGCCAATAATCAAAGCACTAACAATTTCACTAAATATGAAGGTAAATCCTCCTAGTAAAAATTGTCATTTCAGTTTAAGTCAAACGGTGAAATTTTGATAAGTATTCTTGGACAAAGAGGAAAGGTAAATGGCGCCAACTATAAGAGCAAATTCGACAAGATTTTGTTTAATTTTGTAAGAACAAAATTAAAAAATATCAAACCAAAATACGAAGTTACCGTAATTTTGGAAATATGAGAATTTGGAAAAAATCAAGTAAAATTCTCTCTTTTTCTCACTATATTGCGTGCATTTTCCCCTATAAATAAAGCCATTGACTTCGCTTTTTCTTCGCACCAAAACTTCACTTTTGTGAAGAGATTAGAGCTATTACTCTATCAAAGTTAAGGTAATAAGAAAGTCACATTAAATTTAGATTTCAAGTTTTCATCCGAGTTTTAACCTGGAATATGTTCCTTATGAAAAACGGGTTCAGATGACGTTTTCAAAAGAATCAAAATCTTGAGAAGTTAGGATTCAATTCTGAGGTTCGATCCTATGATTTATATCTAATTAAGAATGTTAGATTGTTAATGTTAGGGTTTTCCACGAAATTTTAGTTTAAAAACTTTCAAACTAAACCCGAACAAGAGTTACACTTTTTCATCATTGTTCTTGAAAATTTTGTAGCCTAACTCTCTAATAGTTTTTGAAAAACATAGAGGCCAAATCAGTTTTTTGCAATAATTATAGAAGTTTAGAAATTTAAATATTGGACAATTTTTGTGAAATATAATTTTTCTAAATTCGGCCTTGATTTTTACATACACCCAACCCCGAGTTTTCAAAAGTGTCGAATCTTCCTTATAAAGAAAGTAAAAGATACGCATAACTGGAAAAATGTAAATTTTTTAAAAATAATGAGTGTTTATCCACCACGTATTTCTAGATTCTCTTTCAATTTACGTGTACAATAAATTTAAGATTTTGCCCAAGAATTTACATTTAATTTTTAAACCAGTTTCTAAAGAGGAATTAACTTACTTATTTTATTATGCTTATTTGAAAGAAAAACTTTTCATTAGGATGATTTTGCAATTGTACGACCATAGAAAACTAAAACGCTTTGTTTATAAATATTAGTTTTTAAATAAAATGTGCTTTGTGATCTCCTCCACACTTACCTGGGAACCTCAGAGAGTTTTGTCTAGGTAAGTTGGGCTTGAAGCAAGACTATAGCACCCTTCCCAATCGGCCTGAGAACTTTTCGGTAAGAACTATCGCGCTGTTGCGAACTTATTTTAATTAAAAGAATATTTTTATACAAACATGTTTTTAAAATTAGAAAATATGTATCTCTATAGAATGTTAGTGTTCTTAGCTAGAGGTTATAGTTAGTATAGATACTTACGTTAATTCATGAAATTAGGTTTACCCGCTCCTAGCATTACATAGTCGTTAAGCCTTTTAACACTTGACTCAGGATGAGTACAACCTCACTACAGTACAGAGTAGTTCAAAAGAAAGATTTATTTTATGAAGTGTATAATGTGATGTATATATGTTATGTGTAGTACGTTATGAATGATGAATATTTACACGATGAAAGTTTCAAAGGATACGATATCATATTTTATAATAATGATCTATAAACATGATTATGATGTTTTTAAAGTTCAATGACTATATGATCAAGATGTATGTCACATAATTAATCAAGTGATAACCAAAGTTAGTACTATGTCTTACCGCCTGCTCTACTTGTGTTGACCAAAGGAGACGGTTTAATGAATTATTATGATGTTTTAACCTTAGTCTTCGAGGACTTGTACACCCTTGTTTGACTATTAGTCGAGCGCACTCCCCCGGGATACGTACACCATGATGAGGATCATCAGGAATAATAAAGAATAATTTCTTATGTATTGCAGAAATTATGTTTTGTGAGAAAATAGTTGTTATTCACTGGCCTTTTAGCTCACACATTTTCCTTCATACTGTAGGTAAGAAACCTATGGTGTGAATGATTGATTGTGCAACGACGGTGCAAGGCAAGCGAGGCAGAGGATGAAAAAGCTACGTAAATTATTTTCCGCATTCTAAAGATAATTAATTCACTTTGTATTCATTTTAGTTTCAAAACAAGTTATATATGTTATTATGTGTTTAATATGATGATTATGTTGACCAAGTTTCTTAAGTAATAAATTATATTATTAATCTTAAAAGTTTTATTTTGTTATTTTTACAAAATGTATATATAACTTTAAAAAAATATTACAATTTTTTCGCCTAAAGTAAAATAAAGTTTAATGTTAAATGATAGTCTGAAATGTCGGGTCGTCACAATTGGTATCAGAGTAATTTTCCTGTCATCACACCTTGCTACCTTGTACAAAGTCGTTTAGCACAATTCAAGTAAGTTTCCTTTAAATTTACTTTCTTCTTTCTTTTCTAACGTGCATAAAATCTCAAACATAATGGTATTTACACAAGTTGTAGAAGAAGATCGAAAGGCGACCCGAGCCTTCAGGGAGGCTAACCCTCATTTCTTTGATGTAAGCGATCCTGATGGGATTACTGCATGGATCTATGCGATTACGGTCTTTTCACTTATTGTCAAGTCAATGAGCGAATTTTCAAGATCTTAGCCGCTATGTATCTCAGGGAAAAATTATTACTATAGTGTATTCGAAAGCAAGGCACTCTGGCAAATGATAATTGGTCTATGATGTGCACAACCTTCATAGAACGACATATGGCAGCAACTCGTGAAGCGGAACAAAGAAGCCAATACTTAATGAGATGGAATACTTGGAAAAAGTACTTTGAAGGGACCATGGAGGAGTATGTGGCACGATTAAAGATAGAAATGTTGAGTTTAATTTGGCTTTTCTAGAAAGAGTTACCATACGACATGAAAGTCAAATGTATTTAATTTGGCTTTTTTGGAAGGAGTTACCATACGACATGAAGGGACTTCTTGTAACCTCTCAGAATTCGAATAGTTTGGAAGCTGCTCTTCAAGAAGCATTAGAGGTAGCAAGCTACCTCGACATAGAAGACGACCCTCCGGAGTACACGCTCGGCAAGTGACATTAGGAATTTATGATTGGGATTAGTTTAAGAATAGTTTTAGGTATATTATTAATAAAGGCCTTGCTTCCAATTTAAGTATAAATTCATTCAAATAAATGATATAAAAGTTCGATTCTTTTGTCTGTTTTTAATAATGTGTTATGTGCAATGAAAACTGAAAAGTATAAAGGACCTATCATAATGAACTAAAGAAAGATGCACGTCAATGGTAAGAGCCGGTAACCTTAAGGGAGGACGTGAATCGGATAACTTTGGCCAAATTCGTGGAGGAATTCAACGCCAAATTCTTCAACAGAAGGGCTATGAGCACCCAACAAAAGGAGTTCAATGAGCTTAAACAAGGAAACATAACCGTGGCCGAAGCAGTCACCAAGTTTATCCAACTTGCTACACTACGTCTCCATTTGGTACCCACAGAGGAAGAATGGGTTAGAAGGATGATGAAGATGTTTAAGCTAGAGCTGGCTATGGCTGTTGATATTGGTTTTGAACCTCCGACCACTATGGTTGATTGTGTGACTGGCGCACTCCGGGCAGAATATCATATAACGCAAGTCAAGAAAGAATGAGCCCAGTTTCACAAGACCCAGATGGAGGAAAGGAACCGGAACAAAGTAGAAATAAGAGGCCTCAAAGAGGAAGGAATGATAATTATATTGGGATAAGGATCCAAGGCAAAACCCAGCCCCAGACAGGCAATAATAATAAGAAAAGAGGCAAACCGAATGGAAATTAGGCATCTAATAACCGAAGGGTTCAACAGAAGACCGACAATGGAAATCCCCCTCCGACATGCGGAAATTGTGGGAAGAATCACTATGGTGAATATCGTAGAGGAATGTTGAACTGCTTCTTCTGTAGGCAAAGCGGTCATTTCATCAAAGACTGCCCGAAATAGAACCAAGCTCTAAAAAACCAAGACCAGCTGAGTAATCTAACTCCGCGCCTCAACAATATGCAGCCTACTTCGAGGAAGACTCGAAGCACCCATGCCTCAAACACAGCTCTACGACTACACCAACGCGGACGCAGTGGCCAACACCTCAAATGCCGTAGCAGGTCAGACTTCGCTAGCCACCTATGATGTGTATACATTATTTGATTCAGATGTTACAGATTCTTTCATTTCAATTAAGATGAATTTAAATATATGTAGTGGTAGTGATAGATCCCAAGACGTCTGAGAATAGCCTTGCCTTCGGGCGAGATTTTGATATCAGAATTCTTTCTATGACAAATTCCGATAACAATAAATGGCATTACGCTACGCGCTGGCTTAATAGCCATTGAGATAAGAGACTTCGTCGTCATTTTAGTAATGAATTTCTTAGGAAAGCACAATGCAATCATCGATTATTATCACTGAAGGATCACTTTCAGGCCAAATGGTGGCAAGAAATTCGCCTACAAAAGAAGTCCTCTAGTTAAACCTAAATTGATGATTTCATCTGTGCAAGCATAGAAGTTTATATCCAACGGATATGAGGGTTTCCTCGCATCAATCGTGGAGTATGAAAAAGAAACTGGACCCGTCAAATGTACTAATAGTAAGGGAGTTTATAGATAGTTTTCCCGAAGAATTACCAAGCTTAGCTCCAGAACGAGAGATCTCTTTCGAGATAGAACTTATGCCTAGAACGAGACCTATATCGAAGGCTACCTATTGAATGGCTCCTGCCGAATTGAAGGAAATTCAAACCCAGCTTAAAGAATTATTGGACAAGGGCTATATCCGCCCCAATTACTCTCTGTGAGGTGCTACCAATTCTATTTTTAAAGAATAAAGATGAAAGTTTCAGGATGTACATTGATTATTGAGAGCTTAACAAGGTTACAGTCAACAATAAGTACCAACTCCCAAAGATTAACGACTTGTTCAACTAGTTGAAGGGTGCGTCAATCTTTTCTAAGAGTGACCTCCGATCTTGTTATCATTATCTAAGAGTGAAGGATGACAACATCGCCAAGACTGCGTTTAGAACTCGGTACGGCCACTACGAGTTCGCAGTTATACCTTTTGGAGTCACAAATGCCCCTGTAGCATTTATGGACTTAAAAATAAGGTTCGGCTTAGTTTGGACTTAATTGTCACTGTCACCCCCTCAGGGGATGTTTATAACTCCATAGCCTGGTTTAAGGATGTACCCATTAGAGTCGGAAATTCCACTCTTTATGCAAATTTAATTGAGATCAAAATGCGTGATTTCGATGTAATACTGGGCATGGATTGGCTTACCGCCCATTATGCAGTGATCGATTGTCGAAAGAAGCTTGTACACTTCAACCCGCCAAACACGAAATCATTTGAGTTTCGAGGGACTCAGCGCAGTCGGCTAGCGCCGACGATATCTGCGCTTCAAGCAAGAAGGTTGCTCGATCGCGGATGTCAAGGGTACTTGGCCAACATTGTTAATCGAACGAAAGAACGAGAGACAGTGCCCGAAGACATACCAGTGATTCAGAAGTACTTGTCAGTATTTCTGAACGACCTTCCAGGGTTGCCACCTGATCGAGAGATCGAATTTTGTATTGAATTCCCGGAACCACACCTATCTCTCGAGCCCCATATCGACTAGCCCCGGCTGAACTGAAAGAATTAAAGGATCAACTTGAAGATTTGATTGAGAAAGGCCTTATCCGACCGAGTCACTCCCCGTGGGGAGCACCGGTCTTATTTGTCAAGAAGAAAGATGGCTCGTTGAGACTATGTATAGATTACCGGGAGATCAACAAGGCAACCATAAAGAACAAGTACCCACTGCCGCGAATCGATGACCTATTCGACCAATTAGCCGGACCCGCTATATTTTCCAAAATCGACCTGAGATTCGGCTATCATCAATTGAAGATCCGAGAAGAAGATGTGCCAAAGACCGCTTTCCGCACCAGATACGGACATCATGAGTTCCTAGTGATGCCATTCGGCCTCACCAACGCTCCCGCAGCATTTATGGACTTAATGAACCGAGTTTTTGAAGATTACTTGGATAAGTTCGTCATCGTCTTTATTGACGACATTTTAATTTATTCTAGGAGTAGAGAAGATCACGCTCAACACCTTCGGTCAGTGCTGCAACGTCTCCAATCCAAAAAGCTCTATGCCAAGTTCAATAAGTGTGAATTTTGGCTCGACAAAGTCTTCTTTCTGGGACACGTCGTTTCCAAAGAAGGAATTGCAGTAGACCCTACCAAGATTGAAGCCGTTACGAATTGGCAGCGACCGAAGAACGTAACAGAAGTAAGGAGCTTCTTGGGACTAGCCGGATACTATCGTAGATTTGTCGAAGGGTTCGCAAAGATAGCTAACCCACTGACAGCCTTAACCCGCAAGGAGCATAAATATGCTTGGACAGAGCCATGCGAAGGAAGCTTCCAGGAGCTGAAGAAACGATTAACCACCGCACCCGTCCTGACGATACCGCAAGGAGTTACCGGATTCGCCATTTACTGCGATGCTTCAAAGTCAGGATTAGGAGCCGTACTGATGCAACACGGCAAGGTGATCGCTTACGCCTCGCGTCAACTGAAGGATAACGAGACTAGATACCCCACGCATGATATGGAATTAGCCGCTGTGGTATTCACATTGAAGACGTGGCGACACCACCTATATGGGGTACACTGCGACATTTACACTGACCACAAAACCTTGAAATATCTTTTCACACAAAAACAACTAAATGTACGCCAAGGACGATGGTTGGAAATCCTTACCGACTACGATTTCACTATCCATTACCATCCAGGCAAAGCAAATAAGGTTACGGATGCATTAAGTCGAAAGCCCACTGGAACCCTGGCACTGTTGCAAAGACTCCCGAATGAGCTATTCAAGGAAATAGTGGACGTTGACTTATTGATAGTGTGTGGAAAATTAGCTAGTCTCCAAGTACGACCAATAATATTAAATGAAATACAAGAGGCACAACTCCTGGATGAATTCTTGAAAGACGTCCGAAAAAGGATGAAGGACAAGCCTCAATTAGATTTTTCCGAAAGTCAAAGCGGGACGTTGACATTTAAGGGACGAGTCTGCGTTCTGAATGTCCCCGATATTAGAGGGAGACTCCTTGAAGAAGCTCACCAAACGCCTTATTCAGTACAGCCAGGAGTCACGAAGATGTATCAAGACCTGAAACGGCGATATTGGTGGCCAGGCATGAAAAGGAATGTGGTGGAATTTGTAGAAAAATGCCTTACCTGCCAACAAGTCAAGGCAGAACACCAAAGATCGGCAGGGACATTACAGCCACTAGAGATCCCCGAGTGGAAGTGGGACCAAATAATGATGGACTTCGTCTCCGGCTTACCCAAAACCCGACAAAATCATGACTCCGTCTGGGTCATCGTTGATCGTCTCACCAAGAGTGCTCACTTCCTTCCGGTCAACACTACCTACACGATGGATAAACTAGTAGAACTGTATTTTCAAAACATCGTTAGGCTTCACAGAGTGCCAAAATCAATAGTCTCAGATCGAGATAGCCGCTTCACATTTAAGTTTTGGAGAAGCCTACAGAACGCGCTTGGAACCAAGCTCAAGTTTAGCACCGCATACCACCCTCAGACGGATGGACAGTCTGAACGAACAATGCAAATACTAGAAGACTTGCCTAGAACATGCGCAATAGACTTCAAAGGGACCTGGGAGAAGTTCCTTCCGTTGGCTGAATTTGCGTATAACAACAGTTATCAAGCCACAATCGAGATGGCACCATACGAGGCCCTGTACGGAAGAAAGTGTCGTTCCCTAGTACATTGGGACGAAGCAGGAGAGAGAAAATACTTAGGCCTCGAGTTAGTGGAACAGGCCACCGAGGCAATCAAGAATATTCTTGAGCGGATGAAGACAACTCAGAGCAGACAAAAGAGCTATGCTGACAGGAGAAGGCGCCCTCTGGAGTTTGAAGTCGGAGACAAGGTATTTTTGAAAATATCTGCAGCAAGAGGAATTACGAGGTTTCGTAAGAAAGGAAAGTTAAACCCGCGGTACATCGGGCCCTTCGAGGTCTTAGAAAGAGTAGGCAATGTAGTATATCGACTAGCATTACCACCTGCTATGGCTTCAATCCATGATGTGTTCCACGTATCTATGTTGCGTAAGTACATAGCAGACCCTGCACATATTTTAAAGTACCCTGAAGTTGAGATCACGAGGGATCTCAAACACGAAGTGCAACCTGAAAAGATTCTAGACCGCATCGAGAAGCAGCTAAGGAATAAGACGATCCCCATAGTCAAGATACAGTGGAAAGGCCACACAGTTGAAGAAGCGAGATGGGAGTTAGAGAGTGAGATTCCCGGCCTTGTTCTGAGTTTCGAGGACGAAACTTTTTATATTAGTTAGGGATTGTAAACTCCATCCCGGGGGTTATCCTACTCACTCAAAGCCGGGGTGTAAACATGATAAAGGATTATGATATAGCCTTTTATTTTAACATTTTCAATCTTATCTCGAATCATAAATAAAGAATGAAAATCTTATTTCTTGTTAATTGCATACATTAGAAAAATATACCTTGCAAAACAGTGGGCTTAAAAATAAGGTTCGGCTTAGTTTGGACTTAATTGCACAAAAGCCCTGAACTTTCAAAAAATTACATTTTTGCCCCAAATTATGTAAAAAACGAAAAGGTATGGATGAATTCACTTTTTAAGGCTAGGAAATGACTCAAAGTCACATGACTAGTCGTCGTTTAAAATTTGAAGTCATTTTGAGCTAAAACGAATCCGAAACGAGAAGATTTCGGTAAAGTCTTGAAACTACCGTAAACAACGGAAAATTCACAGAGAGCGAGCTGAAACGACCACTAGAATTTCGAAATAAGAATTATATTCCTATGAAAGGAATATATTAAAGTCAATCATAGCCTCGTTAAAGTCTCGGCAACATAGAAATGCAGAAAGGTAGAAAGTTGAGAAACACAACAAAAATAAAAAGAGGACGGTATAGTCACCGTCGCGTCTAAAGCAACTCTCGGAATTTTTCCGAGGGTAGCACAGCCTTATATTAATAAATATATGTTATTAGATTAATTAGACAGTAACGGAGATATAATCTGTCAATTTTTTAGACTGGAACCGTCCCACACAGTATTGGAAAATACTGAAAATACGACGGTTCGTATTTTGGTGATTAGCAATGTTGGAACAATATTATTAGTGGAAAAATTCGACCATAGTGCAGCAATATTAGCTAAATAAGCTGAATTAAAGTGGACCAACCAGGTGAGAGATTAGTGCCAAGAGTGAGACAAAAGAATAAGACAAAAATGTGGAGTGAAGAGGCATAGTGTAATGATGATGCTCTTCCTTACCTTGAGCCATTGGATGAGCTAATTTTTGAACTAATGGCCGAGATTTGTGCAGTCAATTAATTAAAAAAATTAATAAATAAGAAAATATGAACAGAAATTGAGAAGGAGAGAGAGAGAGGGTCGGATTTTAGAGAGAGAGAGAGAGAGAGAGAGAGAGAGAGAGAAAGTGTAGATTTAGAGCTTGTTAACCAAGCTTCTCATTTGCCTATAAATAGAACCCATACACTTCTTGTTCTCATTTTACACTCCCATTTCTGAAAAATAGAGAGAGAGGCCGAGCAAGAGAGAGAGAGAGGAGAGAAAGGAAAGAGTTTTGGAGTTGGAGAGAGAGAGGTGGTCGGTTTTTGCAAGGAAGAGAAGAAGAGTAAAAGCTTTCAAGCTTCATAGTCACAGTAAGGTAAAACACTAGTTTGCATGTACTCTAAATTCGGTTTTTCCTTCTTGAATACCCTCCTAAACCAAGCTTTCTCCTCTGTCCTAGACCACCCAAAGGTTCACGAGGTTTGATCTTGGAAGATCAACCCTTGGACAAGCTCGGCCATAATAGGAAAATAAAAGAGAAAGTTGAAGATTTGTGCTTGAGAATTTAGGTAAGCTTTTCAAGAATGACATGCATGGTTGTTTTGATGAGTTTCTCTTACCTCTAACCCTCATCCTCACTGTCTCTCCTCTGCCCTAGACCATCATAGCATCAAGCTTTGATCTTGAGGTGGAGAAAGTAGGAGCAAGCCGAGCACAACACATAGAACACCACCAAAATCTCAACCGAGAAAAGCTAGGTATAAGAACCTCTAAACCTTAGGATTTCAGTTAGTTTGAGCTTAGTTTTCATTTATGTTAAGCCTCTGGATGTATTTGGTTAGAAATGTTGTAATAGCTTAGTTGCATGTTAGCATGCTTGATGGTAGATCCGAGCTAAGCTAGAATCCCTAGCTTTCGAAGCTCGTGTGTGTATGTGCATGGCGTTTTGTGGTGTTGTGTGTGTCTCGGCTATGTATGTTTTCTTTGGGCCATTTTTATCTTCTACATGCTTTAATATCTACCCTTGCATGCTTTGATAAAGGGATGAATGTATTTTTAAAAGGATTTTAAGCACGACGATTTCCAACGGATCGTCGTACCGAAACCGCGAGAACCGTGGAAAACATGAACTAGGATTTTTGAATGATTTCGAACCTAAGCTGTTTGAGAAATTTAAAATGGACTATGAACCCCATCTTCATATTCTTACTCTCTGCCCTTAATGTATTTAAGAGTTAGAAAAATATATTTTTCGAAATAAAGATGCTACATGATCGGTTTGGTGAAACCGTGAGTAGTTCGAAAAATGCGCCGCTTTAAAAGATAGTATGGGATGAATATTATAACGCTTCGATGATGGTGAATATAAGGATGATAAATACCCTTAAATACCTAGAAGCTACTGTCCATTTAATGTAATTAGCATGGGTAAAAAGAACGCCAAAGGTCTTGGCCTAAAATGGCGAGTTCTAAACCCTAACGCTAGTGTAGTAACAAAACGACCTTAATATAACTAACTCTATCAACGTGGAGTTTTTACGCTTCGATGACGGTGAATATAAGGATGATAAATACCCTTGAATACCTAGAAGCTACTGCCATGGTAAAAGAAGATTTCAAAACCTAAAATGTTGCGTTCTAATGAAACCAAATATCAGCTAAACGAACGCTTTGAAATCTTAAGAATTATAGTAAAATTTGTTAATCCTTATACTGTGAATAAATGATTTTAAAGAGACGATGAAGGAGAAAAATTGGTCAAGTGGACCAAGGCTCGGTCCGGACTCGTAGTCCGTGAAAGTTCTATCCCGAGCCTAAGTCAACCGTATGTTTTGATTAGGAAACTCTCGAGAAGAGTTACTAAGACAAAATATATATATATAAGAGTCCGAAGCAATACTGTGTCTAATTTAGAAAATTAGTTTCGCTCTCAGTCAATGAAATAAGCGAACTAACGAGAGTAGTTCCTTTTTATTTAAAGGACTAAAGAAGAACAAGTGGTCGGAGCTCGCAAGTGACACTCGAAGAAATTCGAGAGATTCAACGCTTACACAAGGTAAGTGGCAATGCACCTACAGCACCAAGTTGTGTGTGAATGTGCTTGTATGTTAGGCTGCTACTTACACATCTCGAAACGCTTAACTATATGCATGCTTTGTTTAAAAGAAGTAAAGAAGCCGAAGTGAAACCCTAGAATGAGAAATTAAAAGCGAAAGAGAAAACACGAACATAAAAGAACGTACAATGTACTGTCATGTCTTGTTATGTGATAATACTAGAATAAGACAAGAATAAAATGTTAATACTGCCGGACCTTGAACCGTGCGTGTAATGATGCCGGGTTCTAACCGGAGTAAGATTAGGGCTAAAACACAACCGAGCCTTGTTGTTGTTAGTTATTGAAATCCCGAAATAGTACGTGCGGGACATAGTACCCCGAGACAAGAGGCCAAAACTCCAAGGACTCTTGTGCAGTCCAAATGTTGCGTTTTATGTTATCGTTAGAAAACTCCAACGCCTCTTATCTAGTTCCTGATCCTCCAAGAGAGAGAGATCATGATGGAACGTAAAAGTATAGAAAACGAAATTAACGTCGATGGTACTGCCAGGCTCCTAGTGAAAGCCGTCCCTCGGGACAATGTCATTGTTGAATATATGGGAGACTTGGCCCTCTCCCCGTGGTGCGCACATTTAGAAAGAAGCAGTTACCATCAGTGGATCCCAAACATCAATCATGTAAGCGTAACAACTACAGCAACGGCAGTAAAAGTATAATGCTAGAAAGAAAGAAAGAAGAATAGCCTCTGGAAGTGGCAACTCACAGAAAGAATGGTAACAGTAGAGTTTGATCGTCCCGAGACGATCAGACTCTTTTCATTATTGCATTTTGGTTTGAATGGATTGTATCGTTGTTGCATTGCATTGCATATTTAAGATAGTATAGTTTTCCCTTACTGAGTTTATCAACTCATTAGTTTCCTTGGTGTTGTAGGTAAGGGAAAAGCTAAAGCTGAACAGTGATAGGACTACGAGCTGGCAGCGGGCGGTGTGTGTGGCATTTTGGAAGAAGAAATGAATTCCCGTGGCATATTATATGTTTTTAATTCCGTATTATATTTTGAGAACATTGTTGTAATATTGAGAACGGGACTGAATCCCGAGGCCCCGAACTTGAGAGAAAACGGTGGCTCTTTTTCCTGAACTCAAGAGAAGTCAGGTGGATGTGTTTTGACTAAGGAAAGAGATTTAAACTTTCGTATTACAAAAAAAAAAATACGAGCTCGTTATGTTATAAAGTAATTTATGTTTTACGTATTTAAGTAAGATTATAGTAGCTAATAGAAAGAAAACCCCTCTGTCGCGGCCTACGGCCTAGCGCTGGGTCGTGACAAAGAGGAGATAAATGAGCTACAGTTTGAGCTTATAATAGGAAGTTTGGTGAATTTAACAATTCAGCCAACCATATTTGATGAAATGAAGGGAGCACAGCACTTGATTCGGATTTGGTGAAGATATTGAATGAGATCAACGAGGGAAAGGAAACGCCATTTACTCTATTTGAAGATGAGATTCTACACTTAGAGAGCGATGACTTTGCGTGCCAAACGATGAAGAATTAAGGAAGCAAATACTATCTGAGCATATGATATGCCTTATTCAATCCACCCAGAAGGAACAAAGATTTACCAATATTTAAAAGAGCATTTTTTGTGTAATTGGATAAAGAGAGATGTGGTCGAGTACGTTAGTATGTGCATGACTTGTCAAAAAGTCAAGGCTGAACACAGACAGCCTGCTGGTAAATTACAACCCATAGAGCTGCCAAAATGGAAATGAGACCAGATCACCATGGGCTTTTTAGTTGGATTGCGTAGCACAGTCGAGGGATACGATGCTATTTGGGTCGTTGTTGATCGGTTGACCAAGTTGGTTCATTTTAAATCGATCAAACTCACCTTCTTGATAGAACAACTTGCCGAGATCTACGTCGCAAAAATTGTCCATCGTCGAAGAGTTCCACTCTCTATTAAATTAGACCGAGATACTCGGTTCACTTTGTAATTTTGGAGATACGTTCAATGGACATTACGAACGCAACTCAATTTTAGTACCGCATTCCACCTGCAAACAGATGGTCAATCAGAGAGATCCATCCAAACACTCAAAGACATGTTGAGAAGTTTTGTTATGGATTTTGGCAGATCATGGAACAAGAAGTTGTCATTGATCGAATTCTCGTATAACAATTGTCACGACCCAGCGCTAGGCCGTAGGCCGCGACAGAGGGGTTTTCTTTCTATTAGCTACTATAATCTTACTTAAATACGTAAAACATAAATTACTTTATAACATAACGAGTTCGTATTTTTTTTTTGTAATACGAAAGTTTAAATCTCTTTCCTTAGTCAAAACACATCCACCTGACTTCTCTTGAGTTTAGGAAAAAGAGCCACCGTTTTCTCTCAAGTTCGGGGCCTCGGGATTCAGTCCTGGTCTCAATATTACAACAATGTTCTCAAAATATAATGCGGAATTAAAAACATATAATATGCCACGGGAATTCATTTCTTCTTCTAAAATGCCACACACACCGCCCGCCGCCAGCTCGTAGGTTTGTCACTGTTCAGCTTTAGCTTTTCCCTTACCTACAACACCAAGGAAACTAATGAGTTGATAAACTCAGTAAGGGAAAACTATACTATCTTAAATATGCAATGCAATGCAACAACGATACAATCCATTCAAACCAAAATGCAATAATGAAAAGAGTCTGATCGTCTCGGGACGATCAAACTCTACTGTTACCATTCTTTCTGTGAGTTGCCACTTCTAGAGGCTATTCTTCTTTCTTTCTTTCTAGCATTATACTTTTACTGCCGTTGCAGTTGTTGTTACGCTTACATGATTGATGTTTGGGATCCACTGATGGTAACTGCTTCTTTCTAAATGTGCGCACCACGGGGAGAGGGCCAAGTCTCCCATATATTCAACAATGACATTGTCCCGAGGGACGGCTCTCACTAGGAGCCTGGCAGTACCGTCGACGTTAATTTCGTTTTCTATACTTTTACGTTCCATCATGATCTCTCTCTCTTGGAGGATCAGGAACTAGATAAGAGGCGTTGGAGTTTTCTAACGATAACATAAAACGCAACATTTGGACTGCACAAGAGTCCTTGGAGTTTTGGCCTCTTGTCTCGGGGTACTATGTCCCGCACGTACTATTTCGGGATTTCAATAACTAACAACAACAAGGCTCGGTTGTGTTTTAGCCTAATCTTACTCCGGTTAGAACCCGGCATCATTACACGCACGGTTCAAGGTCCGGCAGTATTAACATTTTATTCTTGTCTTATTCTAGTATTATCACATAACAAGACATGACAGTACATTGTACGTTCTTTTATGTTCGTGTTTTCTCTTTCGCTTTTAATTTCTCATTCTAGGATTTCACTTCGGCTTCTTTACTTCTTTTAAATAAAGCATGCATATAGTTAAGCGTTTCGAGATGTGTAAGTAGCAGCCTAACATACAAGCACATTCACACACAACTTGGTGCTGTAGGTGCATTGCCACTTACCTTGTGTAAGCGTTGAATCTCTCGAATTTCTTCGAGTGTCACTTGCGAGCTCCGACCACTTGTTCTTCTTTAGTCCTTTAAATAAAAAGGAACTACTCTCGTTAGTTCGCTTATTTCATTGACTGAGAGCGAAACTAATTTTCTAAATTAGACACAGTATTGCTTCGGACTCTTCTATATATATATATAGTCTTAGTAACTCTTCTCGAGAGTTTCCTAATCAAAACATACGGTTGACTTAGGCTCGGGATAGAACTTTCACGGACTACGAGTCCGGACCGAGCCTTGGTCCACTTGACCAATTTTTCTCCTTCATCGTCTCTTTAAAATCATTTATTCACAGTATAAGGATTAACAAATTTTACTATAATTCTTAAGATTTCAAAGCGTTCGTTTAGCTGATATTTGGTTTCATTAGAACGCAACATTTTAGGTTTTGAAATCTTCTTTTACCATGGCAGTAGCTTCTAGGTATTCAAGGGTATTTATCATCCTTATATTCACCGTCATCAAAGCGTAAAAACTCCACGTTGATAGAGTTAGTTATATTAAGGTCGTTTTGTTACTACACTAGCGTTAGGGTTTAGAACTCGCCATTTTAGGCCAAGACCTTTGGCGTTCTTTTTACCCATGCTAATTACATTAAATGGACAGTAGCTTCTAGGTATTTAAGGGTATTTATCATCCTTATATTCACCATCATCGAAGCGTTATAATATTCATCCCATACTATCTTTTAAAGCGGCGCATTTTTCGAACTACTCACGGTTTCATCAAACCGATCACGTAGCATCTTTATTTTGAAAAATATATTTTTCTAACTCTTAAATACATTAAGGGCAGAGAATAAGAATATGAAGATGGGGTTCATAGTCCATTTTAAATTTCTCAAAGAGCTTAGGTTCGAAATCATTCAAAAATCCTAGTTCATGTTTTCCACGGTTCTCGCGGTTTGGGTACGACGATCCGTTGGAAATCGTCGTGCTTAAAATCCTTTTAAAAATACATTCATCCCTTTATCAAAGCATGCAAGGGCAGATATTAAAGCATGTAGAAGATAAAAATGGCCCAAAGAAAACATGCATAGCCGAGACACACACAACACCACAAAACGCCATGCACATACACACACGAGCTTCGAAAGCTAGGGATTCTAGCTTAGCTCGGATCTACCATCAAGCATGCTAACATGCAACTAAGCTATTACAACATTTCTAACCAAATACATCCAGAGGCTTAACATAAATGAAAACTAAGCTCAAACTAACTGAAATCATAAGGTTTAGAGGTTCTTATACCTAGCTTTTCTCGGTTGAGATTTTGGTGGTGTTCTATGTGTTGTGCTCGGCTTGCTCCTACTTTCTCCACCTCAAGATCAAAGCTTAATGCTATGATGGTCTAGGGCAGAGGAGAGACAGTGAGGATGAGGGTTAGAGGTAAGAGAAACTCATCAAAACAACCATGCATGTCATTCTTGAAAAGCTTACCTAAGTTCTCAAGCACAAATCTTCAACTTTCTCTTTTATTTTCCTACTATGGCCGAGCTTTTCCAAGGGTTGATCTTCCAAGATCAAACCTCGTGAACCTTTGGGTGGTCTAGGACAGAGGAGAAAGCTTGTTTTAGGAGGGTATTCAACATGCAAACTAGTATTTTACCTTAGTGTGACTATGAAGCTTGAAAGCTTTTACTCTTCTTCTCTTCCTTCCAAAAACCGACCACCTCTCTCTCTCCAACTCCAAAACTCTTTCCTTTCTCTCCTCTCTCTCTCTCTTGCTCGGCCTCTCTCTCTATTTTTCAGAAATAGGAGTGTAAAATGAGAACAAAAAGTGTATGTGTTCTATTTTTAGGCAAATGAGAAGCTTGGTCAATTTCTGTTCATATTTTCTGATTTATTAATTTGTTTAATTAATTGGCTGCACAAATCTCGGCCTTTAGTTCAAAAATTAGCTCATCCAATGGCTCAAGTTAAGGAAGAGCATCATCATTACACTATGCCTCTTCACTCATTTTTATCTTATTCTTTTGTCTCACTCTTGGCACTAATCTCTCACCTGGTTGGTCCACTTTAATTCAGCTTATTTAGCTAATATTGCTGCACTATGATCGAATTTTTCCACTAATAATATTGTTCCGACATTGCTAATCACCAAAATACGAACCGTCGTATTTTCAGTATTTTCCAATATTGTGTGGGACGGTTCCAGTCTAAAAAATTGACAGATTGTATCTCCGTCACTGTCTAATTAATCTAATAATATATATTTATTAATCTAAGGCTGTGCTACCCTCGGAAAAATTCCGAGAGTTGCTTTAGACGCGACGGTGACTATACCGTCCTCTTTTTATTTTTGCTGTGTTTCTCAACTTTCTACCTTTCTGCATTTCTATGTTGCTGAGACTTTAACAAGGCTATGATTGACTTGAATGTATTTATTTCATAGGAATATAATTCTTATTTCGAAATTCTAGTGGTCGTTTCAGCTCGCTCTCTGTGAATTTTCCGTTGTTTACGGTAGTTTCACGACTTTATCGAAATCTTCTCGTTTCGGATTCGTTTTAGCTCAAAATGACTTCAAATTTTAAACAACGACTAATCATGTGACTTTGAGTCATTTCCTAGCCTTAGAAAGTGAATTCATCCATACCTTTTTGTTTTTTACATAATTTGGGGCAAAAGTGTAATTTTTTGAAAGTTCAGGGCTTTTGTGTAATTAAGTCCAAACTAAGCCGAACCTTATTTTTAAGCCCACTATTTTGCAAGGTATATTTTTCTAATGTATGCAATTAACAAGAAATCAGATTTTCATTCTTTATTTATGATTCGAGATAAGATTGAAAATGTTAAAACAAAAGGCAATATTATAATCCTTTATCATGTTTACACCCCGGCTTTGAGTGAGTAGGATAACCCCCGGGATGGGGTTTACAATCCCTAACTAATATAAAAAGTTTCGTCCTCGAAACTCAGAACAAGGCCGGGTATCGTTCTCGAATCTCACTCTCTAACTCCCATGTCGCTTCTTCAACTGTGTGGCCTTTCCACTGTATCTTGACTATGGGGATCGTGTTATTCCTTAGCTGCTTCTCGATGCGGTCTAGAATCTTTTCAGGTTGCACTTCGTGTTTGAGATCCCTCGTGATCTCAACTTCAGGGTACTTTAAAATGTGTGCAGGGTCTGCTATGTACTTACGCAATATAGATACGTGGAACACATCATGGATTGAAGCCATAGCAGGTGGTAATGCTAGTCGATATGCTACCTTGCCTACTCTTTCTAAGACCTCGAAGGGCCCGATGTACCGCGGGTTTAACTTTCCTTTCTTACGAAACCTCGTAATTCCTCTTGCTGGAGATATTTTCAAAAATACCTTCTCTCCGACTTCAAACTCCAGAGGGCGCCTTCTCCAGTCAACATAGCTCTTTTGTCTGCTCTGAGCTGTCTTCATCCGCTCACGAATATTCTTGATTGCCTCGGTGGCCTGTTCCACTAACTCGGGGCCTAAGTATTTTCTCTCTCCTGCTTCGTCCATATATACTGGGGAACGACACTTTCTTCCGTACAGGGCCTCGTATGGTGCCATCTCGATTGTGGCTGGATAACTGTTGTTATACGTAAATTCAGCCAACGGAAGGAACTTCTCCCAGGTCCCTTGGAAGTCTACTGCGCATGCTCTAAGCAAGTCTTCTAGTATTTGTATTGTTCGTTCAGACTGTCCATCCGTCTGTGGGTGGTATGCGGTGCTAAACTTGAGCTTGGTTCCAAGCGCGTTCTGTAGGCTTCTCCAAAACTTGGATGTGAAGCGGCTATCTCGATTTGACACTATTGATTTTGGCACTCCGTGAAGCCTAACGATGTTTTGAAAATACAGTTATGCTAGTTTATCCATCGTGTAGGTAGTGTTGACCGGAAGGAAGTGAGCACTCTTGGTGAGACGATCAACAATGACCCAGACGGAGTCATGATTTTGTCGGATTTTAGGTAAGCCGGAGACGAAGTCCATCGTTATTTGGTCCCACTTCCACTCGGGAATCTCTAGTGGCTGTAATGTCCCTGCCGGTCTTTGGTGTTCTGCCTTGACTTGTTGGCATTTTTCTACAAATTCCACCACATTTCTTTTCATGCCTTGCCACCAATATCGCCGTTTCAGGTCTTGATACATCTTCGTGACTCCTGGGTGTACTGAATAAGGCGTTTGGTGAGCTTCTTCAAGGAGTCTCCCTCTAATATCGTGGACATTCGGAATGCAGACTCGTCCCTTAAATGTCAACGTCCCGCTTTGACTTTCAGAAAAATCTAATTGAGGCTTGTCCTTCATCCTTTTTCGGACGTCTTTCAAGAATTCATCCAGGAGTTGTGCCTCTTGTATTTCATTTAATATTATTGGTCGTACTTGGAGACTAGCTAATTTTCCACACACTATCAATAAGTCAAAGTCCACTATTTCCTTGAATAGCTCCTTCGGGAGTCTTTGCAACAGTGCTAGGGTTCCAGTAGGCTTTCGACTTAATGCATCCGCAACCTTATTTGCTTTGCCTGGATGGTAATGGATAGTGAAATCGTAGTCGGTAAGGATTTCCAACCATCGTCCTTGGCGTACATTTAGTTGTTTTTGTGTGAAAAGATATTTCAAGGTTTTGTGGTTAGTGTAAATGTCGCAGTGTACCCCATATAGGTGGTATCGCCACGTCTTCAATGCGAATACCACAACGGATAATTCCATATCATGCGTGGGGTATCTAGTCTCGTAATCCTTTAGTTGATGCGAGGCGTAAGCGATCACCTTGTCGTGTTGCATCAGTACGGCTCCTAATCCTGACTTTGAAGCATCGCAGTAAATGGCGAATCCGGTAACTCCTTGCGGTATCGTCAAGACAGGTGCGGTGGTTAATCGTTTCTTCAGCTCCTGGAAGCTTCCGTCGCATGGCTCTGTCTAAGCATATTTATGCTCCTTGCGGGTTAAGGTTGTCAGTGGGTTAGCTATCTTTGCGAACCCTTCGACAAATCTACGATAGTATCCGGCTAGTCCCAAGAAGCTCCTTACTTCTGTTACGTTCTTCGGTCGCTGCCAATTCGTAACGGCTTCAATCTTGGTAGGGTCTACTGCAATTCCTTCTTTGGAAACGACGTGTCCCAGAAAGACGACTTTGTCGAGCCAAAATTCACACTTATTGAACTTGGCATAGAGCTTTTTAGATTGGAGCCGTTGCAGCACTGACCAAAGGTGTTGAGCGTGTTCTTCTCTACTCCTAGAATAAATTAAAATGTCGTCAATAAAGACGATGACGAGCTTATTCAAGTAATCTTCAAAAACTCGGTTCATTAAGTCCATAAACGCTGCGGGAGCGTTGGTGAGGCCGAATGGCATCACTAGGAACTCATGATGTCCGTATCTGGTGCGGAAAGCGGTCTTTGGCACATCTTCTTCTCGGATCTTCAATTGATGATAGCCGGACCTCAGGTCGATTTTGGAAAATACAGCGGATCCGGCTAATTGGTCGAATAGGTCGTCGATTCGCGGCAGTGGGTACTTGTTCTTTATGGTTGCCTTGTTGATCTCCCGGTAATCTATACATAGTCTCAACGA
Source organism: Boehmeria nivea var. tenacissima (assembly GCA_018132145.1). Taxonomy (NCBI): domain Eukaryota; kingdom Viridiplantae; phylum Streptophyta; class Magnoliopsida; order Rosales; family Urticaceae; genus Boehmeria; species Boehmeria nivea. The sequence continues at coordinate 3,075,339 of CM030874.1, read as the reverse complement.
GCCATCTTTCTTCTTGACAAATAAGACCGGTGCTCCCCACGGGGAGTGACTCGGTCGGATAAGGTCTTTCTCAATCAAATCTTCAAGTTGATCCTTTAATTCTTTCAGTTCAGTCGGGGCTAGTCGATATGGGGCTCGAGAGATAGGTGCGGTTCCGAGAATCAATTCAATACAAAATTCGATCTCTCGATCAGGTGGCAACCCTGGAAAGTCGTTCGGAAATACTGACAAGTACTCCCGAATCACTGGTATGTCTTCCGGCACTGTCTCTCGTTCGATCAACAATGTTGGCCAAGTACCCTTGACATCCGCGATTGAGCAACCTTCTTGCTTGAAGCGCAGATATCGTCGGCGCTAGCCGACTGCGCTGAGTCCCCCGAAACTCAAACGGTTTCGTGTTTGGCGGGTTGAAGTGTACAAGCTTCTTTCGACAATCGATCACTGCATAATGGACGGTAAGCGAATCCATGCCCAGTATTACATCGAAATCACGCATTTCGATCTCAATTAAATTTGCATAAAGAGTGGAATTTCCGACTCTAATGGGTACATCCTTAAACCAGGCTGTGGAGTTATAAACATCCCCTGCGGGGGTGACCGTGACAAAAGGAGTACCTAGGGTCTTTCTACAACCCTCTACTTTATTGCTAAGGTGTTTGGCAATATATGAGTGTGTCGCTCCTGAGTCGATGAGCGTATAAAGTACAAGGTTTGAGACTAGTAGCTGACCTGCAACGGACGTGGAAGGGCCATCTTCGATATCTCCCTCATTTAAGCTATAAACTCTCGCATTTGGCCGACCGCGAGGTGTTAATTCTGGTGTCTTGGCAAGTGGCTTCTTGCAGTTGCGGGCAATATGGCCCTCTTGGCCACAGTTGTAGCAGCCACAGGTCGTTTCGTAACGACACTCTTCGGAGTGGGCTTTATGGCATTTCGGGCACTGTGGGACTACGACCGTCTTTTCTCCTTCATTCTCTTCTCGCGGCGTCCAACGCCCTTTCACATTCCTATTGTCTGTTCTGTTCTGTCTCCTCTTGGGGTTTCTACTTCTTCCCCGATTCTCATTCCTTTGGCTGGGTTCTTCTCTGCTGAAGTTTTGCTTCCGAAAGTTGTATTGGTTATCCCTGCGAAAACTTCCCGAACGGGACTGAAAATGTCCCTTCTTCTCATACTTATTGTTTCTAGTATATCCACTGACCGGGCGGTTCGTCTTGTTTGTCACTTCCTTGGTTCCTGGCATGTCCCATCCGTCGTTGCGAAGGGCTCTCTGTACTGCATCAGCGTAGGAATCAGGTCCTTCCCTACCGCTATCCACTTGTTTGACTATCTCGGTTCGCAGTCCGAGCATATACTTCATCTTCCTTGCGTCATCTGTGGGAACTATGGTTGGTGCAAACCGTGCTAGTTCGTCGAATTTGGCAGTGTATTCTGCCACAGACATTGCTCCTTGTCGGAGGTCCACGAATTCTCTAACCTTGCTAGCCAGACGGGCTTCACCAAGGTACTTGTCGCGAAAAAGCCTCGCAAAGCGTTCTCAAGTCACGACGTTAACTTCCTCAGTTTGTGCAACTACTTCCCACCAACACATTGCCTCTTTATCCAATTGGTTAATGGCGCAGGCTACTTTCTTAGCATCGGTAAGTTCCATATATCTAAAAATATGCTGAAGGCGCTTGATCCATTCTTCAGCGGTCGCGGGATCGGGGGTCCTATCGAATCGAGGTGGCTTTTGGCGCCTAAACCTTTCGTAAGTTGGTTCTCCAACTTGGTTAACTCCTCTAGGGGCTTCAGACTCCCCTTGGTTTACGGC